>JANBXA010000069.1:95332500-95932500 GCA_030556225.1 Cricetiscus sungorus | reverse complement strand
AAGCATGTCCTCATTGCCTAATGTCTTGGGAAAAGACATTAGAACCACTTCTTGTAGTACTACAGCTTTCACTGTACAAGGCATACAAGCTTTGTCAAATGGTCAACTACAGCAAAAAGTGCCACCCTTCAAAGAGGCTATAGTGCAGAGAGCCCACATATCCTCCAAACTTATTAAAGGGGAAAAGGACCTCTCAATTAAGCTGAGGTGGCAGGAAGAGTCCTTACATCTTCCTGTGCCACTGCACCTGGGATAAGAAAGGTAGCAACTTGATAGGATGCTCCACACTCTCTCTGAATGACAGAAATGCCTGTGTGACCGGTGGGTGTCCACTTAAATCAAATTAGAAAATTCAAAAGACTAAGTTATAGGTAAAACCAGAAGCATGAAAGCTGACTTAAATGCATTGTCATTACGTAAGATGTGATAAATTGCTTTAAAAACCAAATGTAAGTGCAGTTGGAGAGGACTCCGCAGTTAAGAGCACTGGCTACTCTTGCAGGACTTGGGTTCAACCCCCAGCACCCTCATGGCTGCTCACAACTGTCTATAACTCCAGACCCAACATCCTCATACAAACATACATGTAGGCAAAACACCAATACCATAAAATAAAAACAAAGACATTTTAAAACTTAAACAACAAAAATTCAAACATGAGCCAGGCATGGTGGTACACTCGGCACTCAGGAGGCAGAGGCAAGTCTCTCTGAGTTCAAGGCTAGCTTGGTCTACAGAGTAAGTTCCAGGACAGCCAGGGCAATACAGAGAAAACCTCTCTCAAAAAACAAACACCAAAATAAATAAATAAAATAAGAAGAGCCAGACAAAATGTTCAAGTAAGAATATTATCCAAAATATTAGTTGTTTTCATTAGAAACTAACTTGTTTTTAAAAACCCTTTCTCTTTCTTGTTTAAAAACACCTCTTCCATAAAACAAAATTTGTTGCGTTTTCACAATGGAGAAATCTATTACTACAGCATCCTCTCCTGGAGTATTTCTAATAGTGCACAAAGCCATTCTGTGCTTCTGCAGCTGGGGGTCCAGAGGGACCTTCTAAAACATGGGGGGGAGGGCAAACAAGGCAGCCACACCCAGCTGGAATCCCATCCTATCATATCAGCACCCGAACATGCTTGCTTAAGAGTAACATGTTAAACCAGCAGTTAATGGCACAAATACTGACTATACTCACTATCCTGGCAGCTACGCTGTGATTTGGTATTGACTCTGAGAGGCTAGCAGGGAAAAAGCTGTTTGAGAAGAGGAATTAGTTACTCAAGATGACAACAACAACAGAACACAAAGTGCTACGGACAGCAAGGAAGCCTCTTGCCTCTCTAAAATCGGCAACACAGGGGGTACTGCAAGGCGGCTCTACCGTCACCCCCAGGGTACCCTAAGCCGCTGTGCCACCTGGAAAGCAACAGATGACTTTCAAAGCTTATATAGAACTCAACTTCAAATGCCCACTCCGCCCAGAAAAAAAGCTATGACCTAGGTCTCATATACAAATATAAATATCAATTTAAAGAATACAAATAAAAAGCAATTTAGAGACTAACAGAAGCCAAGTGGGGCAATCACAGTGCTAACATTCTATACACCAGGCTCTGATGGGATCCCATAAAGAGAACAAGTTGGTTCTCCACTGACTACGAAACAAGGTAGTTCACAAGCTAAAAAAAAAAATTAAAGACACCAGCACCTGATACTGGAAATTGAAGAAACACTGAGGTACTAAATGAAGGGAAAGGAAACAGTAACTTACAAAGCCCCCAAGCCAGTAAGACAAAGCAGAGAACCCCCTTTTGTCTTTGGGAAGACTACACAGATCCAAGGTCAATGACCACTGTGACAGTTCTGCTACCTCCCACCTCCTTTGCACATCCAGCCTCCAGCAAACCAATGCCAGAATTAAGGTAACTCCATTCCGGCATTTTGGGGAGCAGTATTGGGCCTCTTTGCCAATGGTCTTCCTGGAAGAGCATCTAGCACCAGGGGAGTCCTGAAACAGGATTCCTCCATTGGTTGTCCCACATCTACTTCCTGCCACTGTCCTGGGAGACCCAGCCTCTACGAGGACAATCAGGACCAAGCAGGATAGTGCATGCCTGTAATCCCAGCATTCAAGAGGCAGATAGACGCAGAAAGATCACCACAAATCCAAAGCCAACGTGAGCTGCACAGATCTATAGCTCAAAAATCAAACCAAATCCAAACCAACCAAAAAGACAAGTAGAAACTGCTATTTTCTCTCTGAAGAATGAAACAATGCAATTTCAAAACCAGTAACTCTTTTCTCCCCATAACAGGAGAGTAAATTGTAAAATTAAATGAAAACAAAAAACTTAAAAAAGAAAAACAGGATGGGCAGGCAATGGTTGTGAATGTCTTTAGTCCCAGCATTCAGGAGGCAAAGGCAGGAGGATCTCCTAGTTCAAGGCCAACCTGGACGGACACACACACACACACACACACACACACACACACACACACACACACACACACACAGAGAGACAGACAGACAGACAGACAGACAGACAGAGGGAGAGATGCATCAGCAGTTAAGAGCACTGGTTGCTCTTCCAAAGGACCCAGACATGATTCCTAGCACTCACACAGCAGTTCTCTAACTCCCAGGGAATCTAATGCCTGTTCTAGACTCTGTGAGCATGCGGCAGTCATGTGGTATACACACATGTATATAAGCAAAACCCCCTATATACATACGATAAGATTTAAAAAGAGAAAAACAGTGCCAAAAGCATAAGACTCAAGCAAGCAAACCTCAAAGCTGATACTACATACAAACCAGTCTTCCAGTTTCCTTCTCAAGAAATCCTCAGTGCTGCCAAGATGAAGGATGGGACAGACAGAAGCAGAAGGGGCTGCCAGAGACAACAGTGGTGCTCAGCTGTGTGCTAGCACCTCGTGGCCACTAAGGACCAGGCTCAGGCTCTAGGCTCCATGCTAAGGGTTATGATAGACAAAACATATGTGGCCTGAGGTGTCCAACAGGAACACAAACAGACGCAACTGTGTTATGATATAGACACTTATCCCCATCACAAAGGAGGGGACTAGAACCCAGAACTAAGTGGCAGGCTGAAATGTGGCTACTGTCTATTAAGAAACCTATCCTTGCTGTCAGCCAGGAGGTTTGCAAATAAGACACAGTCTTTGTTCCCAAAACATGTTAAAATCTGGCTGGGCACTGGTAGCACAGAGCTTTACTCAGGAAGAGCCTGGCAGATCTCTGAGAGTTCGAGGCCAACCTGGTCTACCAACTGAGTTCCAGGACAGTCAGCAACCAAGACTATGTAAAGAGACCATGTCTCAAAGTTAAAAAACTGATGGCTTGCTGGGCAGTGGCGGCAAATGCCTTTAATCCCAGCAGAGGCAGATGGATCTATGTGAGTCAAGGCCAGCATGGTCTATAAAGCTAGTTCCAGGACAGCCAGAGCTGTTACACAGAGAAACCCTGTATGGAAAAACAGTAACAGCAAAAACTGATGGCTCAGAAGGGAAAGTTACTTGCCATGGAGTTTACATTGACCAGAGTTCTATCCCCAGTACCAACATGGTAGGAGGGACTTCCACAAGCTGTCCTGACTGCTTGTGTTTAGGACAGGGACACGAAGGAAAGAGTGGGAGAGGGAGAGGGAGAGGGAGAGGGAGAGGGAGAGGGAGAGGGAGAGGGAGAGGGAGAGGGAGAGGGAGAGGGAGAGGGAGAGGGAGAGGGAGAGGGAGAGGGAGAGGGAGAGGGAGAGGGAGAGGGAGAGGAGAGGGAGAGGGAGAGGGAGAGGGAGAGGGAGGGGAGAGGGAGAGGGAGAGGGAGAGGGAGAGGGAGAGGGAGAGGGAGAGGGAGAGGGAGGGAGAGAGGGAGGAGAGGGAGAGGGAGAGGAGAGGGAGAGGGAGAGGGAGAAGAGGGAAAAACAGAGAGAGGACAAATGTTTTCTTTTAAAGACTGGGCCAGTAAATAAATAAAACTTTAAAAGGGGGTAGAGGGGGGCTGGAGAGATGGCTTAGTACTGGCTGCTCTTTCAGGGGTCCTTAGTTCAATTCCCAGCAACCACATGTTGGCTCACAACCATCTGTAGTGGGATCTGGTGCCCTTTCCTGGCATAATGTCATACATGCAGACAGAGCACCACACATTAAATAAATAAACAAACAAGCAGGCAGGCAGGTGCTGGGGTGAGGCTGGAACGATAGCTCAGAGGTTTGAGGCTTACTGCTTTTGGGGAAGATCCATGTTTGATTAGCAGCACCCATGTCAGTTCCCAACCACCTGTAACGCCGCACTCAGGAGGCAGAAGCAGGTAGACCTCTGTGAGTCTGAGGCCAGCCTGGTCTACTGGGAGTTCCAGGACAGGCTCCAAAGCTACAGAGAAATGCTATCTCAAAAACCAAACAAGAATCTGACATCCACATACTTAGATACATATTAAAGAAAAGATTTTTAAAAGTTGGTTATTTTGATGTTATATTTAAGTTTGCTACCATGACAAGAGAAGCAAGCTCAAACTTTCTGATCCCACTGATTTCTTTTCCTTTCTCTTTTTTTGGGGGAGGGAGGAGGGTTGGAGATGGGGTTTCTCTGTGTAGCCCTGGCTGTCCTGAACTTCATTCTGTAGAACAGGCTGGCCTCAAACTTAAGAGATCAACCTGCCTTTGCCTCCAAAGGCTACCCACTGCTTTTTTAAAACTTTAGTCTTAGGCACTGGACAGTGAGGGACCCTTCCTGTAAGAGGACTTTCTTCATTGACTGTATTAATACTTCTCTATTGCTATGATGAAATACCATAACCATGGCAACTTAGGGAAGAAAAAGTTTATTTTGGCATATTCTTATCTAAAGGGATAAAAATCCCTTATAGTGGAAGGCTTAGCAGCAGGCAGCAGGCATGGCATTAGGAGCAGAAAGCTAACAGATCAAATCTTGAACCACGAACTTGAAACAGAAAAAACAAAACTAGGAGAGGCTTTTATTTGAAAAGCCTACCCCCAGTGACACATCCCTGAATGGCATAGTTCCTAAATCTCTCCCAACCTGGGGACCACATATTAAATATCTGAGCCTATGTGGGGGTCATTTTCACTAAAGTGAAAGCACTGTCCCATCAAGTCCAGACAAACCACACCAGGCTGCTGGGTACGGTTCCCCCTTAAGGTCACTGCCAGCTTGGATCCCATCTATGCATGTGCCGGGTTACAGGCTCACTCCAAGCTGGGACACTACCTCCACCTGCCCACCTTCAGAAGCTCCCCCCCCAGACTCTAGTTCAGGCACCACAACTTCTGGTGAGTCACAGGACTCAAAATTAAAATGCTATATTTCCCTTATACGTGGCCTCCAACACTTGGCTAAAAAACAAGATCTTCAGAATCATGTGAGGTTTGTTTTTGGAAAAACACATGCCTGTTGTCCTTCAAACTGAGTCCTGAGTCCCATCCATAATGGGCACAGAGCTCACCAGCCACTGCAAGAGACACCTGTACTACTCCAACCAGGGCTATAAAGATATTCACCAAAGCCAACGTAGTCCTAGCCAAATTACACACAGAACATACTATTTCAATGAAGCAATCAACCACACTTTAAACCTAAACTATTGCACTTCATAATTCTTCCAAATTATCTTTGAATTTTGTTTTCTTAGGCAGGGTGACACTTGTAGCCTTGGCTAGACTGGAACTCAAAGAGATACTCTTGCCTCTCCTTCCAGGTACTGGGTGGTAAGCAATAAGATGCCAGGACACCTCTCTGAATTTTTTAAGTAAACTACAAAATGTAAACATATAAAAGTTGGAACTAGAATAAAATCAAGGTGGTTTAAATAAGATATCAACCATGCTTTTTTTTTTCCCAAAGTGATTTTCAATAGGGAAAAACAAACATTAAGAATACTTCCAAGCAGATTCAGTCATGGTAGTTCATAGATCCTGGCACTCAGGGTGAGTGGATACCAGGGTGTAGTATACATCTTTAGGGTGTAGTGGTATACATCTTTAATCCCAGCATCTAGTGAGGCAGAGGCAGGCAGAGCTCCGAACTCAAGGTCAGCCTGCTCTACAGAGTTCCAGGACAGCCAGGGGCACACAGAGAGACCAACTGAGGAAATAAAAAGGCTGGGAAGGGAGACTCACAGTTAAAGGCCAGCCTAGCACCACTCTGAATTCAAGGTCTACCCAACCTACAGAGATTTGAAAACAAACCAACTATTTCACCAGGTTAGTGGTGCACAGTGTAATCCCAGTTCCTAGATGGGGGCAGATCTCCACAAGGTCACCTTGGTCTCAGTAGTCAGACTGTCTCAGCATAATTTTCTTTTTGGGTTTTTCGAGATAGGGTTTCTCTGTATTGCTTTGGAGCCTGTCCAGGAACTCGCTCTGTAGACCAGGCTGGCCTCAAGAATTCAGAGATCCTCCCGCCTCTGCCTCCCGAGTGCTGTGATTAAAGGCGGGCGCCACCAACTCCCTGCTCATAATTATTCTTTTACATGCACTTCTAAGCATGCGTGAATGTATTTGCTTAAATTAAAAAAAAAATTTGGGCAGTTAGAGTGTTGGCTCAGTGGTTAAGAGCCCTGGCTATAATTCCATCGGACCTAGGTTCAACTCCTAGGACACCCATGGCAGTTCACAACTGTATAATCCCAGCTCCAGGAAATCTAAAGCCCTAAAGCCCTCTTCTGGCCTGTGAAGGCACCAGGCACACATGTGGTACACAATTTTAAAAAAAGATTTAAAAAATACTTTGGCCACCTGATGATCTGAGTCTGATACCCAGAACCCACCCAGTTGAAAGAGAACTGACTGGGGGAACCAATTTCCCTCTGGCCTCCAAGTATGCTGTGACAGAGGTAAACAAGGCACACACATAAACAAATGTAACTTTATGTGTCATTTTATTATTTATTTACTTTGAGACAGGGTCTTTCTACATTAGCCCTGGCTGTCCCAGAGATCTCTGTGTAGACCAGGCTGGCCTTGAACTAACAGAGATCCACCTACCTCTGCCCCCTGAGTACTGGGATTAAAGGTATGTATCACTGTATCTGGCAACAAATGGAATTTTAAACTTATTCTATTTTATGTGTGAGTATTTACCTACATGTATGTTCATATCTGGTGATTGCACCATTCAGAAGACAGTATCTGATGCCAAAGCTAGAGTTACAAATGGCTGGGGTTATAACTCGGATGCTAGGTCCTCTGCAAGAGCAACAAGTGCTCTTAACCACAGAGACTGTTCATCACTTATTTTCGTAGCCAAGCACATTGGCCCATGCTATAACACCCTTCCAAAGCTACGAAATATGGTGCACACACACATCAACCTAAGTTAAAAGTACACCTCTTATCAGTATCTCCAAAAACCGAAAGCTTCAGTCTGTGGCAAAAACTACACTAGAAAAGAACTAGAAAGGAACCCCTGGGGAATAATTAGCATTTCCTGGAGAGCAAAGTTGTTTTTCAAGCACAGTAAACGATAACTTTATCCATCCACAGAAGTAAATGAAACTGTTTTGGACCACAACTGATAGTTCCCTGTGAGACTCACTTGTCACTCTATGTGACCTTGTAACAATTCCTTAAGAACCAAACACTTTTTGTTTTATTTTTCGTTTTATGAGGCTGTGTCTCACCATGCGATCCAAACTGGTTTAGAATTTACTATGCAGTTCAGCTGAGCCTGGAACTCAAATTTCCATCTACTGCCTCGGCCTCCAGAGTTCTGGGATTACAGGTTGTAGACACCACACAAGGCTAAAGATGCTTTTTAAAAAAATACTGCGTTGACAGTATCCAGTTTTCTCAGATTTCTAAGGTTTTGGACAGTTTTTAAATCTCTACTATTTGGAGTTTTCCATTTTAAAACACTGGAAAGAGATTGCCGTTAGACTTCAGACACTCCCCTCAAATATTTTTTGCCACTAAAAATGTTAACAACAACAAAAAGTAGCAGACACCTATTCTTCATTCAAGATGGCATTTTAGTTCGGGCCAGTTCTACCAAACACAGCTTAACATCTCCCTTGGGTCTGACCTCCCTGATGGATATGAACAATTTATGCAAACTCCCAGAAGGCACTGAGAGCCCATAAAACTTCCACCCACTAACACAGGTGATGGTGGTAGGGGGAGCCGAGGTGTGTTGGCAGACATGACTGGCGGTCTGTGTCCTGGCAGCCCCATGTCAAACTGGACAAAGGGCTGTGGGGCCGGAATACCAGTGCATGGCATCTGACAGTATGCGGGCAGGCATGGGAGGCTTAAATACCCCAGATGAGTTTGCGGATGGGGTCCAATTCTGGTTGTGGGTGTTAAACCAGGGTGGGTCCCTAAGTCTAGATCCTGGCTGTAGGTCACAATCAGTCGGCTCTTGGTTATGGGTAGTGAATGAGTCCTGGTGATGAGACGAGCCTTGCTCCCGGATAGCGGTCAGGATCCCTCCCTGATGGTGACCAAAGGTCTGGTTCAGGGTCTGACCCTGCTCGTGGGTAGCTGATGTGGGTCTGGGTCCCTCCCTCCCTGGGGGTGGCTGGCTAGTGTGTGTCAGGTCCAGGCCGCAGCCCCCGCCCGCCACTCACACGCGCGGCAGCTGCAGCGGCGGCGCCCCGCGCCGCTGGAACACCCCGTCCACGAACACGCCGTTCTTGCCGAGACAGCGCAGGTAGAAGTCGCCGCCCGCGTCCGGCCGGGGCTGCGCGGGTTCCGGGGCGGCCGCGCTATGGCCGCCGCCCGGGGGCGTGAAGATCTCCAGGTGGCGCCGCGAGATGAAGCTCGAATGGCCCATGCTCACATCTACCGAGCCCTGCGACGAGTTGCGCCCGATGGTCACCGAACGCTTCTTCATGAGGTACTCGAACTCGCGGCCTTCGAGCCGCGCCACGGCCCAGCCGCCCGGCGGGGATCCGCCGCCCCCGGCCCCGCCGCCCGCGGGAGGGGCGCCCGCGCCCGAGAGCGCCGCCGCGGCCGCCATCGCCTGCGAGGCCCGGCCGATCCGCGCGGGCGCCCTGGCGGGCCGAGGCCCGGGCGCGGTCGTGGGCCGCGCGAGCCGAGCACGGTCGCCGAGGCCGCCGGCCGGCGAGGAGAGCTGCGAGGGCGGGAGCTCGCACGGCCGCGCGCCGGGCCCTACGACGGACGGGCACGCTGGCCAATGGGCGCGGCGCACGCAGTGGGGCTACCAAGTCCGGCCAATGGCGAGCCGCGCCGCCGAGCGCCCGCACGTCCGGCGGCGTCGCGCGACGCAGGTTGGCCGCGGCGGCGCGGAAAACCCGGGGCGGAGTAAGGAGCTGGCGTGGGGCCGCGCGCGTTCGCGGGGTGAGCGGGGGTCCAAGGTCACGACGGGCGCGGGTGCTCCCTGGCAGCCGGTGGCCGCTCTTATACTCCGCCCTAGGCTGCGTAGAGCCGCGCACGCTGCTCGGGAACCCGCCGAAATGACCAGCGTGCCATCGCGCACGGCTGTAACGCAAAACTACCCCAGTATACTAGTTCTGCACTCAGTAATTCATACCAGTGACTGCGAGTCTCTGCATTTTACCAGTCTGTGTGTGAGAGAGAGAGAGAGAGAAAGAGAGAGAGAGAGAGAGATCCATCTCTCCCATTAAAAAAGAAACTACCCCGGGGTCCCGTGAGAATAGCAGAGCCATGCAGATGTAGAAGGCTGTGTGGGTCTCCAGAAGCCAGTGCCAGTACAGACGTGAAGCTTAGGCCCCAGTGTCTTCCAGGACCGAAGGGCATTTCGGTGCACCTGCTTTGGCTCCGCTAAGGGAGGCACGTGGCCATAAAGAACGTCACACCAATATGGTGGCCCCTGGGTGCAAGCTATGGGACGCAGTGTTCTCACTGATGCACAAAAGGAGTTCAGGTCAGGGACAGTATAGTGGAAACGCTGAGAGCAGGCTGGACTTAAATCTGCACGGGATAAGATGAACGTTCTGAGCAAGAGCTTCTAAATAGAGGCCCCAGGCCAGAGGCATCAGAACATTTTGCATTTTAATTCATTCTGTATGTCTTAACTTAGAATAAGTGTAATGGAAATCAATATATCTATAACATTTGCATATCTTATTTGACATATATGTTTCTGTAATTACAGTATAAATTCCTAAAGGTTCAAACTGCATTGTACTATAAATATGGAAGAAAGAAGTTTCATTAAATACTCATTTGATGGATTGTAAGGTGATGGAGATAACTATGGAAATGATAACTAGGTAAGTGTCTAGAGACAAAACACAAAGAAAAACGCATAGTCAAGAGCAAGAAATGTTTTTCCACCACTGTTGACACCGACTGAGCTCCTGATTTATACACGATTGAGCCCAAGGCCATTTTGAGTTTCTGCATTGTGCTTCAAGCATCTATCTGTAACAGGGCTAAATCTTTTACTGTTCTCCACCCATTTTTTGTCCAATATCTTTGTACACGACCCTAGCTATTACAGGTATATAAAATAAACATACAATCAAACAGTTATGTTGCTTTGTTTGGCTTTTGTGGTTGGTTTTGATATTTTTGTGGGGAGGGAAAGACAAGAGCTTTTTCTATAGCCCTGGCTGTCCTGGAACTTACTATGTAGGCCAGAATCACTTAGAAGTCATGGAGATTCACCCACCTCTGCTTCCTAAATGTTGGGATTAAAGGCATGTACCATTATATCTGGCCAAATCAAACACATAATAAATCAAAAAGATATTTATTTTTAAAGCAATTATTCAATGTACATGTTTACCTCTTATTACAGATTAAAACAATTTTGCACACGAATAGGATGCATGTGCTTATCTATTTATGTGCATGTACCGTATTAAGAGTGAATACTTCCCACTGTAGGACATGTGGATACCAGGTTTTGATGTCACAGGATGTCTTCCTTAATGGCTTTTCTCCCTTGCTTTTTTTGAGACAAGGTCTCTCAATGAATCTGGAGTTCTCCATTTTTGCAAGGCTGGCTGACCAGTGAGATAACAGGATCCACCTGCATATACTCCCTCCTATGCCCCACTCCCACCCGGCTGAATGTTTGGTCCTGCAGGACATGGAGCAAACTGACGATTTTCAGAGCTGATCCATAGCTTTGTTTGAGATAGTGTCTCACTATGTAGCCCTGACTGGGTTGGAGCTCAGAGACACTGTTCTCTGCATCCCAAGTCCTGAGAGTTAATGTATATTCCAGCAAATTTTGATCTTATGATTATCACTGCAAGAACGCTACTTTGAAACGGCATAAGTTTGTTTAAGATCATTTTAAGAGTTGGAAATACTTTCTCCAAAGACAAAAGTAAAACAAAAAGCCTGATACCTACTGGAGGGGCTAAATTAACATGATAAAGACCTGGAAATGATATGAATCGACTGAGAAATTGGTGAGGTACTATGGGAGATGGCTTGCTTCCTTTTCTTTCAATTTATTTATTTTTTGAAACAAAGTGTCAGGTAACTACAGGTTGGCCAAGAGCACTGGATGTTTTGAGGATAACCCTGAACTTCTGATCCTAACTCCACCTCCCAAAAGCTGAGTAAAAGGCACTTAGGTTGTTTATGTGGTGCTCTGGAGGGACACAGGACTTTGTGCATGCTAGGCAAGGAAAATTTATCTGATCTTTTTTGAATAAATTCCATAGATAAATAATATACATTCCAAATTGAATTTTAAAAAATATTCTGGGTTTTGCTTCCTTCCTTTTTGTTTGTTTTTTTAGACTGTTTCTCTGTGTGGTCCTGGCTGTCCTGGAACTTACTCTGTAGACAAGGCTGGGCTCAAATGAGAGATTTATGTGCCTCTGGCTCCTGAGTGCTGAGATTAAAGGAATGCACCACCACTGCCCATCTTTGGGAGTGTGTATTGTTGTAGTTGGTTTTTTGTTTTTGTTTTTCAAGACAGAGTTTCTGTGTAGCTTTGTAGATCAGACACCACCACTGCCCATCTTTGGGAGTGTGTATTGTTGTAGTTGGTTTTTTGTTTTTGTTTTTCAAGACAGAGTTTCTGTGTAGCTTTGTAGATCAGACAGGCCTCGAACTCAGAGATCTTCCTGCCTTTGCCTCCCAAGTGCTGTGATAAAAAGTGTACACCACCACCCCAAGTTTTTTTGTTGTTGTTTTGTTTTGAGACAGTTTCACTGTGTAACCCTGGCAGGCCTGGAACTTGATATGTGGATCAGGTTGTCCTTGAACCACAGAGATCCACCCATCTGTCTGGAGTGCTGATATTAAAGGATTTTTTGTTGTTTTTTATTTGTGTGCCAGGTGCATGTGGGTACTTGCAGAGGCCAAAAGAGGGTATCAGATCCTCTGGAGCCATAGTTAAAGTGATTAAGTCACCTGGTGTGGGTCCTGGGAACCAAACTTGGATCCTCTAGAAAAGCAGCAAGCATACTTAACTGCTGAGCAATCTCTTCAGCCACCTCCATCCCCAAATTTAACGTCAGGATTTGAAAGAGAATGTCACTGGGCATGGTGGCTCATGCCTGTAACCCCAACACTTGGGAGATGATGGGGGCCATAGAATCAGGAGTGCAAAGCAAGCCTTGACTCAATGTTCCCATATCTCAGTATCTCAAAACAAAACATGAGAGGGAGTCGGATACAAAGTGAAGAGGAATGAGAGGGACAGGGAAAGGGGGTGGGAGATGTGGCTGTGGCTGGGCATTGTGGTACATACTCGTCTCAGAAACACAAAAGGTGAAAGAAAAGAAGGCTGAAGGAAAGGGGGCTTGGGGTTTCTTATTTCATTTTGGTTTTTGAAATGTCTCCACCATTTATTCCTTGCCAGTCTGAGACTCACTATGTAGACTAAGTTGGCCTCCAACTCAGAGATCAACCTGCCTTTACCTTATAAGTGCTGTGATCAAAGGTGTTTACCCCCATATCTGACTGAAAAGGTCTGATTCTGAGACTTTCTCCACTAACTTTTCTCCAGCAGTGATGTAAGCCTGTAGTCGTATCTACTTGGTTGGCTGAGTAGAAGCCCTTGAGCCAGACTTTTGTTTGTTTGGGGGAAGGGAGGGAGGGAGGAAAAAGGAAGAGAAAGAGAAAAGGCAGAGGGGAGGGCAGGAAAGGAGAAACAGAGCTGGGGACACAGCTCAGTTATCAGAGAGCCTGCTTAGTATACCCCCAAACTCTGGACTCAATCCCTCCACTGTATAAACAGGGTATGGTAGGATGCTAGGTAGTAGGTAGCTACAATCCTAGCACTTGGGAAGTAGAGGCAGGACAGCCCAGGTTACAGAGTGAGCTCCAAGCTAGCTTGGGTGACTTAGAGAAACCTTGTCTCAAAATAAAGAGTAAAACAAAGGGTTCTTTTGGTTTTCTTGTTTCTCTTTTGGTGTGTGTTACAGATATAGCTCAGTAGTAGTTTTCACCTAGCATATGACACCCCTGAGTTCCATTCCCAGCACTAGATGGACAGACACGCTTTAAGCAAAACCGCCTCCAGGGATCCAGAAAGATGGCGTAGCAGTTAGCTCTTGCTGCACTTCCAGAGGACCAAAGTTCAATTCCCACCTCACAAATGCCTGTAACTCCACGTCCAGGCATCCAATGCCCTCTTCTGGCTTCTCTGGCTACCCATACACACCCAACTTTCACTCACATAAACACACATTCACATAAAAATCGTAATAAATCTTTTAAAAATTGCATTCAGTTTACATCCATTTCAACTCAGTATTTAGGAGGAGCCACATCCACAGGAAATACTGTAAAAGGTGAGATGTGAGGCATCTTCCCTGCTGTAATGGACTGTACCCTTTCACATGGTAAGCCAAAGCACCCTTTCACATGGTAAGCCAAAGTAAATTCTTCAGGCAGTTTCCATCTGTAGATGCAGAAGGGAACCCACATGTAGTATGCCAATGGGAAAAAAGTCACATTCCTGCATTACCCTGCCAGCCAACTGTGCCCCTCAGATGAGTGCGCCACCCAAGCCAGCACCTGCAGCCCAGTTGCCAGCTGCAACTCCAACTTCTGTAGTTGGCTCACTCATAATGCACGGGGCAAGCCCAGATGTCAACCAATGATGAGTAGGGCACATACTGAGTCAAATCTTACAGCAATATGTGTACATTACCAGTAAGAATTCAGTGAATCTTTCCCCACTTTCTGCTCCTGTTCTAGAGAATGATCCCAGCGCTCAGGTATGATAGGCACACACTCTGCTCCTGAACTATGACCCCCACCCTGACTGAACCACTTCTAAATTACCTGTAAGAGAAATCAAATTTGTCTTTGTGACAGAATTTCATCATGTATAAGTATGGTTATTCACAGTGGTGTAAACAGGCCAGGTCAGGCAGGAAACAAAGAAACTGGTCCTCTACCAAGCTAGACCACAGCCACTGGGAGCCAGAGTACTGGGTAGATGGGAATCTGGGACTGTGTTGTCTCCCCACGCTGGAAACAGTCAGTCATCGGGAGACATTGTCTACTCTGACTTCATTTGTCATGCTGCTTTGGCCAGGTCTTGTCTGTCAAGGCCTGATCACTTTGTGCTTAAACTGTTTTTGTTTTAGGTTTTTTCAAGGCAGAGTTTCTCTGTGTAGCCCTGAATAGTGCCATGAAGTTTTCAGGAAGTCGATCCCTTCCCACATTGGCCCTCAGTGCTGGGCGTCCTCCTGACCTAGCAGGAAGGGACTGGGAAACAAGGGAATCACTCCAGGTAAGGGAGGCACGTTGCAGGGAGTAGTCCAGGATAGGCAGAACAGCATCTTGGTCCTTCAACTCTACACCCAGACCCTGTTGCATTGTTTATTCCACAATCAGTTACTTTGGGGGATAGATACCAAAGTATATAGACTGAAGGCAAAAAATTCTAATTTACAACAGTGATACTCAACTTTCCTAATGCTGCAACCCTTTAATACAGTCTTCATATTGTCCTGACCCCAACCATAAAATCATTTCCATTGCTACTTCATAACTGTAATATATGAATTGTAATGTACATATCTGATGCACAGGCTATCTGTGGAAGAGTCAAGACCCACAGGCTGACAACCCAGTTACGTTCCTAGGCAGACTCACAGGAGTAACAAAACATAAACCAAAGCTCACAACACTGGAGAGTCAAGGTAGTCACATACATGGTAAAAATCCAAGTGCTTTAAAAAACCACCTCTGGGCTTCTCCAGGCATTATCTCCTGGATGAACTCTAGTATGTGTCACATGATTGTATAGATTTCACAGCTGGACAACTATCTGTGTGGGTACACTGTTTCCCCTTTCTAAGGCATGCTCATACCAGCAGTAGTAAAGGCTAAAGGGATGATGTCACAGGGCAGTGGGTTTTGTGGAGCTGAGGGGACCAGCCAGGCCCATTTGTATAAAAAGACACTCCTGTTTATGCCAAAAGGCTCTGGGGAGGAGTTTAGAAGACGCTAGACATTAGGCAGCTGTTTCACCCATCCAGTGTCCATGGAGCCTCAGCTCTGTCTCCCTGCCCCATGGGGGTAACTCATTAGCTGGACTTTCCTTAGAACCCCAACGCCTAAGTGGACTACCCTCTTAATTATCTATTCTATTTATTTATTTTTAGATATACATTGGATCAAATCAGGTCTTCATATATGCTAAGCTCAAGTGTTCCACTTGGTGGATATCTGCCACTCTCATCAGCTTTTACCCTGCTATGAGGTGAGTCCAACTCAAAGCTGAATGCACAGGTTACGTAGGAAACGGACTCGCCCACCAATGGTCCAGCTTGCCAAGAGCTGTTAGTGGCTGCTGACTTTTGGCGGCTATGAGGAACATGGCTTACTGTTACTACTACTTAAAATTACTATAATTTTCTTTAAAATTATTATTTTTTTTGGGGGGGTGGCATTGGTGGCACACATGTGTACCATGGTGGCTGTCTGGAAGTCAGAGGATAATCTATGGGAGTTGGTCTCTCCTTCCACCAAGTGGGCTTCACAGATCAAACTAAAGTTGAGCCATCTTGCTAGCCCTAGAATTCAAAATTATTTCCAAAATTGTGTACAAGTAAAAGAGTCAAACTGGGCAGGAAGACTGGGCCTGTATAGAAGCCATAGTTATCCTCATTACAGCAGCCTGGCCCTTCCTGATGTCTTCATTTCTGTAGCAATAATCTGAGGTTCATGGATCACAACTCCAAGGCTTCAGGCTTTAAAAACACATTTTGAGCTGTGTAGTGGTGGTGGTGCAGCACGCCTTTAGCCCTAGCACTCAGAAAGCAAAGGCAGGTGGATCTCTGTGAGATCTAGGCCAGCCTGGTCTACAGAGCAAGGTCCAGGACAGCCAGGGATACACAGAGAAACCCTGTCTTGAAAAAACAACCCCCCCCCAACAAACAAAAATGAATGCATTTTGGATTAAAAAACAAAAACAAAAACAAACAAAAAAAACCTGAGGGGAGGGAGGTGTGCATGCCTTTAATCCCAGCACTAGGGAGCCAGAGGAAGTCAGATCTCTGAGTTCAAGGTCAGTCTGGTCTACTGAGTGAGTTACAGAACTGTCATATACAGAAACCTTGTCTCAGGAATCAAAAAAAACAAAACAAAAAGTTAAAATAAATAAAAATAAAAAATAAATAAAATTAAAGGAAAAAAACCTGACAGACAGGAGTATGCCCCTGGCCTCACTCTTGGGGATCTTTCTCACATCTTGGACTAAAAGGATATTCATAGAGGAAAAATGCTTCTCACATGTCAAAACATTCCACTCCCTCACACACTACGAAGATAGCACCGCGTGAAGCTGCATGTTGCGGAGCACTGCCAACACTGGAGTGACCCGCAGTTCTCGAAACAACCAGCATTCTCCACTCAGAGCTGTCTCCTTCCTGCCCTCCCGGGCGTTGTCACCACTTGATGTCCAAGCTGTCTGTGCAGGGCTCCAAGCTCTGGTACGAGGTGTGTAGCACCTCCTGGACTTTGGGGGACTCAGTACCCTCCAGCCACTCCTGGTACAGCTCCTCCACACGTGCACTGCTCTCTGGGGCCTGCACAGGGATGCTGGAATAGATCCCTTCCATCTGCTGCAGGAGTGCGCGATCTGTGTGGCCGTCCTCTGTCTGCGCTTGGCCTCTGCCATTTAAGCATCCTGAAAGACACACACGGGTAGACCTCTTCATCCCTGAGGGATAGCCAGGAATAAGGGATGCGGGACACAGCTGGGAGCAGAAGTATGAAATAGGCAGTACCATGTGATTTGAGCTTGTTTCTGGGGCCCACAGTACTCTCCAAGGGCATCTTGGAGCCTGCGAGGAGGAGAGCCCTCGGTGCTCTTTAGTCTTACCATATACATTACCCATAAACTAGTTTTACCTAAAAGCCTTTACAAGTGGGCAGCTTTCTGCGATCTGGATTCCTGACTTCTTCTGAAAATTACCCAAAGAACACAGAATGGCTGCAAAGCTATGGGCACAAGTGCTTGCACAGTGTGTCAGTGTGCATTCCCAACAAGGCTGTCTTAGGGCTAAGTGAGCTATGAGCTCTCCAAGAGCACACACATTCCAGCCATACAGTCTGTGTCTCCTGCTGTGGTACCACCCATCCTTAAACCTGCAGATCACACACCCCAACATGCATTAAGTACAGAGGAGTGGGAAGAGCTTGGTGGTAGAGTGTGTGTCTAGAATGCCAAGTTCCTAATCCCCACCCCTAGCATCAAGACTTTCATTTTAAAGACCAGGAGACAGGCTGGGAATACACAGCTCAGTGAAAAAGCACATCCGTGCCGTACGCAGTGCCTTGGGTCCAGACCCCAGCACACGGCAGGAGAGGAGCAGGAACAAATGGTTAAAGTTCCGTCTCCACCGATCCAAGCCGCTTGGAGTCCACCTTTTCAGTGTGGGTTTGCACCCACTTCCTCTCCTTCCCAGGCCTATGCAGTCTCCCCAGAAAGCAAGGTGGACCCTCCTGGAGGTTCCTCCCACCAGCCATCTTGTCTCTACTCACTATAGTACAGGGCTGAGCCCCAGGATAAGCAGGTGCCCCCTGCTGTCATCCCCTCTTAAATGCTGGCCACTAGCAGATGGGAGGTGAGGGGGTGGGGGGAGCAAAAGGAGAGTTAGGAGAGGGAACTGGGATTGGAATGAAAAAATAATTTTAAAAAAGTGAGAGAGAGAGACAACTCTCATTGTCTCTCCACAAGAGATGAGAACTTGCCTCACCTGCCTGGGTCTTTACCTGGACGGTTAATTTCCCTTAGCAGCAGGGGAATGCTTAGAGAGCAAGTAACCCCTGTCCTTTCCCGCTGCCACTTAGCACAAGGTCAGCTTCTACTAGTAGTCCCTGTGTACCAACTCTGTGTTATCGACTCTAGGAGCTGGTTCCCATCTGGCACCAGGCGGGGCTCCCATGTGGCGCTTACAAGGGGATGGCTAAGGATACAGCCGTCTACTTCTCACACTGCAGCTGAAGGAAGGGAACCTTCACGGCTGAGGATGGCAAGCCCTGGCATGACAAAGGAGCCTGCCCTGATGGTTACTGGTGGACAGGCTATTAGTGGGCCTTCTGCACCCCTTACCTTTGGGACATGCGAGTACCTCCACGAAGTGATACGGGAATTTGCCCTTCTTGAGCTTCAGGATCATGTTCTGGATATTGCGGAAGCCATAGGCTGCAGCGAAGCGCAGTAAGACCTCCCCATTCTTCTCAAGGGTAACTTCATGGAAGTCTTTGTTCCTATAAACCAATAAAATGGATTTTAATGGTGGATGACTTAAAGATCACTTCTGTCTGTTTGAGGTACAGTCTTACTATGCAGCCCAGGCTGACCTTGAACTTGGAATTTTCCCTCTGTTTCCCCAGTGCTAAGGTTTACCATATCTGCCCATTTTTCAATTTAAGTTTTGAATGTCACCAATTAATGGGAAGACACACAAAAGGCCCTTCTACTGTAACCAGTGCTGGCTTTCCCATAGAGCAGCCATGTATACCACACAGGTATACCACACAGGTCAGGCATACCATACATACTGCACAAAGGCAACACCCATCACACCCTGGCTCTGGCTGGTCTGTCAGCACCATTTCTGGACGCACTAGTTGAATATATGCTGGCTCGAACCTTAGTGCACAAAGGCAACACCCATCACACCCTGGCTCTGGCTGGTCTGTCAGCACCATTTCTGGACGCACTAGTTGAATATATGCTGGCTCGAACCTTAGTGCACGGTAGTTGATCTCCTCTATGTGCTCTCCGAACAACTCTTTGGCTGCATGTCTGAAGACGTGGGCCAGATGCCCATCTGAGCTTACTCCATCATGACGCCGTACTGCCACCTCCTTCACATCTCCAAACCTCAAACAAACAGGACAAAATCATCATTAGTGCTGATGAAGAGGCAGCAAGTATGTACTGGCTGGTTTTGTGTGTCAACTTGACACACAAAAGTTAGAGTCACCAGAGAGGAAGGAGCCTTGGTGAGGAAATGCCTGCATGAGATCCAGCTGTAAGGCATTTTCTCAGTCATCAACGGGAGAGGGCACAGCACTCTGTGGGCAGTGCCATTCCTGGGCTGGTAGTTCTGTGTTCTGGAAGAAAGCAGGTCGAAGCAAGCCAGTAAGCAGCATCCTCCACGGCATCTGCATCAGCTCCTGCCTCCAGGATCCTGTCCTGTTTGAGTTCCTGTCCTGACTCCCTTCAGTGATGAAGGGCAATGTGGAGGTGTGAGCCAGATACACCCTTCCTCCCCAACTTGTTTTTTGGTCATGGTGTTTCATTACAGCAACAGAAACTCTAATTAAGACAAAGTACTAACCCAGTTTTTATAGGAACAGGATCCAGGGAGCCACATAAAGTTCAGTCCTTTGCAGGTATTTAAACTTTGGGGAGCCACCACGTGGGTGCTGAGAACTAAACTTGGATCCTCTAAAAGAGCAGTAAATGCTCTTAACCCACTGAGTCATCTCTCCAGCGCCCAGAAGCATATTCTTTTTTTTTTTCTAAAGATTTATTTATTATGTATACAGTGTTCTGCATGTGTGTCTGCACACTAGAAGAGGGCACCACATCTCATTATAGATGATTGTGAGCCACCATGTGGTTGCTGAGAATTGAACTCAGGACCTCTGGAAGAGCAGCCAGTGCTCTTGACCCCTGAGCCATCTCTCCAGCCTCTAGAAGCATATTCTTAATGAGGTCTAATGAACAACGCACTTGCTTCTTTGTTCAGCCACATACACATTCAGGGCAGGATAGTGGTGTGGCGAATGAATACCTGAGGGTGATCAGCATGTGCTTGGCTGTGTCTAGGCCAGAATGAGGACCCTTGGTCACCGTGGGTGGTCAGGTAGGCTCTACCAGCAGGTACTCCAGCTG
This sequence comes from Cricetiscus sungorus, assembly GCA_030556225.1. Taxonomy (NCBI): domain Eukaryota; kingdom Metazoa; phylum Chordata; class Mammalia; order Rodentia; family Cricetidae; genus Cricetiscus; species Cricetiscus sungorus. The sequence continues at coordinate 95,912,199 of JANBXA010000069.1, read as the reverse complement.
CTATAACTCTACAAATTTCCATCTCACCTCCCATAAAAGGGGCACATGTAGCGCCCAGGCCACCAGTTGTGCACTTGGTCTCTGCAATGTACTTTGTGTGGGACCCAAGAATGCAGCAAAAGCCAAAGTCTTAACTGGCCATCAGGACCACCACGGGAAATAGAAACCCAGCAGCTGTGTTCTTGGTGCAGAGACCAGAGGAGCTACATTGTTAGATGTCTGGCTCTGCTCCACATAGCTTCTGCACTTGCCTTCCTTCCTGAAGGATACAGTAAGCCCCCAGATCCCCAGTTCTAGAGAATAATGTCCCATCCCAGGATCCTTCCTGAACCCATTTCAGAGGCCAGACTGGCAAGGCTACAGGAACCAGTTTCAGTTCTCACATGACCTGATCAGGGCAGCCCTGGAGCCTGCAAAGCTCAAGATGCCACTTACAGAGTATCCACAGCAATGTCTTTCACAGAGAGGTCACTCTGTTCCATTATCTGAGCGATTTCACCTGAAGGAAAACAGGAGGAACGAGTCACTGCAAAGAAGACAGGCGGCCTGGAGCTCTGGGCCAGGCTTTGTTCCTCCCAGAGGAGCTCTGCATTGGGAACCCAGGACCCCTCCTTGCTGTATAATCCATTTTCTATGTCAGGAAAAAGTAATGCTAATGTCAGAAAAGCACTAAAGAGACGTGAAAACAGAATCCTCTTTTGGACCCTGAACTGAGGTAGCTCTGTAATTACAAAACCCACTGCCCTGTGACATCATCCCTTTAGCCTTTACTACTGCTGGTATGAGCATGCCTTAGAAAGGGGAAACAGTGTACCCACACAGATAGTTGTCCAGCTGTGAAATCTATACAATCATGTGACACATACTAGCTCTGTAATTGCTTCACGGGGAAGTGGGTGTGTGCTCCACACTGCAGTGCTGTAACACATGGACACTGCATCGGAAGCTGCCCGTAGCAGAAGCACCTTGTGTGCTCCCTTCTCCTACACAAGGGTTCCCAAGAAAATCCCCTGGTAGGGGCCCCTAGGCAGCCAGCAAGACACCATTAACACAGAGCACAGGCTGAGTTTCAGTGTGGCGCTAAGATGGTCCCCTGAAGGTTTGTATCCCATCATTGTTAGCAGAGAGGTACTGGGCCTCTTGACCCTGGTTCTGACCTTCAAGGATCAGCTTCCAGAGTCTGATTCAAATAGACAAACCTGGATCCCAACAGACTCCCCACAAGTGCTCCTGGCCTTCTTCCCTCTGAGAAGCTCCCAGGACACCAGTGGATAATCTTCATCCCCAACCAAATTTGCCACAGTCTCTCAATCTTCCTAATGCTTCAACCCCTTTAAATACAGTTCCTCATGTCATGGTGAGCCCCAACTACAAAATTATTTTCCTTGCTCTTTATGAATCATAATATAAATATATTATTTGCAGAATATCTGATATGTGAGCCCCGTGGGGGCTGCAACCCACAGGTTGAGAACCAGTGCTGGAAGCATAGCATCTGAAAATTCTACCGGTAGGGCCACTTAATGCAACGTCATTAGAGTATATGTGAATTCCCACTTTATTCACTGTAAAGCTTTATTCTTTGTGTCCTTATAGTAGACTGGTTTTCTCACATGTGGGAAGGTAAGGAGGGTCTCTGCAGGCTTGATAGCAAGCAGAGAAACATCCACAAAGAGACAAGAATGAAACTCAACTCAGCCCAATTGTAGTTATTGGTGCTGGGCCAAGACTTTGAGAGTCTGACCACTAGTACATATATTTTAGCCATATTTAAGCACAGCACAGTTTTGGAAAAAAAATTTCTGATAAAAAATTTCTGCCCTCTACAGGAAAAGAGTGATGATAGGCTGTGATGTAAGTACACATCACCTAAGAGCCATGTTGCCAGTATTGCTCTCCCAGAGACCTGACTCATCTGGAGGAAGGGAGGAAGACTGACAGGAGGGAGGCAGGGTGCAGAATCTTCCTCTTTGCTTTAGGTCACGTAACCCCCAAGAACCCTTGGCTATCAGTACCATCAGGCAGCTTGGCCAGGCTGGCCTGACAGAGACACGCTCACTTTCTTAGTTCAAGAACAGCTATCCACCTCTCACCTGATGTCAGCACACAGTCCGTGCCCCTGGCACCATTCAAAGTAATGGAAAGTCCCTCTTGAAGAGCTTCCAGCTTCTTATCGTAGCAAGGAGCCACGACAACATGGAAGATTTTCTCTGGAGACAGATTCTGTGGAGAAGAGCACACAACTTAGAGCTTCAGGGAAGCAATGATGGCAAATGCAGTGTGGGGGAGTGTTGTGGAATATTATTTTAAGGTGTGTTACATTTGTTTATGCTGTGGAACATTTGTTTTAATGATGCAAAGATGTGTTGCACTCTTTTATGTTATATTTGTTTAACTCGATGAAGCTATGATTCCTTGCCTATCTGAAACACCTGATGGTCTAATAAAAGAGTTGAACACTCAATAGTTAGGCAGGAAAAAGAATAGGTGGGGCTGGCAGGCAGAGAGAATAAATAGGAGGAGTCATCTGGGAAGAGGGGAGAAGAGCAAGGAAAAAAACGAGAAGAGGACATCAGGGGCCAGCCCGCCAGCCAGCCCGCCAGCCCGCCAGCCCGCCAGCCTGCCCGCCAAGGAGTAAAAGTGAAAGTAAGAGAAGAAAAAAGCCCAGAGACAAAAGGTAGTTGGGATAATTTAAGAACAGTGGGAAGGAAACAAGCCAACCTAAGGCCAAGTGTTTATAGGTAATAATAGCTCTCCATGTGTGACTTATTTGGGAACTGGATGATGCCCCCACCTAGCAGTGTAAACAGTAAAGAGTAAAAACCCTACAGGAACAGGGGAGTCCTAAATGCTGCTCCCACTCTACCCATATATGGTACTGTCTCATGAGCTCTGCACAGGTGAGAACAGGTCTTCCACCTGGTTTTCCTGAAGACCTTCTGGAGCTGTTTAAGTAACAACATCTAGGCCACCCTGTCCTGAGACACGTCCAGGGCCAGTTGCCCAGTGACTTTTACACTGAGGCCAGAGGTGAAATGCCCTACTCTGGGTAGGGGTAGAGTCCAAGAGGAAACACACCTGGATTCTAGCCCCCTAGGGGGTTAAACCAAGAGGTTGTTAGAGGCCAGCTATCCCTACTAGAAGCTTCAGTCAGATCTGTGACCTTGGGCTCCACTGGGAGAGCACAGGGCTGGGAGCCCTGAAAAGACTAAGAAACACTAGAACTCTCTCAGCAGGTATAAGAGGGCAAGGGGGGGGGGGGACTGCAAACATTGCTCAGAGGTTAAGAGCATTGGCTGCTCTTCCAAAAGTCCTGAGTGTAATTCCCAGCAGCCACATGGCGGCTCACAACCATCTATAATGAGATTTGGTGCACTCTTCTAATGTGCAGGCAGAACACTGAATACATAATAAATAAACCTTAAAGGAAAGAGAGAGAAGAAAAGAAAAGAGGGCAGGGGGACTGTAGACCTCTCCACAGGCAATTTTCTGTCCCTTCAACTCAATACACATATGGTGCTTGGGTAGGTATTTGCCAACTGTGGTGACTTTTTAAGCAAAGAAATGATGTGACTAAAGTGAGGTTGTCAGATGAATATGGTCTTTAGGCTGGCTTCAGTGTTTGGAAGATCTTTCCCGTTATTGTCTTTTCTAGTTACTGTGGTGCTCAAACAGTTGATTCACATGAAGGAAGACAGGCAGGGTGTGATCTGTGTCAGACTGCCCAAAGCCTTAGAACCCAAGAGGGGGATGGGCTGAGGCAAGGGACGTGAAGGAACTCTGGGTGATAGATACTGTCAAGACCATGTGACCCGGACTGGAGAGACGGCTCCATGGTTAACCAGACTGGCTGCTCTTCCAGAGGACCTGAGCTCAATTCCCAGCACCCATGTAGCAGCTCACAACTGGATGTAATTCCAGTTCCAGGGGATTTGAGGGCATGTAAGTGGTGCACATACATACATACATACATACAGGCAAATACTCATACATACAAAATAAAAAATAAAATTAAAAATAAAAAGGCCTGATGGGGACTCCTTCTGGGTATGTTTCTCTTATTGGTTGATGAATAAAACACTGTGTGGCTAGTGGCCAAGCAGGAGGGACAGGAAGGGCTGCCAGAGAAGGAGAATTCAGGGAAGTATAGGCAGAGAACAGTCGACATGTGGCCACTGGGAGGAGAATGTGCCAGGCATTCTCAGGTAAGCTATGACCATATGGCAATACACAGATTGCTAGAAATGGGTTAATAATTAAGACAGAGCTAGCCAATAAGAAGCTCTAGTCATCAGCCAACAGCTTTATAATTAATATATTGTCTGTGTGTTTATTTGGGCTCAAGGGCCATGGGACCAGCTTAGACAGAAAGCTCATGTTACAAGGGCCAATATGGTAGCACATTTCTTTAGTCCCAGCACTCAGGAGGCAGAGGTTGGCAGATCTCAGTGGTCAACCTGATCTACATATCAGTTTGATCTACATATCAAACTCCAGGACACCTAGGATTATGTTGAGAGTCCCTGTCTCAAAAAAAGCCAAAACAAAACAAAACAAAAAGGCAGGCTAAGAGGGGCACTGGTGGCCTGAAGCAAAAAGGCAGGATAGAGGTGAGGCTTAGTTTCCTGGGGCAACCGGAACAGAAGCACTCAGGCAGGGTCTCCACAGGTGAGGTCCAGGGCCACCCTGTCCACGGAGTATACTGTGTTTCCCCGAAGGCCTTGCTCACCTTGAGTCCACCCCCTGCTGCTGTTCTCTGGAGAGGCTGGCTTACCTGCTGTCTAGCAAAGTAATCCTTCACCAAGGAACCCATGATTTGCTGGGGAGACTTGGCAGTGCAGAGATGGGGAATGACCGGGCGGCCCAGTACCCGCTCAGCATATCTGACCCAACCTATAGAAAGAGAAACAGAAAGATGGAAAGAAAGAACAAATGCGGTCAGCTCCCTCTGCTTCCTCCTGCCTTCTGACTGAAACTGTCACCCCATGCTGAGCAGAGACACCTTCTCTACATTGTCCCTAATCATAAGGTGCCCTGCTCTGCAAGGCTGAGTGGGATGGACCTGCCCACTTCCAGCCAAAGCCAGGGCCACATTTATTTCTACAGTTCTGGTGAAATGGTGCTAGCAGGCTTGTGCTCACCAGGACAGGCAGAGGTCAACATGGGCAGTTCACGTTGCTCCTCACTATGCTGGTAGTATCTGCGAACAAATTCCTTCTGAGTCTCCAGGATGCTGAAATCCGCGGCAATTGTGGTGTCAAATACATAGTGCACCCCTGGAGGAAAGAGGGACATGGCTATTTTTCTCAGACCAAGTATGGATCCAGATCACGGCTAACATCTAAGTACTCTGTTATTCATTTTATATATTTATATACAAGGTCTTATTCTGCTAGCTGGTCCAGAGCTCATCAGGTTATAAAGACTAGGCTAGCTTTGAACTTATGATGATCTATCTGTATGATTAAAATCATGGACAATAGCACTTGGCTTTTTATTGTTGTTATTTTTTTTCTCTTTATTATGTGTACAGTATTCTGCTTGCATGTATGCTTGGATACCAGAAGAGGGCAGCAGATCTGACTACAGATGGTTGTGAGCCACCATGTGGTGGCTGGGAATTGAACTCAGGACCTTTGGAAGATCAGCCAGTGCTCTTAACTGCTGAGCCATCTCTCTAGCCCCCTATTGTTGTTACTTTTGACCAGGTCTCTCTACATAGCCCAGGTTGGCCATGAAGTTGGAAATCTTACTTCAAGCTTCAGAATGCTAGCATTAGGTAGACACGCCATCCCAGCTTCTGAGCACCCTAATTCTTCCTCAACTTTGCCTTCTCCTGTTTCAGATGCAAACACAGACCACAGACTTGATGGCGCCTGTCTCTCCTTACCATCACCACTGCTAGTCTTGAAACTTTTCTTACAGCAGTGGCCTGGTTCACACTGGGCACTTTACATGTTAGTTGTTTAAAACAAAGTCTGCTATACAGTCCTGGCCGGCCAGGAACTCATGGATGGCCCTCCTGCCTCTGGGTCTTCCTGACTCTCTTTTATGGATGGTATTGAGGGGCAATGAATTTACACCAGCACTCTCCTGTACTGGAGAGAGCCTTTACTTGCTAAACCATTTCGCTGGCCCTATGCCTTACTTTTTGAGACAGTTTTCTCACGGAATAGAAGTTTGCTATTTTGGCTAGACTGGCTAGCTATGGAGCCCCTGAAATCTACCTGTCTCAGCTCTTCCAATGCTGGAGTTACAGGAGTCAGCTGCCATGCCTAGTCTCCCGCCCCCCCCAAAATAGGGTCTCGCTGTGTATCTGTGGATGGCCTAATACTTACCATGTAGACCAAGCTGACCTTGAACTCACAGAGCTCCACCTGCTTCTGCCTCCCAAGTGCTGGGATTAAAGGTATGTGCCCCACTGGTGCAAACTGCCACCTTTCATTCCTCATATATAGAGCACATGCCTGGGGCTAGAGATGTAGGTGAATGCTATAGCTTACCTAGCTAGAAAAAGGTTCTTAGGAAAATGGACATCAGGTATTGCAGAAATAATTATCAAATAGTCATTCTGTAAGCTGGAGGCAAGTATAGGAATCTCCTAGTAATCACTGTCTACACTTTCAGCAGGGGTTCACTTCTTACTACAGACTGGTCAACCTTGTTGTAACAAAACACCTATCTGCACACAGCACAGGGTATGTGACACCCACCTACATTGGTAGGAAGCTGGATTCATGACACAAGGAATAGAGTCCTTTGACATTCCAGGAGTTTCTTTGAAGTTTTTCTATCCTGTGCCTTTGAAAATTGAACTTGAAAAATAAAAAGAGCCCTTCATGAACTGAAAGTAGACATCCACAGTATAATAAAAAAGTAAATGGCTGGAGTCAGGCATCGGTGGTGCACACCTTTAATCCCAGCACTCGGGAGGCAGAGGCAGAGGCAGGAGGATCTCTGTGAGTTCGAGACCAGCCTGGTCTATAAGGGCCAGTTCCAGGACAGTCTCCAAAGCTACACAGAGGAACCCCCCCCCACAAAAAAAAAAGTAAATGGCTGGATGTACTATGGTGGCCCACACCTTTAATCTCAGTACTTAGAAAGCAGAGGCAGGCAGATCTCTGTGAGTTTGGTCTACAGAGTCTCTGGTCTACAGAGTGAGTTCCAGGACAGGCAGGGATAAAACACTAGTCTAGAAAACTAAAAAAGTAAACAAATAAATAAATAATAAAAAAATTTATTAGAAAGACTCACCAAGACTTTTGAGGAAGCCACAGAGTCTTCTAGAGGCATCATTGACACTGAGGTTGAATTTAGCAGCAAAGTAAGACAGAGACTGAGGACACACAGACACAACCAGCACTCTGTGCTTCGAGGTGTCACATTTCTACAAGGAAAAACAATAACGTCACATGTGCGTTGATTACATCAGGAGCAAAGTAAGGACACAGACACAACCAGCACTCTGTGCTCTGAAGTGTCACATTTCTACAAGGAAAAACATTAACATCACATTGCACTGATTACATCGGGCACCTTAATGGAGAATTCATAGTAAATGAAATTTTTGTTTGTTCGGATTTTTGTTGTTTGTTTGTTTGTTTTTGTGACAGTTTCTCTGTGTAGCTCTAGCTGTCTGTAGACCAGACAGGCCTCGAATTCAAAGATTCACCTGTCTCTGCCTCCAAAAGCATGCACCACCACAGCCTAGCAAAACATAAAAGTTTCAAAACGAAAAGAAAGAGATGTAGGCTATAGAGCAAGTTCTAGGACAGCCAGGACTACACAAAGAAGAAAAACCCTTCCTTGAAAAACAAACAAGCAAGCCAGGCATTGGTGGCACATGCCTTTAATCCCAGCATTCGGGAGGCAGAGGCAGGCAGATCTCTGTGAGTTCAAGTCCATCAAGGTCTACAGAGCTAGTTCCAAGACAGGCTCCATAGCAATACAGAGAAACCCTGTCTCGAAAAACCAAAAAATAAAATTAAAAAAAAAAAGCAAACAAACAAAAAGATACACAGCATCTTGGTAATCTTATCAGGAGGGGAGGCAGGAGGATCAACAGCACATCTCTACGTCAAGGCTTCCAGTGTTGTCTATGAGGCTTCAGATGGGGCTCATTATCTGCAGGTAAAATGCAGGATGCCAGGGATAGCTACAATAAAGTCCTAACAAAATCTAATTTAGAAGTAAGCTTAAAAGCATTTCCATGGCCTGGCTGACTTTGAACTTGTGATTCTCCTGCCTCAGTTCCCCAGTAGCTGGAATTACAGCCCTTACCATCAGCTTCAGCTGACACCATACCTTATTAAGGTTCAAGACTTGGAGGAAGTGCTTGGCACTCTGCTGGGAAAGCTGGACGCCTTCCTCCACAGTCACACAGCTGTCACATGCCAGGCAGTCACTCAGAAATATCTTAGCATCTGCCAACTTATGGAATTCTCCCTTCTAGGAAAGAAAATGGTGTTAACATTGCTTCTTTTCTTTCTTTCTTTTTTTTTTTTTTTTGGTTTTGTTTTCTCTGTGTAGCCCCATTTGTTCTAAAACTCAATCTGTAGACAAAACTGGCCTCAAACTCAGAGACCCACCTGTTTTGCTTTTTGGGTTTTTCCCATTTTTTTTGTTTTTGTGTTTTGTATTTTTGGTAGCATTGTTTCTTTGGGGACAGTAATTGTGTAAGCACAATAAAGAAAAGATCTACCCTTAACATGGAGGCAAAGTCAGGCCTGGAGTGTCAGGAACTACTAGGCAATCGTCTCTGTTCTGAACAGCTCATGGCAGTGGAGGCACGCATCACGGCACAGGACTTTGACAGCTCTTAGGGTCATGCAGGTGACAGTAGGGGATGAACTAGCCCCAGGGTTATCTTGTGGAAAGATGAAACTCCTGCCTGCTGCAAACTGACCTGATGGCCATCTCCTCCTCTCTTCCACCCTTCCTCTCCACTGCCTGTGAACAAGTCTCAGGTTCCCCTGCCTAGCTCCTCCAGCTCCACAATGTTGAACAGACTTTCCATACAGTCATGACTGGCTCGAGGTTTTCACCCGTGTGCAACACAGACCTCAGCTCCCAGTTCTGAACTGCTAGTGCTCATTTCTACCTACCTCAATAAAGGGGTCTGAACACCTGGATGCTGGGACTCTAGGACCTTGGTCCCTTTAACCCCATTTTGTACTCCCTCCTCCCCCACCCCACCCCCCATGCTATACTCTGGCCCTTTTTACTCCCCAGAGAAATCCGCTAAAGCACAAGCCACACTTCCACTGCTCAAAGCCCGACAGCACTCTCTCAGAACAGGATCCACAGCACAGCTGTTGCCTGCCCTGCCCTGCTCTGTCCAGCCCAGGGGCTCACATTCAGCCATACTGGAAATAATCCTAACAGAGCTGGCATCCTGAGATTTATTTTCAGTGCCCACTACCACAGTGTCAACTTGCTTGTCCCCTCCCTAATGACCTCGCAGAGGTTGGCATCTTATGTTCCCTATGCTCCCCAAAACCTCTTAAGAGCCTAGAAGGTGCTTAGGTGCTAGAGGTGTAGGTGAGTGACACACCTCTCCTAGCAAGTGCAAAGCTCTAGGTTCAAATCATATTAGTAAAAAAACAAAGTAAGCCAGGTGATGGTGGCACATGCTTTTAATCTCAGGACTCCTGCAACAGAGAAAGGATCATTGAGCTCAAGGTCAGCATGGTATAGACCACATCCCAAGCCATGGGGATACATAGTGTGATCCTGTCTCAGAAAGAAAAATAATAGAAGCTGAAGATGGCTCAGTAGTTAAGAGCACTGGCTGCTCTTTCTGAAGACCCAGGTTCGATTCCCAGCAATCAGATAGTGGTTAATAACTATCAGTAACTCCAATTCTAGGGGAATCAAACCTCCCCTTCTGACCTCAAAGGGCACCAGGCACTTATGTGGTGCAGAAATCATCTGATGTTCCATCCTATCTTGAATTCTTACTTTCACAAGAGCTAGTTCAAGGACAGGCTCCAAAGATACACAGAGAAAACCTGTCTCAAAAAACTAAAAAACAAAAAACTCCACTCTAAACTACCAAGGTGCTGGTTAGACTGTGTTCAAATTTATCTCATCCTTACCAGAACGCTGGGAGGGAAGAAACCCAACTCCCCACAACACTGATAAGAAATAGGACCTCACCTCTTCTGGTATGCAGGCAAACATGTAGGTAGCACACTATATACATAATAAAAATAAATATTTAAATTAAAAAAAAAAAGAAATAGGGCCTTAAAAAGTTGTAGGATTTTTTATTTCATGTTTTTTTTTTTTTGGAGACAGAATTTTCCTGTGTGGTCTAGATAGGCCTCAAACTCATGACACTCAGCCTCTACTTCTCAGGTATGTATGCAAATGTGATTAGATTTCTTTCCAAAGCCATGCAACAAAGTATAGGCATTAGGGAACAGTCCTGGTGTCGAAAGCACTGGCCCAAACTGACCCAGGACTTCAGGGGCTACTATTCTTGATGCATTGCTGTTCCCCAAAGGCATCATCTCCAAAGCACAGTAATGACACACAGGAGAGCCAGAACTATGCCCACCAGATTAAACAGGACATCAGAACTACTAAATCAAAGAGGAAAATCCTGCCACTTACTTCTCCCATGTTATTAATCCTCCACTTTATAAAACAAAACAAAACTATTGTTTTTTGTTTTTCTTTAAACACTGACTGATTGCTTGCTTGCTTGCTAAACAGTGTGCAGATGGGGAAGTTCCAGCCATGGCACATGTGTTGGTATAGAGGCAGAAAGACAACTTGTGAAAGTTGGCTCTCTCCTGTCATCTATGTGTTCATATGTCACATACAGGTCATTAGAATCAAACTGACATCCTTGAGGCTTGGTGGCAAATGTTTTTACCAGCTGAGCTATCTAACTAGCTCTAAAATAAATAAATTTGTTTGTTTGTGATTGAGCTTAGGCCTCAGGATAGCCAGCCATCAGTGGATTAAATTCTTAGCCCTCAGTTACTGTTTTTGAGACAAGGTTTCATTGTATAACTCACACTGGGACTCCAGAGGTAGGCACCCATGTCTGACTAGTCCTAATATTTTCTAAGAGAACAGTGACCATAACTATTCTGTGAATCCAGAATACAGCAGGACACATGCAGAGGCAAATGCCCCTGGGAGCATGAATTAGAGTAAGTGTGAACCAGTGAGTGCAAGTAAGTATCAGTGGGAGCTAAAACAAGAACAGAACTGAAGAAATGGCCACTGAAACAGCAAGCTCAGAGACTCAGCAAGCTCAGATAAACATGAGTTGCGTCGTCTCACACACCACGAATCTAAGTTCCTTCCACTTTATAGAACATGAGCTTCAACAGTGCACTAGGAAGTCCCCATTTCTCATGTAGTACCTGGTCTGGTATGTGTGAGGTGACTCAAGGCTGTCCTGTACATGGCCCTTTCCACTTTTTACTTCAATCTTTCTTAGAGCAGTGAGGTGCAAGGTGATCTGCACTAACAGGAGAAAACACAGCAGCAGCTCCACTCACATCAGGCTGACACAATCTGAAATGTTTACTTGCCTCTTCATTCTCCTGGGCTGGACTTGGTGCACCAAGGGACACATTCTCCTGGTCATCAGTTTTTGATTTTTTACTACATTCCTTAAAAAAAAAAAAAAAAAAAAAAAAAAAAAAAGTAGGGTGGGGGAGAACAAGGAAATGTTAAACAGGGAAATTATTTTTCTTTATTTTATTTTGTTTTTTTTTTAGATTAGTGCTGGAACTCACTATTTAGATAGAACAGGCTGACCTCAAACTCAGAGATCCTCCTGCCTCTGTCTCCCAAGTACTAGAATTAAGGTGTATTGCTACCATACCAGGTTTAAAACATGAGATAGGTTCTTGATAAATTGCACTGTCTAACTTTGAGTTCATGATCTCCTGCCTCAATCTCTCAAACACTGGGATCACAGGTGTGTAGCACCAAGCTCAGCCTAGAATAATTTAGTGAGATTATTCTCTATTACCAAAAAACAAAACGTAGCTCGAGCCGTTAGTCTTACCTCTAGAAACCCTTTCCACAGGATTAAAATCATCTATACTCAAGGACAGATACTCATACACACACACACACACACACACCTCTGTTTGCATTGTTTTTGATGATTAAGAACAGAAGAGATAGAGCCCTAATAGGTTCTATAAAACTTAGATGTGGCTGATACAGGTGATCCCCCCTCCCGAAAGATGTTTACCATAAGTAGTAAGGAAAACAGAACAACTTACTGAGCATTTGGATATGATACAATCCCCCCTCCAAAAAAAAAAAAAAAAAAAAAAAAAAGATTTCCTGCACATGCATCACGCGGCTATCACCATGTGGAAGCAAACCTGTCGTTTGTCAATCACGTCAATCACCTAGTGGGGCAGGACAGGAGGGCCTGCCCTTAATTTCCTCTCCACCTGTTTTCATTGATACGGTAAGTACGCAAGTTTGTTGTCCTTGTTTTAATGTAAAAGCCGCTCAAACATTTGATAACCTCACTAATCGTTTACTTCCTCAACAGCACGGGCCAGGACAGTAGCTTCCAGGGCGAGTGCGGCGGTGCACCGCCCGCAGTGGCCCGCAGTGGCCCGCAGCCAGCTCGCCTCCCAGTCCTCGGCGGACAGGTGACGCCTGTCAGACTGACAACAGAGCCCGACCCTCGGCACAATCCGCAGTCTTGGCTTCATCCCCCAGTCCCACCAGACACCGCACCCACCTTCCGTGTGCAGTGCTCACACTTCATCTGGAGCGGGACTAGCGGGGAGGCCGCCGAGCCTCAGCCGAGCGGAACGAGGAAGACTGGAACACCGCCGCCTGCCGCTGGCTAGCGACCCGCGACCCTTTGTTGTCTTCATCCGCAGAGGCCCCGCCCCCAGGACCGTGGTGGACCAATGAAAGAGCCGAAACAAGATGAGCCCCACCCTTGGGCCAATGAGAAGAGTACGAGGCTAGAATAGCCTAAGCCAATGAGAGTCCCAGGAAGTGGCCGGTCCCTTCCAGGAGCCAATCAGGAAGCGGGGGAGGAGCTTGTCCTTGGGCTGGAAGTTGACCGGCCCGGGCGTACTCTCCTGTCAGTGTTTGCCTGGTTCTTTAAGGCCTGTAGCGAGAGCGGCGATGGTCGGTGTGTGAGGCGGAAGGAGTGCGCGGGCCGAGCGCGGGAGGCCGCACCACAGCGACGGCGGAGCGCCTCGCGCAGAGGCCGCGGCCTGGCCAGCTCAGCCGAGCTCCACTGCAGCTCCTCCAGGGCGGGGTAGGCGCCGCCCTCTGCCACCGCCATGACCACCCTGCAAAGCCTCACGTAGGCTGGTGCGGCAAAAGTGCACATGCGCAGCAGGCTTGCATTGCTTTGTGAGTTTGGCTGAGTCTGGAGGGAAGATGGAAAGTCGGCTGACCTTGAAGTTTTGGCATGGCATTATACCATATATCACTTACAATTAAGAAAGTACCAAAATTCTACCCGGCGTGGTGGCTCACGTCTTTAATTCCTACAAGAGTCCAACCTGATCTACAGAAGGAGTTCCAGAACAGCCAAAATTGCACAGAGAAACCTTTCTCTTAAAACCAAAACAAACCAAAAGGGCCTTTATTTAACTGGACTGGAAAGATGGCTCAGCCGTTAAAGGCTAGGCTCACAACCAAAAATTTATTTAACCTCACTAACCTTGCTTTTTGGCTTCCATAATTCTGCTTCTGGCTAACTGTTCTTAACTGAAGTACGTCAACCCAGAATGTTTTTGTACTTAAACTCTCACCCTGAGAAAGGCCTGTCTGTGGCTACCCTGGGATCCTGAATACCCAGTGTAGTCACCTAATAAAAACTTAGTAATGGCTTAAACTTAGGTCTAAGCATCATCTCTGGTGGATACCCCACACAACACTTGGACAGGCAGGACTACATTAAAAGATCCTACCACAAAACAGAGGTGGAGGTAGGAGGATTGTGGATTTCAGGTCACCTTGGTTTACAAAGTGACAGCCTGTCTCAAAGGTAGATTTTATTTTAGTTCATTGTTTTCAATTTTTAAGATTTATTTTGGTGTATGCGTATAATGATTTGGCTACGTGAATGTATCTAGGCCAGGCCACATTCTTCCCTAGTACCTGGGGACATCATAAGAGGATTGAGAGTTTTCATATAAGTGCTGGAAACCAAACTCTAGGTCCTCTGCAAAAGCAACAAATGCTGTTAACCACTGAGCCAGATCTCCAGCCCTGGGGTGTGTGTGTGTGTGTGTGTGTGTGTGTGTGTGTGTGTGTGTGTGTGTATTTCTGCTGACCTAGAATTCTGGGTTCCAGTGCCTGCGCCTCCTGAGTGGCGTGCTGGGACTAAAGAGGTGTCTACCACTGATATGCCAAAACTGGATTTTAAGAGGAGATGAGGCAGAAAGAATGTCATTTTTGATTTATCGACTGACTGGAGCCCGGGAGGATTGAGTGCAGGCCCTTGTGCATTCTAGGCAAGCACTCTACCATTGAGGTACACCTCTAGTTCTCTTTTTACTTATTTTGAGATAGGATCTCACTAGATTGCCCATACTGGCCTTGGACTGATTCTATATCCCAAGCTGGCTTAGAATTTGTGGAGCAATTCTCCTAAGCCTTTCAATACTGGGGTTAGAGGCCTATATTGAAATAGCTAACCCAGTTTACTTAAAATATAAAATGTACTTATATATTGGCAAAACTTCCAGGGTTTGGCATGATGATGTGGTTTTTTTTGATTTTTTTCCCCGAGGCAAGGTTTCTCTGTAGCTTTGTAGGTTGTCATAGAACTCATTCTGTAGATCAGGCTGGCCTTGAACTCACAGAAATTCACTTGCCTCTGCCTCTCAAGTGGTTGGATTAAAGGCATGCACACCAACATCCCGCGCTGATGTGTATTTTTATAATGTCATAAAATTATAAAACATGTGACAGACAGATTTAAAGAGGACAGCAAAGTAACCGAAATCTCAGCCCCAGCACTGACATTCTAGCACCCATGATCACTTTATGTGTTGGTGGTTAACTACAAAATGGTGACAAGAGCTCCAGCATTTAGTGTCTCTGTAGTTGTAGTGTGTTAGGTCTCAAAGACACCAGGGACAAATGGCTGGCTGACGTGCTATCATGTCAAAGCAGATGCTGCCAGGCTCTCAGGGAGCCCACGCGCTCTCCTAGCCCTCTCCAGCCACTGAGGTGCTATCATGTCAAAGCAGATGCTGCCAGGCTCTCAGGGAGCCCACGCGCTCTCCTAGCCCTCTCCAGCCACTGAGGTGCTATCATGTCAAAGCAGATGCTGCCAGGCTCTCAGGGAGCCCACGCGCTCTCCTAGCCCTCTCCAGCCACTGAGGTGCTATCATGTCAAAGCAGATGCTGCCAGGCTCTCAGGGAGCCCACGCGCTCTCCTAGCCCTCTCCAGCCACTGAGGTGCTATCATGTCAAAGCAGATGCTGCCAGGCTCTCAGGGAGCCCACGCCGCTCACCTAGCCCTCTCCAGCCACTGAGGTGCTATCATGTCAAAGCAGATGCTGCCAGGCTCTCAGGGAGCCCACGGCGCTCTCCTAGCCCTCTCCAGCCACTGAGGTGCTATCATGTCAAAGCAGATGCTGCCAGGCTCTCAGGGAGCCCACGCGCTCTCCTAGCCCTCTCCAGCCACTGAGGTGCTATCATGTCAAAGCAGATGCTGCCAGGCTCTCAGGGAGCCCACGCGCTCTCCTAGCCCTCTCCAGCCACTGAGGTGCTATCATGTCAAAGCAGATGCTGCCAGGCTCTCAGGGAGCCCACGCGCTCTCCTAGCCCTCTCCAGCCACTGAGGTGCTATCATGTCAAAGCAGATGCTGCCAGGCTCTCAGGGAGCCCACGCGCTCTCCTAGCCCTCTCCAGCCACTGAGGTGCTATCATGTCAAAGCAGATGCTGCCAGGCTCTCAGGGAGCCCACGCGCTCTCCTAGCCCTCTCCAGCCACTGAGGTGCTATCATGTCAAAGCAGATGCTGCCAGGCACTCAGGGAGCCCACGCGCTCTCCTAGCCCTCTCCAGCCACTGAGGTGCTATCATGTCAAAGCAGATGCTGCCAGGCTCTCAGGGAGCCCAGGCGCTCTCCTAGCCCTCTCCAGCCACTGAGGTGCTATCATGTCAAAGCAGATGCTGCCAGGCTCTCAGGGAGCCCACGGCGCTCTCCTAGCCCTCTCCAGCCACTGAGGTGCTATCATGTCAAAGCAGATGCTGCCAGGCTCTCAGGGAGCCCACGCGCTCTCCTAGCCCTCTCCAGCCACTGAGGTGCTATCATGTCAAAGCAGATGCTGCCAGGCTCTCAGGGAGCCCACGCGCTCTCCTAGCCCTCTCCAGCCACTGAGGTGCTATCATGTCAAAGCAGATGCTGCCAGGCTCTCAGGGAGCCCACGCTCTCTCCTAGCCCTCTCCAGCCACTGAGGTGCTATCATGTCAAAGCAGATGCTGCCAGGCTCTCAGGGAGCCCACGCTCTCTCCTAGCCCTCTCCAGCCACTGAGGTGCTATCATGTCAAAGCAGATGCTGCCAGGCTCTCAGGGAGCCCACGGCGCTCTCCTAGCCCTCTCCAGCCACTGAGGTGCTATCATGTCAAAGCAGATGCTGCCAGGCTCTCAGGGAGCCCACGCGCTCTCCTAGCCCTCTCCAGCCACTGAGGTGCTATCATGTCAAAGCAGATGCTGCCAGGCTCTCAGGGAGCCCACGCGCTCTCTCTAGCCCTCTCCAGCCACTGAGGTGCTATCATGTCAAAGCAGATGCTGCCAGGCTCTCAGGGAGCCCACGCGCTCTCCTAGCCCTCTCCAGCCACTGAGGTGCTATCATGTCAAAGCAGATGCTGCCAGGCTCTCAGGGAGCCCACGCGCTCTCCTAGCCCTCTCCAGCCACTGAGGTGCTATCATGTCAAAGCAGATGCTGCCAGGCTCTCAGGGAGCCCACGGCGCTCTCCTAGCCCTCTCCAGCCACTGAGGTGCTATCATGTCAAAGCAGATGCTGCCAGGCTCTCAGGGAGCCCACGGCGCTCTCCTAGCCCTCTCCAGCCACTGAGGTGCTATCATGTCAAAGCAGATGCTGCCAGGCTCTCAGGGAGCCCACGGCGCTCTCCTAGCCCTCTCCAGCCACTGAGGTGCTATCATGTCAAAGCAGATGCTGCCAGGCTCTCAGGGAGCCCACGCGCTCTCCTAACCCTCTCCAGCCACTGAGCTTCCCTTTCCTTCCCCTGGCTTCTCTTTTCCTATAACACCCAGCCATTTTGGCCACGCGCTCTCTTGGCTTCTTGGTTCTCTCTGCCCTGTTGGTTTCGTTTTGTCTCCCTCTCTTCTCTTCCTCTGTGGCTTTGCCCCCTCTCTCTTTTCTCTCATGGCTCAGTCTACTCTGCTGGCCATGTTCAACCTGGCTTCTTCCGGAAGCCTCATATCTATAATAAAACTTCTTCAAGTTTCATTTATTTTACATCTTTGTTAGGTTGCCTTCAGGTAGTCAGTGTTTCCCATGCTGTCCTAGTGTAACCTCTTTATCATTTCCTTAAAACTCCAGAACCAACCAGGGGTGGTGGCGCACACCGTTAGTCTCAGCACTGAGAGGCAGAGGCAGGCAGATCTCTCTGAGTTCAAGGCCAGCCTGGCCTACAGAGTTAGTTTCAGGTCAGCCAGGGCTACACAAAGAAACCCTGTCTCCACAAGTCAATAAACAAACAAACAAACAAAATATATAAATTAAAGGGAGCAGACAAAAGCATCTCAAATAGATAGATGGTAGGCAGACAGACAGACAAAGGTAACAGGCAAAAGCACCTTGGCCAGCATGTTTGCCGTTTTGGCCTCAGACTCCATTCTTCCTGTAGGGGGGAACAAAGTTCAAGTTCCCAAGCCCCAGAGTAGCTGGGAACCTTCCAATAGCTGACCTACCTTCTCCTTAAACCATAGAAATAGTGGTTATGCATTTTAGTTCTCTAGAAACATGGCTGTTCCTAACAACAGAAGGAACAAATGAATCTGATTGGCTGGACTGAAAAGCTTGTATTGTATGTATTGACAGTGATGGACATTCAAGGAATCTCTAAATCCTTATTGGTGAAAATTGTAACTGTAACTTGGCAACAAATGTTTGTGATTTTTGTTCTTAAATACTTGCTTCATCTGGGTGACATTGGGGTCACAGTTCAGCTCCAGGGTCTGTTTGTTCTCCCAGATTCATCAGTCCCCTCCTCCCCCTCCCCTTTTTTTTTTTTTTTTTTTTTTTGTTTTTTTGTTTTTTGAGACAGTTTCTCTGTGTAGCTCTGGAGCCTATTCTGAAACTTGCTCTGTAACCTAAGCTGGCCTCGAATCTGCTTGCCTCTGCCTCCCAAGTGCTGGGGCTGGGACTAAAGGTGTGAGCCATCAACACCCGGCTTCTTTTGTGCAGCCCTGCATTAAATCTTGTCTTGAGGTAACCTCTTGTGTCTGCTTGGGTTGGTTCAGAGCCTCGGACCACAACAAAAGTGAATACATAAACAAATAAATATAATCTGACCCATTACTAAGGCTCCTAAACCACGGCCACATGCTGCCACCCTTGGCAGGCCGAGGTTAAAATCAGGCGCCCCATCGACCGTGCCCGCCCTCCAGTGTCAGGCCCCGCCCCCGTGAGTGCGGACCTAGAGGCACAACTCCGGAATACGTAATTACTCATTCTCCACCCCTCTCGGAAGTCCCCACCTGGTTCTTAGCCCGGAAGTCCTCGGGACAGAGGTCCGGAAGTTCGAGAGGCTCTTCACTAGTCCCCTACCGCTAACTCGGTACGAGTCACTCGGTGCCAGCGCCAGTGTGTGTCCCAGGGCTTTCCTGGTTCCGTCTCGCTGTGCTTCCCATTCTCATGTTGGTGCCCTGTGCGGGTCATTGCTTGCGGTCCTGGATCGGGCGCAACACAGATTGAGCAAACCGGGCGTGTGCACTCCGGAGGAGCCAGCGTAACGGGCCGCTTGTGGAGCTTGTTGGTAACTGAGGTCAGAGGGAGGCGAGTTGTGTGCCTAACTAGGATTCTAGAGGATGTAGAGTGCGATGCTTGATTGCACCTGGTACCCAAGAAGCCACTCAAGACTTGAGGTGTTGTCTCCAGGGGTCTTGCCGCAGTGTCCATTAATTCGGAAATATTTGGGCCGTAGTTAGTGTAACGGTAGAAACTCACAGTGGCACTTTCAGTTACCTTTCTTGGTGGGAAGAGGAGTTTCTGGAAGATTCGGTAAGGTGCCGAAAGCCTGAGAGTTGCTGGGCTAACAGAACAACTCCAAGACGAGGGTTCGGTTAAGGAAGGGGTTCCCAGATAAGACTGTGGCTCGGAAGTGAGACCAGGCCTCACTCTCCGGGCTGTGTAGTTCCTGGGCCCACATATAATTGTGAGTTGAGACGGGTCTTGTGGCCCTTCCTGTGGCCTGCTGACTGGACTGATGAGGTGCTGCCTCTGTGCAGTGGTTGCAGGCTTCAGCCGTGTGTCTTTCCCAGCCGGGTCTGCTGTGAAGCGAATCCCAGATCCCAGGGATGTACATGCAGGTGCAGACGCGAACCAGCACCCGCCTTCATCTGACGAGGGCTCCAGGCATCCGGTCTTGGTCCCTGCTGGTCGGTAAGGCTTCTCAGTTTTCCCCAAGTCAAATCAAATCTTAAGGGTGATGTGAACAGTTTCTTTGTATGCTGTTAGAGGTTCCTCTCAATAAAGACCTTGGTAAAGCATGCTTCATTAACCTTAGTGTGCCTTTCCTTTCAGATGACATACAGGGTCTCCTTGCATGCTGGGCAAGCCCTCTTAACAGACACGCACTCCCAGTCTGTCTGCTTTCTTGAGGTCACTAGGTTTTCTTCCATGTGATAGGTGATCCTGAGTTCACATTTCTCTTCTTCCCTGTCTCTGTCCCTTCATAAGTGCACTTAGCTCCCGGACTCTCGCCCCCATCACTGCCTATCAGAAGTCTCTTGCATCTCAGGGACAGCTGCACTTGTGTTGGCTAGGCTGTACAGAGTCTGAGGTGAGGCACTGGCTGTGACTCCAGCAGCAGCGTCTCTGTAGTTTGTCCTTTATGATTCGTGAAGGTCTTCATGATGTTCTGCATGGTATGCTCTGTGTTGTGTTACAGTTCTCTGTGTATTCATGTCTTTGTTCCTCGTTGCATGTAGGCAACACTGACATCTGGGTCATTTGCATTTTTCATTTGGTTGCAGACAAGTCTGGTGGATGCCATGGATAGCATAATCTTTTTTTTTATTTAATTTTTAAATTATGTGTGTATGTGTATCTTTGTATGGTTCTGTGCAGGTGCATATTGGTGCCTGTGTAGTCCAACAGAGCATTAGATCCCTGGAGCTGAAGTTTCGTGAGGTTGTGAATGGCCTGCAGGTGCCAAATGTTGGACTTTTCTTTGGGCTGCCAGTTCACAAATAAGGAAATAGAAATTTCTTATTATGAAAGTTTGGCCCTTAGCTTAGGCTCGTCCCCAACTAGTTCTTATAACTTAAATTAACCTGCTTCTATTCATCTACGTTCTGCCATGTGGCTTTTTTTCTATAAGTAATTTAACTTTATTTTATGTACATTGGTGTCAGATTTCCCTGGAACTGGAGTTACAGACATCTGTGAGCTGCCACGTGGGTGCTGGGAATTGAACCTGGGTCCTTTGGAAGAGCAGCCTGTGCTCCAAACGCTGAACCATATCTCCAGTCCGCATGCCATGTGGCTTTTTTTTTTAACCTCTCTTCCATTCTGTATGTCCGACTTGGTGTGCTTCTTGCTGGGGTCTCTGAGCGCCTAGATTCATCCCAAGCTCCTTTCGCTGCCCAGAAGTCCTTTCTCTGCATAGCTGTTAGCTATTCAGCTCTTAATTAAACCAATCACAGTGACACATCTTCACACAACAGTGCTGAGGACTGAACTGGGCTCCTCTGCAACAGTATATATTCTTAACCAGTAAGCTACCTTTCCAGTTCCCCATCCCCCATTTTTAAGCCAGCTTCTTGGCTGTGTCCCCAACCCTGAACGAGGTCACCTCTGCTTGCTGCCCCTGAACAAGCTGTCCTGCCGTGAGACAGGCCTGCTTTTGGGGGGCTATACTACTTCTTGACTAGTTAACAAGGTAATCCCTCTCTCTCAACAGGAATATTATCCACTGGCCTGGCTGCTGCCTATTACAGTGGAGGTAAAGTATGCTATCCCCTTCAACTTCTTTGTACTTGGAAATGAACAAAAAGCAGTCACCTGTGGCACTCATGGTGTGTGTGGCCATTGGGGTAGCCTCTGCCTTGCCTTGTGTGAGAGACGACCAAATTTCTTCCTGTTATAAAGTACTTTTTTTTTTTTTTTTTTTTTTTTTGAGACAGGGTTTCTCTGTGGCTTTGGAGCCTGTCCTGGCACTCACTCTGTAGACCAGGCTGGCCTTGAACTCACAGAGATCCACCTGCCTCTCCCTCCTGTAACCTGAGCTGGGCTGGAAGGACCCTCCTGTGGACATATCACCTTGGCTCCTTTAGCTAATGGGCTGATACACTATGTCTGCTTGCAGATAGTCTGGGCTGGAAGCTCTTCTATGTCACAGGCTGCCTGTTTGTGGCTGTACAGAACTTGGAGGACTGGGAGGTAAGATGGTATAGTAGCACCCTTCCCATTTGAAAGTTTGTGTCCTGGTCCAGAGGCACTGGGTTACCTGGACTCAGCCTCTGACTTAGCTTGTAACATCCCTGGACTCTTCGGCTTGGTTTTCACCAAGGTTCTGTGTTGTTCTTCTGCAGGCTTGCCTCAAACTCAAAAGTAAGCCTACTGCCTCAGCCTTCTGATAGGCATGAAGCATCACACTCAACGCCCAGAGTTTTTTTCTGGGGTTGTTGTAACAAGTCTGCATTGTCCCTTGCCTGGACTAGCTGCACAGGGCAGAGACTTGTGAGACCATTCTGCTATCTCAGTTGGACCAGCTCCCAGGCCCTGGAGTTCAAGTGTTGGGGGCTTCCCCTGACAACCAGGACTTCACTGCCATCCTGAAATAGTTGCAAGGAATCAACAGAAACTGATCAGATGTTAGCCTTTGGGGGAGTCCCCTACCCTTAGCCTTGGCCCTCTTAGAAGTATTGAAGCTGCCTGGCCTGGGCCTCTGCTTTTTTTTTTTTTTTTTTTAAATATTTTTAAGATTTATTTATGTATGCAGTGTTCTGCCTCCATGACAGAAGAGGGGGCCAGATCTCATTACAGATGGTTGTGAGCCACCACGTGGTTGCTGGGGATTGAATTTAGGACCTCTGGGAGAGCACTCTGTACTTTTAATCTCTGAGCCATCTCTCTAGCTCCCTGACTTTTGCTTAATGGCCTCATTGCCAGCATGTCCTTCTGTTCTTTTATTTTCCCAGTGCTGAGGGATGAGCTTAGGGCCTCATACCTGCTGGCCAAGTGCTCTATCACTGAGCTAGAGACCTAGCCTGGTCTCATTCTCATGCAAAGGGAAAAGGGCACCAGCTCTGTCTGCTTCCTCTCATGTGCCCCTTACCCACAGGAGTAGAAGAGGTCAGACACAGAAGTTGGCTCTGGAAGAGAGCCCTGGAGGCTTTGGGGGTTGGGTTTCCACTGAGCATCTTGAGTATTTGTGCCAGTGTGGGTGGGGGTGATGCCTCAGCACTAGCTTGGCCCTCTTCCTGGAGTTGTGTGTGTGGTTAGCATACATTGGTTTGCAGGAAGCCATTTTCAACAAGAGCACTGGGAAGGTCATCCTAAAAACATTCAGCCTCTACAAGAAGCTGCTGACTCTTCTCAGAGCAGGCCATGACCAAGGTAAGATGTGGGGAGTTGCCGTTTGGTGAAGGCTTGGGGAGGTTTGGATGATTCACTTGCTCAGGGAATGAGGGTCCCCCAGACACAACCCAGCTTGCAGGGTGGGATCCAGGCAGATACCCCATCCTGCATACTTAAGGACTCAACCTATCAGGAAGTTTGAAAATGCCTTAGCAGTTGGGTAAGAGTAGTAGGAGTGGGTCACTGAACTAAGCAGACTAGTAGAGAGTCTTCCTGTTCTTCAGAAACCTCTTGGCCTCTCTTAGGCGCAAGTCCTGTGCCTCTTTCCTGTCAGCTATGCTAGCCCTGCAGTGAGGAGATGGTCAGAGGAAGCCCCCAACCCTTAAACTTCTGGGCTTGTGAGCTAGCCTGTGAAGTAACAGAAGGTTCTCATAGGTCTCTTCCCTATGTATTCAGCCCAGCCATTGTGCATTACAAACATGCAAGTAACTGTGTGTGCATCCCACAGGGCCCTCAGTAGGCTTTAACCTAAGAAATCAGACCCCCAGGTTTCAGGCTTCTAACTTGCATGGAGTGCTAGCAGTTTACAGCCAAGTGTAGAATTTGAATGTGGCAGTATACAGCTGGTGAAGACCAGAGCAGGTTTGTGGGGTGAGGTAGTGCACTGGCTGAGCTTTCTGGGAGCCTTGGCACATCTGAGAGCCAGACCCCCCACAGATAGCAAGCCACAGGGTCAGGTCCATGACACTGTGGCAGTGGGATGAGATAAGCTTCCCTGTGCCTCTTGGGAAAGCATTATCAGCCATGCATTAGTTAGGCAATGGTTTTCCTGTACAAGGAAGTGGCAGGGGTACCTCACTGGAACCAGATAGGTTTTCCAGCCTTAGGTAAAATCAGACAAAAAGAGGAGCATGAAGATAGCAGCTTGGGCTTAGTGATCCCTGCTGTAGGATTGCTTAGGACAGCCAGCTTCTGCCTAAAACTGCAGAGTCCACAGTCTAGAATGTGGAATAGCAAATGCTTTTGTCACTAATGCCACTCATACTGTTGAGCAAAGCTAGACATCCTGAAACAGGATGTTGTACAGCACAGGGTGAGCATAAGGGATGACCGCCCCTCTGCAAACCCTTCTGTCCCCAGTGGTGGTCCTGCTGAAAGACATCCAGGATGTGAATGTGGAGGAGGAGAAGGTCCGTTACTTTGGGAAGGGCTACACTGTGGTGCTCCGGTTTGCAACAGGCTTCTCCCATCCCCTTACTCAGAGTGCAGTCATGGGCCGACGGAGGTAAGCGTGGTACAGAGCAAGACTGGGCTGTCCCTCAGGGTTCCTCAGTGCAGCAGGGAGGAGCTGAGTGTTTGTAGACAGGAACATGGGGCTGGAGGAAGGATGCATGCACTTAGGAGAAGCTTTGCCGTGGATATCCGTAGGGGAGACAACACCACAAGGTTGATGTCTGTAAAGAGTAGGACTGAGGCCAGAGGTACTGGGCCTATATGGGACCCCAGGGGTTGCTGTAGGTGTGCGGTAGGGGATAAGACTATGGGTCTTTGGTGGTGTGTTATGAAACTGTACCCTTTGCCATGGTGACCTGCTTTCTTGATGCTGGCCTAGTGATGTAGAAGCCATTGCCAAACTCATCACTAGCTTCTTGGAGCTGCACCGCCTGGAGAGCCCCTCAGAACGGTCACAAAGCAGTGACAGTGAAGCTGATGGCCCTGGTGATCAGAGCTGACAGTGTGGAATGGCTGCTGGTAAATGTCACCCACTTCTGACATGTCTCCAACTGACTTGCCAATTATGAGCATGCAGGCAGATCTTGGGCACCTGCCTATGACTCCTTGGGCAATTCTTGTGTGGACCACCTGCCTTTTGCTTGTTTATGCTTCTACGCTTTGCAGAACTTGGGCTGGATGTTCTCCACAACCCAGAAAAGCTGCATCAATCATGATGCAGGAGGTGGGTGCTACACTCAGAGGAGGGCAGGATCTCAGAACTCAGTGCCTTCTCCAGAGTTGGATGGCAGTCCTGGCTCAGGCAGCACAGTAAGCTCACCCTAGGGCATCTGAGGTACAAGATGCCAGTCTTTATTCAGCATAGGCCTCGTACCTGCCTTCAAGAGGACTTGCCACCCCAGGCTATTGTGGTGAGAGTGAGACACCCACATGCATGTAAGGAGGACCCTCTTTGTGCATAGCAGTGCTGACTTGTTGCCATAAATCCTGATGTCTCTTCTCTCCAATCATCCCTCCTCAAAATGGACATTCTAGTGTGCAAGGGCTTTCTTGAAGGAAGCTCTGAATGCTGGATGCCTGGGTGCTGCCTGGCTGTAGATCTCTAGAGAAGAGTGCTGTTGACTGCCCTGTTCCTGTGTAGACCACTTATCTGAGGACCCAGCAGTGTTATAGCACAGCTGGTAGGAACAGAAGGCTCTCCCAGCCCAACCTGCTCGTGGAGGAGAGGCCACCTCTTCTGGCATCCTGTAGCCTTTAAGACCTGGGAGCTCCTTTACAGAAATCGAGTCAGCCTCTCAAGCCTTGAAAAGATGGACATGTGAGACACAGCCCTGTAAATCCCAGTCTTAAGTGGGGCCTGAAGGAAGTTCAAGGCCAGTGCCGGCCACTGCCTCTTCTAACAGAAGTTGGTACCAGCCACTGAAGGCTCTTTTCTGCTCTCCTAGTTTTCTCTTGAATGGACTCAAGTCCCTCAGAAGTACAGTGTTAACAAAGTTCCCAGCTTGGCTTCCAGCCCTGAAAGCTGTGGACCTCTGGTTTGCATACAGACTGTCCCCCTGCCCCCCCCCCCCAAGCTGTGAACCTATGCCTGGCCTGGTAGAACTGGGAAATTGAGGAGTAGTTACATAGACAAAGAAGTCAAGGCAGCTTGAGGCCAATGTACCCGGGCTGAGCAGGAGTAGTCAGGCCAGAACCTTTAACAGGTCTTTGAAGTGACTGCTACAGTTCTGACTTGGGGAACATGGTCCCTTGATCGTGCCAAAGTGAGCTTTTTAAATGGCCAAGTTAGACAATACTTTTTCCATAAATGAAAAGTGGAATGCAGATGTTGGGTTTTGGCTTGTTGCCTACAGACTCTTAAGGTACTTTAGACAAGGGAGATGAGTCTCTCTCTTGGGTGCTTTCATATGCCTTTCCTGTGTTTCCCAGTGCTGGGACTCATTCCTGGGTAAAAAGCTGATTCAAGTTTCTGTTAGGATTTCTGCTTCTACTGGTCTTTTTAATTCATAATTAATAAAGCTCTACATGCAGATTGCAAATGAGTCTCCATGTGCCTTTTTCTGTTTTCTGCTTTGCCCAAGGTAACCTTTATGCACTCTGGGAGCAGCCTGGTCTCAGCCCCCATATGGCTGTGCACTGAGGCAGGAATCTTGGTGCTATCCATCCGGGCTGATATCCAGGGCTCCAGCCCCTCAGGGGTTCTGGCCTGTGTCCCAGCCTGGGCTGGTGGGTGGTGGCAGTTGGACAGCCGCCTCGCCCAGGTCCTGCAGTAGACCCTGCAGTCGCTGCATACTCGGGAGTACATTCTCCTCCAGCCACTCCTCTATGGTGTCCGGATAGAAGGCCAGCTGCAGGGCCGCCTCCAACTGCTGCACAAGGTTGCTCCACCTGCTCAGAAGGCTAAGGGCAACAACAGCCATGAGTCTGACTTGATGAGAGTTCCTGCTAAGTTTACATAGCTAAACTCATGTCCTCAGCCCCTGGAGCCAGTACTGTTACGTGCCTCAGTTTACCATTGGGATGAAAATGAACGACTGGTCACATCTTAAAAATCAAGACCAAAGCCTGGCAGTTTCTCTCCCAGACGTGAACAGGTTACGCTGTAGGCAGCAAGTTGCACTAAGTGCAAGTGTATTCTTATTAGCCTAGCTTAGAGTCCTGAACCAGGAGAGGTCAGTGCAGGCTGCCTGGGGCTCCATCCACAAGGGTGCTGGGTGCTCAGCTAGGTTGCACCAGAGAGTTACAGGGCCAGCATGGACCCTAAGTGGCCTGATTCCAAAGATGAGACTTGGGTCAGCCTGGGCATGTGGCTGATTAGCTGTCTCAAGCCAGGAATCACTTAGCTTCTTGCTACTATTAGGGTCAGTGTTATTAAGCAGTGACCTATCAATTCATCCAAGATCTACACCTGCAGTACCTGGCAACTTGTCTTGCCAAACATAACATGATAGCCACACCATTACTGCAGTGTGTTCATAAAGGGGACAGGGCGTTTGTTCCAAAGGCTGAACACTGGGGAGATGTGATGATGGTGGCTACCTGAGTGCCTCTGGCCTTATGTGCTGGATCATAACTGGATGAATAAGCTTCCTCCTGCGATGGTAGGGGCTGAACCAGCCAGTGACAAACCTGAAGCAAATCCAGACAGTGTTGGTGGGCCAATAGTGGCTACGAGTTAGCTGTGGGGGAAACTTAAGAATCTGGTAGGCATTTTTAGAAGTCTTCCTAGAAAACCTTTGTAGAGAGATGGGGTTGCTCACCTGTTCCTTTCCAGGAGCGTATCCACAGAGTTGCGCAGGTGGAGACTGATTTGTGTGACAAGGGCATGGATGTCACTGCCAGGGAAGGAGCCAGCGCCTTCACTGCGGGAGAGTCACACTGAGAATGGTGGTCCCCAGAGGAGGAAATGGTGGGAGTGTCGGGTCGGATGGGTTACCTCACAGCACCCATGGTTTCCAGGCGTGAAACCCCAAGGCAGTCCTCCACTCTCAGCTTCACGCCTTCACCAAAGCCGCCTGAAACCACCATAGATAGGCAGGGGAGGTCAGAGGCGCCGCCTGAGCTGTGGGTGCTACGGGCAAAAGGCACAGCATCTGAGGGGGAGCCCCAGCGAGGCTAGCTGGCTGCGTTTCATTGAGCTTGTGAAAGACATTTGTTAGAGATCAGGGAGTGGAAATAGGGGTGGTGTTGTAGGCAGTAGCACCGTATGCATGAGCGTCCAGGCTCAGTCACAAGCAGAGCACTCTAGAGCACGTGAGACAAACTGCCGGGTGTGAGACCAGGGCAGGCACACCTCCAGACTGTCACAGGAAGCCACTGACAGGTGGTTCTTAGCTCTGTGATGAGGCCTTAGGTCCCAGTGTAATCACTCCTTAAAAACACGAAGAGCCAAAGCCAACACCACTAACACCAATGCCCCTTCAGTACTGGTGAGGGCTGTCTGCTTATTTCCTGTCTTTCTGCACATTCTAGACAGTTACCCCACAACTGTTACATGTTTTTTGTGTGTTGGGGGGCTGCTTCCCATGTTGGCATCTTTGAGCTTTGTAAATTGCTACATAGTCCTGTAGTCTAAAGGGGCTCCACTGCCTGAGCAGTGCCCATGTCTGTCTTCTGCAGCCAATTGGTCCCTTAGGTCATCTGGGGTAGGAGCACTGGGGTCAGGAGCTCCTGCAGCAGAGGGAGCACCCAGTTCTGCAGAAGTCTCCCTCACAACTCTCAGGATACGTAGGCAGCAAAGAGAACCTTCTGCATCTGCGGCATAATTTCTTATGTATGTTATCTTAATCTGTGGGGCGTGCCCGTTCTAACTTCCCAATCTACCTGAGGCTCAGGCTAAGGATCTGGGTCTAGACAGTCCCGGATCAGTGGCAGACAAGCAATTGGACAGACTAGAAACGTGAGTCTTCTTCCCCTGTACAGGACTACAGTCCAGACAGAGCAGGGCAATGATAAACAGAGACCAGCACTTGGCCTTCTTTCTTCCTGTCTAGCTAAGGATAGGTAGGAGGCCTAAAACCACCGGCTGAGACATACCGTGTACAAGTGACTGTAGACAGGCAGCCAGGGATGGGATTCCCACAGGGAGCAGCTCACACAGCACAGAGAAGTGGTCGTACCTATGTCCAGAAGAAGAGTATTCAGTTCCACAGTCCTTATCTTGGCATGATGACGATGCCCTCATTTGGGGGGCTCTTTCTCCTCTTTTGAGGGGTTCCTAGGCTAAGGAGCACTATGGGTAGCCTGATGTATCCATTACCTGGCTCAGGGTTCTTACACTGGGTTCCAAGTCACGGGATTTTACATTAGGTTTATTATGATGCCCCAAGGAGGAGCCTGTGTCCACTCTAGTGTACCCTGGAGATGGAGAGTGCAGAGCCTTTATTGTCCCTTTTTCTAGTACCGGTCTGCCTCCTGGAGTCCTTTACTGTGGCCTGCATCCTATCTATCCACTTCATGCTTTCTCCAAAGCCCCAGGAGGTCAACAGGTTAGAGTGGGCATCTGATCTCTCTAGTGATCAGCAGAGAGCCTCCTCCTGGCCTGGTCTCAGTATCTTCAGCAATGAGAAGCTAGAGAGATGTCCCTCAAGTGTGGTAGATAAAGGCCGAAGAAGAGGCAGGGACCAGTGATTATACCACCCCCATCAGTTTTCCTTTTCCTCTGTGTCACTAGCCACCATGCATGGCACAGAAAGGGCTTCACTCTGAGTCTTGGTTTAACACACACCTCAACTCACTACTAGAATGGCACATGCTTGGTAAGTCTTCATGAACCATCTAGAAACATCTCTGAAGCCAACCAGGGGACATGTACTGAAGCCATGAGCAACTCATAACCACATTAGACCTCGCCTGGCTGAGAAACCCTGCTCTGTAGCCACATTTTGGAACCCATGAAGACCCCAGAGGGACACCTACCCAGCTCTTCCTAGTGGAGTTGCCAGCTTCAACTGGTCCAGCTCAAAGGTTGGAACCTGATACAAGGTTACAGCCAGAACCAAAGACTGGACTCATTCTATTTTTCAACGGGTATGACATCATAAAAGAACGAGGACTAATCTTCACGCCCTGCTATACATGAGACATACGGTCTCACTCATGGATTGCAGACTACAGAAACCAGACGGCTGCATGTTTGTGGTTCTGAGCATTCCAGTGTCTCTTCAGTAGAGTTAATGAGGTAGCCATGGAGGCATGAAGAGCATGATTTGGGAAGGGGCAAGGCCAATACTAGACAGGCTGCCATCATGAATGATGGGAACTGCCCCCTACTCCCCACCCCCAGCCTCTGAGAACTCACCTCTGCCAGCCAGTCAAGATGATTCCTTGCAGAATATCCACTGGCCCACTGCCTGCCACCTGTAGCCACTGCTCATGGTTTCTAATGTGGTGCTCAACAGGGGGTAGGGCCTGACTAGCCCCTGTGGCACCCTTGAAGGCGCTGGCAGCCCACAGCCTCTGGAAGCCACACTCCTGGTACTTTCCCATGAGGAAGACTAGGCAAGAGAACAAGCAGATGAGCAGCTCTCACAGAGGCCCTGGGTACACAGCCTAACCAGAGCAGCCACGACCATCCTAGCAGAGAGAGAACCCAACCATTCCCATAAGGCCTGTGGTTTATCATTCATGGGGAATAAACAGTCCGGGAAGAGCAGGAAGGGACCTTGGGTGACCTGGAGCCAGCAGGGGATCCCATGCCAGGACAGGAGGCTTTGCAAGGCCTTTCTGTTCCATGCTAGTCAGCCAAGCTAATGAGGTGCCTGTATTCCCAAGCTGAAGAGTTCAAGTTACAGGGTCATGGAGGACTGGGGAACAATCATGAAGGCACATGCAGCGTGAGGAGTGTGGCGTGAGCAACCTGTACTGACTTTTGCTGTGGACATCCAGGTCAGCTCCATAGTCCCAGAGCACAGGCTCCACCAGTTGAGGCACCCCAGATGCTGTCAACAGAGCAAGGCCATGAGTGTGAAATATGTCACACCCCTGCTCCTTAGACATACTTGTTTTATATAGGGGGTCTCACTTTGCTGTTCCTGTTAGCCTTGAACTCCAATCCTCCTGCCTCAGCCTCCTAAGTACTGAGATTATAGTCATGTGCCACTCTGCTCACCTTTGGCACATTCTATTAATGTTAAAGTAGGAACATAAATCATTTTCTGAGGTCTAGTGGGTTTTAAGTACAGCTTGCAGCTGTGCTAGGCTTTTGGCCATAAACAAATGATGTTTGTAGCTGTGTGCTTTTGTAAGGAGGGACTCCTAAGCTCTTCTCTAAGTTGAAGAACAACCGGAACACATCTCTAATAGGAGATGATTCTAATTCATTAATTAAAACACACACTAGCCTCACAGAGGGTAGGTATAACTTGCCCTGGATCTTTGCACTAAACTTCAGAGTTCAATGGAGCTAGGTGATGTGTTTAAATGCTATCTCCTAGGCTGGGGAAGGTTTTCTTCAGCTTTTATCTCAAAGCTTTGGAGCATTGGGAACTTTTGGCCCTGGCGTCTACAAGTTGGCCACAGAGTGCACACTGGGCTAAAATTATCAGAAGCACTGGACATTCCCATAGCCCCTCTGGGCCTGACAGTCGTCACACCAATTTCCGGTACACAATCCTGCAAGGCTGTACAATGACTTGAACAGAAGGATTAAACCAGCATTTTCACTGGAGCACACATTAAGAGCTCACCACCAAGGCCTCTGGAACTTGAGGTCCTGGGCAGCTACATATAAGCATATAAGCCCCCATCAGTACAGCCTCTGCCAACCTTTTAGCTGTTCCTGGGGGATGTCCCGAAGCATGTCATCCCACACCAAAGGTGTTGTGCCAGGGTGCTGTGCCAGCACATGGCTGGCTACTGCCTGAATGTGGGACAGACACAATTTTGCCTGGCTGTTCTGTTCCTGCTGTAGCCACTGTTTTGAGGTCTCTCCCTCGCCCAAGTAGTAGACCTAGGAGGAAGAAACAGGATAGGATTGCATCTGTTGCCATCCTTACATCCACAGGGTTCACACTTGTCCTGAATCTTGGGGTTGCTGAAAGGAGACTAAGAAAGGAGCTCAGCTTCCCCAGTCTCCACAGGAAGACTGCCTTTCTTAGACTGGGTTCACCTCTGGGTTCAAAGCAGCTCTGCACAGGTCACCGAGAGACAGGACAACCTGATTACCTCACTGAAGAGTGAATGTAGATGTGTCCCATTGTGCCATGGTTATTCCTGACATATGTGCTCATGCTGATGGGCCTTGTCCTACACTCAAAATGGGAGTGAAAAAGCCAGACACAGAAGGCAACATGTGTAATTTCATCTGTGAAATGTACACACACACACACACACACACACACACACTTTTTTTCCTGAGACAGGGCTTCACACACAGATTATAGATTATATTATTACTCCTTATCCTCTTTTGTGTGCGTTGGTGTTTTGTCTGCATGTATGTCTGTGTGAGGGTGTCAGATCCTCTGGAACTGAGGAACCCAGGTCCTCTAGAAGAGTAGCCAATAATTGTAACCACTGAACTGTCATTCTAGCCACCTCCATGCAGTCAGGATTGCATGTAGCCTAGTTGGCTTGCAATTACTTATGCTGTAAAAGTTGCTGTTACAAGTGTGTATCATCACACCTTACTTTCAGATTTCCTTATTTTGAGATACCACAGCTCAAGCTGACCTAGGACTTACTATGTACCCCAGGCTAGTCTCAAATCTGCGGCAAGTCTCTTGACCTAGCCTCCAAGTGCTAGGATTACAGGTGTCAGCCACCATGTCCAGCTCCGATTTCTTTTTAAAAATGGCAATCTCAGGGTTGAATGCCTACAAACCCAGGGAGTGACCTTTGTCTCAGAACCTCTCCAGTCCTGCCCATACATCTGGAATCAAGCCAGAGAAGCAGAGGGACAGAGGCCAGCCACTGGGGAGGCTAGGTAGGAAGACACACCACAGACACCCCAGGGAATACTTTTCCCAAATAGTGCTTCAGGATCCAAACATAACAATACTTTCTCCTTCTCAACACCTCAAACTGCATTTCTTTGGCTAGAACAGTCTGAATTTGCTCATGGCTGGGACTGGCTCTGTCCCTGCAAAAAGAGGAGGTAAAGAAACCTGTCCTTCAGGATGGTAGTGACGTCTGGTATGCAGGGTACCTTACTTGGGCTCTGCAGGATTGCTCAATGCCAGATGACACTCCTCTCCAGATGTCATCTAGAATGGTTCCCTAAATAGGCCTATCTCCTTGGCATCCCTGCCTTTATTCTATAGTATTTGGACTACTTCTCTATTTAAAAGACCACAGGGCCTAGCATGGTAGCACATGCCTGCAATTCTAGTGTTAATAGGTTGAGACAGAAGGATCAAAAGTTCAAACCAGCTTGGGTGATGTAATGAATCTGTATATCAATTTTTTTTTTATTAAACCAACCAAATCAAAAGAAAACAAAGAGGGGGCTGGAGAGATTGCTCAGAGCACTGGAAGCTCTTCTAGAGGATCCAGCTTTGATTCCCACCACCCACACGGTGGCTCACAACCACCTGTAGTTCCAAGTGATTCAGATGCCCTCCGTGTACCAGGAACACACAGACATGGCACAGAGACATACATGCAGGAAAAAAAATCTATACATATAAAATAAACAAGCAAGTAAATAAATTCAAAAGAAAGAAAGAAGCCATGACACAGGACAGGGTGGCTTTGGAGAACAGAGACTGCAGACCTTGAGATGAGAGGCGCTTACCTCATCACAGCCAATGTGGAGCCACGGAACACCCTTGTGTAGCTCCAGAATCTGGTCAATCATGTCTTTTACCAATGCCAGAGACTCAGCTTCATGAGGGTTCAGGGTGTTGGGGAAGAGAGCCACTTCACGGAGATGTGCAAAAGCTGCGTGCTTTAGCACAAACTATGGAGACAAGGACAGAGAGGGAAGCCGATGCTTATGGACCCCAGTTCCCTGCAAGAGTTCCTAGCGCATGTTGCTTAACTTCACAGTGTGCCTGAGGGCCAGCTGGGTGGCCTGCAAAGATTACTCTTGTCTCTTCCAGATATCTGCAGCTAAGGCAAGCTTCAGAGCCCTCAGGGCAGTGGCTTCTCACTCTGCCTGAGCTGGGCTCTAAACCCTCTAACTGGTCCTCAGCAGCCCTTTTCCCTTCTAGAAGCCCTTACCTTTTTCTCTGCCCTCCCTTCCCCTCCTCTCCCTCCCTCTCTGTGGCATTTGGACTTTAACTTAAAGCCTTGCACGTACTAAGTAAGTTATTTTCTATCCTCTTCTTTTTACTTATATGGGTGTTTTGCTTGTTTGGGTTAGAAGTCTATGTACCACACATGTCTAGTGCCCACGAGGCCAGAAAGAAGGCATTAGAGCCCTTGGAACTGGAGTTACAGGCAGTTTCAAGCTGCCTTGTGGATGCTGGGAATCACACTGGATTCTATGGAAGAGCAGCCAGTGCTCTTAACAGCTCCAACCCCTCCAGGCTTTTTTTTTTTTTTTTTAAATTTTATTTTAAAGGAGTGAACGCAGCTGCATCCTACAAGCCATTAAATCAACACCATGTCTGCTTCTCATTTGTCATACATATGATAAATAATTCTGAATACTGGTAAAAAGACACAAACAGAAAATGGAAGGCTTCCTTCCTTTCTGGCAAAGCTGCCCTGATGGAGAGTTGTGCCCTCTGGCTGAGATCAGGCTCAGACAGCACTGAGTTGCTGCTGCCTGTGCCCTGTCAGACACTGTTGCCTCTCACTGGAGCCCAAGCCCAGTTTCTGAACCCCACACCTATACCAATAATTTTCATTCCTCCCACTCACCTCCATGTGCCCGAATGTCTGCACCAAAGGAACAACTTCCAGCTCATTGAGTCTGGCCAGGCGCAGGATCTCGGTAACTTCAGAGGGGCTGGCGTGGTATAAAAGAGTACACAGAGGTTTGTAGGTTTGTATCAGTCTAGTCCAGTACTTTTTTCCCTCTTTGCATCTTACATGAACTGGCCACAGTCACCCTGCAGAACAGGAGTTATCAGACCAGCCCAAGAGCAAAATTTATCTATCGCTCAGCTGCTTTTATACAGCCCTGAACCTAAGAAAGGATCCCTTCAGCTTTCCTCGCCCCCTTCTTCACGGTTTGGAAAGCAGCAGAGCACAGAGAGTAGGCAAACCCACAGCAGGTACAGAAGCACTGGAGAACTGGGGTTCCCAGAGCCACACCGCTCTCTAGCATGGTGGCCACTGCACATTCCAGCATCGGGAGGCTCGCTTTTCCTCTTCCCACCATCACAGAACGTTGCCTTTAGTTTGTTTGGGATTTTCTGAAACAGGATGGCAGCCCATTCTCCTGCCTGAGCCAGCCAAGACTAGTATTATAGGCAGCGATCACCACACCTAACTAGAGAATCAGCAATGACCTGCCCTGACCTTCTGCTTGGGATCAAACCCAGTATCTTATGTATGCTGGACAAGCACTCAGCCCCAGCTTCACCAATTCAGTAGCTAAAATGACAAAGTTGTTTTAATCCTGATTTCTATGAGCGGCTTAGTATTTTTCCCATTTCCTTGTGCATTACAAGGTTAAAAATGAAACTGTGAGAAGCTGGGGAGAGATCATTCAGTGGTTGAAATGCTTGTTGCATTAGCAAGAGAACTAGAGTTTAGATTCCCAGACCCCAAGTAAATGTACAATGGCCCATCTATAATTCCAGTGCTCACAAGGCACAGAAGGGAATCTCAGAGCAAGATGGCTTGCCGGACTAGCTAAAATGGTGTGTTCAATCAAAGATGCTGCTTTAATAAATAAAGTGGAGACTGATGAGGCTTGGGATGTCACCTTCATGCTTCCTTATACACTCGTACACATTCACCCATACACATGTGAATGCGGACACACACACACACACACACACACACACACACACACACACACAATAGATACACAAACACACGAGAAAAAGTATCCAATTGTGGCCCTAAATGCAGCCCAATCCCAACTGCCCCATGACCTCTTACTCTTCCCTGTAGGGTCAGAATAGATGTTTATTTTCTGTTTTAAATGTTTCCTGATTACCTTTAATGCACATGTTTTACTTTTTAAAAAAAATCTTCTGCATGTGTGAGTGTTAAGTGTATGTATGTGCACCATGTGCACGTGAGAACCTGAGGGGGTTGGAAGGGAGCATTGGAGCCCCTGGAGTTACAAGTGGTTGTGAGCTACCATGTGGGAGCTAGGGATCAAACCTATGTCATCTGGAAGAGCATTTGTGGGGACCATCACCATCCTCACTACCTCAGGTCTCTGAGATAGAAAGTTAATGCCTCTTTAGAAATAAGTAGAATGTTCAGCAGAACATTCCAAGGTACAGGCGTGTGGTTTCACAGCCAGTTAAAGAATAGCTTAGGGCTATCTCTCCTGCTGCAATTTATAGCCAATTATAGGTTAGCTAAACAACTTAGGTCATTCCTTCTACTGACCTTTTCACCCTGCCTACATGCCAGTGCCCAGGCCCTAGCTATGTGCAAACCCTGCTCACATCCTGTCCACGGTCCTATATAAGCCTCCCCCAAGAAAATAAAATTTGCCAGCTTGATCAGAATACTGTCTTTCCGACCATTCTTTGTATCCCTTGTCTTCCTTTCCCGTCTAGGTACTTGCCAGTTTGCCGTTGACTGCCCTGCAGGTGGGGCAAGCATTCAGTGCTCTTAACATGAGCCACCTCTCCAGCTCTGATGTTTTATGTTTATAAAGTGTTTTAGGTGTTTGTTTGTACAAAGCTCCTTTATGTAGCCTTGGCTGTCCTGGACCTCATTCTGTAGACCAAGCTGGCCTCAAACTCAGGGATCTGCCTACCACTGCCTTCCAAGTGCTGGGATTAAAATCTATACCACCACTGTCCTACAATCTTTGTTTTTGAGACAGGATTTCACTCTGCAGCCCGAGTTAGCTTTTAACTTTCAACAATCATCCTGTTTCAGCCTCCCAAATTTTGGGATTACAAGTGTGAACCACAACACCAGGCTACATGTTTAAATTTTGCATCAACTTATAGAAGACATACACTCAGAAAGACAGACAAAGGAATGTTAGATGTTTGATTCCAGTTATCCTACCCCATAGTTCTGCACAGGCCCTCCTTCTTGAAGGTCCTCACCCCCAACTTGTCATCCTCTGCTAGCTCTGATGCCTACCTGTATGCATGCTTGGCTCTCAGCAGCCTCAGATGGCCCTCATAGGGAAACATGTCTTCATACTCAATGAGGAGGCCATTTGCACCGAGTGCATGGAACAGGGGGAAAACCTGGAGGGAGACAGGGTGTTGAAAAAAGTGGTGATCTGAACAACAAAGGACTTCGATGAAGTGTGGACCCTTTTCCTTTCTAGGTTCTGGAGAGGGATGGGAGCTGATTCTACAGACTTTAAATCTGGAATGTGTATTTGATGTTTGCAGAGCAATTCTTGGTTAACAACATACCTATTTTGCACAGGAGTGTAATGTGCCATTAAGTAGCTGTTATCAAAGAACAGTGAATTCTGGTGGTTCAGCTGAGGGGGGACTTGTACTGGCTGGAAGAGCTGACCTGGAGCCAGGCACAAGAATGCACAAGAACCTGTGAGCCACAGCAGCATGGGCACTTGGGCAGCTCTGGAGATGAGTTCAGCCTCTTAGAAGGAAAAGCAGGTGGCGTTTGTATGTGTGTGCAGAGGCAGGGTTCAACGTCTTAAAGTTTGTCCTCTCCTTGTCTCACCATTTCCTTCCTGACTTTATGCTAAGGGTAGGCATTTCTCTCTCTCTCTCTCTCTCTCTCTCTCTCTCTCTCTCTCTCTCTCTCTCTCTCTCTCTCTCCTCACACACACACACACACACACACAATGTAGGCATTAACAAAGAAGCCTTTATCTGTATTTAAAACAGTCATCAATCTCCAAATAAGGATCTAAATGTTTTCTGTGTGTTGGTATTTGGCCTGCATGTATATCTGTATAAGGGAGTCAGATCCACTGGAACCTGAGTTACAGACAGGGGTGAGCTGCCATCTAGGTGCTGGAGTTGAACCTGGGTCATTTGGAAAAACACCAGAGCTCTTAACCACTGAGCCATCTCTCCAGTCCCTTAACCCACCTTTCTTATTCAGGTGCATAGAAATCCAGTATGAACTCATCTTTTTGAGATTAAAAAATAGTTTGTTTAATGTACTGCTGTCATAACAAATTATTATACACTTCATGGCTTAAAACATAAATTTAGTCTTTTACAGTTCTGGAATCTAGAAGCACAACAGTTGCTCACACTAAGTCAAGGAGACAATAGCGCTCTTTTTTTTTTCTTTTTTTTCTTTTTTTTAAACAAAGGTTGTAGGAGAAGTTTTCATTTTTTGTCATTTTTGAACCTCATTTATGGTCCCATCATCTCAGGTTCTCCAGACAGCTGAGGCAAATCTCCCTGCCCCAGGATTCTTAATCACAGTCTGAGACACAGGGAAGAAAGTCAAAGTATGTTTACTAGTATGACCTCATCTAGTATGACCTCATCTTAACTGGTCAGCTCTCCATGGACTATTTTCAGGTCAGGTCGTATGTATAGGCACTCAGTGTTAAGACTTGAACTTACTGTCTTTTTGGTGGGTAAAATTCAACCACAACGAAGATGTCATGGTTTCTTCTATTCTTTGTGCTACCTTGGTTGTTCTGTCTGGTTTTGAGGGGAACTGGGAGAAAATGGAAAATCTATGCTCTCTGTCACCACTCTGCCTGATCCAGGGTCCTAGAGGTTGTGTCACCAGTGCCCATTTACACAGAGTAAAAGGTGCTTACCTGGACATGAAGGGAGTCCTTACCTCAGAGAGATACGAAACCTTTGGTGGCGCTCCCTTAAGGTCCAAATGAACTAATCTCATCTTAAATGGTGTGGAACACGACATGCTGGTACTTGTGTGTGTGTGTGTGTGTGTGTGTGTGTGTGTGTGTGTGTATGAACTCCTATAACAGGATCTTCGTCTGGTTCTTCTTCCTGGTGGAGGGAACCCAAGTTATAAACAAGAGCAGAGGCTATCCTTCCCTTCCTTTTTCAGTTCTGATAGCAGCTAATTTTGCTCTGTAAACCCGTTTCCTCTGGTTTTACTAATATGAAAATAAACCAAAAACAAGTATGTTCACACTCAAATACAGTATTTGTGAACTGCCCCTGAAATAGAAAACCACTAACTTCCTTGTGAGATAATTATGATTTACAGCAACAAAAACTCACACACCAGCAACACCTTCCCCACCCCACCCCCACCCGAGGAAGGAGGAAAGTTTAAGGCTTGCCTGGGCTATAACAGGTTCAAGGGTAGCCTTGGCAATTTAACGACACCCTGTCTCCACTAATAAGTAGAACAAGGGCTGGGATACAATTTGTGGTACAACACTTGTCTGCATGCATAAAGCCTTAGGTTCAATTCCTAGTACTACAAAAACAATTAAAGCAATGATAATGGGGGTGGGGTGGAAAGTGTGGCTAGTTTCATGATACAGCTCTTGCTCGCTATACCAGAAACCACCCTGGGGTCCACACTCAGCACTGCAAATAATCACCATGTGAAAAGGGAATAAGCGCTACATACATCAGAGCTAACTGTAGTTTGCATTAAAATTAATTTCTGGATAATACTGAAACTGCCAGTTTTCTATCTTTTATAAAACCACAAAGGATTATGTAGGAAAGGAGTTACTGAGTCGTGCATCCGGTTGCATGATTTCACCTGCTCATCCTGTGCAAAAGAGGACTCAAAGCCCTAGCCTTAAGGACCACTCCCCCGCCCTCAACTTCCAAGCCCGACCCGCCCACCCGCAGGCAGGAAACACTTGTCCGCGACATTGGTCCGGCAAATCAAAGTCCCTGACAGGATTCTGAGTGCAGCTTTCGGGCAAAGAGCGTGGCGGCCGTGGGAGATCGGTCACTGTGGTCCAGCCCACCGTACAGCTGTGGGCTTGACTCACCCACGCCGTCGCCCCAGCACTGCTGCGGGAGAACGCTGAACGCGGAAGGTGCCCCGGGGAGCGGCGCAAGGGCCGAGAAGGCCCCGCCTCGCCCCACTCGGCCTCCGATTGCTCACGTCTGGCCGCGAGCCGGCCGAGGGCCGAGCGCGTCGCTCCCGCGCCCCCACGCCGAGCCCGCCTCGCGTTCGCTTCGCGGCTGTTGCCTCGGATTTAGCGGCTCTCGTGCCCCTCCTGGCTCCGCGGCGGCCTGGCTCAATGGCGCCCCAGCGGAGGGGACCACCCAGAGTTCCGGAGGGAAGCTCTGCAGCCGAGCGCCGGCGCGCGAACAGGTAGCGAGAACCATAGGGACTAGGAGGCCGCGCGCAGAAGCGGGCGGGGCCTGACTGCTGCCTGTGGGCGTGGCCACTCCGGGGGCGGGGCCTGACTGGAGGTGGGGCGGGGCCATGACCGTGGTGTCTGGCTGCATAGTGGAGCGTGGCCGTCCCAGGGGTGGGGCGTGATCATGACAAGATGGGGTCTGACCGGACTTATAGCTGAGACTGTGACCTGGTCGGCTCCTATGGGACGGGACCAGCCCTATTACGAAGTGATCAGGCTTGACTTAGAGAGAGGGCGTGGAGGTAATGTGGGCGTGGATGCCTGGGGGCGCGGGGCTTGGAGTATTCTGCTGCAAACCTCAGATGAGATGTCCCCTAGGCTGCTCACCACGCAGCTCTGCACAGAGGTCCTGCTCACAGGGAGCTTTTCCGTTGGAGTCTGTCTATGTTCAGTCACGTGAGCAGGTTCCTCTCACTAAGGGGCATTTCTGGGCCTTTATGACTCCCTTCTGCTGTGTATAAGTGTCCCACCTTCCCACATCTCTGCCGTTTTCCTCATTCCAGCCTTTCATAACTCATCTATCGAAAACTGGCCTTGTGGGCCTCTGTCAAACCCACACCTGAATCCAAAGGATGGAGCCTTGGGAGACAGCTAGCTCTTGACAATTCTGCGTGTGTTTCAAGATCTATGTCCCGTGAGCTTTCCTGGACAGCAGAACTCAGATACCCCAGTTTGTACACAGATATGTAGAGACACAGACACAACTTCGTCAAGGCCACACAGAACTGGGTCATAGGGACATCCTAACTCATACATCATTTCTGATATGCTTCTGTGCTCTCTCTGGCCCCAGATTTATTATTTGAGTTAAGTGTGTAGGGTTTTTGTTTTGTTTTGTTAGGTTTTTTTTGTTTGGTTTGGTTTGGTTTTGGATTTGGTTTTTCAAGACAGGGTTTCTCTGTGTTGCTATGGAGCCTGTCCTGCAACTAGCTCGATAGACCAGGCTGGCCTCTAACTCACAGATATCCACCTGCCTCTTCCTCCCAAGTGCTGGGATCAAAAGTGTGTTTGATTTGTGTAAGTTGATTCAAGTATACATATATTCTTGTAGAGACACATGCTTGGGGTGGGGCATCCAAATAGGGATTCATAAGTGTGGTTAGGGACTCACATCCCATGGTAATCCTCCAAATAGGAACTCTGTGGGCCAGACAGGAAGGGCCTATGGTCAGCCTATGTCTTTTGTCCATTGACGCACATGTTCAGCCCAGTCTGATCAGAGAAGACAAGGCCATACTGCCTGGGAAGCTCCTCTGAGGGGTGGGTTGTGGATGGAGGTACAAGCCCCTGTTTCCCGCCACCTGCTTCTTCGGCAGCCCACGAGTACCTGCAATACCTCAGGATTGAGGGGATCCATCCACCTTGATCAGAGGTCAATGTAGGCACAGCCCAAGGCTGGTGGCATCCGGTGTGAACATCTTGTGGTTTTGATTGGCATGCTTTGCGTGATAGCTGCTGTATCAGTGGTTATGTTTTCTATTCTCAGCACCAAGAAGGACCGGCTACCTCAGGAGGCACAGAGGACATGGCTAAGGACTGTGGCCCTTGGAGTAGGCCTTGCTCTGATCACATTCCTGCTCTGGAGTAGTCTGGGGATCGATGACGATGTTGCTGAAGTCTTGGCCCGTCGTGGTGAGATCCTAGAAGGCAGGTTCATTGAGGTCCCCTGCTCTGAGGACTATGATGGTCACCGGAGATTTGAAGGTATGTGCCACAGGCTTCTCAATAAAGAGTAACTGTAGGGGGGAAAAAACAAAAAAACCTCAGTGGTGGTGCACACCTTTAATCCCAGCACTTGAGAGGCAGAGGTAGGTGGATCTCTTTGAGTTCAAGGCCAGCCAGGTCTACAAAGAGTTTCAGGATAGCCAGGGCTGTTACATAGAGAAGCCCTGTTTTGAACCCCCATTCAAAAAAAGATAGGGAGCTGGAAAGACAGGTAGCTCACAACTATCTGTAACTCCACCTTCAGGAGATCCAACCCCTCCCTTCTTCTGCAGGCACCTGCAATCACATGCACATACCTACATACAGACACACACAAAATGACAGAAATGAAACTCAACATTGCTTTTTGCTACAGCTGGGATCAGTTGAAAATGATATATTTGGTCAGAGACAAGCTTTCCCTCCCCAGGCAGGGAAACAGAATGCATCTGGGTGATACAGAATGTTCAGGAAAACAGCAGCCCATGGAGGCCTGGACCCTATGCAGTCCACCCACACTGGGTTGGAGAGTAAAGATGTTTCAGGGTCAGCCTCCAGAGCCACTCCAGTGTAGACAGCATCTTAGCAAGCCTCTGTGCCCAGAGGCTGCGTGCAGGGAAGTAACAGGATCAGGACGGTGAGAAAGGATCAACAAGATGCCTTCCTTGGCTGTGAAAAGTACATAATACCAAGCCAGATGCCCTGCGTTCAATATCCTGAACCAACGTGTTAGAAGAACCAACTCTGGTCAGTAGTTGAGTAAGCAGAATCAACTCTGACCTCTACACACGTATCATGTGTCCACACACATAAAATAGTTCTAGAAAGATGAGGATGATGAGCGGGAGACCAAAGAGGTCATGGTAAGGAGCGGCCAGAAAATGTGAGAAGAATGTCATCCCAGGTCACAGCTCTGCAGCTCCACCAATGGCACTGGTTGAGGTGGGAAGGAACAGCCAGCTGGTTACAGGCTGGAGCCCTGAGGAAATGGGAGGAGCCACAGAGTCAGGGCCACAGGGCCAGGTGAGGACAGTCAGCACCCTGGAGAGCACACACCCCTGGGCTGGGTGTATGGGGTGGGGTGCAGGCCTCCTTGGGCTGCTGTCTTCCTGAACATTCTATGTGCATTTGGGCCTCATAGGCAGACTTTTCTCCTGCCCTCCCACCCCACCCCCACCAGTTCCCAAGGAGACTCAATATTAATTATGATAGCTTAGGCTTGTTACTAGCTAACTCTTACAAGTTAAATTAACCCACTTCTATTAGTCTACGTATTGCCATGTGGCTCACGGCTTTACCTGTCCGCCAGCATGTCCTGCTCCCTCTGCATCTCCCAGTGACTCCTCTGACTACACCCTTTTTCTTCCCAGTGTCCTTAGTCTGATTTTCCTGTTTAACCCTATCCTGTCCAGCTATTGGCCAGTTGGCTTTTTTAATTTACAGAGTGTATGGAAAGATTTTCCACAGCAGGGCCTGGCTCTAAATAAACCAAGAGGATGGTGTAGTTCTTGTTGTTTTCTCTTTGCTCTCTGGGGGCCCACCACCCAGCTTCCAAATAAATACATGGAGACTTACTCTTACTTATGAATGCCTGGCCT
Source organism: Cricetiscus sungorus (assembly GCA_030556225.1). NCBI lineage: Eukaryota > Metazoa > Chordata > Mammalia > Rodentia > Cricetidae > Cricetiscus > Cricetiscus sungorus. The sequence continues at coordinate 95,869,077 of JANBXA010000069.1, read as the reverse complement.
TAGTCTGGCTTATTTCTAGCCAGCGCTTCTTAAATTATCCATTTCTCTTCTATGTTTTGCCTTTGGGCTTTTACCTTTCTCTGTTCTATATACCTTGCTCTCCTTCTTACTCTGTGGCTGGCTGTGTGCTGGGTGACTGGCTCCTGGTGTCCTCCACTCCTCTCTCTCTCTCTCTCTCTCTCTCTCTCTCTCTCTTTTCCCTTCTTCTCTTATTTATTCTCTCTGCCCACCTGTTCCTCCCCAGCCTACCTATTGGCCATTCAGCTCTTTATTAGATCAATCAGATATTTTAGACAAGCAAAGTAACACAGCTTTACAGAGTTAAACAAATGCAATGTAAAAGAATGCAACACATCTTTGCATCGTTAAACAAATATTACATAGCGTAAACAAATATAACACCTCTTAAAGTAATATTCCACACCAGCATGGTTTACTTTTTATTCCGAGTAAGGTTCTGAACTTGAGTGAAGAAGAGAATCTGTGTTCCTCCACAAAGGGGCACTGTTGTGATGCACAAAAGCTCAGCACTCAGCCGCATGGGAGATGGCAGGGTGCATCATTTTCTCCTTCAGCGGTCAGTCAAATAAACACGTTTCTGTGTTTTGGATGCTCTTCCCTATGAGTTTTTCCTTCAAACGTCTTAACTTACAGCACAGACACACACACACACACACACACACACACACACACACATACACACACACACACACACATACGCACACACGCACACACAGAATTTCCTAGTCAGAGTTTGCATGTCTTGCAGGAAGATCCCCAGAGTTACAGTCCCGTATCATCAATAAAAGCATCACGCAGCTCACTCAGGACAAGGGAACTGACCGCTGCCCCCGGAACACAGGGACTGATGGTTTATGAACTTGCTCCTGTCCATCTTTCCCACAACCCTGAACCCCATCACACTCACCCTCTCCCCATCTAAGCTGCTTCCAACTTCCTTCCTCGCACTGTCTGCATGGCATGGATGTGGAATGAGACAGAGAGATGAGTATGGCAGGCAGGTGCTGTGGTCCTGGAGAGGGATAATGACCAGAATAACAGGTTCAGCTCGGGCTGTGCTGGAACTTACCAGCGGTACTTAAGAGTGCTCCAACAAGCAAGCAAGATGTTGCCAAACAATTAGTGTGCTAGCATAGGCCTGTAATCTCAGAACACAGGAGGCTGAGGCAAGAAGTTCTCAAGTTTGAGATTTGAGGCAGCCTGAATATAGTGAGACCGTGTTTCTAACAAACAAGACAAAGCAAAACCAAATTGTCAATGCAATGTCTGGAGGTGTCCTTGTTTTCCCAGGGTTTGGGAGCAGTGACTGGCGTGGGTATGTGGGACACCTGGTGGGGAGATGTGAGCTCTGAGGTTGTGCAGAGGGCACAGCTCTGGTGAGAAGTTACCACTCTTAAGGGCTGGAGAGATGGCTTGGTGGTTAAGAGCACTGGCTGCAATTCCCAGCACCCATCCAGTTCCAGATCTGACTGACACCCTCATACAGACAAATGTGTACATAAAATAAGAATGAATAAAAAAAAAAAAACCATTTTTTAAGGGCTGGAGAGATAGCTCAGTGGTTAAGAGCACTGACTGCTCTTCCAGAGGACCAGGGTTCACATGGCAGCTCATAGCTGTCTGTAACTCCAGTTCCAGGGGACCTGACACCCTCACACAGACATACATGCAAGCAAAACACCAGTGCACATAAAATAAAATAAATACATAATTTTTAAAAAGTTATCACTGTTTATCTGAAGTTGGCTTTTAACTCAGTATATTAGCCAAACTGGCCCTCTAGACATGGGGGAGGGCCTTGCCAGCTCGGCCATGACCTTGGGGGCGGTGGCTTTGGTTGTCAGCATTTCTCCTTGACTCTCACCCTCCAGGCTGCACCCCCAGGAAGTGTGGCAGAGGTGTCACTGACATGGTGATCACCAGGGAGGAGGCTGAGCAGATTCGCAGGTACTTATGCATCTCTGTACATTGCTCAGGGCATCCATGAAGTGGGTATACCAGTGAGTGGGGTGTTAGCCAGGGCAGCAACAGAGTGGAAAGAACCCTCATAGTTCTGTGGATCATCCCCAAGGGCTTTGGGGGGTTCAGAGGGCAGGCTTCCTGCTTCCTCCCTCCTGTGAGGAAATGATACAGTCTTAGCATGTTTCTGCTGATTGAGCAGTCTAGAGTCCAGCCTCCCCTCCAGGAAGCTTACTGTGCTGTGGAAACACGGGCTCCTCCAGCCTCAGCTGACAAACGCTAGATAATATTTCACCTCTCTGTGGTTCATGAATGCTAGCTCAGAAGCAGCTGGTGCTGGAGTTTTCCTTGTGGAGATTTTAAAAACAAGATCTTAGAAAGATTTAGTTTTCTGACTAGCCGTTCAGACTCAGCATGTGACCCTTCATTTGGCTCCTTCAGTCCCATTGTCCTCCATCCTCATGCTGGTTCTGCTACGACGCCCAGCTGGGAGCCTGTTCTCTGTATCCTCCTCTTCACCCTCACCCTATATTGCTGCCATTCCTGAGGATTACAATGCTTTACTGGGGGATGGGTGTTCCTGGGTGGCCTTGTCAAAGTGGCTTGCTCTTCAGTGGGGTGGTCCTCTCTGGGCTAGTATGTCTCTTTTACAGTCTGAGCTGTGATTACCAAAATCTCCATCTACCTGGGAGCTGTTGGGTCACAGACAAAGGAAGACATGCCTTTGCTATCATCAGGAGTTAGATCAGTGGTTCCCAAGCCGGCCATGTGTCAATAGCAAGAGGATGATGCATCCTCAGCTTTGAAAGTTGCAGTTTTGAGTTTCTGTTTGTTTCCATCATAAATGTTAAACCAGCAGAATCTATAAAACCAGGCACTATTATACTAATTGATGTTCTGCTTAGATACTTTATGGATAATGCTAAATTCTGACTTTATCCCCCACAGAATAGCAGAGAAGGGGCTCTCCCTAGGTGGATCGGATGGAGGGGTGAGTTGACATGAATCCTGTTCCCATTTTCTTGATAATTTTAAATTGTTTCCCATGGAAGGGAAGGAGAAAGTGTTTTCCACCACAGCCATGGGCTGATATGTCCACAGCGTTTTTCAGACAGCGACTGGCGTTCCTTTTGCCTAGTGGGCACAAAATATATCTCTCTTGGGAAGAGTGTGTGTTAAGTCATCTTGGCGGTCTCTTCAGGCTGTCGTATGTTACCTGGCTTCAGGTCACACTGGCACTTTAGACATTCTGGATAGGGACGGGAAGGATGGGGAAGGGGTAGGAGAATGGGAGAGGGAGGGAGCTGACAAAGGAGTCAGAAGCCTGGTGGCCAGGTAGCTGCTGTAAAAGGCAAAGCCTTAAGATGCTTAGATGGATCCCACTGCAACAGGCTAGCAGAGGCCTGTCATTTTTGCACAAGGATATATCATACAAAGAATAAGATGGTGTGTCCAAATGGCATCTGTAATGTAATTTGGAAATGGTAGTTTTGTAGTTGTAATTGAGGGAAAGTCCTCCTCGGGGGCCCCAAGTCCAAGGACAGATGTCTGTATAAGAGAGAGCCAAAGGCTGGGTGGTGGTGGCTCACGCCTTTACTCCCAGCACTCGGGAGGCAGAGGTAGGCAGATCTCTGTGAGTTTCAGGCCAGTCTAGTCTACTGAGCAAGTTCCAGGACAGCCTCCAAAGCTACAGAGAAACCTTGTCTTGAAAAAAAAAAATTCTTATGGGGATTGAGCTAAATCCCCAACCCCATAAGTTCAGTAAATATTGAGTAAGCCCATGTTGTAGCCACAGCTTAGCTAAGTAACTATGGAAATAAGGAAAGGGGCCTGGTGTGTGTTGCTGCTGACCATGCATGGGGTAAAATGGTCGGTGTTGGTGGCTGCTTTCCTCATGGGATACAGGGAAAGAGGTGGGCAGTGAGAGTCAGAAAACATAATTAGCAATTTCTTAAAAGCTACCGATGTGTAGTTCCATATAAAGTGTTTAACTGGGAGCCCCCCCACCATGTCCACATGTCCACAAGCATCTGTGACCAGATGTGCATAGAAAACCCAAGGCCACCACAGGGAGAGGGCAACAGGTTTGACACATACTTCATATAGAACATAGAACTTCAGGTATCCAGGATGGGCTGGCAGAAAGAGGCAGGGAGTAGAGAGGTATCACAAAAGGATGCAGTTGGCGTACATGCAGATATGTACACCTACATGCAAACTAGTCACACTGCACACGTCACACGTGGACAGAATCATGTGTGTAATTTTTACCTTGAGAGACCTGATGGAGGGAAGGAAAGCAGAAGTCAGCAGGGTGGGCTGTGACTCACCATAAGCATCCCCATACATGTCTAGGGAGTGTTTCTGAAAGTGTTAGGGCAAAAAGTTTGGTTTCCTTTTTGGACAGCAGAGAGAGGAGAGAGAGATCTGTCTAGGCAGACAGTGCACAAGTCAGGGTTTTAAGGAGCCAGAGGTAGAATGTTTGTACAGTGGATTGTGGTAACTGGGGCTCAACTTTGACTGTCCATCGCTTGCTTTACACACAAACTTCTTTTTCAGGCATCTATCCTCGACTTGCACTCTGGGGCCTTGTCTGTTGGGAAACATTTTGTGAACCTGTACAGGTAAGAGGCTGGGGGAAGCAAAGAGGCAGGATATAGGTGGCCTGTGGGTTTCAGGGAGCTGTGATGTTCTTCAGGGGCTAGAGAGACGCCTAGGAGGTTCTCAGCCTCCTCCTCATCGTTCTGTCAACTGCTGATTTCCCTCCCTCCCTTCCTCCCCACCCTTCTCACTTCCTGTCCCTTTCCTTCTCTGTAACAAAGCGATTATGTAGGAATGGAGTAACTCTCATGCTTTGACCACTCTACTTTTGGAGACTTGCTGGTTAGCTAGGAAAGACTGAGGAAAAGAAACAAGAGCTGGGCGTAGTGGTTCATACCTGTCATCTGAAGCAGGAGAATTGCCCCAGCTTGAAGATCAGCCTGAGCTGAGTGAGACTCTGTGGCTTTTTTGTTTTGTTTTGTTTTGTTTTAAGGCAAGGAAAAGATTAGTAGCATGCTGTATCTGCTAATGTTATTTATTATTTCACAGATACTTTGGGGATAAAATACAAAATATCTTCTCGGAGGAGGACTTCCAGTTATATAGGTAAGGAAGATGAAGTGCAAGAAGGAATGGGTGGGGCCAGATATGCAGAGTGAGCTGAGATTGGCTCTCTGATGTCCTGTCTGTCAGGCCAGGGCAATGGATCCTTGGCTCTCTGATGTCCTGTCTGTCAGGCCAGGGCAATGGATCCTTGGCTCTCTGATGTCCTGTCTGTCAGGCCAGGGCAATGGATCCTTGGCTCTCTGATGTCCTGTCTGTCAGGCCAGGGCAATGGATCCTTGGCTCTCTGATGTCCTGTCTGTCAGGCCAGGGCAATGGATCCTTGGCTCTCTGATGTCCTGTCTGTCAGGCCAGGGCAATGGATCCTTGGCTCTCTGATGTCCTGTCTGTCAGGCCAGGGCAATGGATCCTTGGCTCTCTGATGTCCTGTCTGTCAGGCCAGGGCAATGGATCCTGTGTGAGGGGTTGAGACCTGTGGATGTAGACAAAGCTCAGCTTGTCCCTGGGTAGATGGGCAGCTCCCCTAATGCTTTCTAAGCCCTCTTGGTCCTGTAGCAGACATGTCCTGCTATTGATTACTGCCCAATACCTGTCACATGATTCTTGCATAGTCCTCACTCAGAGGCAGCTTCCCTATCTGGAGAATTTCTCTCAATTAAAGCTTTTATTTAAAGGTTAAGATGTGTACTACAAGCTGGGTGGTAGTGGTGCATGCCTTTAATCTCAGCACTTGAGAGGCAGAGGCAGGTGGATCTCTGTGAATTCGAGATCAGCCTGGTCTACAAGAGCTAGTTCCAGGATAGCCTCCAAAGCCACAGAGAAACCTTGTCTCAAAGAAAAAAAAAAAAAAAAAAAAAAACAACAACAGCAAAACCCCCAAAAGATGTGTATTACAGGGTGCTGGAGAGATGGCTCAGCAGTTAAGAGCACTGGTCCTCTTCCAGAGGACGCTGTAGATGGACTTTCTTTCCCACCAGTCCCTGACATGGAAACTCAATATTAATTATAAATGCTTGGTGATAGCTCATGCTTATTACTTACAGCTTAAATTAACCCATTTCTATTACTCTATGTGTTGCCACATGACTCATGGCTGTTACCTGTCCTCCAGCATGTCTTACTCACTCTTCATCTCCTGGTGACTCCTCTGACTCTTCCCTTCCCAGAATTCTCCTTGTCTGAGAATTAAAAAAGTAATTTTTAAAAAGGTAAGTATTACAGCATAGGAAATAGTCCAGGGATATTATATACACTATCTATTTAGTCCTGTCACTGCCTAACTGCACTATGACATCACTCACCAGAAAGCGCACTGGTACAGCACTCTGTGTTCAGAATTACAGGCTTTACCCGTAATCATGTGTGAGCATGTGTGTGTTGGACCAGCTAAGACACTGAATATGCCATCAGAGCACCGAGTTCCTGCTTGCCCTTTATAGCCCTATGCCCACTCACCTCTTGATGATCAGAAATCATCTCATCATCAGCCATGTTGCCTGGAAACGTGGCTAATGTTTCACCTTCATTATGATCCCAGGAAACAGCTGCTGAACAAAGCCTCGGTCTGGTCCGGAGAGCACATGAAGGGCTTGACTAACTGCACACCTGGCAGTGGCAACAGTGGGTTGTCACTTAATACACAGTACTGTTGCAGATGCAATGGAGCCATCAGGAGCTTTGCAGTAACTTTTGAGGGTTCCACCTTGCACGCAGCTCCACTCTGATACCCTTAAGACTTGGGACATAGCCCATGACTCTCTCCAACTGACCAGTTGTGCTCCTAGCCCTCACTAGTTCTGTTCCTAATTTTTGTTCCTCGTATGCACGCACTGGCTTAAATAGAAAGTGTCTGTGATAGTTTGACAGAGAGGACACTTTCTACAAGGTCTCCCCTCCACACACAGAACCTGGACAACCAGGAGCCAGCACAGCGGAACACGAAACTTTTGTTTCCTGGTGACAGCCAAGGTGACTATTGCAACAGCAAACGTGAAAATTGTTGCCAACCACAGGAATGCTCCTTGCAGACATTGCGGCCTGCAGGTGGTATAAAAGAGAATTAAAGGTGGAAAACACTAACGACTGATTTTACCCAAAGGTCTGCTATGTTCTGTCCAGTTTAGGAGTTAAGTGAGATTTGCAGATAGGAGGAAAAGTGAAAAGAATATCCGGATCAGTTGTTGCACCATATAAAACATTTGAGGTAATTAATATTTCCCAAACTGTCAGACTGATCCATTGTGTCCTCTGCAGGGACGTGAGGCAGAAGGTCCAGCTCACCATTGCCAAAGCTTTTGGCATCAGTGCGTCCTTGTTGTATCTGACAAAGCCCACATTCTTCTCCCGAATAAATAGCACGGAGGCCCAGACGGCTCACGATGAGTACTGGCATGCACACGTGGACAAGGTGAGCATTTGGCAAGCGGGTTCTTTCTCTTGTCTGTGACTAGAATTCCAGGCATCTGCTCTGCAACATCTCTCTGCACTATTTTAGACCTCTTCTTCCTGGGGTCCTAGGGTGCATTCTAAATCGGTTCATGCAACTGAGGAAATACTTTGTTTCCTGTTTGTCAGGGCTGGAATAGAAGGTGTGGTGGCTGCTAAGGAGCTGCCTGGGCCCTTGTGGTGTCCTTCATCCTAATCTTGTTCCCAAATTTATGTACAGTCTTTCCGCTTGGACTGTCCCTTTTGTCACTTCTCTGGCCCAGGTCTCTGTATCCCCACAGGACGTCCTTCTATCACAGTTTTTTTTCTCTTCCCTTTTTTCTTTCTTTGTCTCTGCCCTAAGACCTTGTCACCAGCAGCAGGGAAGCCTGGGGTATCACTTGTGTCCTTGATCTCTGCCGCAGAAGCGAATTCAGGATGAGTCAGGGAAGCAAAGGCTGAGGACACTTGAGGAGGGTTGGTGTTAGGAAAGGACCCTCCTGAGGAGCCCCAGAGGTCTCTGTGAATATGATTTGGAAGCTTTGAAGCTGCTAGGTCTGTAGTCAGGTTTAGATATCAGGGAAAGTTTATGCTGGCATACTTTTTCTTTCTTCTTTTTTGCTTCCTTCCTTCCTTCCTTCCTTCCTTCCTTCCTTCCTTCCTTCTTTCTTTCTTTCTTTCTTCCTTCCTTTCTTTCTTTCTTTCTTTCTTTTTCCCAAGGCTGTGTTTCTCTGTGTAGCCCTGGCTGCCTTGGAGCTCACTCTGTAGACCAGGCTGGCCTTGAACTCACATCCACCTGCTTTAGCCTCCCCAGTACTGGAATTCAAGCACAGCCACCAGGATTGGCATACTTTTCCTTATCCACAGAATTTTGTCCTTGAAGAAGAATCTATTTTAGGTGCACTGGACAGGCTTGCTGCAGGAGAAGGGAGTACTACTAGACACAAAGTGTTCGTGCAGGGGATGTGACCCAGTTGATGGAGTACTTGCCTGGCATGCACAAGGCCCAGGATTCAATCCCCAGCATCACATAAACTGGACAAGGTGGCTTGTACCTGTAACCCCAGCACTTGGGAGGTGGAAGCATAGTATAGGAGGAGTACCAGGAGTTCAAGATCACCTTCAGCTACATAGAGAGTTTGAGTCCAGTCTGGCCTACACGATACTGTCTCAAAGTAACACAAAGGCAAACAACTCCATTCAATAAAGGGCTTCTTCTTACTATATAAGTCACATGCAGGTGCATCCCATAGGGCATACTTCATCAGCCATTTTAATAATCATAAGTTGTGATGTTTCTCAGAAGGTGGGTACCATTATTTTGCAGGTGGTCTGGTTAGTAATGTAAAAATTCCTGGGGTATCAGCCAGTGAGAAATGGAAGTCATAGCAAAGAGAGTGAGGGGCCCCTTCTCTTCTCACATCCTCTGTTTCCTAACCAGTTATCTGCCTTGGTTAGTGCAGCCCTGCTGAGATCTCGCAGCCCCGTAGGTCAGTTATACCCAGTCACTGACATCAATCTTCTCTGTGAAAGTCTCTTCCCCTGTGCTGTGGACAGCAGCCACTGACATCAATCTTCTCTATGATCTCTTCCCCTGTGCTGTGGACAGCAGCCACTCACATCAATCTTCTCTATGGTCTCTTCCCCTGTGCTGTGGACAGCAGCCACTCACATCAATCTTCTCTATGATCTCTCCACTCACATCAATCTTCTCTATGGTCTCTTCACTCACATCAATCTTCTCTATGATCTCTCCACTCACATCAATCTTCTCTATGGTCTCTTCACTCACATCAATCTTCTCTATGGTCTCTTCACTCACATCAATCTTCTCTATGGTCTCTTCACTCACATCAATCTTCTCTATGGTCTCTTCACTCACATCAGTCTCCTCTATGGTCTCTTCCCCTGTGCTGTGGACAGTGGACGAGGGCTCTTATCGAGCTTGTAGGTTGCCTGACATAGTGCCAGGTGGCTGCCAAGGTACTATGAGAAAGCAGAATGCCACCCCTTCTGTGCCATAATCTGCGGCCACCTTTTCCTTTGAGTGTGGTAACTTGTGGCTGTGTGGTTTGGGAGGGTCCTTTACATATGTGACGGTAGCCTGAAGTTTTTAAGGAGTCAGAGCAGGGCGGGATCCTGCATCCTCCCACGGTTCCTGCTGCTGCTCACTCTGCCTGGGTGTTTTGATGATTGTTGTGGTTGGTTCATCTTTGCTTTTCCACGACAAGGTTTCTCTGTGTAGCCTTGGCTGTCCTTGAACTTGTTCTGTAGACCAGGCTGACCTTGAACTCATAGTGCTCTGCTTCCTGAGTGCTGGGACCAAAAGCATGCACCACCCCCACCCGGCTCATCTTTGCTTTCTTTAACTTGACTTTCACTGCTGAAGCTACCAGAACCAGTGCCCTGTTGGCTTGCAGGGTTCATGTTCATAGGGGGGTGATGCTTGATTAGGGAGCACCCAGCTTATGAGGTCAAGCCAGATCCACCAACAGAGACTGACACTCACAGGCTGCATCCTGTCCTGTTGAGTTTAGGGAATATTTCTCCATGCCTCACTGACCTGCTCATCTTTGAGGGCCTGCTGCTCACAGCCAGACATTTCCATCCCTCTTAGGAGATGACCATTGTCATGGTGACTGATCAGGGCACAGAAGCATCAGGGGAGAGCAGGGTCTGGACTTGCTCAGGAGGTACTGGCCTTGTGTTCTTCATCAGGGTCCTGTTCTCACAGTGACATCAGGGCTGACCCATCACTTAATCTGTCCTTAAACTCAGGATGCAGGCAGTGAGGAGTTGAGGATGGGGTGGGAGGGTGGTGATGGTTTAATGCCTGCAGCTGATTCTTGGAGTCTCATTATTCTTGTCTCCTACCCCAGACTTGCTAATTGAATGATTCATCAGGCTGGAAAGTGTTCTTATGTGACTGAAATTCTGTGCACGTCACACACCGCTGTCTTTGTGGCACATCTCACTAGTCACATTTATTAACTGGATGTTGATTTGTGAGTGTTCTTGCTGACATTACTTGGAAATAGCTCTGTATGTGGCAGGCACTTGCCTGCAATACAGGATACTAGAAACTTCCTTGTAGAACCTGCCATTTGCAGTATGTTCTGAGGATCCCCCAAGTAGCTACTCAGAAATGGCTTCAGGCATCTAAGGAAACTCTGGAATTCTGTCACGGTGCCCAGAACTTTCCAGGACCTCATGCTGTCTCCCCAAATCACGTCTACATGATTTGGGTCCCTGGTATGCTTCTTGTAGGAGCTTGAACACATTTCTTATTTCATAAAATATGGACCAAGGGGCTCTTGAGTAAGCATCGATCTGCAGGCACCAGCACAGAGCTGAGGAACTCTGACCCTGAGTGAAGTCTATCCTTTTAGAAGCTTAGCTGCATGAATCATTCCTCTCTCTCCTGGCGTATTATTCCAGCCCGGGGATGGTCATGGCTACTGTGCCATGGTTTGCTCCCTGTCCAACATCACCTTCTCTACTTGTAACGCCCTCCCGTGACAGTTGCAGCTTTCCCACCTGCAGGGTCTTGCTTTGCTCATCCAGTTCCTGAACTAACCATAATTAGCCTAAGAAAACACGTATAGAGTCTTTTTCTCCCTTTTTTGAGACAGGGCTTCTTTGTGTAACAGCTCTGACTGTCCTGAAACTCAGCTTTGTAGACCAGGCTAGCCTACAACTCACAGAGCTCAGAGCTCTCTGCCTGTCTCTGCCTCCTGAGTGCTGGAATTAAAGGCATGCACCACCACCAAGCTCTCTCTCTCTCTCTCTCTCTCTCTCTCTCTCTCTCTCTCTCTCTCTCTCGAGACAGGGTCTCATTGTATACCCTTGGCTAGCTTGGAACTCACTATGTAAACCAGATTGGTCATGAACTCATAGAGATCTTCCTGCTTCTGCCTCCCAAGTGCTACAACTAAAGATATGCATCACCATACCTGGCCAAGTTTTTATTTTATTATTTGGTGCTTGGGATGGAATCCAGGACATAAAGTATTCTAGGAAAGATCTGTTCGCTGAGCTATATCCCAGTCTCTCAATGATGTTTCTGTAGTGCATTTTTGGTTTTTGTTTTTGTAGGGGTTTTGCTGTTGTTTATGTGTATGAGTGTTTTGCTTGCATGAGTATGTATGTGCCACATGCATGCCTGATGCCCATGAGGGACAGAAAAAGTCATGAGATCCCCTGGAACTGGAGTTATAGATGGCTATGAGCTGCCGTATGGTTTCTGGGAGCTACACTTGGGTCCTCTGGAAGAGTAGGCTGATGGGAGATGTAAATATGTTTCTCGTACTAGTTAATAAATAAAGCACTATTGGCCAATAGGAAAGCAAGATAGGTGGGACTAGGAGACAAGGAGGAGAGAGGAAGTAGTAAGGAGTCAACATGTAGAGACCGGAGACAACAGAGGTCTGGGCCGTCTCTCCGGTAAGATGAGGCCACGTGGAAATACTTAGATTAATAGAAATGGGTTAATCATTAAGACAGAGCTAGCCAATAAGAAACTAGTACCTGGCCAATAGCATTATATCAAATACAGAGTCTCAGCGTGTTATTTGGGGCTGGTGAGGCGGTGGGACCAGGTGGCCGGCCGGTAAAACATACTCGTTACAGTAGCCAGCACTCTTAACTGCTGAGCCATCTGTCCAGCCCTAAGTGCAGTTTTTAATTGTTCTTTTCAATTATGTATATGTGTGAGTGTGTGTAGGTATGTATACATGAAAGGTTGCAGGTGCCTTAGAGGCTGGAAGAGGACTTCAGATCCCTGAGAACTATAGCTACTCCAAGTGTAAGCTGCTGGATGTGAGTGCTGTGGAAACCAAACTCAGGTCCTCAACAAGAGCAGCAAGCTCTGAGCCACCTCTCAGAGCCCTCTACCTGCAGTTCTAAGCACTTTTGAAAGCTTTAAGATGGTTTTTCTGGTGCTAGGTTGCTGCTTGGTGGTAGAGTGTGAGCTTAGTTAATGTATTTGGAGAGTTTGGGGCCATTATTTCTTTAAACAGGCTTTGCCACACTATCTTTTCTCTCCTTTTCATGGGACTGGGTGATAGAGTACCAGAGCTTTAGGTATGTCCCAAGGCTCCATTTCCCCAGTTCTCTGTTCTCCAGGGCTTCTCTGTTCCCATCCAAGGCTTTACAAACCTCCCTCTCCCATCAGCTGAGATCTAATCCAATGTGGTTTTCAAACTGAAGAATTCCATTTGTTTTTCGATCGTGTAGTCCAGGCTAGCCGTAAGCTTGCTGCACAGCTGAGCTGGCACCAGCATGCTTGCCTTTCCTCAGTTTCTGTCTCTGCCTGGAAGATCGTGGTTACTGCCTGACTTAAAAGTCTTCCAGGAGCCCCGTGGCCCATGACTAAATTCTACCTGTCTGTCCTAAAAGTCAGTAGAGTATGCTTTCATACTGTGTGTGTGTGTGTGTGTGTGTGTGTGTGTGTGTGTGTGTGTGTGTGTGTGTATAGTGTACACTCATGTATGAAGGACAAAAGAGGATATTGCGTATCCTGTCCTGTCACTCTCCACTTTATTCCTTTGAGACGGGGTCTCTCGCTGAAGCTGGAGCAATGCTGGCAGTCAGCAAGGTCCAGAAGTCCTCTTATTCCCACCCCCAACAGTGCTGTGGTTTCAAATGTGTGCACAGCTGTGCCCAACATTTTATGTGAGCTTTAGGGATTCAAACTCAGATCCTCATACAGGCACAGCAAATGTTGTTGCCCCTGAACCTTCACCCTAACCTGCCCTTTGTGTGTGTGAGGCTGGCCTCAGATTCGCTATGTAATCGAGGATGACTTTAAACTCTGGATACAGGCATGTATCACCATGCCCAGCTTACTCTGTGTTTCCTGCTTAATATAGTTCTATTTTATGTTCTGTGTTGTGGTAGCAGGGTTTCCCATGCTCATGTCACTTCGATGTAAAACAAATTTTCTGAGACATTGTTAAGTATAAATTCTGCTGAAGTTTTCCTATATCCAATTGCTCTGTTCTAGTGATACCTATCTTAATTTGGGCTCTCTAGAGCAAAGTCTGGGTAAGAACAGGTGTGGGAACTCTTGTAGGGGCGTATGCAGGAGCAGTAGGGTGGGAGGAAGTGACCAGTTATACTGAACCAGCACAGGAACCAGGGGTGCAGCTCTTCCCACGATTGGACTCCTGATTGGTCTGTCCAATGGTGCAGTAGAACTGAACAGAACAGAAGGGACGGTCCTCCTGCCCTCAGCCCTGACTCTGTGGGAATCCTGGGTACAAGCCTTCATATTCTGGGGTTAGTATCACCTTGTTCAATGGAGGAAGTCCATCAACTCACTGTACCTGAACTGGAGCCCAGCACTAATGAGTGATGCAGCAGACTCCTCTCTGCCCATGGCCCTGCTCAGTCAATGCTGCCACCTCCTTCTCAAGACCCACATGGCCCCCAGGGTGATGCTACATACTGTGTGCACTCCAGAAATGTAAGGGCCTGAAGCACAGATGAGCATGAGTGAGCTTGCTCCCACACTGAGTGGAGCATGCTAGTCACACACTGGCAGTTGTCTGCGCCTTTCATAAGGTTCCCAGAGTTGCCACATTCCCAAAGAGACCGTAGAATGGTGGGTGCCAGGGGCCAGGTTTATAGAAAGTTTGGGACTATCCCACGGTTGACCACAATTGACGTGCCTCTCTTCTATAAACAGTACATTGCTATGCTCAGGGTAGGAGCCGGTTTGCACCAGCTTCTGTTCTGTGCTCCTCACCCCTTCATGCAGCTTAGCTGGAGCATAGCTGCATCCAAAGCCTCATTTCTGGGGCTGGAGAGATGACTCAAGGGTAAAGAATACTCGCTGATGCTGTAGAGGGGATCCACGCTGCATGGATTACAACAGCCTATAACTCAAGCTCAAGAGACACCTTAACACACACGGCATACACAGACACATACGCATAAGTAATAATACATTTTTTTAAAGCCTAATTCCTCATAAGAATTGAGAAGTCTAAGCCACTCATGCTTCACCCCACAGGTGACCTATGGGTCCTTTGACTACACGTCACTGCTTTACCTGTCTGATTACTTGGAGGACTTCGGTGGAGGGCGCTTTGTATTCATGGAGGAAGGGTCCAACAAGACAGTGGAACCCAGAGCTGGTAGGCCACGGGCTGGTGGGTTGCCCTAGGGTATGGGATACAGGCATGTAGCTCAGCTTGATGACATCTATGCATGTTTATGAGCATGTATACACACACATACACACTATGGGTGAGGTGCTTTATTCCAGGCAATATTACATTTGTAGACTACCTACTCCAATGAGGCAGGTTTTCTCCCCCGCCGATCTGGTCCCAGTGCCGCATCAGCCCCAAATAACACACAAATGCTATGTTTGTCCTGCAGAATATCTGGAAGACTCTTCTCCCGTGGAGCAGGAACCCTGTAGCAATGTCCATCTTGTATGAGCAGTCATTTTTCTGTGTGTTCTGTATGTCCAGTTTATACAGCATAAAAGTCAAACAGTCCAGACAAGAGCAGTTTCTTGCCCAAATAGCTAGTTTTGTCATTGGAAGTAAACTCATAATGAGTTTCTTCAATGTCCATCTTCCTTTCTGAAGCGGGTGGTGTTGCCAGGAGCAGTTATGTCTCACTGTCAAGAAAAACCCTAAACCATTTTAAATGCCATATGCTGTAGGTCTTTGAAAGGTTTGAAGACTGCCTATTTATCTCAAATACATCTCTGTATATCTAAAAATCCTAACTAACTTAACTATAAGTTTTTATTATTATAGGTAACTATCTATAATCTGTACTAAATTATGCATTATATTTTTAAATGAGCTATATAAACACAATACCTAAACAAGAGGAGAAATATACATATCACAAAATTGACCTTAAATTTGTATCAATAAATGAAAATCCATTCCAAAACAAAGTATTAATATTTATACCATAATCCCTTCTAGCTTTAAAAATAATTGGTTGTAATCATTAACCATTTATAACCAACCCCATTTAAATGAAAACAAACAAACAGTTATAAACAATATTTGGGAATTTGGGCATCGTTCTTTCCAAACTGCTTCTTGCTGGTAGGGGGAGCTGTCTTGGAGATCCTAAGAAGACACAGAAATCCTAGCTGTAGTGGTCTGCAAAGTTGCTTTGTCCCAGCTGTTTTGAATGTTGGGTCAGCTGTTTCAAGGGGTCTGGTTTGATCAAACCATGTTAGTCTGGAAGGTATCCACAGCTTTTCATTTTCTGTGGAAACAAAAATAGAAATCTTTTCCCCAGTAACCTGTCCTTAGACTTAAATTTTGGAGTCAAAGCATTTTTAAAATATATAAATTGGATTAATCCAGCAGCATTTGTTTCCTCAGCAAACAGAATTTCTTGTGCTTTCCATCATTACATTTATTACTGTATTTCTTTTACTTTTATTTTTCACTTTTGAGACAGGGTTTCTCTGTGTAACTTTTATCTGTCCTAGAATTCACTCTGTATACCAGTTTTACTTTGAAATCACAGAGATCTGCTTGCCTCTGTCTCCCGAGTGCTGGAATTAAAGGCGTGTACCACCATTTCTAGCTACTCTCTCTAGCTGCACACCATTGAATTGTTAGCAGCACTTCTTAAAAGCCGTGCAGTTTTTTGCAGCTTATGCTGAGTCAGGAAACCTCCCTTAAAGGATCCTCACAAGTCTCTGCTTGTCTCTAGAAAAACAGAGTCCATCTGAGAAAAATGCTGCTACCAAGAAGACTTGTTTGTCTCTGTTATTTTGTTTTTAAAAATCCTTTCTTAAGCTTTTGTTAAGTCTGGAGTGAAAGTTCTTAAGCCACATTGCAGCGCCATCTTGTTATGAGCGGTTTTCCCCGCTGTCCTGGTCCCAGAGCTGCTCCAGCCCCAAATAACACACAGAGACGCTGTATTAGATATAAAGCTGTTGGCTTGTTACTAGCATTTTTTATTGAATAGCTCAGTCTTAAATATTAACCAATTTCTGTTAATCTAAATATTTCCACATGGTCTTATCTTACCGGAGAGAGGGGCCGGCATTCTGCTCTCTTTCTGTTCTACACAATGGGTCTAAGACATTAGGGTCCTAGGCATGGCCATGCTCATGCCAGTAATATATATTCAAGACAGGCATATTGACGCATACCTTTTATCTCAGCACTCAGGAGGCAGAGACAGGCAGATCTCTATATGTTTGAAGTCAGCCTGGTTTGCAAAGTGAATTCTAGAACAACCAGAGCTACATAGAGATACTGTTTCAACAAAACAAAATATAATACATATCCATTGAGGAGTTCATCCACTTCCCATAGGTGTTGAGCATGAAGACAGCTTTTTAAAATGTTGTGCTTATGTGTGTATGCACAAATGTGGTGGGTTTGTGCACACGAGTGCAGTGCCTGTGGAGGCCAGAAGAGGGTATCAGATTCTCTGAACTAGAGTAACAGGCAGTTGCAAGCTGCCTGACCTTGGTGCCCGACACTGAACCTGTGTTCTCTGTTCTCTGCAAGAACAATATATGCACATAACTGATGTGCCAACGCTCAAGTCTTTGAAAATGGCTCTGAAATCAAAAGGCAGGATGGGAAATTAAAGGGCACTGTCTTTCTTCTCCTTGGGTTGGCATTGACCATGGTACAGGTCATGTCTATATCCTATAGGCAGCTGGGACTCAGGGGCTCATGCACTGAGATGTGAGATGTGATGGGTTTAGGGCCTAAGAACAGAATGGCTACACCAGCCCAGGCCCCAGACTGAGTGAAGGGTGGGTCCAGGGAACAGTGCTGCTTTCCAGATGGTATGGGGTGCCCACCATGGAGGCTGGCTGCAGCCTGGGAGTAAGGAGCTGTGGGGACATGTCATAGTCACTGTCCCATTGCTATGAAGAGACACCATGACCACAGCAACTTTTATAAAGGAGAGCATTTAATTGGGGCTGGCTTACAGTTTCAGAGGTGTAGTCCATTGTCATCATGGCAGGTAACATGCAGCATGCAGGCAGACACGGTGCTGGAGAAGTAGCTGAGAGTTCTACATCTGGATCCTCAGGCAGCAGGAAGGAGAGCCACTGGGCTTGGCTCGAGCTCTTGAAACCTCAAAGCCCACCCTCAGTGACACACTTCCTCTAACAAGGACACAGCTACTCCCAAAAGGCTGCATCTCCTAATCCTTTCAAATAGTGCCACTTCCAGGTGACCAGGCATTAAAATCCTGAAGCCTATGGGGGCCGTTCTCATCCAAACCACCACAGGTCATCACTATTTACCACCTAGGGCTCCTGGCTGGGAACGGGGATTCTCTCCTGAGGTAATAGGGACCTGTTTTGGGACCCTGGGACCTGTCTAGGGCTGTTTGGTGTCAGGACCCAGGCTGCTCCCTAGATGACAGTAAAAGCTAATGGACTATGTCAACTTCCGGCTTCACCTACTAAGGAAAAGGTGAGGTATTAAGCATACCAGCAATGTCCCCCTGTGAGAAGCATACCCAGAACCTCCTTTTAAAAGCCACGGTAAAACTTAAACCATAGGAAGAACAAATATTTAATTTCATAATGAATTCCCTAGAATCACAATGCACCTCGTCCATGACAATGGAGCCCTTCCTGGACTTCTGGCAGGTCCTCTGGCCATCTCTGGGTGCATCGTCCCTCTCCTCATACCTGTTTTGGCCACTGCCCAGCCAGGTGCTCAGAACTCAGCAAAGCCGTTCACACGCCCCCAAAGTTCATTATGAAATTAATTATGAATCTTGGCTCTCCAAGGGAGGAAGCTGAGGGTAGGGTCCTGGTGAGTCAGGCAAGTTTCCTGCCATTCACCACAAATCCCAGCTCTGGCAGTCCTTGAGACACACACATAGGGCCCTTCTGACTAGGTATGCACTGAGCCTTAGTGGCCAGGGTTTTTATTGGATGTTGGTAAATAGAAAATGGCTGACACCACTCCCTCCAACCCGTAGAGCTCTGGCCATCAGAGGTTGGGCTTATTCCATATGGCCATGGACCCTGCTGTAAACCATGCAGCTGGCAAGACTCTGTGGTGGGGCCCACAACCCAGGTCAGCATAAGCTGTGATCAGTCCTGTCTCTGAAAGAGCTAAGGTGTGGTCAGTCAACTGTTCATTCACTTCCTAGGGAGGGGGCTGTGCGGCTCCCGGATCGCCTTTTAGGGGTCCCAAGCACTTTATGGACTGAAAGCCAGCAAAGCTTTGGTGTCTGTCACCTGTCACTCAGGGACTGTGATTACCTGAGGAGACATGCAGGATTCTAGAAACCTAGGTCACTTTGTGATTTGGTTTTCAGTTGCCAAGTTCAGCCCAGCTTTAAGGAGTAGGTAGCCCTCAGGCTTCCCAGGGGTCGTGTGTGTCATACAGTCCCTGTTCTGAGAACTGGGGTGTCCTTACTCATCATGCTTGGTTGTGCTTGTCAGTCTGTCCTTGTCTGTCTGTCCTTGTCTCTGCTCTGGGGCTGATGCTTTGATCCCATCAAAGGGTCCTACCATTTTGTGACTCCAAGGCCTCTTTCACATACCTGTTATTTCAAAGAAATGGACTTTTGAACTGTTCTGACAGTTAAGTGGAGTTCATTAAAAGCAAATGAAGTCTGAGGTCCACACTAGCCTGTATCAGCATTACTACCATCATTGGGGGCACCGGGGTTATAGACAAGCGCTACCATGCATGACACTTAAAGTGTTTTAAAAAGATTTATTTGTTCTTATTTTATGTGTGGGTTGGCCTTCATGTTGTATATACCCTGTATTATTGCAGCGTTCACAGATCCCCTGGAGGTACAGATGGTTGTGAGCAGACATGTGGGTGCTGGAGATTGCACCTAGGTCCTCTGCAAGAGCAGCAAGTGCTCTTAACTACTGAGCTATCTCTACCCTATCTATTTTTAAAAAATAGATTCTCAGATATCTCAGAATACCTCAGGCTAGCCTTGAATTCACTCCATGGCCAAAGGTGACTTTGAACTGATTGTCCTGTCCACGTTTCCCTCTCAAGTGCTAGGGTTCCGATGTACACCACCATGCCAGTTAATTCAGTGCACAGGATCAAACGAGGACTTTATGCATGCTAGCCAGGCACTCTCCCAGCTCAGCTACGTCCCCAGTGAAATGTGTTTTGTTTTTTTTAGCAGGGCAAAGGGATTTAACCGCCAAATAAAAGGGATAGTGACCTCAAGTTCACCTTTGAGGTGTTAACATAGGCTTTGGTTCAAACAGAGGGTAAGAGGTGTTCATAATTAAGCAGCCATGGACAAGGTTAGGTATAGTTACTCATTGCCTCCATTCTGGTCCTCCAGAGTATTATGAAGTTGCTTCAGCCATTACTTCTGCTCCAGAGTGCCCTCTCACCTGCACAGATAATTAATTACCTCCACCTGGAGGATGGTCTATCCCAGGAGAGTCTAGCAATAACAGGTGATTGCAGGTTTAGGATACTGAGATGGTCAGATGGAGATAGTTCTCAGTGATTATCATGCCTACAAAACCCAAGCAGGACTCTAACACAAAGTAAAAGATACAGACTCAAAATGGAGGCAGAGAAGTCAGGTTTTTGTTCTGCTTTTAGCTGCCCATGGGTCCAAATGTGGAATATGAGCTTCTTAGCAAAACAAGCCTGCAAATGCCTGTTATACTTCTGTATCTTGGTAAAGGATAGCTGTAGCTGAAGGTTTTCTGTCCCATCTGCCAATCCCACAGCCAATTATAAAATAAATCACCCGGAGGCTTAATATTAATTATAATTGTTCAGCCAATGGCTCAGGTTTATTACTGGCTAGCTTTTACATTTAAATTAACCCATTCCTTTTTTTGGGGGAGGTTTGGGTTTTTTTGTTTGTTTGTTTGTTTGTTTTGTTTTGGATTTTTGAGATAGGGTTTCCCTGTATTGCTTTAGAGCCTGTACTGGAACTTGCTCTGTAGACCAGGCTGGCCTTGTACTCACAGAGATCCACCTGCCTCTGCCTCCTGAGTGCTGGGATTAAAGACATGAGCCACCAACGCCCAGCAAATTAACCCATTTCTATTAATCTGTGTATTGCCACATGGCCCATGGCTTACCTTAGGTGTTCTGGCATAGTGTTCTTTTGGCGGCTGCTGGGGTCTCTCAACTCTGACTTCTTTTTCCCCTGTATCTCTGCTTGGATTTTTCCACCTAGCTGTATTCTTCCCTGTCTTAGGCCAAAGCAGCTTTATTCATCTACCAATAAAAATCAACACATATTCAGTGTACAGAAGGACATCCCACGTCAGATATCACATAGCCAAGAAGCATGAAAGAGACAAAGATAAGGTCTCACTATGTAGCCCTGGCTGGCCTAGAACTAGGTATGTGGAGCAGGCTGGCCTTGAACTCACAGAGAGCTGCCTGTCCTTGCTTCCTAAGTGATGGGATTAAAACATGGACCATCCAAGCAAATATCACTTAAAAAAAAATTTCAGTTCCTACTGCTCCTCACAAGAAGCCAACCACTAACTATCTTTTGTACATGTCTTGTATATGCCTCCCCCTGCCCCCTCTGCTACTTTCAAGAGTTTTAGTAATTTTATTTCATCAGCTTGATTGCATTTTTCCTGTTTTGGAGTTTGCTATGGTTTTGATTCGTTTGCCCTTTTTTTTGTTTTTTTTTTGTTTTGTTTTGTTTTAATCCCAATGTGAATCCTTTCTAAACCTGATAGTTGGGATGTGGCTTCCTATCATCCCAAGCTCAGGAGCCTCTGTTGGCCTCCATTGTTCCCCCCTCTGTACTGCTGCTGCTATGTGTTAAAACGCACAGGAATGCCTGGGCCTCTGTACTCTGGCTGTGTGTAAGACGTACACAGAGGTGTGTTTGTCATCATGGAGGAGCAGAGAGGGTAGACAGCAAGGGGGGGCAGCTGTCTCAGATACCCCCTCCATAGGGCCCTCTGTGCACTGAGGTTAGGCTGCCTGTTTCTACATCTCAGGTAATGTGGGATGTCCTTCTGTATGCTGTGAATATGTGTTGCTTTTATTGGTTGATGAACAAGCTGTTTTGGCCTACAGCAGGGCAGAATATAGCTAGGCTGCAAATCTAAACAGAGATTCAGATTTTAAAACTGCTTGAGAGAGAAAGACACTATGTGACATGGCTTGGCAGGAGGTTTTTTTAATTGGGGGAAAGTGATTGGGGAAAGGAGGAAGGGGAGAAGGGATACCAGCCGCTGGGGACAGGAAGGGTAGAAGAGAAGAGAGAGGCAGGATGGGGGAAGACAGAGAGACAGGCAGAAAAGCAGAGTGGAGGGGGGGGGGACAGACAGAGGGATAGAGGGAGCAAGGAGCAAGAGATGGGAGGTGAGCCGGGCCCTTTTAAAGGGGAAGGTAGTGAATTGCACAAGTGGTGCTCTTATTGGCTGCAGCTGAGGGCGTATCCTGTCCAAACCCCAAGGGCAGGCCAGTACAGATGCCTGAATACTAACACAGGGAGAAAAAGGGCAGAGTTAGAGAGTTGCCAGCAGCCACTGGGGAAGCAAGGTGTGGGGTGACAAGCCAGGAGACTTGTGGTAAGATATAGAATAGTAGAAATGGGTTAATTTAAGTTGTAAGATCTAGTTAATAATAAACCTGAACTAATAGGCCAAACAGTCTGTAATAAATATTGTGGTTATTACCACAGTGGTTATTCAGGAACTGGCGGGCGGTGGGTGGTAGAGAAGCCTGCAGTTACACTCAGGCTTAACTGAGAAAGGAAGAAACAAGGACAGGATGTCCTTAGAAACACGCAGCTTAGGAAGTGGTGACCCCACTGACCTGGGAAGCCCGGCCCTTCACACACAGAGCGTGATGGGTGCAGGATGAAGGAAGGCCCAGCAAGGCTCTTGGCACTTGGTTCCCTGCTCTGCTTTCTCTGGGTTGTGTGAGACCTAACCCACTAGGACTAGAGGTCAGGTGGACCGCTCTCCCTTTTGAGGGTTTGAAGTCAAGGAAGAAGTGCAGCGGCCAGAAGGGGGCAGCACTGCCCTGGAGCTCAGTGTTCCTCACAGATCACAAAGCTAGCCAGGCAGTGGTGCCGCTCAGGAGGCACGGGGGGCACAGGCAGGTGGATCCCTGAGATCGAGGCCAGGCTGGTCTACAGCGTGAGTTCCAGGACAGCCTTCAAAGCTACACAGAGAAACCCTGTCTCGAAAAAACAAACAAACAAAGAAGAACTCCTTTTACTCCAGCCCCTGTGATTAGTTTCTATTTCCCACCTGTTAGACCTGGCTGGAAGGCCGATAGCGAGCCTCTGTCTCCCTGCCATAGAAAGTCTCCATAGCCATGAAGATGGGGTTCCGGTCCCTCCCTGATGCGTCCAGCACTGCTGGGTCAGTCCTGTACGTCCTTTGGCTTTCGTAATAGTGGTCGAGGGTCAGGGCCTCCGTCTTGTCCAGTGCCGCTGTGTCCATTGCTGGGTTTGTCCTGCAAGTGAGGCCTGGAGGTCAGCTGTCTTCTCTCTCCCCCCAGGTCGAGTCTCGTTCTTCACCTCGGGCTCTGAGAACCTGCACCGCGTGGAGAAGGTCCTGTGGGGCACCCGCTATGCCATCACTATCGCTTTCACCTGCAACCCCGACCACAGCATTGAGGACCCAGTACTCACGTAGCGAGCTGGGCCCTGAGGACCACGTGTGGAAGCCGTTGGTGGACCCCAGTGTTGGGACGCAGCCCCGTCAGTGAAGGCACTCGGACGCCCGGCCGAGTGTGTGCCCACCCTCCCATTTCAGCCCATCGCTGCTGCACAGTGCCTTATGAATTAGCCTGGATTTGATTTGCTGATGTTCTTATCTTTTCATCTGTGAGTAAATCAAGGAAAGAGACTCACTGGATAGCTCTGAGCATGTGCCATGGGTGGCAGGCCTCACTCCTCTGGAGGGATTCCCCTGTAGGGAAGAAACACCCATCTGTTAGTGGAACTAGATATCTTGTCCCAGCCCACATAGCCCACTGAAGGTAGTAAGTTCTAGAATAGACTAGATGAAAAGGAGGGGGCATAGGAACAGGAATGGTGGCACTTTGGAGAAGGCTGCAGCCGTTGTTATGGCTGGGAGCCTGAGAAGTTTCATGGGTGAAGAGGAGCTCTGTGCCTTTGCTGGGGAGGTGGGCATTGAGAGATCCAGTGGCCACACCTGAGAGCCATCCTAAATTCAGGCTTGCTGCGCTGGCCCCAGCAGTATCCTTGGCAGTACAAGTCCAAGCATGCCCCTGCTGATGAGGGTCTCGGCACCTCTGTGCCCCCCCCCAGCAGTCAGGACTCCCTGCCCAGTGAGGCACAGTGTGCTCATCTCCTTTTCATTGTGGTGCCATCGCTTGTCCCGTCAGCAACAGTCAGAGGAACCGGGAACAAAAGTGCCACAGCGGAGGCCTGGGCCCCAGGGGCAACTCCAGCTCCATCAGCCCAGTTTCTACTAGATCAGGCGTGGGCCACAGTTGCACCTTGAAGCCACATCCCCAGAAGAAGGGCTGACCCCTCCCCTGCTGCAGACATAAATGGAGTCCCAAGAATGCCCCCAAGAACCAGACTCATCTGGCCATCTTATAACATCCTGGGGAGAGCAGCTGGGGCATCCCTCTTCTGTCCAGGCAGCACGGCACGAGGCCATGCCCTCCCGAGGCAGGTGGTCCTGATGTTGAGGTTACCCTTATAGCCCATACGCCTCCAGTGGCGGTCCAAGACAGCTCAGGCATGTCAGGCCACTGAGCTGCCCCGCAGCATGATAAAGAAAAGGGGGGTGAGTGGGGTCCCTAGACCCTGGGAATGAGTAGATGTGATGCTAATTAAGGTGTGAGGAGATCTTCAATAGAAGAGCCTGGGTCTGCATCGTACCACCTGCACAGGTAGGTACCTTGTCTCCACCTTTGTTCTAGCAGGTCGTACCATGGATGTGACAGTGCTCTGCGTGCTGAGGCCTCTGCTGCCCCCTATTGGTCCTCCTGAGTAGATCACAGGGGAACAACCAAGTTCTGGCTTGGGCTGCTGTTTCTGGGGCCTGTCTAGTCGGCGCAGTGTACCAGGCCTCCCTGAAGTTGCCATCTTGTGGCTCTGGCCCTTGAATTTCTGTATGTAGTTAAGACAGGCATGCCATAGGCTGCATGGTAAGGCTGCCTGATACTTCCTCCATAGCCATAGCCTGATATCCTCTGTGGTCTTTGGAGTACTAGGAAGTACTTACCTGGGGAAGAGGTCTGGCCATCTTATCCCAAGCCAGCCGGACATGGCATGGGAATAGGTCATGGGTCTTTTCTGTTTTTTGTTTGTTTAAAGATTTATTTATTTATGTATATGAGTACCTGAGTGTATACCTTTATGCCAGAAGAGGACATCAGATTCCGCTGTAGATGGTTGTGAGCCACCATGTGGTTGCTGGGAATTGAACTCACATACCTGGAAAATCAACCGGTGCTCTTAACCTCTGAGCTCTCTCTGCAGCCCCAGACCATGGGTCTCAGTGAAGCTCAGAAGCTTCTGGAAAGGTCACATGGCCGATAACACTCCTGCTCAGCTGGGACCAAAGCTGGGTCAGGTGTTAACAATAGGCAGGGGCTTGGAACTGGAACAAGTCTGACTCTGCAGGTCCTGGTAGCTAAGGACAGCCATGGGCCTTTGCTCAAGCTTCACCTGGACAGGCAGCCCCAGGTGACACTCTAGACATGGGTCCACCCCGTGTTAGAGTACTACCTGACGGGTTTCTTCAGAGCAGGGGCAAACCAATGCAGTGTCCTCCCTCAGGTTCCACAGCCAAGTCTTTGTGAGTCCCTTCTAGACAATGCCAACCAAGGAGCATCGCTAAAGACATGTCGCATGGAAGCCAGGGGGTGGCGCTCATAAAGACCCAGTGAGTAAGAGTTGAGAGTCCACGGATGTGGCGAGAGATGGGCATCCTATATGACATCAGCCTCAGCTGAGGCTGTGCCCACACTCTTGCCTGCCCTGGGGGTCTAGCTCATGCGGATAGAATGGAAGACATCTTTGCTTGTCACTGAAACGGGGAGATCAAGGACTGCGTGGGTCCACCTAGAAAATCTCCAGGGACGGCACTGGGCTTCTGAAAAGGAAGCCAGGTTTGGGAGGCAGGGCTTTGGGTCGATGGCTACCTGGGCAGGGCACCCAGGAAAGCTCTAGCCACAATGACCCTAATCCCAGACCCTCACACATCTTCTGTGAGTCCATCCATGATTTTCCACACCGGGTGCTTGCAGTGCAACCCTGGAGAGATCCGAGCAATGTCTCCTTACCCATCCCACACAGCTTCCATCCAGCCTCCATGCAACGTCCCACCTCTTCAATGCTCTTAACCCTGAGACAGGAGAAAGCAAAGCAACAGCCAGAGTTTATTTATGTTTCATGTGCACAATTGACACATTACTTTCAAGATAGCCTGGGGAAACATCACCCAAAGTTCAAAGCAGCAAGACAAACACATTAGAAATAGTGGGTTGAAATCAACCAGGAGAGAGACCTGGATCTACTTCCCCAGAGGCTCTCTGATAAATTGCAATCTAGGCCCATCTCAGCAGTCTCTCCTGGGACACCTGACACTGTAAATATCAGGGTTTCATCCGTTTCTTGAGAGCCCTGTTTTCATCCCTGAGTCACCTTGTGCCAGGCCTTCAGCACTCTCCATGGATCTCTGTGTCTCTCCCTCAGATAGCATCTCACTGTGTAGCTCTGACTGGTGCGGAACTTGGTATGCAAACTATGTAAACTAGGCTGACCTCTAACTTACGAAGGTCTGCCTGTGTCTGCCTCCCAAGTGCTGGAAATAAAGGCATGTACCACCATGCCTGGCTTTCCTTGGGTCTTAACCTAAGCATCTTTTCTGTGCTTTTATTTCCTTCCTGTTAGCCCCACCTGGGAGACAGCAGTTCTTGGCCATTAGAGTTAAGACACCCCCTGTTGTTCTCTCTGGGGCATCAGCTGCCCATCTGTACTATGATCACCCTTGGAATCTGCACCTACATGTGCACACCAGGACCCACACATACAGGGAAGGGGCTATGACCTGTGTACCACCCCACAGAGGACATCTGCTCCTACTCAACCCCACCTGCCTTTTAGCTTATTAACCCTTCTCGAGGCCTAGATTAGGCAGAACAAGGGGTGTTCAGGGCTTTATCCCTGTTCTTGGGAAGGCAGGAAGGAGCTCACAGAATTCTCTCTGGCTGTGCCATGTTGGGAGATCACAGCCCCTCCAATGCCCCCTCCTGTGACCTTTGATAAGAACAGAGCATGCCTTTAATCCCAGAGTCTAAAGCCAGCCTGGCCTACAGATAGAGTTCTAGGACAGGCTCCAAAGCCACACAGAGAAACCCTGTCTCGGAAAAACAACAGAATGGATAGCGCTAACTGGTGGACTCTTTAAAAGACCTGAGAAGGGTAAGGGAAGGGGTGCCCTAAAGTCTCTGCACACCTGTGTAGTTCCTTGAACCTCGTGCACCTTGCCTCAATCTCTGATCTTTCACCAGTATTCCCAGCCACAGGGAGGGCTTGATAAGGATAAATGTCAGTGTCTCCTTTTCCCCATGCCCCAGAGCTCCTGTTAGAGCCTTCAGCTCAGACAGTCCTGACCTGTGTCTACATTTCAGGCTTCCTGTGCATGCTGATTCACCCACCAGGCCCCAGGCCCAACCCTGTTCAGGGTCCCAGCCCTACAAGGATTCTTGGCACAGACTAGACAACACTGACTACCAGTGTTCAAGCCACCACCCTGGGCACCCGTGGTGCCTCTGAATTTCACACTGATGCATACTTACAGAGTGAGACACAGGATCTGGACTTTCGATCATGCTGTGAGTTGCCAGAAGCTGTGAAAGGCTCACTGTCCCTGCTGGCCAGTGAAAGTAGCTATATTCCAGGCTCATGGCCACCGGGGCAGATGGAAGCACCACCGGCACAGCCCCTAGGCCGTGTCTTAGCTCCATCCTAGAAGAAACCATTGGTACTGAGCATCTGACTGCATGGCCTCTCCCTTATTCCCTGTCCGCAGAGCTTGGGTGTCCCTTAAGCCCTAGTTCCTTAGCTAAGAGGACTCAATAGAAAAATGTCCAAGCATCAGGACAGCTGAGGTCACTGCAATGCCCGAGAGACATCTGAAAGATGGCCAGTGTTGGGTAGGGGAGGAAGGGACACCCCAGAAGGTGACCCCTGGGCTGAACGGAGGTCATGTGTTGGAAGGGAAGGGTGGGCAGAGAGGTGCCATGTGCTGGAGAGAGTCCTGGCTGCTTTCTTACACTTCCTTACCTTCAGCCCCACCCAGCCCCCGCATCTGTGGCTCCAGAAGGACAACACTGTAGTATACCACTGCTCAACCGCAAGCCACCGCCAGTCTCTGCACCTGCCCCTGGCAGCTTGGGGGACAGGGACAGGGATCGGGACCCTTTAGAGCCAGAGCAATCCTGGGGGACTTGGCCTTCCTGACTCCGCATGGGACAGGGTTCTCACTGGCCTAGAAATGGCCTGAGTCTGGCGGTGCCTGACATTGGCTCCAGCGTCTGACTTCCATTCCTCCGTCATCTGTCTGGAATTTGAATGGAAAAACCTGCGTATGGTGAGGAGAGGTGCCAGGGTAAGCTGGACTAGTTCCTGAGGACCTGGCTCCTAGCTATCTCTCCCCTGCTGGCCCTGCTGGTGGCCTGGCAAGAGCGACTCCACCCCCCACCCTCACCCCCGGTCCGGCTGGGTGCGGGTTCTGGGCAGGAAGAGTGTAAGCCTTCACAAAGCAGGGACAGTGGCTTGTGCCTGCTGTCCCTGCAGGTCAGAGCTTTCTAATGTCAGCTCTGGAGCTATCATCATAGTCCAGGCGGGGCCCATGTGCTTCCCTTTAATTGAGATGATATCCATTCTGCTTGTAGGTGATACTTACCAAAGGACTTCATTCCTGGGAAGATTATGAATGCAGGAGACCTTGATGTGTGTGCCTTTCCATTGATAAATGACTTACACAGGTGTAGGAGTGCTCTGAGCCATGATAGCATCATGTACACCTCCAATACTGTACCCCATGCAGTCAGCTGAGCCCTTCCTACCTTCTGCAATGCCTGGGAGACGTGGCATTAACCCCGAGCTGAGGCAAGGTGCTCTGAAGCCAAATTCAAGCAATGATAGAGCTGCTTGAAGTCAAACCAGCCTTCTGGCTGGAGAATGGGACCGTGCCTGGTAAACTATTTATCTACCAAGTTTGCTAGCTGAGGAACTTTTCCCTTCATTCACTCAGTGCATTCTATTGGATGACAGGCCTCCACTGTCCTGCCTGTGGGGTTCTCTGCTTGTCAGGATACCCTCACTGCTCCCTGGTTTTGCTCTGGACTGGAGCAGCTGAGTAAAAGTTCAGGTATGGATAGATATGTCTTAACCCTGTGGCCCTCTCATGAGGCTCATGGGCACGTAGTCCAGCCAGGCCGTCTGGATGCTGGGCTTCCTGAGGTCTTCCCATGAGCCGAGCTGCTTGTCCCATGTTTGGCAAAATCTTCTGCTCTCCACATGTAACTTTGCTCTTTACAAAGTAACCTCAGTTTAGCCAGTGTCTAGGTGGAACATCCACCAGCATTCTATGAGAAGAAATCTCTTTTTAGACACACTGGAAATACTTTGGATCCGTGGTGAAGGCTGAGAACAGGAAGGCTCCAGCCTGTCCACGAATGCTCATGGCCCAAGCATTGGCAACTGTTGGTTTCAAATATCAGGGTGCACCTGACAATCTGTTAATGTCTGTACTGTATAAATTCACATGTCTACCTGTAGATTGTGGTTCATCTTCAGCAGACTCCTTAAAGACACGGAGTGAGCGTTTGTCTGAAAACCAATAGAATGCAGACACACGAGGCCACAGATGTGAGAGTCCTACCATAATTTTGTAGAATAGTGGTTCTCAACCTGTGGGTTGTAACCCCTTCAGGGTCACTTATCAGATATTTGCAATATGACTCATAACTATCAAATTACAGTTATGAAATACCAATAAGATAACTTTGTGGCCGAGGGACACCACAACACGAGGAGCTGTACTGAAGGGTCACAATGTTAGGAAGGCCGAGAACCTAGCAAAACCTGACTGAGAGCAGCAAGAACACAGTCTGGGAGACCGGGGATGGCTGGGCCTTTGGGACAAGGTGGCTGGGGATGCTCATAGGACATGTTCAGGTCCTGTCTTGGGGACAGTATCAGCATGACCAGGTGCTTATTGTGGGCAGAAAAGCCTCTTGCTGAAGTCCTCCGATTGGGTAGACAGGTTTCAATAGCTGTTAGGTGTGTAGGGACCTCCATCCTCCTCACCCACGTCCCCTCACTCTGTGTCAGCCTCACAGAGTAGGGCCAGTGACCACGGAGATTCACAAAGCAGGGGAGCCCAGGACCCAGTGAATAGGGCCAGAAGGGGGCTGGGCCAGACCTGAATAATGAGGTGGACAAGGAGAAAGGAAAAGCTTAGGCCAAGCGCAGTCTCCAAAGGCGGGGACTGCTGGTGGTCGGGCGGCATGGCCTGGACCCCAGCTCTGACCCTCTAGTTCCCAAGCTCTTGCATTTACTGCATTTCCTTCTCCCTCTGGCATAGCCAATGATGACCCAGTGTACAGGGGTATTAATGTAGGGGGCTTGGGGAGGCAGGGGACCCTCATTATTCTGGGGATGTTATGGTCCAGCTAAGCTTGGGGAGATGGTGGAGACCTCTGACACTGGGATGCTTAAATAGCATTCCCAAATTTAAAGCAATCATGTACACGGGCGTACTTGTACACACACACATGCATGTCCACAATTACAAATGCCTTGCTGTTTGTTTTAAATGAAACTTGAGGTGGAGCTACGCAATTTTATGTTCCGGTCTCCATGACTACGGTGCCTCAGGTTCATCCCTCTCTGACCACACAGAACATTGTTCTTCTTAGAAAATGCCATGCCATGACCTGGCTAACAGCTGTGAGGCGACATTCCATGACAGTGCTGAAATTAGCTCATTGCTACATGGATCCTTATCCACACCTGATATTTGGATTTCAGGATAAAATCCCGATTGCTTAGCTAGAGTCATAAACATCCGTGTGGCTCAATTTATTTGAATTATAAAATAGACTATGTCCTGTGTATTCTTCAACAGTTTCATGCATGTAAACAATGCATCTTGATAATATCCATTATATATCTACCTACCTATCTACCTATTATTTTGTGGTGCTGGGCATGGAACCCAGTCAGTCCCTTATGCCTCTTAGGCAAATGCCCTACCAACCAGTCCCACAGGGCTTTTGATGAGAAAAGTCAAATTTTTTGGTGTGTGTGTGTGTGTGTGTGTATGTATGTATATATATATATTTAAACCACAGACTCTAGCCCTAGCTGCTGGAACTTGCTATGTAGACCAGGCTGGCCTTGAACTGCCTCTGCCTCCCAATTACTAGTATTAAAGGTGTGTACTACCGTTGTCCACTGGGTCAGACTTGCAGTCATCTTTCTTTTCTTCATTTTGGAAATATGGGCACTCATTTTCTGCATCATTTTATAATTTTTATATTTCACTTTGTCTTAGGGTTTCTTTTGTTTGTCTGGTTTTTGTTGTTTTTTGGGTTTTTTTTTCCGTTTTTGCTTTTGTTTGTTTGTTTGTTTGTTTGTTTGTTTTTTGAGTCAGGGTTTCTCTGTAGCTTTTGGAACCTGTCCTGGAACTCACTCTGTAGACCAGGCTGGCCTTGAACTCGCAGAGATCTGTCTCTGCAGCCCGAGTGCTGGGATTAAAGGTGTGCACCACCACGCCTGGCTAGTTAGGGTTTCTGTTGCTGTGGAGAGATACCATGGCCACTGCAACTCTCATAAAGGAAAACATTTAACTGGGGCTGGCTGACAGTTCCAGACGCTTAGTCCGTTATCACGGGTGGGATATGGCAGCATGCAGGTAGACATGGACTGGGGGAGGAGCTTAGAGTTCTACATCTTGACCCACAAGCAGCAGGAGACTGTCCTACACTGGGTGTAGCTTGAGCATAGGAGACCTGAAAGCCTGCAGCCACCCACAGTGACACACTTACTCCAACAAGGCCACACCTACTCCAACAAAGCCACACCTCTTAATAGTGCCACTCTCTGAGCCGATGGGGCCATTTTCTTTCAAACCACCACACACACATATTTAAAATGCCACCTGAGTTTTGTTCTGCCTGAGGGCCACAGCCACCTGCCTGGTAGACTGTCCCATCCACCTAAGACAGATCTCCTGTCTCCAGGGTCAGCCTGGTTCAAATCTGAGCCATTTCTGAGCCAGGCTACCTCACCAGAAGGTTATAGTGTTAGGATGTTTAGCACCTTGGAGGAGAGTGGTACAAAGCCCTGGCAGCCTCTGCTCCCCTGGCCATTGTCCACGCTGTCTAGATCAGAAGCAGGTGCTTCCCACACTCTGCCCAAATCCCATGGCCCCAGACACAGGCATCCACAGCCAGGCTGAACTGTGATGAGGGGCTCTGACCTCCTACCCAGGCTACACTGTCCAGCAGCACCCACCTAGGTCTAATACAAGATAGAGCAAGAACCCCAGGCAGGGTGGGTGGACCTGACATCCTAAGAGCACATGGGCCCGGAACACGTCATGGGACACAGGTGTCCCAAGAAGCCAACTCCATCCTGAGACAGGCAGAGGGCCTGGGGCAGCAGTCAAAGGCCCCTTCCACCCTCTAACACTCTTGTCAGAAAGCACAGGTTGCATCGCATGAACATTTCAGTTTGTTTTCTTCTTGGCTAGAGTTTGGGTGCTGGGTGGATGACATCTAAAACCTACAGAACTTGATCTATCACGCTGTGTCCCTCAGCCTCTGTGGGCTCATCGACACACAGATCAACAGCTCCCCTCCCCAGACGCTGGCTACCACTGCTTGAGAGGCCATGCCTGGACTCAAGATGGAGACCCCATCAGCTCATTAACAGCCAAATCCAGCCTGCAAGCGAGCCACTCCACCTGTCTCCCTCCCGCTTCTGACCCCTTCCCCTCCCTCCTTTTCTCCCCGCTGGCCAGCACAGCACGGGGATCTCTCCATTGTAACTTTCCCTGGATTTACTCCAAGCTCCAGACCTGGGGGCCTTATTCTTGCCCGGGTTTAGCCACCTTTCCTGTCTTTTCTGTTTTGACAGCTTGCAGGCTACCCTGCAAAGGCTGGTGTCCTAGGGAGACAGTCCCTGGGTACCAATCAGCAGGAATGCTGGCTATCCCAAGTCCAGATTCCCTCCCTGCCAGCACTTTCTTCTCAACACATGTGTTTTCTTTCCTTACTTAAAACAGGAGAGGAGGCTAAAAGTTACCCCCAAAGACCTGAGAACTGAAGAGGGAAAATTAGCATGTTAGCTGGCAATCATAGCTCCAGGAGGGCATTGTCCCCAAAACCTGGTGGGTGAGCCCCTAGGGCCCAGGTCAGTGATGGGTAAGCTGGCAGGGCAGTAAAGTCCCACATGGCCAATAGGAATTCTTCAGCAGTTTTCTGTTTGTGCCGAAGATGCCAGGAAGGTCTCCACGGAGGTCAGTTCCGGCTCCCAGCTAGACTTGAGGGCAGGCAGACCATAGATAGGCCTGCCACTGCAGCTATGGGCCAGAGGAGGACAGAGCCAAGGTGACTGCGTGGTGATGGCTATGCCCAATCCCAACAGTCTCACCTCTCTTGATTCCCAAAGAGATAGAGAGACTTGGAAGCTAGGCTCGGGATCGCTCGTGTTGGAGGGTAACATGTCACCTCCATTATCAGCTTGTCATGGGTAGCATCTCTAGAGGATGGCAGAGTGTATTGTGTGTGTAGTGTGTGTTTTGTGTACATTATATGCTGTATCTGTGGTATGTGTGTATATTCATGTGTTGTGTTTGATATGGTGTGTGTATTGAGGTGAGCATGTGAGGTGAATGTTCCATGTATTTGTTGTGTGTGATGTGGAATGTGTGGTGGGTTACATGTTTGTGGCATGTACTTGGTGCATTTGTTATAGGTGGTGTGTTTGATGTGTGTGCACAAGTATACATGTGTTACCATTGTGCTGCAACCAACCTTTGTCCGTGCTGGTCCAAAGAGGCCAGATCTAGCAGGTGCCAAGACTCTAGGATAGTAACTGTCACAGAGATGCTGGTTAGTCATCCAAGTCTTTCCAGGACAGTGGTTCTTATGACAGGTGGTCTTTTGGAGGTGCCAGCTTTAGAACTTTGTTCCTGTGAGGCTGGTAGGAACATCCGGGACATATCAGGTTCCTTGGGGTAAGGGCACATGTCTCAGACCTCACTAGGTCACCTCCCTCATGTTGGCTGTGGGGATGAAGCTACGCTCCACATTGCTCATTCCAGTTCATGATCACCCCATCCTGTACTCCAGAACAGTCTCTGAGGGGAGGAGGGGTGTGGTCCTCTCCAGAGATGGTACCCACCCCTTTAGTTGTGTGCTGACTCTGGGTCCCAGTGCCCTACGTGGGCATACACTGTTGCAGAGTCCCCCTCCTCTGGATCACCTGAGCGCGCTAGAGTGAAGAAGTGTGGGAGGGACGGCGATGAGGGCCACCCCTGCCCAGGACTGAGGCCACAGCAGGAATGAGTGTCAGGGTTAGGGTGCTACCCACTTGGACACAACTCTGAGTTCTTAGAGACAAGACCAGGAACTGAACTTTGTCAAGAAAGAAGGGGCTTTTTCTAAAGCTGGAGCCCAGCATGAGAGAGACAGCAGGGTTTGGGGCAAAGGAGAAGGGCAGCACGGGGACAGGCGTCTCCAGCCTGGGTTAGGATGCTCCGTCCTACCACACACTCAAGTGAATTAATTCATTAGCTAGTTACTGGTTTTGTCTCTCAGAGCTGGTGGTGGAACCTTGGGCCTCTCACATGCTAAGCAAGTGTCTAACACTGCTTATATATTTCCAGCCCTTTAAAAAATTTTTATTTAGAGTTGGGCATGGAGGTGCAAGCCTTTAACCCCAGCACTCTGGATGCAGAGGCTGGTGGATCTCTGTGAGTTCAAGGCCAGCCTTGTTTACATAGTGAGTTTGAGGCCAGCCAGGGCTGCATAGTGAGACACTATCTTAAATTTTTTTTTTTTTTTTAATTTAGAGACAAAGCCTTTGATATGTAGCACAGGCTGACCTCAAACCTCCCCAACTCTTGGGATTATAGGTCCAACCCCTTCGTGTGTGTGTGTGTGTGTGTGTGTGTGTGTGTGTGTGTGTGTGTGTGTTCATATATGTTCCCATTGTATCCTTATTTTTTTAACAGCAAAATAAATCTACTATCTTAGCCATGGTGAAGCACAAAGTACTGTGGCCAGCCACCAGAATCTACTTCTGGAACATTGTATCATTCCCGAGACCTGCACTCCATATCCTGTCACATGAGTGTACCTGACCTTCAGCAAGAGTACTACCAGACCAAGGTGCTGACCCGGCCTCTGATGATCACACTAAAGGGAGTGAACAGGCCTTGTCTGATCATGGTAGGAGGAATGGTCAGCCAAGGAAAGGATGTCCCAGGGGTGGTACTTGGGACAGAGAAAAAGCTTGTCCTGGAGCAGTGACGCCAAGGCCTCGTTGTTATCAACTGAGCCACGCGTGGGTTTGACTGCCTCATCCCAGAGCTGCAGCCTGCAGGGCCTCCTCTCTGTACGGAAGCTCCACTGCTAGCTGGGCAGCTCCTCCTCCCAGGCTCTCATACCCCTCAGTTATCTGCCCTCCTTCCCACCCTAAATAAAGGGGAGGGCTCCCAGCCACAGGCAAAGGCCCTCCAAACACTCAGGTTGCTTCATGCTAGGGATCCCCTGAGTCCAGGACCACCCGCATCCCGACTTCCATCCCCAGCACTGAGGCAGGGCAGACTGCAGAGTACAGGGTTTATTGTTCCATGTTCATACAGAAACAAGAAGCTAGGATGGGGTTGGGGAGAAAGGTAGAGATTGCCTGCAGGCCCCTTACCAACCAGTGGGGGAGGTTCCTCGAGCCTGGAAGGGCTTACAGCTACAGATCAGGGTCACAGCCCAGCACTGGCTGCTGGGGTGAGTAGACCTTAGACGTCTCAGCTCACCAGGGCTTTTAGAAGTGAGCCTGGTCCACGGCTTCTGAAGAGTCTGAGAGAGCGGTTTGAAGGAGAAGTGTGTTGGCACCGTAGGGAAGGTGCTGCTAGAGTTGAAGTGAGCAACAATGAAGAAAGGACGGGGAAATTTCCAGAAGAGAGTTGAGGAAGACAGACAAGATGGTTCGGTTTGAACGGGGGATTCTGGGAATGGGCTCCTGAGTGGCCTAGCTTTGGGTCCTTTCCTCCCCCTAGGCTCATATAGGGCACCTCACACAAAGGCCCTACTAGGGGGAACCGCGGTCAGCATGAGGGTCTCTGTGGTCTGCTGGCTGCTGGAGGACATCGAGCGGCCGGAGTTCTGCTGGAGGTGGACTCGGCTCGGCGGGAAGCTGCCAGCACTCCCCGGGCAGCGGCAACTACTACCCAGTGACCGCTGGCGGCCACGCAGGTACTCACGGTAGTTCTTGGTGAGCAGTGTGTAAAGGAAGGGGTTGATGCAGCTGTTGCCGTAAGTGAGGCAAGTGGTCAGGTAGTTGACGATGCGTGCAGTCTGCGGTGACAGTGGCATGGTCTCATGGTACTGGGCCAGCAGCTGCCACAGCCAGAAGGGTAGAAAGCAGGCCCAGAAGAGAAGGACAATAGCAAAGATGAGGTGGAGCACTCTGGGGTTGGGCAGCCGCCGCGTCTGCTTGAAAGAGGCTTGCTGAGACAGCCAGTAGGCCCTGGCCAAGCGGACATAGAGCAGCCCAATGACCAGGCCAGGCCCGACAATGCTGGTCCCGAAGAGCAGTGTCAGGTAGATACGGTGGGCATGAGGGCCCCAGGCTGGCAGGCAGAGGCTCTTGGGGCCCTTCTGGACCAGTCGGATGGCAAGCATCATGGGTAAGGTCAGCAGCAGAGCCAGCAGCCAGGTGCCCAGCGCCAGCAGCTTGCGGTAACCCTTGGAGCGCTGTACCGTGTCCAGAGGCTTCAGTACTGCTACATAGCGCTCACTGCTCATTATGGTCAGGGTGAAGATGCTGGCATGCATGGTCAGGAAGTCCAGGCTGAAAAGAACACGGCAGCCCACGTCTCCAAAGTGCCAGTCCTTAGTGACATAGGTGGCTACGATGAAGGGGATGCTCAGGAGGTACAGCAGGTCGGCCAGTGCCAGGTTGACCACATAGACATACATGGAGGCTGAGGCGTGCAGGAATCGGCACATGACCACCAGCGTATACGCGTTTCCCACCATGCCCACCACACCCATGGCCGAAAGCAGTGCCCCAATGGCACCCGTAGCCACCAGGTCTCGCAGGGAGCTGTGATCTGTTGGGCCAGTCCAGGAACTGTTGAGGGACACGTTGGGGCCACCAGGCAACTCAGACACAGTGTTTCCTGACATGGCCAGCATGGCAAAGCTGGTTGTAGACTCCAGGCTCAGTGCCATCTCTGTCCTCACCCCGGGCTTCTGGTGGGGGTCCCACTGCTCAGTGAAGAGGGCCTGTAGGAAATGTGTACTGTAGGAGGAGATTAGTGTCAGAGGTACAAGGCAGCCACCTACCTCCATGCCTAGCAGATCTACGGTGGACACAGTCACTGTCCCTCTGTAAAGAGACAAGGGTTTCCCAAGTCCTGTCCCATTGGAACCCTCAAAAGAACCCCTTTGGTGTCATCTCCCCAACTACCCAGGGGGACCCTAGAGCCACCGGGACCCACTGTCCCCCAGGATACTCCCCAATGCTTTTCTGAAAAGCTGGTCACAGCAAGGCAGACATCAGCAGTGGGCAGAGACAAGAGCCCTAAGTTATAGCTCAGCAACTTAAGAGTCCTGTGTGCTCTAAAAAGATGACTTCTGCCAGTCATAAAAGTAACGGCCGCTGAGCTTAAAAGTTCTAATAGAAAAGTAGGTAAAGGCCATTGGATTTTCATTTATCCTATGAAGAAAATGAACCGGGATCCCTGCCTCACATGACACCCACAGTGATGGAGGGAGGGCAGTCAATCAAAGACGCTTGGGAAGAAAACATTATGAGCCACAGCAGGAACATATTTCTTTCTTTCTTTTTTTCTTTCTTTTTTTTTTTTTTTTGAAGAAATTGTTTTCAGAAATGTAAAATTACATTCTTACATGGTGTGCATGTGTGAGTGTATGTGCACATATGTGAATGCCACAGTGTTCATATAGCAATTAAGACAACCTGTGGGATTGATTCTTCCCTTTGCTATGAAGATCTCCAAGCTCTAACTCATCAGTCTTACCCCCTGAGCAAGCAATCTTGTCCACTCCCCCCTCCCCGAAAATGATTAAAAACAAACAAACAAAAGCTCATTTTACAGCCATGACTGGCCTGGAACTCTCTATGTAGATCATAATGGCCTTGAACTCACAGAGATCCACTTGCTTCTGCCTCCTAAGTATGCCGTCATGCCTGACTTCTTTCTTACTTTTTAAAGATAAGGACAGCACCTCCCCCCCCCCACCTCTTTCAGATTTATTTGCTTTGTATGTATGAGTGTTTTGACTTCACAAACGTGTGCGCACACAGGTACATGTCTGTTACCCTCAGGGGCCAGAAAAGAGCATCAGATACTTTGATGCTGGAGTTACAGATGGTTGTGAACCACCGTGTGGTTGCTGCAAAGCATACTCAAGTCCTCTGCAAAGCGCTGAATAATCTCTATAACTCAGGAAAAGATTGCTTTAAAACACACTTAATTGGGGCTGGAGAGATCACTTGCAGCTCTTGCAGAGGAACTGAGTTGGATTCCCAGCACCCACCCCACATGACAGCTGTCTAGGTTAGGGACCTGTTGCTGTGAAGAGACACCAGGGCCACGGTGACTCTTATAAAGGAAAATATTTAACTGGGGCATGATTACAGCTCAGTGGTTTGATCCATTATCATGGCAGGCAGACATGGCTCTGGGGGCAATAGCTGAGAGTCTGAATCTGCAGGCAGGAGGAAGAGAATGAAAACACTAGGCCTGATTTGAGCTTCTGAGACCTCAAAGCCCAGCCCAGTGATGTATGTGCTCCCCCCAACAAGGCTGCACCTCCCAATAGTGCCAGTCCCTCTGAGCCTTCGGGGCCATTTTCATTCAAACTACTACAGCCACTAATAACCATCTGTAACTCCAGCTCCAGGGAATCTGATACTCTCTTCTGAACTTCTCAGTCACCAGGCACACATGTGGAGTACACACATAAATGCAAACAAAAACATTCATACACATAAATAAAATTCATTCTTAAAAAAAAAAAAAACACAAAACCCCTAAACTTCAACTTCATCAAAATTAAGAACGCCACTAAACAAAAGTGAGATGAGAAAATATACAGATCAATGGACTGGTGAACAATATACTTGCAAGAACTGCAAACCATTAAGAAGAGAGTAATTAGCTATTTGCAGGGCAGGGGGAAGGCAAAATGAACAGGAATGTCTGAAAGAAAATATCCAAAAGAGGCCACAAACTAATGAAAAGGTGTTCTGCACAGCTCGTTACCATCAGAGAAACGCAAATCAAAACCGCAAAGAAACTTAGAAGCGCGCGCGCGCACACACACACACACACACACACACACACACACACACAGAACATGACTTGCTGTGGGATATTTTGTACGCTGTGTAAAGGTGCATTGCTGTGACTGGTGTAATACAAAGCTAAAGAGCCAATAGTGAGGCAGGAGGGATTTCTGGGGAGAGAAAGGAAAAGGAGGAGGAATCTAGGTGCACAGAGGTAGCCAGGAGACAGGGAGAGAAAACAGGAGGTGCAAGATAAAAGATGGGTAATGCCACGTGCTAGAACGTAGATTAATATAAATGGGTTAATTTAAGTTATAAGAACTACTCAGGAACAAACCTAAACTAAGGTCAAGCTTTCGTAATTAATAAGTCTGTGTCTTTATTTGGGAGCTGGCTGGCAGAACAGAGAAAGACTCCTTACGTGCTTATAACCAGAAACACCAGTGCTCCTGTTTGAGTTATGCGAGTTAAAACTAGGGTTCTCAGTGGCTGAAGTTGAGAATCTGAGACGCTACATCAGCCTTGGAGAAGTTTGGCACTCCAATGAAGCATAACAGATGTGCACGGTGACACCAGGGGTCCCTCTTACACTTACAGAGCAGCAGCTTGAAGTCTAGTGAGTCTGAAACAACCCAAATGACCATGGATAGCAGTAGCAATAGTACAAAGCAAAAGTTCTATAAAAATGACGTGCAGAAACTAAAGGACCTACTGCTGGGAGACACAGCTCTGAAGGACAGTAGCAGGCAGGAGTTCAAACATGGCTCCCTCTGAGATGAGTTCATGACTGGCAAGGTCATGGTTACAGGAGGTCAAAGCAGAGTGTGTGTGTGTGTGTGTGTGTGTGTGTGTGTGTGTGTGTGTGTGTGTGCGCGTACGTGCGTGTGAGTGCTGTCACTATGGAGCACTGCACATTCCTTGCCCTCGGTGGTGCTCACACAGGTGAAAATGTAAAAAGCAAGTAAACAAACAGAAACCTCTAAGCTTCAGTCAGGGGGTGGCAGTGCACATCTTTAATCCCAATACTCTGCAGGCAGAGGCAGGCAACTCCCTGAGTTTGAGGCCTGCCAGGTCTACATCGAAAGTTCTAGTTCTGGAATAGCCAGGGCTACACGAAGAAATCTGTTTCAAAGGATCAAACCAAACCAAACCAACCAAGCAAACAAAAAACCAAACAAACCACCAACCCTCTAAGCTTGAGACTCTTGCGTGGATTAGTTAGCTTTAGCTTTACACCGGAGTTGCACATGCAGCCCTAGAGATGCCTCTAAAGTGCCCTTTCCCCTCAGCCAAACCAGAAGGTCTAGGGTGAGGAGATGTGGTCCCTACACCCGCAGCTCCTAGTTCCATCTGCTCAGAAGCCCTCTCTCCCCTTGAAGTCTCACCTCACAGATCAGCACCAGAGACACTGGGGTCCTCCTGCCCGGCTAGGAAGGCGAAAGGATGCAGAAGCCACGGCTGACCCTCTAGTCAGTCACCAGTCCACGGAGGGTGAAAGCTTCCAGTGCATGAGCTGCGGTGAGACCCGCCAGAGTACAGGCGCTCCCTGGCACTCCCGGGACCCTCGCGAGCTGCGCTCTCTGGGATTGAAAGGTGCAAACTGGGTTCACGGTTGGCGGACACCTCACGCGCCAAGGTCCATACGCCCCGGGTTGTGCAGCCCACGACTGTGCACCCACCTCAGTCACGAAGCCATCAGTTGCCTCCCAGCCCCGGGCTTGAGAGAGGCGCCCGCGTCCTATCACTCAGATACTCGAGACCCAGTGGCCATCACGGAGCAAGAGAGCGAGCGCGCGCGCGCAGTTTGGCTAATGTTGCAGAAAGCCCAGAGCGCTCTCCCAGGCTGGGCAGCGGGATGCGAGGTTCTGAGCTGGGGCACACGGTGTGTTACAGGTCTCCCGCCTCCCTAGAGCTCCACACCACGCCCGCTCCGAGCTGCTGCAGCCACCTGTCCTGCTGCCAGCTGGGAATGTGCCGCTCCGGGTATTAATAACTGGCTGCACAGGCCCTGGTGACAGCTCCTCAGTGGAGATGGGGCGCCGGATGGGGGCCACAGAGGGTTTGTCTGGCCTGGCTGGGATCCTAGAAAAGCAAGCCCGCTGCTTTTCTGCTTCCCGACTTTGCCTTTCTGCTACACCGAAGGACCTCTGTGTGTGTTGGGGACTCATCCCCACCACCACCTCCCATCTCACATAGCCACCAGTGTCAGATTTAAGACTTTCTGTAAAGGTGAGCGGTGCATGTGAATAGGGGAAGAACCCTGGGACCCCGATTATCCATTCTCAAAGTAACAGGAGCCTGGGTTTGGGTAGCAACCCTGAAGTTTTACCGTTGCTGACATCAAATGGTGTGGCTGCTTCCACATGCCTGGGTGACTCGGCCTTCCGGGAGAGACCATAGGCAAGCTTGGGATATAGGGAGCCCCTCTCCACTCCGTACTTCTGTGGCAGAGGTCCTCTTAAAGACATCCTGTGAAGTAGCTAACCCTGACTGGTCCATGTTGGTCATATGTTGGACCAAAATGAATCCCCCATGCCTCTGGGACTGGGAGCCAGACCATCACAGAAAAACAACGCAGGGAGACTGCTCTGAGGAGGCCTTGACATAAGAGGGTTGTATGAGGCCTCAGGGCGGTCCCCCAGCCTCATCCCCTCTGCTCACACTCCTCTGCTTCAGGTCTCACCTCTGCTCCAGTTGCGTTTTCCTCTTCCGTGCCAACTCTGTACACAAAGTGGTCTGATTTCCACGTCCCTTTAAATCCTGGTTCCCACCTTTAAATCCTGTACTTCCAGCTAGGAGAGGTAGAAGGCCTTCTGGTGGGCATCTCTCTGGGGTATAGGGCCACTGGGCCCCACCCTCCACCCTGTCTGTGTCATAGGTAGAGAGGGACCCCTGGGAAGGTCTCATAACAGGGGCTGGTTGGGCAGCCACCTCTGCACTCTCCTCGACACTCTGATTCTGCTCAGCCAATGCTCCGGCTTGGTGAGAGCTCAGACCAGAGAAAGGCCTCTAGAAGCCAGTGGTCTACATAGGGGAAGCTGTCCAGGTCACTGAGCCCAAATATATGGATGGCTATAGGCCAGATATACGGATATACGGATGACCAAGGATGGTCATAGCTGTTCCTTGGGTCTCTGGGCTTCTAGCAGCAGCTGTGAGCCCTTGTCTTTTGATATCATCTCCCCTTCTTGTACGACTAGGCAAGCACTCCACCACCAAGCCGAATCCCAGCCCAGTACCTCATCTCTTGATCCCACAAAGCCCCGAGCCATACCACACCACTATTTTCTAAAGGATAGATGCCTATCTAATGTGGATGCTGAACAAGCTCTGTGGACAGTAGAGCTTCAGGGCCATCCCAAGGGTAGAGAGCCGTGAAGTGCCACGCCTTAAAGTGGCGCTGGCTTCCGCCTTACACCTTCCCATTGGTGAAGGCTCTCTGGTGTAAACAAGCCCTTAATTGGTTTAGTCTGTTCAGCCTGTCTGCTTCTGCATTAGAGTTGCCTATCTGCAGGGTCCACGTGGCTCACTGGGGTTGGTTAGCTCAAGGGTATTTAAGCCTGTGCAGGGGTCCCCCCGGCTCCCTCCCTCTCTCTCCCCCCCCCTCTCTCTCTTTCTCTCTCTCCCTCTCTCTCCTCTCTCTCCCTCCCTCCCTCCCTCCCCCTCCCCCTCTCCCTCCCTCTCTCTCCTTCTCTCTCTCTCCCTCTCTCTCTTTCTCTCTCTCTCTTCTTCTTCTCTCTCCCTCTCTCTGTCTTCCTCTCTCTCTCTCTCCTCTCTCTCTCTCTCTCTCTCTCTCTCTCTCTCTCTTCCTCTCTCTCCCTCTCTCTGTCTTCCTCTCTCTCCCTCTCTCTCTCTTCCTCTCTCTCTCTCTTCCTCTCTCTCTCTCCCTCTCTCTCTCTGTCGGGCCAGAAGAAACATGTTTAAAGGATCATGATTAAAACTGCATGAAGAAGATCTACCCGGATTTGCGTCTTCCTTGCTGGCGAGGGCAGGCATGTACAGCAAGGATGCTTGGCAGGGGTGAGAGTACAAGGAAGGGGTTCAAAGAGAAAATTCAGAGCCAGAAATGAGAACCCTTCCCAGTCACCCAGGAAGCTTCAGCCTTGGCCTGGTAAAGGGGGAACCTGAGTGTCCACAGGGGCTCAAATGCTGGTGTAGACCTGGGTTGTCTAAAGGCAAATGCTCCCCACAGCCCCCCACATCCATTATGCTCTGCACCTATTTGTGAATCACTTCGTGGACCATTAAACCACGCACTCTGGTCGTAATGCCCACACTTTCCCTAAATGTGACTTTTAAAGGTATGCTCTGCACATAATGGCTTCATTATGTTTGATAACGATAATTTCTCTAAAAGAACTCATTTCTAATTGCATTACCACACTCTGCAAAAATGAGGATCTGTGGGTAGGAGCCAGTTTTTTTTGGGGGGGGGTCTCTTCTCAGGTACACCCCCAGCTCACATGTGGTGCTGTCTGACTTACCAAAGAAGAACGATGCTCTACAAATACACCACCACGTCCTCAAACACCAGGGGTCCTTCTTTCTACCATTCTGGTCCACAAGAGCAGCCATTTGTTGTGGAAAACATTGGGAAATGTGAGGGGAGGCTGAGAGT
Organism: Cricetiscus sungorus; assembly: GCA_030556225.1. NCBI lineage: Eukaryota > Metazoa > Chordata > Mammalia > Rodentia > Cricetidae > Cricetiscus > Cricetiscus sungorus. Next base: position 95,825,447 of record JANBXA010000069.1, on the reverse strand, counting down.
GGGGCAGCCTAGGTTACATGCATCCCTGACATTTTGGGCAGGCCCCAGGGAACCAAAACTCTTCAGTGTGGAGATGGCTTTTGAAGCCCCACCAACGTCAGTGGCTGGGACACCTGGGACTCCCCACGGTGCTGTGGGTTTACCCGTGCAGCCTACAGCTGGGGTGCCTTCACCTCCACTGCTAGGGTACTCCATAGCCTGCAACCACTCACATCTTTTTCTGCAGAGAATATTCCCCCTACTTCCAGTCTCCTGCAGTTTCCTGCCTCTGGGCCAAATGCCCCTCAGATCTGAGACACAGCTGGAAAGATGATGATCACAATGAGTTCAATTAAAATCAGTACAGGTCTGCAGCTGGGAAGAGGGGCGATTGATTAGCGAACAGCCTCAGACCTCTCGGTAATCACTGTCAGGTGGGCTGAATGCTGACACTGATCCCGACTGGAAATGCCCAAGCTATTGAAGGCTGAAACAGAGGCAAAGAGAAATACCTAACACCCAGATTCCCTGCTTCAGAGAGAGAGTATAAGGTCCCAACATTGCAGTCTTCTGGTCCCACAAGGCTGAATGACCTTTGGAAAAAAGGTCTCAGTTCCAGGATAAAGAGATTGCACACAGTGCCATGGGAAACGTTTCCGGGGATTGCAAAGGCGGAGTGAGGGCAGAAGCCTGAATTTTCTTGCAATAAGTACACCAAAGCCGTGTGTCCCTACAATACCCAGGAAAAACCCTGATCTTGTGTTCATATAACTTCAGAAATCCCTTTTCTATAAGCATGGACATTTCCTCCTTCTTGCTACCTGGGTGACAAGTATGCCACCAGCATCAGCTCCTCCATGTTTAACACTAGTAGGAACCAATAGAGGAGCCTCTGTGACAGCCAGAATCTCAGAGGTGGGACCCTTCTCCCTCTACGTTCCCTCCCAGGAGCTTTCTTCACCATCCTTCCTGTCAGCACCATCGCTATCACCATCATCGGTATCACCACCACTGCCAACTTTACCACCATGATCACCACCATCACTATCGAATTCTAAATTGGTTTAATAATAAGAACCTGGAGTCAGATATAGGGGTTAATGCTGAAAAATCAGAGACGCAGAACATCCAGCCATGAGTTCTTCCATCTACTCAATCCTCAGGCCAAAGGGGCGGTCCTGTCCCTGTGAATCCTCAGACTGAATGCAATGAGCGCCTGTCTCCTCCCACCTTGTATTCCTGTCTCCCACAAACCATATCACTCTTGTCTCTGCCTCCCTAGTGCTGGGGTTAAGGGCATGTGACTCCCAAGAACTGGGATTAAAGGTGTGAGCCACCACTGCCTGGCCTCTACAGCTAACTAGTGGCTAGCTCCTCACTCTGACCTTCAGGCAAGCTTTATTTGTTAGAGCACAAACAAAATATCAGCACAGTCACTATCTTTGCCATCACTACCGTTACAACTATCATCAACACCATTACCTCTTTCACCATTATCCGTATGACCACCATCATTGCTTTTCACTCATATGTGAGTGAAAGACACCTTCTCTACCTAGATCATTAAATGACAGTGCGTCCCCACAGTTATTTCAGATCGATATTTAAGAGGGCACACTGCTCTCTTCCCCATGTTCCCATTCTTCTTCCTCCCCAAAGCCTGGAATGCCTCTTAAGTCTTGTTTTGTTTTTCATTTGCCTTTGACCACATGTGGCTTTTCCATGTGTAGTTACTGTACTTAAATATCATCATAAATGATACCACAATCAATGCACTTACCATTTTGTACCTTTTCTTCTCCCTCAACTGACAAGAGTTCAAGTCTCACTCTGACCATCTCTACCCCGTCCCCTGCACACCTCAGCTGTTTTCCAGGGCTCCTCCATCCCATTCCCAGGAACACATGCCCACCAGAGTCAGACTCTGGGTTAGATAATTCAGACGATCAAAGAATCCAGGGCTGCAGCTGCTGCAATCTCTCCGTACCCCCATTTCCTCATCTATGAACTGCAATACAAGTAAAGCCAACATTTTAGCTATTGGGGGGTCCAGGGTGTTCCTATCATGAAATGCTGGCACAAGACTCAGGCTGTAGGTGACGTTTGGCAATCATGTTGGTCTGGGAAAGAAAGGTGGCGTCACAGTTTTACCCTTCAAGGAGGTTGCAATCTGTGGGAGAAGATGGCTTATATAGCCATCCAGGATATCTGGATGGATGTACATCTGCAACGTTTTGCTTTGGCTGAGTGTAGGGAGAGCATTGAGTGGGCTGCTTAGGGGTATCTTGGAAGAAAGGCAAAACCCAATTAAATTTGAATTTCAAGTCAACGACAAAAAAATTTTCAGTGTTTGGAACAACCGTCTTTAGGAGCCTGGCAAGCTGTGAATGCAAATGTGAGTGATGATGGTACAATTTGGAACACAGGAGTCACAGGATTGTGGATGCACAGAGGCCAGCATTTCCGTAGGCAGTAGACATATGGTTTCCCACATAGGTGCTCTGGCAAAAGGGTGGTGATCCCTTCAGCACCCTAGAACTGCAACATTTGACTGAGTTGGGGTGACATTTACATAACAAAATGATTTGATATGAAAAATTCAATGGCACTTAATGAGTTCACAGTATGCACAGCCCCCCCGCCCACTTAATTCCAGAACATTTCTATCACTCTAGAAGAACCCCTATATCCATCCAGGCATCCCTCCCAGACCCTAGTGGTCCTGAAGGACTGGTCTACTCTGAATGTCTTGTATAAATGCAGCTGGGCAGCATGAGCTCTTTTCACAATCCTTGTTCACTTAGCATGATGCTCTTGAGGTCGGTCCACGAGGTAGGAATGCCCCCATGCTGCTTTATGCTGCTTTTTTTTTTTTTTTTTTTAAATCACAGTTATATTCCTGTGTATGGATTGCCACGATTTATCTGTTCACGGCTTGCTGGGAATTTAGTTTCTAATTTTTACTATTGTGAACAATGCTGATAAGAGCATCAATATACCTATATCTATGTGTGATTCTTTTGGAGTTTATGCTGGGTCCATTGTTTTTTCTTCTTATTTTTAGACGAGAACTAAGGAGTCAGTACAGGTTCACTGAACAGAGATGGTGAGATCCTGGAACCACCTCTCCACATGATGCACCACAGTCCCCAGAGTTTCTCACTGTTGCGTGGGAAATAAGATTCTGGGACACAATATAGGCTGATTGATGTTTATTGGGAGAGAAATCACTTACACCAGAAACAGATGGCGGCCTCGGGTTTCTGCTCCAAGGATGCCCCTGAAAGTTCTCCGTCTCCAACCAAGAAGTGAGAGTGCATCCAATCTGGATCCAATCTGGGGTCCCGGAACTCACAGGTCACATTCACACCTGTTCTCCATGCCCCAATGGGCATGGTCAGTGCATCTGGTGCAGGCGGGGTGGATATCTGACTGACTACATCACACTGCAGTGAGATTATCTAAAACAGAAGCCTGGAAGGGCCAGTGGAATGGCTCAGTGGGGAGAGGTACGAGCTGCAAAGATGGATGGCATGAGGTCAATCCATAGACCGGTGTGGTGGAAGCAGAGAATAATCCTGCATGTTAAGCGCCACTGAAACTTTCATATCAAATATTTTTGTTGTGTGATGCCACCTCAATTTAATGTATGCTGTGGTGTGGCACACACCCATACCACTACGTACCACCATAGTAAATAACTGTAATCAATTTATTTTTAAAGCCTGGGAGGGTCGATGGCTCAGCTTACTGTATAATCATAAGGGATCATAAGGGCTAGAGTCTGAATCCTAGCACCCATGCAACAATCTGGGTGTCTAAAGCATGGCAGCAACTCCAGCCCTGAGGGAGGTTAGTAGATATGGAAGGGTCCTGGGACCTTCTGGCTTCCAGATCCAGGTACTGGATCCCTTCATAGGGGACAGGCAGAGTGATAGTGGGCATTTGGACTTGGTGCACACACACATCACAGACACAAATCAATCAGCAAATCTTTTTATTTAAAAAGGCCTGCACAAGCTGGGCAGTGATGGCACATATCTTTAATCCCAGCACTCGGGAGGCAGAGGCAGGCTGATCTCTGTGAGTTCGAGGCCAGCCTGGTTTACAGAGCAAGTTCTAGGATAGGCTCCAAAGCAATGTGAAGAAACCCTGTCTTGAACTCCCCACCCCTCCCCCGCACACCCTCCCCAAAAATCCAAAAATGTCTGCACAGAAAAAGGGGTTTAAGAGTCCATGAGATGGCTTGATGGGTAAAATCTCTTGCTGATGACCATTCCTGGAAGAAGAGGGTTGACTCCTGAAAGCTGTCCTCTGGCCTCCATGTGTACCATGGCATATGTGCACCCACACTCTCAAACACACATGATGATAAAAATAAAATTAAATAATGAAGACGAAACAACAGTGTGTTTGCTGTGACTGACTGCTTAACCAGGAGGGACAGAGGAGGGAACACAGAGGGGGCAAACCCAGTTTGCTGGGGAGGGGAGTTAGGTGCCCACTGGACCACAGGCTCCACAACACCAAAGTTGCTGCCTCCTTACTGTGTTCTTTATACAACAGGGTGGTGCTATTGTTCCAGGATTGAGCATCAGAACCCCGTGTGACAAGAATTAAGACGCTTTTGGAAGCCATGGAAGGAAAATGACACTCAAAGTCAGGTAAAAGAACAGTGCTTGAGGTGGAGTCATGGCAAACACCTGTACCCCCCACATCTAAGAGCCCGATGCAGGGGGATCATGAGTTTGTGGGCTACATAGTAAGCCTTGTTTAAAAACAAAACAAAAAACGAAGAATACCCACAATCAGCTCCTATCACGTGGTTAACTGACCAGCAGGCTCCAGGATCTGAACCTTCCTGTCCTTAGTAACTGAACCACTTAAACCACCAGGAGATGCTAACCAGAGACGCCCAGAGAACTGCAGGTCCTGCTGTCCAGGTGCATTCCGTAGCTGGGCCACCCTCACCTCACCAGGGTCCAGCAGCACCTGCCAGCATTGGACCCGGGTCCTCACAGCCCAGTGAGGGGCATTGCCGGCAGGATGCAGGCAGTATCGAAGCCACCCAACGCAAGAGCGAACCAGGTTCCTGCTACCAAGACCATGGGCACCCAGTTCTCACACACAAAACAAACAAATAAATGAATGAATAAGGCAACTTTGGGGAAAAGGGGTTTGTCTGACATACAATTCCAGGTGACAGTCTGTAGTTTTTTTTGTTTGTTGTTTGTTTTTAGAAATAAAGGCAGGAACTCAATCAGCTATCACATTACACCCATAGTCAAAAACAAAGAGAATAAGTGTGGCGTTCCTTACTTGTGAGCTGTCTCGGCTTTCCTGCAGCTCCGTGCCTACGAAGTGATGCTGTTATGGGTCTGGTTGTCTGTCCTTCAAGATTCCCAGGTCTGACGATTAATACATTTTAACAAAGAAGAGGCCTTTCTTCGCATACTATACCAAATGTAGCGCCTAGCCAGGTCAGTCAGAGGTTTATAAAGGCAAAGAACATAAAGTTACATTGTGTTTACAGACAAGCAGAAAGTAAACAAGCTTTTGTTTACAAAAGCAAAAGCAGCAGTTAGCCTGATGGCCTAAATTACCTTATATAAACAACAGTTTTGTTAAAATTGTGCAAGACCAGACAGTTACAAAAACAATACCTAACAGCCCTCTACATTTGAAAGTCCAATTTTGCTTTATAGTTCTCTAAAGCACAGTCATTTTTAAAAAACATTTTCAAGGTATTCTGGCCAGTTCAGGCATGGTCAGCATGTCTCTGGCAGGCCTTGTCCTTCTTCCCCTTTCCTCTGCCTTGTTAAAAACCAAAACAAAACAAAAACAAAGAACCTGTTAGATTACATCCCTAAAGCTAGCCACCAAGGTCTATTCCTTTATTTGGACATTTTTCTCTTCCAGGTCCTTCCTGGCTATGAGTACTGAAGTCCAGCAATCAAAAGCTCCCTTTGGTTCACCTAATTAACATGGCCAATCAAAATATACCACCACATCCTAGCCGGTTCTAACCCAGACCTCCCTTTTCTTAGAAACGACACCTGCAAGGTCATTTATTTGCTGGTGTTTTCTGTCTGAGTCAGAGAGCAGCCACTTTAACTTTTCAACTTAATAGGGATCTCTCTTCTCAGTGAAAACTGGTGTTTGGTTTGTTTGGTTTGGTGTGGTTTGTGCCTAATCCCAGGGCAAGAGGAAGGAAGCCTCTGCTGTGTTACACACACACACACACACACACACACACACACACACACACACACACACACGTAGGGTGTGGGGGTGGAGGGGCGGGGATGGAGGGACGAGGGTGGAGGGGAGTGTCACCTTTGCTTATAACCCTGCAAGTAGGTTTCTTTCCCAGTTTCCTCATTGGCTGAGTAATCAAGATGCTACAGTCTTACATGTCGTCTGCAATTTACATTAGTTTTTTTTCTTCAATGAAAACCACAGGTAGATTCATCTCTATACTTTATATCCTGTTGATTTCTGCTGCGTGACCGTCCTACATCTGCAGGTTGTTAAACAAGCATGACTGTTAATAGTCTTCTATGCTTTTAGTTTTTAAATGGTTGTGAGGCTGGAGAGATGGCTTGGCCATTAAGAGCGTTGACTACTTTTCTGGAGGACCCGGGTTCAATTCCCAGCACTGCCCAGAAAAACTATTTGTTTATTTTTATTGTATTTGTATGGGTGTTTGTCTTCATATATATATCTGTGTGCTCCATGCACTCAGTGCCAGCAGTAGCCAGCAGAGGGCACTGGATCCCTGGACCTAGGCATTGAACCCAGGGCCTCTGGGAGAGCAACCAGTGGTCTTCAGTGCTGAGCCTTCTCTCCAGTCTAGTAATCTTCTAATTTCTAGTTTGGTGGAGGAACTAGTCTAGCAGGTGTATGCAGAGCGCTGTGTTTCATCTGGGCCGGATCTAAGTTGACTCAACATGTATTGAAAAAAACCTTTTTTTTTTTTTTTTTTTTAAAGATTTACTTCTATTAATTTTAATTTTGTGTGTGTGTGTGTGTGTGTGTGTGTGTGTGTGTGTGTGTGTTATCTGTATGAGGGTATGTGCACACTAGTGCCATGTGCTGGGAGACCAGAGGCCTTGGATCCCTTGTAACAAGAATAACTGGCAGTTCTGAGCTGACATGTGGGTGCTGGGAATCGAACTTGGATCCTTTGGAAAAGCAGCAAGTGAACTTAATCTCTGAGCAATCCCCCAGTGTTATGAGCAGGTGTTCTCACCGGCCTGGTCCCACAGCTGCACCAGCCCTGAATAACACACAGAGACACTGTATTAGATACAATGCTGTTGGCCTGTTATAGCATTACTTATTGGCTAGCTCTGTCTTAAATATTAACCCATTTCTACCAATCTAAGTCTTTCCACGTGGTCTTATCTTACCAGAGAGAGGGAGGACCTGTGTTCTGCTCTCTCAGTCCTACAGTTTGAATCTCCTCCTCTTCTTCTCTCCTCCTAGTCTCCTAGTCCTGCCTATCTTGCTTTCCTATTGGCCAACAGTGCTTTATTCATTAACCAATAAGAAAAACATATTTACAGAATTACATCTCCCATCACCCCAGCCTGAAAATGAACCATTTTTTAACATTTAAATTTTACTATTTATTTATCTGTCTTTTTATTTATTTTTTGAGACAGGGTTTCTCTGTATAACAGTTCTGGCTGTCCTGGAACTTGTTCTGTAGAGTAGGTTGGCCTCACTGAGATCTGCCTGCCTCTGCCTCCCAAGTGCTGGGATTAAAGATGTATGCCACCACTGAAAAACCCGCAGAGCGTGGACCCTCACGCCCCAACTCAGGAAAGGCGCCCCCCCCCCAAAATCACTCATGAGAAGTGGTCTTGATGTAAAAGCATGAGGTCTTTTATATTCCAAGTGCATTGGATACAGAATTGAGACAGCTTTTACAGGGTTACAACAAAGCCCACGCATCTTAAACCAATCATCTCATAGCTTCCAGAGCCCTCGCCGTGTAGACCAATCAATTTAAGTGAGTGATTTTGGGGGAGGGCGCCTTTCCTGAGTGGGAGTATGAGGGACCATGCTCTCGAAGGTCTTACATTTGGTGCATTAGCCGGGAAACTGCGACCACCCCTCTCACACCCAAAAACCTACTTGGAGGTACCGGCGGGCCCGTGCATGTGTGTGTGTGTGTGTGTGTGTGTGTGTGTGTGTGTGTGTGTGTGTGTGTATGTGTGTATGTTGGCTAGCACCTCTGTTCTGATCTGGTATCTGTATTTTGGAACGTGCGTTCTCGGTTTCGGTTTGCTACTGTTCTCTTGGGCTGTAAGGACCAGAGTTCGGTGACCAAGCAGACGTAATAGGATGGTCACAGGCTGTTGCCCTGGGGGAATCTCCAAGGTGGTATAGGAAGCCTGAGGACGTTCAGTTAGTTTCCATCTGTGTCTGAATCTGTTTGCAGGCCACGTGCGCCTGAATCTGTTTGTTGCCAACCCAGGAGCCCCCCCAAACCCCCCCCCCAGGTGGAGAGGAGCTCGGCTTGGGTCGGTAGGACCAAGCCCTGTGTTCCTCGGCGGCTCGAGTCTTCTGCCTGTTTGCTGGAGACGCGGGCATGTCACGTGTCTGGATCTGTTAGCTGCTCTCTCAAGCGTTCTAGTTCTGTCTCTGTCCATAGCTTCATCATGGGACAGATGGTCATGACTCCCCTGTTTTTCATTCTTGACTACTGGCCAGGTTGCCTGTGTCTGGATCTGTTAATTGCCATTTTGTGCGCTTTTGTCCTGGATGTCCTTGTCTACCGTACTATCATGAGACAGACGGTAACGACCCCCCTCAGTTTAACCTTAGACCACTGAGCTGAAATTAAATCTCGGGCTCATAATTTGTCAGCTGAGGTTCGGAAGAAACCCTGGCAGACTTTGTGTACCTCTGAGTGGCCGGCAATGGGGGTCGGATGGCCCCCAGAGGGAACTTTTAATTCAGAGATTATCCAAGCTGTTAAGATGACTGTCTTTCAGACTGGAACTGGCTCTCATCCCGATCAAGAGCCCTACATCCTTACGTGGAAGGATCTGGTAGATAACCCTCCCCCATGGGTTAAACCATGGCTGAGCAAGCCAAGAGAGCCAGGTTCTCGAGTTCTGGCCCTCGGAAGCGGGAGGGGGGTGGGGGAATGTCCGACCGGAGAACCCAAACCTTCTCAAATCTACCCTGAGATTGAGGAGCCTCCGGCCTGGCCGGAATCCCAGCCCGCTCCCCCACCCCCTTATCCAATACAGGCTACTGCAGGGAGACCTTCTGCACCCTCCGAAGCTCAGGCCCCAGCAGCAGGAGAACCTGCCTCCGGTACCCGAAGTCGGAGAGGAACCACGCCAGAGGGAATGGATGGGGTTGTGACCCTGCCACTACGCACATTTGGCCCCCCAGTGCCGGGCAACCAGCTGCAGCCCCTGCAATACTGGCTTTTTTCTTCCTCGGATCTTTACAATTGGAAAACTAGCCAGCCCCCTTTTTCAGAGGATCCCCAATGCCTCATGGGGTTGGTGGAGTCTCCTATGTTCTCTCACCAGCCTACCTGGGACGACTGTCAACAGCTGTTGCAAACACTCTTCACCACCAAGGAGCAGGAGAGAATACTGTTAGAGGCTAGAAAAAAATGTTCCTGGGGCCGACGGGTGGCCCACACAGCTGCAAAACGAGATTGACTCGGGATTTCCCTTAGCGGGCCCCAGTTGGGACTTTAACACCCCCGAAGGTAGGGAAAGCTTGAAAGTCTACCGCCAGGCTCTGATGGCGGGTCTCCGAGGCGCTGAGAGGCGACCCACCAATTTGTCTAAGGTGAGAGAGGTGATTCAGGGACCAACCGAATCTCCCTCGGTGTTTCTTGAAAGGCTCATAGAGGCCTTCAGGCAGTTCACTCCTTTTGACCCTACCTCAGAAGCCCAGAGAGCTTCGGTGACTCTGGCCTTCATAGGGCAGTCAGCTCCGGATATTAGAAAGAGACTGGACGGGCTACAGGAAGCTGAGTTGTGTGACTTAGTAAAAGAGGCAGAGAAAGTGTATTTTAAAAGCAAGACAGAGGAAGAAAAGGAACAGAGAAAAGAGAAGGAAAAAGAGGAGAGTGAGAAGAGGCATGACAGAAGACAGGAAAGAAATTTGACTAAGATCTTGGCTGCAGTGGTTGAAAGAAGAAATGGTAGAGAGGGAGAGAGGGAAATCAGAAAATTTAGAGCAGGCCCTGGACAGTCTAGAAACCTGGGCAACAGAACTCCACTCGACAAGGACCAGTGTGCATATTGTAAAGAAAGAGGGCACTGGGCAAAGGACTGCCCTGAGAAGGGAAACAAGGGATCGAGGGTGCTAGCCCTGGGGAAAGATGACGATTAGGGAAGACGGGGTTCGGACCCCTCCCCGAGCCCAGGGTAACTTTGAAAGTGGAGGGGAGACCACTTGACTTTTTGGTGGACACCGGAGGGGAACATTCCGTGCTGGTACAGCCGTTAGGAAAATTAAAAGACAAAAAATCCTGGGTAATGGGGGCCACGGGGCAACGCAGTACTCATGTTCTACCCGAAGAACAGTGGGCCTTGGCATGGGCCGGGTATCCCACTCGTTCCTGGTTATCCCAGAATGCCGATCCCCGCTGTTAGGAAGAGACACCCTGTCAAAAGTAGGAGCCCAGATTCATTTTGACTCCGAACAGCCATCAGTTATGGATAAACAGGGAAATCAGTTGCAAGTCCTCACTGTTAGACTAGAAGATGAGTACAGACTCCACGAGGAGCCGGGGCCTGACCTCGACTGTTCAGATGGAGCTGGAACCTCCAATATGGACTGGTGGTTGGCAACCACTCCCCTAGCTTGGGCTGAAATATCTGGAATGGGTCTGGTGAAACAAGTGCCTCCACAGATTATTCAGCTGAAAGCTAGTGCTACACCAGTGTCAGTTAAACAGTACCCCATGAGTAAAGAGGCTACTCGGGAAGGAATTCGACCCCACATCCAGAGGTGGATACAGCAAGGCATCCTGGTTCCTGTTCAATCTCCCTGGAACACTCCCTTGCTGCCAGTTAAAAAGCCTGGGACCAGTGATTATCGGCCAGTACAGGACTTGAGAGAGGTCAATAAAAAGGCACAGGACATACATCCAACTGTCCCGAACCCTTATAACCCCCTGAGTGCCCTTCCACCTGAGCGGAGCTGGTACACCGTATTAGACCCAAAAGACGCCTTCTTCTGCCTGAGGTTACATCCTGCCAGCCAACCGCTTTTTGCCTTTGAATGGAGGGACCCCGACACGGGCAGAACCGGACAGCTCACCTGGACCTGACTGCCACAAGGGTTTAAAAACTCCCCGACTATCTTTGATGAGGAACTTCATAAAGATTTGGCCAGCTTCAGGATCCAACACCCCAGGTGACACTCCTCCAGTACGTGGATGACCTACTTCTGGCAGGAGCCACCTACCACGACTGCATGGAAGGAACAAAAGCACTGCTGCTAGAATTGTCGTATCTGGGCTATCGAGCGTCTGCCAAAAAGGCCCAGATTTGCAGAAGAGAGGTAAAGTACCTGGGGTACAGTCTACGGGACAGGCAACGATGGCTGACAGAGGCTCGAAAGAAAACCGTGATCCAGATACCAGCCCCAACCATGGCCAGGCAAGTGAGAGAGTTCTTGGGGACAGCTGGGTTTTGCAGGCTGTGGATCCCGGGGTTCACGACCCGAGCAGCCCCACTCTACCCACTGACTAGAGAAAAAGAAAAATTCTCTTGGGCCTCAGAGCATCAGGAGGCATTTGATGCCATTGAAAGAGCCCTGTTGAGTGCACCTGCTCTAGCTCTCCCTGATGTGACTAAACCTTTTACCCTTTATGTGGACGAATGTAAGGGAATAGCCCGGAGTTCTAACTCAATCCCTAGGGCCATGGAACAGACCAGTTGCTTATCTGTCGAAGAAGCTTGATCCTGTAGCCAGTGGATGGCCAGGTTGCCTAAAAGATATCGCAGCCATGGCTGTACTGGTCAAGGATGCTGACAAGTTGACTTTGGGGCAGAAAATAACCATAATAGCCCCCCATGCACTGGAGAGCATTGTCCAGCAGCCCCGAGACCAATGGATGACTAATGCCCGCATGACCCACTACCAAAGTCTGCTTCTCACTGAGAGGATTACATTTGCTCCACCAGCCACCCTCAACCCTGCCACTCTTCTGCCTGAGGAGACAGATGAACCAGGGATTCATGACTGCCATCAACTGCTGGTGGAAGAGACTAGAGTTCGCAAAGATCTTACAGATATCCTGCTGAGCCGGGAGGCGTTGACCTGGTTCACCGATGGGTGCAGCTACATGGTAGCAGGTAAAAGAATGGCTGGGGCAGCGGTGGTGGATGGAATCCACATTGTTTGGGCCAGCAGCCTGCCAGAAGGGACCTCAGCACAAAACGCTGAGCTCGTGGCCCTCACCCAGGCCTCGCAGATGGCCGAAGGGAAGTCCTTGAATACCTACACGGACAGCAGGTATGCTTTTGCAACTGCACATGTGCACAGGGCTATCTACAAGCAAAGGGGGCTGCTTACTTCAGCAGGGAGGGAAGTCAAAAACAAAGAAGAGATTCTAAGCTTGCTAGAAGCCTCGCATTTGCCAAAAAGGCTGGCCATCATACATTGCCCTGGACACCAAAAGGCCAAAGATTTCATCTCAAAAGGGAACCAGATGGCTGACCGGGTAGCCAAGCAGGCAGCCCAGGGTGTCAACCTGCTGCCTGTAGTAGAGAGGTCCAAAACCCTAGAACATGGATGACAGTATACTCTGGAAGACTGGTGGGAAATAAAGGAATTGGATGGGTTCACTGAGACCCCAGCGGGGACTTGCTGTACCTCAGATGGAGAAGAGATTTTACCCTATTCAGAAGGGTTAGAATACGTCCAGCAGATACATCGTCTAACCCACCTAGGGGCTAAACATCTGCAGCAACTGGTTAGAACATCCCCTTATTATATTCTGAGACTATTGTGGGTGATCAACTCAGCAGTAAAATATTGTGTGCCTTGTCAGCTGGTTAATGCTAATCCTGCAAGAATGCCTCCTGGGAAGAGACTAAGGGGAAGCCATCCGGGAGCTCACTGGGAAATGGACTTCTTGGAGGTAAGCCTGCCAAATGTGGTAACAAATACTTATTAGTTTTTATAGACACCTTTTCAGGATGGGTAGAGGTTTACCCTACCAAGTTGGAGACCTCAACCATGGTGGCTAAGAAAATACTGGAAGAAATATTCCCAAGATTTGGAATACCTAAGGTACTAGGAACAGACAATGGTCCAGCTTTTGTTGCCCAGGTAAGTCAGGGACTGGCCAAGACGTTGGGGGTTGATTGGAAATTACATTGTGCTACAGACCCCAAAGCTCAGGGCAGGTAGAGAGGATGAATAGAACCATAAAAGAGACACTCTGCGGTCACCAGACCGCAGAGACTGGCATTAATGACTGGATAGCTCTCCTACCCTTCGTGCTTTTCAGGGTTAGAAACACCCCTGGACGGTTTGGGCTGACCCCCTATGAATTACTTTATGGGGGGCCCCCTTCACTGGTGGGAACTGTCTCTGCACATAGTGCTGATGTGATGTCCTCCCAGCCCCTGTTCACTAGGCTCAAGGCGCTCAAATGGGTGAGACAGCGAGCATGGAAGCAGCTCTGGGAGGCTTACTCGGCGGAAGGAGACCTGCAAGTCCCACATCGCTTCCAGGTTGGAGATTCGGTATATGTAAGGCGTCACTGGGCAGGAAACCTTGAGACTCGGTGGAAAGGACCATATCTTGTGCTCCTGACCACGCCTACGGCAGTGAAGGTCGAAGGAATCCCCACCTGGATCCATGCCTTCCATGTCAAACCAGCGCCACCCCCGATCCTGAATGGAAAGCCGAAAAGACTGAGAATCCCCTTAAGCTCAAGCTTTATCGTATGGGCCCCCCGCTTCCTCAACCAGGTGACTCCATCCAGTTTACAGAGGAAGGTCGATCCATCTGTAAGGGGGTAGATCTATTATTTTTACAGCAGGGGGCCTCTGCTGCCCTTTGGGTTAAGGGATGGTTCAACAAGTCCCCTTGGATGACCACCACACTTCCTGATCTGATGGGACCCTCAATGACTTTGCTCTTGCTGCTTACTGATGGACCTTGTATTGAAAGCCCCCTGAAGGGAGACCCTCACTCAAATCTTGGGAATAGCGCGAACCCAGTGAGGCACCGAGACCGGACTTGCTGCAATCACACGAGGAAGTTTATTGAAAACGGAATTGGATGAAATCTCAGGCCAGCATGCTGGGGTCGAGACTCATACACCCACGCGGGAGTAGAGGAGTTCGACCCCGACCCAAACTTGTGACAAGCTTATAAAGGCAAAAACCACAAAAGAGGGGAAGGAAATAGGGGAAGTCCAAAGTTACACGTTTACTCATCAGCTGACTAGGACGGGGGTAGGGGAGATCTGGAGTTACATGTTTACTTATCAGTTAAGCTATGTATTGTATTAAACAAGGCGTTGGAACATTCCACAGAGGTCGTTGGGACATCCTGGAGTTATCTCAGGAACTATTTTTCTCAAGAGAGTTCCGTGAGCGACCACCTGCAGGGGACGGAGGCCCTAGGGTGGCGAGTTCATGTCCTTACAGACAGCTAGTAAATTTTTTACTTTTCAGTATGATTAATAGAATCATTACTTTTGCTTAGGAACAAATAAGTATGGTCCAGATTATGGTACCTAGACAACGGTACAAGAGTCTCCTGGACAAAGAAAAAGTCACCTATAGTCCTCCCAGTTCTAAGATTAGAACTATTAACAAGAGAAGTGGGGAATGTTAGGATGGAAAAATATAGCCTAATTCTCCAGGGACCCCAGGAAGCTGGGAGTCTTAAGTCCCAAGCTGACGGTCACCTAATTTAATGTTTACGGTAGCCTGTGAATGAATGAACACAGGAAATGAGCCTTGTCCCCAAACCCAGAAGCCTGTGTGAAAGCAGACTTCCTGGTCTAAGAGCAGGCTTGGATGCTTTAAATTAATTGGTCCGCACTGGATGATATGAGGTGATTGGTTCACGATGTGCGGGCTTTGTTGTAACCCTATAAAAGCTGTCTAAATTCTGTACCAGGGGTCCTCAGCCCTCTACCCAGCATGGTATATGGCTGACGGCCCCAATGCACTGGAATATAAAAGACCTTATGTGTTTGCATCAAGACTGCTTCTCGTGAGTGATTTGAGCCTTTCCTGAGTGGAGCACAAGGGACCACACTCTGGTGGATCTTACAATATCTTTAATCTCTGTTGATTACAATAGATACAAAATTAATCTGATCCACATTTTTATTTATCATTGACCACTGTTTTGGTTAGTTATTTATGAACTTGGCACAAACTAGGGTCATGTGGGAAGAATCCGGTTCAGTTCTGCCTCCAGGTTCCTGCCCTGCCATGATTCCTCCCAATGATGGGGTGGCTAGTTCAAGACGTATGATAAAACAAACTTTTGGTCAGGGTTGCTTTTGGTCAGGGTCTTTATCACAGCAGTAGAAAGAAAATTGAGACTGAGAGACCCAGGCCCCAGAAAATCTCTGATCCGAGGCCCCTACACAGACCCTGGTCTGCTCCTCTCCAAGACCCAACCCAGGGAAAGAAACACACCCTGGATCTGGGACCCGGACCATCGAAAGAGACACTTTATCCCCAAGCCTAGAGCCGGGGAAAAACACCCTAAAAAGAGGAATTTGCTCAGGCCCTGGAATTGGAGCCATTTCTGCCCCAACTCAAAAACCAGCCAATCCCTGAGCTAGGAAAACTGACCAATCCCAGGCCAGCAGGCTAGGAATGCCCCTGGGTTTGGAATCTCCTCCTGCTGGGAATTCTCCTAGTCTGGGAATTTCTACCTCTTCATGGGGATAGCCAATCACCATCCAGAGGGCTTGGAGGGCAGCCAATCAGCTCAGTCCAGGCTTGAGCCAATCCCAAAGCTGTAACTATGCAGCTTGGAGGGCTTGAACCAATCACAAGCCTGTAACTGGGCAGATTTGGAGTTCCCGGACCCCTCCTGGCTGCCTGGCTACTATATAAACTATATAAACTCCCTTCCCTTGGGGCTCTGGCTCCAGTCCTGCACGTCCTGCTCTGTTCCTGTTCTTGCTGCTGCCACTGCTTGGGACAGGCCAAGGGAGGGATCCAAGTTAACTTGAAAATAAAGACTCTTTGTTTTTGAATCTTGTGGTGGTGATTTGGTTCTGGATTTCGGGCTTAACAAGACAATCACCGGAATAAAGCTGATTCAAGCCCTCCTGCTATCTGGTTCTTACCCTTACATTCATTTGAACACCTCCGTCGACTCCTCACAGAGTTAACAAAGACACGGGGCTCTAAGGACCCCCTGGTTCAGTGTTTGCTTTTGCCAAGCGAAGAGCTGAGTTAAGGCTTCCCTGCACATAGTGTCTCAGTTAAGGCTTACAGTGCTGCCAAGAGACACCATGACCACAGTAACTCTTGTAAAGGAAAACGTTTAACTGGGCCTGACTTACAGTTTCAGAGATTTAGCCCATTATTATCATGGCAGGAAACGTGGCAGTGTGCAGAAAGACGTGGTGCTGGAGAAGCAGCTGAGATTTCTACATACTGATCTGCAGGCAGCTGAAGGAGAGTGTGCCACACTGCGCCTAGCTTGAACGTGTAAGACCTCAAAGCCCGGCTCCACGGTGATTTTGTGTGTGTGTGTGGGGGGGGGAGCATACCCATTCAACCCACCACACATAAGTATTTGCCTGTGAAGAGGGGAGCCAGAGAGTGGCCTCACCCTTGCCAGCACCCAAAACCGCAGGCCTCTGAGCTGACTTTGCTGGTCTCTGCTTGGAAGAGCTTCTGCCGAGACTCCATAGAGACGTGGCCAGTGGGCATGGCCCTGGCTTTCTGTAGGAGCCCAGGTCTCATGCTCCTCACAACTCAGGTCCTCTGAACTGCTGAGCCATCTCACCAGCCCTCATGTCCCAGCCCTCGTGCTCCTTGATTGGCCAAGGCAGTAGACGTATGACTTTGCACACTGACCAAGATCCACAAAGGCAGTAAGTACATAACAGCCCAATGCTCAGCTACACCAGGAGGGTGGTCTGATTAGCTACTTCTGAATCTATCTGCCATCACCTCCCAGTCCAAGAGGAACCTGTGTTGGTTTGTACAGTTAAAGGGCATTGTGATGAGTTTAGAAGAAAAAGTTGAGTTGGACCCTGCCTCACCAGAAAAAAAAAATCTAATTAAAAGTCCAAGTGGATCGAGCGCATAAATAAGCAAAATTCAGCTGGTGAAATGCGATGGAAAATAGGAACCACAACCATTTCACTCAAGGTAGGGAGGAAGAGCTCCGTGTTTACTTCTGTGTGAACCCCCCGCCCCCACACACACACTGCATGCATTCCCTTCTGTGGGAAGCAGGCAGCACGGAGGAGTGGCTGTGACAGCTGGAGAAGGCAGTCCCTCTCAGAAGGGATGGGACAAGCAGAGGTGCTAGGCCTTTGCCAAGCCTAAGCATTTGATACTCAACTCCTGGAAATGCCATCAGATCTTAGAGGAATTCTTATCTAGGGAGGGTGGTGGGGGGGCTGTGAGGAGTTGAGGGAGCTCTTTGTTGGATAGTAAGCTGATGCCCAGTGCCTCCGGGAGAGCCTCTGGCGTTGCCACCCCACTGTACAATCTCCTTGCCTCTGTGTCTGGGACTTAGACGTTTGCAGAAGTCCCAGCTCTCAAGCCCAGGCCCACTGGGGTCATTGTGGAGACAGCCCAAGGCCTAGCATGCTCCGGTAGGCCCGGGAAGCAGGGATACCTAAGGTCATTTCATGCTCCTTTCTCGTTACTTATACATATAACTGCCAATTTGGGGTGCCAGTGTGTGGCTGCAGCTGAGGCTTTAGCCAGGTATGTGCGTGTGTGTTGGGGGGGGGAGCTTCAAAAATTTACCCTCTTATATCCTGGTTCAATGGTAGCCATGAGCCAGCTGTAAAACTTGGGAGATAAGGTGCTGGTGGTAGGAAGGTGGGGAACTCTTCATTCCCCACAGAAAATCAGGAATGAAAGCAACACTCTTCTGTAGAAACCATAGACAGGAAACTTCATCCCATGCAGAACCACTTAAGTATGGGGAGGAAGTATGGTGCTAGCCAGTCTCACTACAGGACCCTGAACCATGGAAAAATCCTGGAGGAGCCATACCCAGCCATTGATGGGAGCTGTGTCCTAAAAGATGGCAGTGGGTAGGCAGTTTGCGCCTGCAATCTCAGTAACTGAGAAAGTGGGAGGTTGGGTGCCACACGGTGACTCCCTCCCTCTAAGGAATTTTTAAAAAGTCAAGCCTAGTGGCAAAGGCCTGTAACTCTGGCTACTCGGGAGGCTGAGAGGTGGATCAAAATGTCAAGGCCAGGCTTGAAGTCTGCCTCAGTTGTTAAGAGTGTTTGCTGCTCTTCCAGAGGGTCCCAGCTCACATGTTAGGTGGTGACAACTTCTTATAACACTCTCTTCTGGCCTCTGCAAACATCTGTATAAAACAAGGACATACACTCACAGACACAGAACACCCACACAGACACAGATATAAAATAAAAATAGTAAAAATAAATGGTTAAAAGTTCAAGATTTGTGTGGGTTTAAAGCCAGTACCGTTCAGTTTCAAGGAACCAGCCTAATAGGAACAAAGTCCTAGTTTCATTCTTTAGCACAACAAAAGGACACAATTACATCAGAAAACACCAAGTTCTGAGGGATAAATTGTATATGGAATCCATTCCACCTTGTCTCAAGCTCAGAGAGCTCAAGTCACTGCTATTGTCCTTAAGACGTTAGTTTACTGGCTACAGGATGCCTGGGCCTCGGTGGGGAATGGCTCCCATCTAAATAACAACAGGCTTGGGCCGGGACATGTTTACACTCACCCCGGAGGCAGAGAGTACGCTGCGGAGAGGAGTGCCTGAAGGATTAGGGGAAGTAATTGCTATCTGCATAATAATAGAAGTCCCCACTTTTGATGGGTTACTTAAATTTGGTGTATGAAAAAAGTGGCACATTCAGTAAGGACCGAATCTGCCTTCCGGATGTCATATTACATCTCTGCCTTCCTTTCATCATCGATGGCTAGGCTTTCCCTCATCTACACACCCTGACTCAGGAATGCACCCGGCCGGGGCTGATCAGCTGGTTCTGATTGCAGCCCCATAAACTCCTCAACAATAAATAGAACAAAAGATGTGTAAGACCTTTTGGGAACTGTCATAAGAACTATTATGACACGGAAGATTCCTAAATTAATAGAAGGATAGTCGTGGATCTTCTTCGGGAAGACTACCTTTGGACGGACATGTCATTGCCTAGTTGACCTGTGGGCTCACTGCACCATCACTCAAAGGTCCAGCAGGTCTTTCGGTAGAATGTGATAAGCTGTTTATGAAAACCACAAACCTGGATCAGCTCTGGGAGAGGCGAGACCTCTACAGTCAGGCTAGTGTGGCTGCTGGGTGATGTGTTTATAAATTACAACTGCACATTGTACTCTTATTTTTATTACTTTTGATTTAAAAATAATAAAAAGAATGTGGATATAAAATTTCTCAAATACCCCCCCCCACACACACACACGCATGTAAACAACACAATGCAGAGGTTGCTTTGCTGGCTTTGATAAGTTGGATCATGACAGGGGTGGACAAAGGCAGTAAGGACAACCCTGAGACTGCAGGGAAACAGGCAGGCGATGGAGGCTAGAGGCTAAGACACTCGTTCTTTGCTTTTTGGGGCCACAGGACCCCTCCCCTCCCTGTAGCAGCTTGGTGCCCTCTAGACTGCTAGGCATTCTCTCTCTGGCTCCCTCACTCTCTCCCAAGTCAAGCCATATTCCCATGCACTCTCTCTCCAGACAGGGTTGATAAGCAAAATGTGCTTTGTGTGGCTCTGTAGTCCTCCAGCAGTGAGCAAAGCAGGCCCTCTCCAATGCCCATGCCCAAGGCAACTTTCGATTATAATTTTACTCTGTTACCACTGAGCCAGTGTTCCCCTTTGGGTTCTTAGTCTCATTGGTGGAAAAAAAGTAAAAACAGACTCAGAGGAAGCTGGGACTGGTTTTATTAGAGTTTGAGAGAAAATTAACAGGGCAGGCAAGCTGTAAATCTTGGCAGTTGCCGGGAAGAGGTAGAGGGACAAGACGGAAAAAGCAGTGCCATTTTGAGTGAGGGTAGCTGTATGGTGGAAAGGAAGGTAGGCATCTGTAAAAAGGTAACAAAGCCCAGAGTGGCAGTGAAAGCATGATCAGGCTTTTGGCAAGCCTCTGAGAAAGAAATAAAGCAGAGGGGCAAACGTGTGTTGCTCGGCTAAGGGTCTGAGTTCGAAGGGTGTCCCATTCCACTCTCCTGTGTCCCAGAACAAAGAATTTTATCAGGGACACAAAGCTAGAAATAAAAATAAAAGTTGTTACAGCCAGGGCCACACAGGGAAACCCTTGTCTCAAAAAACAAAATCAATCAAAAAAAAAAAAAAAACAAAAAAAAAAAAAAAAAAAAAAAAAAAAAACAAAAAAAAAAACAAAAACAAATCAAAAGCAACTGTTAAGGCAAAATACAATTCTCATCTCAAAGAGGATAAGACATTGTCTAGAGCCCAGTATGAGTAACCATGGCTCAGAAACAGACTCAGGTCACCCCCAACCCCATGTTTCAGTGTGGTAACAGTTCAATGAAATTTTTATAGTTATAGAACAAAGAAAATCAAGGTTCACAAATAGGTGGGTCGCAACCTGGAGAAATCTCAGCCATAGGCCTCAGATGCTGCTTGACACAGCACCCTTTGCCTTTTGGATGGTGGAAACTAGATGTCTGTTTTTATATTGGGAAGGATTTATCTACTGGTCACATATCGAGGGGAGCAATGACAGCTACTGAGGAAGCCAAAGATGGCTTGAGACAATTGGCTCTGAACTTACAACATTCCAACCTCTCTATGCCACTGAAGTTCTTATCAGTCCGCCAGCAGCGGTAATCACAGCTTCTCATCCCTGGTTTATTAAGAAAGAAAAAGCACTGTGGAGAGTTAATGTGGGCTAGGGGAGTGAGGGAAAGGCCCAAGAAGCTTTGGGACACGATTTGCACAGCCCTTTACAAAACCTTTACACATTACAAACCTCTCCTAAGTTGCTCCAGCCCCAACTTCACTTGAGCATACCCTGTTCATTACATGAAGCACAGATAGGGAATGGTGTCTCATCTTTCTCTGCAAACTTTTTTCTTTTATATATCACTTTATGTTGTTAAACATATTTATGTTTTTTGTGTATGTATGTATGTGTGCTTGAGTTGTACGTATGTGTGCCATACATACTTGGGAGCCAGCATTGGGTCCCTCAGAACTGAACTTAAGGACAGCTGTTAGTTGCCACATAGACGCTGGGAACTAACCCCAGGTCTTCCTCTAGAATTAGTGTGCTTAATCGTTTTAGATTTATTTTACTATTTTGTCTGCATCTAAGTATGAGCAATATGTACATGCCTGGTGCCCGTGGAGGCCAGAGAGAGCGTCGAATCTCCAGGAAACAGAGCTACAGATGGGTTTGAGCCATCATGTGGGTGCTGGGAACGGAACACGGGCTTCTGCAAGAGCAACATGTGCCCTCTACTGCTGCTCTAACTCTCCAGCCTCTTTTGTGTTTCAGTCCCCAGACCCTTCGTTCCTGGCACGTTATCAAGTGTGTTCTTCCATGGCCCCTACACATAGGCTGGCTCATGTGATCGGGGAATTTACCCCCAAACCCACAGGACCAAGGAATCCCACGTATTTCTTCCGTCCTTTCATGGTGCCATCATGGCTGGCTGTAGCTATGATGCTAATCTCCTAATAAACTTCTTCTGAAGTGGAGCTCGTCCACTGAGCCTATAATTCCATTTACCATTTAAAACACACCCCAACTATTGGTTCTAGTATACGTATCCCTCATTACCTGTTCCCGAGAATCTGGGAACAAAAGACTAAACAGGAACGAGGCGGGACTAAGTGAGTAGGGAGGCCCAGGGGGGCAGGACATAGCCATCACCAGGAGACCCAAGACCTTGTATTTCTTCTTTTTATTTTTTTGGTTTTTCAAGACAGGGTTTCTCTGTAGCTTTGGAAGCTGTTCTGGAACTAGCTCTTGTATTTCTAAGAAAAGGGCCAGGCATTTTTCCAGCTGCAGAGACCATCACTGGGTGGGTGCAGCATGGCTTCTGGGGGATTAAGGCCATGGCCTGGAGTCTGTAGGACCCAGACAGACTCCATCTCTCAGACATGCCAGCAATCTACCACTCAACCACCACAGTCTTGGAACACCTGTGAGGTCTAGTATTGGAGAAATGCAAAGAGGACAAACCAGAAAGCCTGCCCCATAGGTGAGAGGACAAGCCTGGGCAAGCCAAAAGGGAATTAAAACAGGGTGTGGTAGTTTGAAAGAAAATGGCCCCTAAAGGGAGTGGCACTATTAGGAGGTGTGGCTTTGTTGGAGGAAGTGTGTCACTGTGGAGGCGGGCTTTGAGGTCTCATATGCTCTAGCCACACTGAGTCTACTTCCTGTTGCCTGTGAGTCAAGATATAAGAGCTCCATTCTTTCTCCAGCACCATGTCTGCCTGTACACCGCCATGTCCCTCCATGATGATAACGGACTAAACCTCTGAAAATGTTTTTCCTTTGTAAGAGTTGTCATGGTCATGGTGTCTCTTCATAGCAATAAAACTCTAAGACACAGGGGTACTGGCCTTCATGATCCCTAGCTACTCCAGGGAGCACAAATGTTGGTTAAGCCCAGGAGTAAAAAAATCCTTTGGTGCACATATTTTGTCTCATCCTCGATTTGAGAGATGTTTGTGGGGTGCAGCAGACTCACAAAAATACGCATCTCAACTGACTCCCCACAATGGCCATTCCAGCAGCTCACCTGCAGCATCCCTGGGATGAGGTTCAGAGCCACCCTGGGCTGGTACCTTTCCAAGGGCATCTGAGAAGCTGACCTAAGCATGACTAGTGGCACCCAGAAAAACCTTCCAAACCACAAAACCTTCAAGACCCACTGGGGAGGATCATCCAGCTGGAATGAAACCCTAATAAAAAAGAAAAGTATGTTTCGACAATTGGGTGACTCATCAAAGAGAAAGAACGGTCTTGAAATCTATTACAATAATTGAAACCAGAAAAAAGATAGAGAGTGTTCTAGCATTGATTCTGAGCAAACATTTGTCGCATCACTCTGACTAGTTCACAGCCAAGCCTGGCTCTCAAATGGAGTCTCGGCATTTGCACAAGGCGTTTCGGTAGCAGATGTAATCTCATTTGGCTCTTCCCTCTCATTCCTCCTCTCAGACAACAAAGAAGGAGATGAGCATTTTTACATCTTTCATGCATAAATTCACAGTAGAGAACTCTTCTGAGAGAAGCTGCCTCTGGGTGCCAAAGGTCTCTGCTTTCACTGTGAAAACAGACAAGTTGGTGGCCAAGGTGGGGCACACCCTTGGATGTGGCAAACAGATGTGTTCTGGAAAGTTGCCTATTTGCATGATGCATTCTATTTTTTTTTTTTTTAACTGACTTGCCTCATAAAATCAGAGTTATGTTTTCAAAAGGAACAAAAAGCCACAAAGACAAAGACATATAATAAATCTTTGACCAGATGGCACTAATAATATGCCAGAAACAATAAAAGTAAAAAAAAAAAGGGTCATAAGTTTTCTATACAATAATTTACCTGGCCACTGTTTCTGCCTCCCCATATGGAGCATAACCAAGGTCACATAAGCAGTCTCCCATTCTGCATTTCAAGTCCCCTTAGAGGTACGGTATATACTCCTCTAGGGACATTACATTTTGAATGTACCTTGGATTTTCTGTTTTGAATTATATGTATACAGTCTGTAAATTGTCTTCATCTAGTTTGTCTTGGTTTTACGATTTCAGTGTTAAAAATACCTATGAACCCATCTACCTCAGTTTCTCTGTCATTTCTTCACTTTGTCCTTTGTACAATGGACTGAAATGGCTACAGGCCACTTTCACATCCAGCTCTTTTGACCCTCCTTCCAGTCACCATCCCAGCATCCTTTCCAGGACCAGCAGCCATAGTACAAGGTTTGCCCCCAGGGGACATTCTTCCACAAAGAGGCTTGCTGCCCTTTCCAGGCTGGGCAGAGCAATGGTCAGGAAGCTTCCTGGGAACAACAGGAAACAATTGTTTCTTAGTATCAAGTCTGTACATTGGAGACCCAGCCTTGCATGGGGCCACAACCTTCACCACTGTGTCCACTGATTTTCTTCCTACCACTTGCTGACATCTGAAAGTATGGTATTGACAGACTGGTGAGACTCGTTTAGCCTCTCTCTATAAAATGTATCCTTCACAGGTACTCAGCACATTATTTATCAAATGAAAGGATAAACGGTGGTATGGTGAATATGTGGGTAGATGAATGGATGGGTGGCTGGTTGATTGGGTAGATGAATGGGTGGATGGATTGATGAGTAGATAGATGGGTGAGTAGATGTCTGGATCACTGGGTAGGTGAACGCATTAATGGATGGATGGTTAAAAAGTTGCATTATGTGTATATACATTGGTAGGTGAGTGAATAGATGAGTGAGTAGGTGAATTGTTGGGTCACTAGGTGTGTAATTGGGTGAAGGAGTGAGTGAATGGGTGGATATATGCTTAACTGAATGATGGATGGATTAGTGGACGAGTGAATAGATAGACGGATGAATGGGTAGATGGATGGATGAATTGACTGGTGGCAGGGCACTGATGGGAATTGTCTAAATGGGTTCCAAGGTCAGATTTGAGTGTAAAGTTTCGGGACTCTATCAGAGTGAGGTCAACTAGACTGTTAAATTATTATAGCTTGTGTCTTGTAGAGAGATCTTGGGATTTCTGGGCTAAGATTTATGCTGCAGTTCCAAGAGGGCACTGTGGGGGTGAGACAAAAAAAAAAAAAAAAAAAAAAAAGGAAGAAATAAAGAAAGAAAAAAGCCAAGTCAACACTGGAATCAGTTTTTCTCCTGGGCGCATATGCACCTACACCCACAATCTGATTGACATGAACAGCTGTGATAGAGGTCATCCCCTCTCTTCTCAGGGTTGGCCTGCTCGTTAGAAACATGAACGGTCTTTGCAGAGATGTCATTTTGAGTGCTTTTGGCTCAGAGTGCTTTGCAAAATTCTGATTCTTGTTGAAAGGAGGTTGTTGTCTTTGCTAGAAGTTGTCAGAATGACAGGTGAAAGAAAGAGAAGGGACCGATGCTCTAAGAGCCAGACTCTTCTTAGTTCCTTGAAAAGATGACTTTACTAATGATTATAATGGTGCCTGCCTGTAACCCCAGCACCAGGGAGGAAAGAGGATCCCAAGTTCAAGGTCATCTTTGCTTACAAAAAGATTAAAAATATTCTTCTTAAGGGAGGTGTGGTGGTATGTTAGGATTGTATCAAATATAGAGTCTCCTGCGTGTTATTTGGGGCTGGCGCGGCTGTGGGCCCAGACTGGCGGGCTGGCGGAAACATATACGCTACAAATGAGGCCCAACGTGGCTATAAGAACTTTCACTTAAAACTAATAAAAGCTTAAGAAATGTTTTAGAAACAAAGAACAGAGACTAGCAAGACTTCTTAGTAGCAGCATTTTCTCGGTTGGATTTATTTTGCTGTAGACAGAGATTTGCGCGGCTCCTTTAAGGGAGGTTTCCAAAATTAGCATAAGCGGCAAAAAAGCCGCCTTGCTTTTAAAGAGCTCTGCTAACAATTCATTGGTGTGTGCGAGAGCTGCAATGAAGGTTTGCACTGTGTTTTAAAAAATACGCTGGCTTGGGAGAGAAAAGGAAACAGGATACAATGGTTTAAAAAGCAAAAAGAAAGTAAAATGGATGGTTGTGGTGGTACACGCCATTGATCCCAGCACTCGGGAAACAGAGGCAAGCAGATCTCTGTGATTTCAAAGTAAACCTGGTATGCACTGAATTCCAGGACAGATAAAAGTTACACAGAGAAACCCTGTCTCAAAATATATAAAAATAGAAGTAGAATAAATAGAGTAATAAAAAAGCCACGTAAAGATGGAAAACACAGAGAGATTTTGGATACTATACGTGCTTCTGTTGTCTTTAAATTATTTGATTGCTGAAAAAATAACTACTAATAAAAGAAATGCTGCTGGATTAATTCAATTTATATATTTTAAAAATGCTTTGACTCCAAAATTTAAGCCTAAGGACAAGTTACTGGGGAAAAGGATTTCTATTTTTGTTTCAACAGAAAATGAAAAGCTATGGATTCTTTCCAGACTTATGTGGTTTGATCAAGCAAGACCCCCTGAAGCAATGTCTACAGCCAAGATTTATGCATCTTCTTAGGATCCCCCATGACAGCGTCCTCTTCCAGCAGGAAGTAGTTTGGAAAGAACGACGCCCAAATTCCCAAATATTATTTATAAATGTTTGTTTTCATTTAAATGGACTTGGTTATAAATAGCTATAACCACAAACAATCTTTTTAAAGGTAAAAAGGAAATTATGGTATAGATATGAATACTTTGCTTTGAAATGGATTTTCTTTTATTGATACAATTTAAGGTCAAATTTGTAATATGTATATTTCTCCTCTTGTTTAGGTATTGTGTTTATATAGCTCATTGGAAAATGTAATGTATAATTTAGTACAGATTAGAGAGTTACCTATGATAGTCAAAACTTGGAGTTAAGTTAGGATTTCTAGATATACAGAGATGTATTTGAGATGGATAGGCATTCTTCAAACCTTTCAAAGACCTACAGAATATGGCATTTAAAATGGTTTAGGGTTTTTCTTGACAGTGAGGCACAACTGCTCCTGGTAACACCACCTGCATCAAAAAGGAAGATGGACATTGAAGAAACTCGTAATGAAGTTTGCTTCTAATATGGCAAGACTAGCCATTTGGGCAAGGTACTGCTCTTCTGGACTGTTTGAATTTATGTTGTAGAAACTGGACATGCAGGACCCACAAAAAGGTGACTGCTGATTCAAGATGGACATTGCTACAGGATTCCTGCTTCATGGAAGAGGCTGCCAAACAGCCAGACAGTCTACAGGACACAGAGAAAAGTTTCCTGCTTTGTTGAGGAGTCTGGACACACACTATGGCCTATGGGCTGAAGATGGAACATTACAGAAGAACTTCGGGTGACTGACCAGGCAATGAGTTGTCTCTGTCATTTCTAGAGCTTATGTATTATCCTTCTGTGGTCTTTGAAGGAGTTGAAGACAGATAGTTATAGTTACAGTTTCCCTTCGTTAGGATTAAAGATAAGTTACATATAGGACTTTAGACTCACAAAGATAGGATAGATGATATTTTCTTTAAGTCTTACAAAATGTTAATGGACTAAATATTGTTAACTGTGATTCTTATTTGATAACTGTTGTATGGTATATTTTGCTATGTTAAGGTTAAACCCCTTCTTTTACTTTAGACAGAAAAGAGATGATGGGAGATGTTATTCTGTATGTATGTTTCTCATACTGGTTAATAAAGCTCTGTGGCCAATGAGATAGCAAGATAGGCGGGGCTAGGAGACCAGGAGGAGGAGAGAGGAAGTAGTAGGAGTCGAGATGTAGCCCAGGGAAGAAGCAGGACGCCCGCCGCGGCTCCCTGATAAGACGACCACGTGGAAATACTTAGCTAAGTAGAAATGGGTCAATAACTAAGACATAGCTAGCCCATAAACAATAATGATAACTGGCCAACAGGATTGTATCAAATACAGAGTCTCAGAGTGTTATTTGGGGCTGGCGTGGCTGTGGGCCCAGACTGGCGGCAAGCAGGATGGAGCCGGCGGGTAGGAACAACCTGCTGTAACAGTGGTACATATCTTTAATCCCAGCACTGGGAAGGCAGAGTCAGGGTACATTTCTGTTAAGGGATATTCAACCACACGGTGAACCCTGAGTTTGCATTTTATTAATTAAATAAAATCAATCTTGGGACAGGAGGTGGAGCCAGCAACTAGTTGACAGAAAGTAACCATAGAGAGTCAGAGAGAATCTGGAAGATGGATAGAGAGATACACAGGAATATAGGGAGGGACTTGAATGTGGGTTACATTTAGCTTCTACATAACCCTGGGAGTGTCTATCTTCTGTTGGTTATTTTTGTATAGTTACTGGGTAGACTAAGGTTGGTTTGCTAATAACCTTGGGCCACCCCTCCTCAGCTTCATTATGCAGCAGTGGGGTGGGTTCTTGTCTAAATTTTTCTACCTGTGTCTCAGTATTTTTCTTATTTTTAATAATAGGTCTTTCTAAGGTTTGTATCTTATCAAATTTCCATATTTGGCACAGTTATCAAACCACTTTTTAAGGATAAAATATGAATTATGGAACTGATAGCAATTACAATCAATATTATGTCATGTTATGAGTAGGTTTTTCCTGATGGTCTGGTCCCACCGCTGCACCAGCCCCAAATAACACACAGAGACGCTGTATTAGATATAAATCTGTTGGCCAGTTACTAGTTTCTTATCAGCTAGCTCTGTCTTAATTATTAACAAAATTCTATTAATCTAAGTATTTCCTTATGGTCTTATCTTACTGTTGAGAGGGGCTGGCGTTCTGCTCTCTCCATCTTCCATCTTGGATCTCCTCCCTCCTCCTTCTGGAATCCTCCTTCTCTCCTAGTCCTGCCTATCTTGCTTTCCTATTGGCCACAGTGCTTTATTCATTAACCAATAGGAGAAACATATTTACAGAATGACATCTCCCATTAATGTCAATCCCAGCTCAGCTGTTTATCTCCTTATTTATATTTTACATTTTCAAGCCATCCGTAGTAGCACTATACAGAGTCCTAACTCCCTGAATTGTGATATTTCTCATTTATATATATGTATATATATATGTTATATGCATATAACATATATATATATAATTTATTTTAATTTTTTTTATGTGCATTGGTGTGAAGGTGTCAGATCCCAGGGAGCTGGAGTTACAGAGTTGTGAGCCACTACGTGGTTGCTGGGAATTGAACCTCAGTCCTCTGGAAGTGCAGCCAATGCTCTTAACCATTGAGACATCTCTCCAGCCCGATTTTTCCCATTCTTAATGTGGGAAAGATTATTATTATTATTTAACTCTCTCCTTAAGGACTTCCCAGGTATCTCATCAATCTGCTGACTTCTCAGTTTGTCCTCAGCAGCAACATCACCATCAGTGAGCTCAGGCCTCTTCCGCTGATCCTGAGCCCGCTTTCTGGAAACCCTGCAAGAAGCAGCCGCTGGGCGGTCATGCCATGTCCAGTAAGCAGCACAATGTTGCTTTTCTGTCAGCAGTGTCTGCCCTTGAATGTACTGCTGTTTTAGCTTAACTGAAGCTCTGTAGTTACTGACCCACTTCTCAGGCAGTGGCCCTGTGGGACTTTTCTGTCCTGCTGGATCTGCCTCTTACCACCACCACCAATGTAGTTTTTAACCAAATCTTTATCATCCTATTTACCAATAAGGCTCAGGAATCAGAAGCTAGAGTGGAAACCTGTTAGCTCACAGAGGTTGAGGAGAAACTTGCTGACCTTCCTTCTTTGCTGGCATCGCAGGAGAGATCTGCTCTGCCAAACCAAAATAAATCACTGAACTCAAAGTCCCTCCCTACTACTTCCTGTGCGTCTCTCTATCGTCTTCCAGACCCCCTCTGACTCTTTGTGATTACTGTCTGTCAACTAGTTGCTGGCTCCACCTCCTGGCCCAAGGTTGATTTTATTTAATTAATACAAATACAGACTCAAAGTTCACAGTGTGATTGAATATCCTGCAACATGTGGTGGTAGCACTCTCCTTGTTTGAGGCCAGCCTGGTCTACAGGCAAATTCCAGAACATCTGAGCTTAGGCAGTGAAAGAAACTATGGAAAGCTGATGAAAATGAACCTGAACAAGGAGCCATGTTCCAATGAACAGACTTTGCAGCTTTGGCCACAAGGTCTGGCTTTAGAGTAAGGACGGAAGGAAGGCATTATGGAACATTCCTTCATGACAAAGGAAAGCAACTGAGGGAGGCCGGGCACGTGTCAGGGGTGTCCCTGAATGGAAGTCCAGAGAGGCCATCGAGTGAAGCTGCGAAGGTGAAGCTGGATTGCCCAAAATGTTGGCGACGCCACAGTGGTGGGGTACCGGATGAGGAGAGCTATTAAGGGGAGCGGAACCAGCCCAAGATAAAGAAGTGTGTTGCAGTCAAAAGAGATGAAAGAGTTAGAAATCTAAAGAACATTTTGATATCATACATGGAGATGCAGAGTTAGGAGTTTGCCCAGCTGGGTTTCAGTCTTGCTTCGGTCCAGCATTTACTCATTATGCTCCCTTTAATCCATTTTGGAATGGCAATGCATGTCCTTTGCCGTTATATTTTTGGAATATGTAATCTGCTTTTTGATTTTGATTTTATAGGGATTACAGTCAAGAGATTATGTGAATCTCAGAAAAGACTTTGAACTTTGGAATTTAAAACATTACTGAGATTGTAATAGACTATGAGGACTTTTGAAGTTGGACTAAATGCATTTTAGCATTATGATATGGCCACAGCCCTTTGGAGTCAGGGAGTGGATTGTGGTGGTTTGAAAGAAAATGACCTCCAAAGGGAGTGGCACTAATAAGAGGTGTGGCCTTGTTGGAGTAGGTGTGGTCTTGTTGGAGGCGGGTGTCACTCTGGAGGCAGACTTTGAGGTCTCATACACATTCAAGTCACGATCAGTGAAACGGGCCATATCCTGTGGCTTGCAAATCAAGACGTAGGACATTGGGTTACTTCTCCAGGATCATGTCTGCTTGCTTAATCTGTTTGTCTCTTTAAACACAGGTCTTAGCTCCATTCTACTCCCTGGTGCTTCTTCTCTCCTAAAATTTTACATTTTTCTTGCTCCTTTTCATTATCAAGCTGTATAAGAGTGGCCAGTAATGACCCCACAACAGAGCCTAGACTAGGCTGTTTTGAGATGTCCTCTGCCAAGGGAATTAATCCAAACCGCTTACTCATCCAACTTTACCTCAGGCAGACTCTTCTATTGTTGGATGTTGGGTCATAAATGCTGCAGGCTCACCAAGATGCTGTCTTCATTTTCTGAAGGAGCAGAGGGGGTTCAGCCTTCCTGGAAGAGATCGACACCGGCTAGCTCACTCCAGTTAACTTTACTCAAACATGGTCAAGGTTAATTGGGGCTGGGAAAGGTTTCAGCTAACTAAGTCATCTTGCTTAAAAACCACACAAATCTCAGTCCCTTCTGATTAAAATAAGAACTCCAGATCTGGGCTGGAGAGATGGCTCAGTGGGTAAGAGCACTGGCTGCTCTTCCAGAGATCCTAAGTTCAGTTCCCAGCAACCACATGGTAACTCCCACCCATCTATAATGAGATCTGGTGCCCTCTTCTGGCCTGCAGGCACGCATGCAGGCAGAACACTGTATTCATAATAAATAAATAAATCTTAAAAAAAAAAAAAAAAAAAAAAAAAAGAGTTCCAGGTCTGCCCAAAGTGTCCTAGAACCAAGGCCAGTGCAGCTGCAGGTGCTCGGGTAGCACCAAGTACAGACTCTCCAGAGAAACAAATCTTAAAGGTTTAAATAGTCTCGAAGCTATTACTGATAACCCAAACATAGCAAAGGCCTTGCTGAAACATTTCTCTCAAAGCCAGACACAAAGGTTTTACTATACATTTCCCTGTATCTTTCTTCACCAAAATATCTCAAGAACTAACTCTAGGCAGCAGAACTAAAATTCTACCCTGAAACCTACTGAGCTAGAGCCCCTACAGTCACTCAGCACCTCTGTCTTCCCTGCTCCTAATACAAAATCACTCTTAGCACCTCTGCCTTCCGTGCTCCTATAGTGTGGTCTATTAAGCAGTGCTTAGCACATGCTGCTGCTTTCCAAACCCAAAGCAAACAAAAGCATGGCCAGGCCTTTCACAGCCCCCCAGCCCCTGGTACCAACTTCTGTCTTAGTTATGGTTTCAATTGCTGTGAAGAGATAACAAGACCGTGACAACTCCTACAAAGGAAAAACATTAACTGGGTGGCTTACATTTTCAGAGGGTCATTATCATGGTGTGACATGCAGTTGAAGACACAGCCGAGTGTCCTTACATCTTGGCTTGTAGGCAACAGGAAGTGGTCTGCCTCACTGGGCATGGCATGAGAGTACAGGAGACCTCAAAGCCCGTCTCCGCAGTGACACACTTCCTCCAACAAGGCTGCACTTCCGAATAGTGCCACTCCCTTTGGAGGCCATTTTCTTTTAAACCGTGATGCATGCTATGTAAGATATTGTCATTCGTAAAGGTGAATTTCCCTTAAGGAGCCCATACCCACACTTGGGTATGTCTTAGTTTCTTCTGAAAGCATCTTTCTTCTAATCCTGTTCTGGAGCTTACATTAAAACGCCTTTAATAAAGGCTGGATATAGTAATACACACCTCTAATTCCAGTTCTCTGTAAGCAGGGGAACACAGATTTCCATAAGTTGAGGCCAACATGGCCTGCACAGTGAGATTCTGTCTTAAAAAAAAAAAAAAAAAGTTGAGATATTTAAGACCTAAAGACGATATGGGTGTAATTAATTTGGTTATAATTAAAGGTTATTAAAATCCCTAAGGTTCAGCAGTTAAGAGTACTGGCCTCTCTTCCAGGGGACACAGGTCTAGTTTTCAGCCCTCATGTGGTGGTTAACAACCCGCTGTAACTCCTGTTTCTTGGAACCAGATCCCCTCTTCTGGCAGACTTGGGCACCAGGATGAAGGTGGTACAAAGACACACGTGCAGATAAAACATCCATGCATATAAAATGTTTAGAAAATAGTTTTACAAATATGAACATAACACACACACACACACACACACACACACACACACACAGTAGAGGGCTGTCTCACTGTGTAGTCCTGGCTGACCTGTAACTGAAGAGGTTTGTTCTGCTGAGTCTGGAATCAAAGGCATGTGCCACATTACCCAAACCACAATTTTAAAAATGAATTAGTATCCAATAATAATAATTGGATCAAGGATTTCCAAGAAACCCTGTCTTTAAAAATCCAGAATAAACAAGAAAAATAAAATAAATTGTCCTATAGTGCCATTAGCAGGATTAAAAATTAATTTAACAATACCTGTGTTTGCTAATAAAAAGGAAATGGTCAGTATCACATCAACTCCTATTAGAGTTCTATTTTGACTGTTAAAACTTAAAAAAGAACCATTTCGTTGTTCCCACAAAACCTATAAATCCTAATTTCTGACATGGCCAACTTCTTGCTTTTATCGGTCAGTAAAAATATTTGGAAGACGAGAAAAGATTATTTTCTTTAAAAAGGGATTAAAAATAATATTTTAAAGTTATATG
Organism: Cricetiscus sungorus; assembly: GCA_030556225.1. Lineage (NCBI taxonomy): Eukaryota > Metazoa > Chordata > Mammalia > Rodentia > Cricetidae > Cricetiscus > Cricetiscus sungorus. The sequence continues at coordinate 95,792,053 of JANBXA010000069.1, read as the reverse complement.
GTTTCTCCTGGAGCTCTAATTTTGTAGACTAATAAAACCTACTGAAGTATTGTTCATAAACAAGAGTTGAAATAATTTAAATAGGGGCTGGAGAAATGGCTCAGCACTCAGGAACACTGGTTGCTCTTCTCTTCTCGAGGACCTGAGCTCGTCTCAGCACCTACATGGCAGCTCACAACCGTCTGTAACTCTAGTTCCAGGGCCTCTGGAATCTTCACATGGACAGATATACACGCAGACAAAATACCAGTTCACATTTTTAAAAAATTAAATATTTAAAATCATTTTTTCTTAAAAATTAGAGGCAGTCATTCCACACAAAATTATAGCTATAAAGTCAAATTGGTCAATAGGAAAAGAAAATCTTGAAGTAAAGGATAACTGATTCATTTAAATACTCCACAAAACAAAACAAAACAAAACATATTTCATAGAATAAAAAAAATTAAACCTGTTAAACATATCAGGAAATATAATCAATCTAGTTTTTAAAATATGTAATGCGATTCTGCTCAAACAGGGTCTAGCCAGCCACCCCTGCCCGATGCCTTTCTGTGCTAGGCATGTGGGCCTTATTATGACAAAGAAAGACGTGGTGGAGAAATGGAGAGGTAGAGAAGAATAGGTCTACTTTGATGCCTGTGTCCCACAGTTCTACCAAAGGCCACATAAAGCCTGGAGTCTAGAGTCTGGGCTGTAGCCTAGATGGATGTCCAGGGGCTATGGCTACTGCCAGAGCCATCCTGATCTGGAGCTAAGATATTAACCAGGATGAGTTGCTGCCTGGGGCCACGCCTGTGGCCTGTGTCACCTCAGGGGGGCTTAGGAGCCATTGGAGATGAAGTCAGAGGGCCATGCTGAGTCAGCCCTGCTCTTCGCTGGAAAAACTGGTCTTGCCTTTCACTGGACACTACAGCAAGAGAGCTGGGCCCTGTGCTCTGGAGAGATAGCCCACCCCTCGCCACAGGCGAGGCTGAAAGGACTCCGAGTGTATGCATGTAGGGAGCTGACCCCACCCCTTTCCCGGAGGCTGATGCCCCAGTGGCCCCGATTGACCAGCTTGGCTACCAGCCAGGTCCTAGCATCTACCCCATCTAGGACCTGCTGGAGCTAGTGAAGGGACTGGTCCTGCGGGATGATATCTGCAAGATCTCTAAGACTCAGGCCGCAGGATATCCCAGAGGAGTTCAGGTGAGAATCCAGTGAGGATAGTGTACCAGAAGCCAGGGGCCTTGAACCAGACCAGTGACTCGTTGCAATGAGCTTTGCCAGTGAATCTGATGGGAAACAGGGTATAGTATATGGCATACCAAAGCCTCCAATGCCACCAGGACAAATGGAGAGGTATTGAAGAGGCCGAAAAGAAGAAGAGATTTTTTTTTCCTATTTGTTTGCTTGTTTTATTTTGCTTTCTTTTGTGGGGGGGGGTGGCAGGGATGAGGGGAGAATATGGGACCGGGAGGTGAGCAGAATTGGGGTGAATGATACAAAACTCCCAAAGAGTCAATAAAGAAGTTTTTTTTTTTTTTTTTTAAAAAAAAGATTCTACTTTATGAAAATAAAAAACCATGCAATTCATAATAAATATGGAATCTTTCAATTAATTTATTAAAGTTTTCCCATCTTAAAAAATAATACATAATGGGAGCCTGGTGTTGGTGGAGCGTGCCTTTACTGCCAGCACTTGGGAGGCAGAGACAGGCAGATCTCTATGAGTTCAAGGCCAGCATGGTCTACAGCGCTAGCTCCAGGACAGGTTCCAAAACAATACAGAAAAACCCTGTCTCGAAAAAACAAAAACCAAAACAAAACAAAAAACATAATGGGGTCTACCAAAGAGATGGCTCAGAAGTGACTTTTATTTTTTCAGAGGCTTGGAGCTCAGTTCCAGGCACTCACTGGGACTCCCTCAGCTAGTCTTCCAAAACAGCTTTGCTGTTTCCTCAGCCTCATCTACATCAGAGCCTAGGAATGAGCCATCCTAGCAAGTCAGGACTTGAAATAATATTTGCAATAACATTTGGCCCTCCATACACACAAAATGTGATGCTTGGCTGACAGGAAACTTTGAGAAGTTCAGTTTTCAAACGGAAGCCACACCTCCACTGAACCTTGCACAACTGGAACTCCAGGGATTTTGAATGTCCCTGGCCAAATACCTTGAGCTAACTCAGCCTCTTCAATGGCCATTCGTCACCCAACTCTGTGAATAACAGATTTTGTAATGTATGAATAGACCCCTAACTTTCATCCATCCGAGGATGTCCTCTGATAGCTTTTGAAGCCTGCAGCAGAGATTTGTAATTCGCCTATCTGACGTTTCCACCAATGTGGGACTGTCTTTGTTCCGTTACTATAAACAATTTATGTAACTATTACCATACTGGAACACAGAACAGGGGCAACTTAAATTTGTGTTCCAGGGCCACAGTCACTCATCTCTGGCTCCAGAATAACCCGTTTCTTATTCCCACTTACCTTCTGTTTTGTTTGAGACAGGATCTCTCTTATTCACTGCTGCTAGGTTAGCTGTCCCAACAGATGCATGCACTACTCCAGCTTTTGTGTGGGTTCTGGGTGTCAGGAATCAGTTCCCAGGGCTCCCATGACTGAACCATCTCTCCAGTAGGTGAGTTGTGGTGGTGGCTTGATAAGAACGGGCCACCGTAGGTGCACATTTCGAATGCTTAGTCATCAGGAGTGGCACTGTTTGAGAAGGATTAGAAGAATTAAGATGTGTGACCTTATTGGAGAAAGTGTGTTACTTAGGTGGGATCTGAGTTTTAAAAGCCTCGCTAGGAGCTGACATGCTCCCCAACATGACGATACAGACCAAGCCTCTGAAACTGTAAGTAAGCCCCCATTTAATGTTTTCTTTAACAAGTTGCCCAGGTAATGCTGTCTCTTCAAACAACAGAATGACTAAGATAGTTGTGTCTTCATGAGCATCTTGTAACCCAGAAACAAAAGTTTACACACATACATGATGCAAAGGATTGTTGAAAACATACAAATAACTTTTGGTTTTTTGAGACAGGGTTTCTCTGTGTAGCCTTGGCTGTCCTGGAACTCACCCTCACTCTGTAGACCAGGTTGGCCTCGAACTCACAGCGATCCTCCTGCCTCTGCTTCCTGAGTGCTGGGATTAAAGGTGTGCGCCACCACCACCCAGCCTTATAACAAAGAACTTTTAAGCTCAACAGTGAGTCAGATCAATTTTAAAAATTGGCAAAACCCCTAAAAACCCATACATGTCACCATAGGAGATACTCAGATTTAACAAACATACATAAATCTGCAAATGTCCGCTGAGGTCTGAAGGTTTGAGATACACCTATTTCCAATCTAGTGAAATCCTAACCCTTAAGCTAGTGTGGTGGGGAATGGAATCTTGCAGAGGTGAACAGGCTGGGAATGCTCGCTCTTATAAATGGGATTAGTATATTTCTGTGATTTTGCAACTTTTTGATGTTTTTTGAGACAAGGTTTCACTGTGTAGTTCTGTCTGTCCTGGAACTCACTCTGTAGACCAGGCTGGCCTTGAACTCACAGAGATCCTTCTTCCTGTCTCCCATGTGCCACCACTGCCCTGCTATGATTCTGCTTTTTTTGAGGGGACCGAATGTGTCAGGAAAGCACTCTACCATTCTACAACCCAGCTGCCTTTTAAAGATTGCTCGGAAACCCCGCCCCCTTTCAGACAAAGGAAGATGGAGGGAAAGGATGTCTGACCATGATGTAACTCTGCTCAAGATTGTATTCTAACTTGAAGTTTCCAGAACTATGATAAATTACTTTTTCGTGTTTTTTTTTTTTGTTTTTGTTTTGTTTTTTTGGCCATCCACTACACATTGTTTTTGTCACGCCTTGCAAAATCGTGGAGCTCCAGCCTCCATTTGATCCTGAAGGAGAGTCTGTTGATTGCGAAATATACCAGTTTTCATGCAGCATTTGCGTTCCTCTGTGTATGTTCAGATAAGATAAAAACAAAGTTGGTTACAGCATATATATACATATTAATATATATACACACATGTATGTATATATATGTATATACACATATAATATATATATATATATTTACCAAACCCCAGAGAGCAGCCAAATGTTCTTCAAGAAGTGAGTGGATAAAGAGGGGTATATCCAGATAATGGAGAATTACTGAGCCCTGAAGTGAAACCTATTTCCTGCTATCCCGGGGTACCCAGAAAACCCAGCCGTGTGTTCCCAAGGAAGGAACCTGAGATAAGTTTCTTGTTGCTTGAGGCCAGCTGTGTGACATTCCAGATAGGGCGGAATAGTTGCCGAGGTCTTGTCAGTGGATCGAGGGCCTGGGGAGGGCAGGGTGCCAGGGGCGTCTACAGAGAGTGAAGCTGCAGGGTCACACTGTCACTCCGTGTCCAAACCCGTGGGATGTCCGGCGGACTGCGAGCACCTACTTTAGGAGATAACATCGGCAGAGCAGCTCGCGGGGGCTTAGCAAACGCATCTCTGTGCAGTGAGGGCTGAGCTCGGGCGGAGAGCTCACTGGAAACCTTGTATCTTCTGCTTGGTTTTTCTCCGAGTCCCAAACCCTACAAAGAATCCTTCAGAGTCTGTTTGAGAACGAAAAGACCCAGAGAGGGGGAGAAGGGTTTGAAACGCAGCTGAGGCCCGAGCGGGCGGTTTCACGAGTTTCAAAGGACTTTTGCTGAAGACACAGGGGAGAAGGGATCTTCTGTCCCTAACGAGATAAGCCGAGGCCCAGGCCCAGGCCTTCGCGTCCCCTGAAGCCACAGTGAGCCGGGGACGCGGGGCACCTCAAGGCAGCATCCAGGAGGCCGCGGGGCACGTGTGTGCGGGAAGGGAGCGGCGCATGCGCACGTGGGGGCCCGCCAGGACGCATGTGCAGTGCACCAGGGGCCCCGCAGTGACTCAGCGCCTTGGCTCCGGGCGCCCGGGGGCTGATGGGAGATATGCAAATGAGCTGGAGCATCATGGGTGTTGGCCCCTTATTAGGCGCGATGCTGAGGAGAGGCGAGCTTCGGTCCTGAGTGCACCAGCGGGCTTGCGGGGAGCTTGGTGAGGAGGGCGAGGACGGGCCGGGCCGGGCGGTGGCTGGGTGGCCGGGTGGGAGGGAGGGTGGCTGGGTGGCTGGGTGGCCGGGTGGGAGGGAGGGTGGCTGGGTGGGAGGTGGCCGGGTGGCTGGGTGGCTGGGTGACTGGGTGGAAGGGAGGGTGGCCGGGTGGGTGGGTGGGTGGGTGGGAGGGTGGGTGGCCTGCACTGGGGGCGCCGCGCCAGGCCGGGCCGGGTGGGAGCGCCGTGGGCGCAGGGGGACCCTGCTCCAGGCTTCCTGGCCTCCTCCTCCTTCAGTTGGTGGGCGGGGCCCACGTGTGAGGTCGAGGGGCCGTGAGCCCCGTGGAGGCCGCAGGAGCTGGGGTGTGGCGGAGGGAGCCCCAGTGGGCTCGAGGTGAGCCGTGAGCCCTGGCCTGAGCCCCAACACTCTCCCCTCAGTGGTCCGAGCAGCCCGCCCAGCAGGGGGCACCAAGCCTCATTTTCTCTGCCTTTCTAGTTCCCCACGCATAGGAGCAAGTGTGAAGCTGGAGAAGTTTCTGGAATCTCAAGGCTGACCGCTTCTCCAAGGAGGTATCCATTGACTTGGCACCCAGTTCTCACACGGCCACCCCGTGTCCTGGAGCCCAAAGCGCCCTAAACTTCCTACTGCACCCCATTTTCTCCTGTATTCCCATTCTCTGCTTTTCCTGCCTGTCCCTAGCGTCACACGGTCCCCAGACCCTGTAGACCTGACCTGCTGAGCCCACCAAGTCAGCTACGGGCAGGCTTTTTTTTTGGCCATGTGTCCCCCAGTCAACGTTCGCCATGGGGCCAAGGGCATGTCCTGCCTCTACGCGGCCTGGCTATACCAGCTTGTCCACGGAGACCAGATGAAGATCTGCTTTGCTTGCTTCAAGGCAGCTTTCCTGGTAGTTAAGAACATGCTGGAGATGGGAGACTGGGAAGAGGAAGAGTGGGGTGCTGAGCCCATGGAACTCTCGGAGGCAGGATCCGAGCCGGAGGAGTGGTCGGGGCTCAGCTGGGGAGAGGGCCAAGGGCATCTGCCGCATGGCACCGCTGTTTCTACGGGGCCTGCCATCCTGACACCAGGCCCCGTGGGCACAGAAGGGATAGGGCTGGGACCCCAGCCTGTGCCCACTGAGCTGGGGCCTCAGGAAGCTGTACCCCTGGACCTGGGCCCCGAGGATGCTGAGTGGACCCAGGCCCTTCCCTGGAGATTCGATGGTCTCTCTCCTTGTTCTCACTGGCTCATCCCCCCTCTGTCCTGGTGGGATATTTTCAATGTGAGCCCATCTCCTGGGCAACCTGTATTGTTGGAGTTGAGCCCCATCTGGCCCATGGATCCGTTGGAAGCAGAAGCCTGGTTGGTAGACCTGAAGTTCGTCTTCTTGTTGGGTGGCTTCGATGCCATCTGTTACCTGCTGTCAATGACTCCCTGCTGGGCTGTGAGGACCCGGGTCCAACGCTGGCAGGTGCTGCTGGACCCAGGTGAGGTGAGGGTGGCCCAGCTACAGAATGCACCTGGACAGCAGGACCTGCAGCGCTGGCGGCTGAGCATCTTGGAGTCCTCGGAGCTGGGGGTGGAGCTGGTGCCTGCGGATTGCAGCCTGCGGAAGGGAGGCTTCAAGGTACACTCCTACCTGCCCTGGCACAGTGACACCCCAGAGGTCTGGAGCAGGGAGCCAGGGGAGAGGCTCCTAGTCGTAGAAGTTGTGTCTCTGAGGGAGCTGCCCTGCTTCCGCTCCCCGTCCCCGGAGCCACACAACTGAGGGGCTCAGGCAGCCAGTGTTGTCCTTCCTGACCCAGGGCTGCAGGCACTGTGAAGTGCCAGAGGTCGCCTGTCCTCAGAACAGGTCGAGCAGGATGTCCATTATCTTGAGGGGAGGGTCTGGAGCGGCCTAGGGGTGGGGCCACAGTTGTCTTCAGTTGACTGCTCTGCGTTTAGAAGGTAAGCCCCCGTCTTGTCTTCAAGGGCAGGGGGAAGCCTTGTGTACCAGGTACCATGGGGGACGGTCGCTGATCCCTGTTAGTTCTGTCTGAGGTGTAGGTGGGGGCACTACACCTGTGACACACGGGTCGGCTGTGATTGACCCATGCATGTCCTGCACTAGGCTTCTGAGGGCCGGAGCCCTGGTTTCAGAGTTGACGGTTTATGCTGTTTGTTCAGTTTTTACCCTGTGACTGTTTCTGTTGAATAAAGTTGTCATGGTTTTCTTAGACACCTTTGTGGTCCCCTCATTGGGTCCTGATGGGTTGGTCCCCTCTCTCCTGGGTGAGTAGCTTTGTGGACTTTGTAGTAACCCGCCTTGTCTTTGTGGGTCTTCAGTCGGATCCAGCTGACTTGGGCAGATCGTACCTGCGAGGGGGAGTGGATTGAGAAAGGGCAATAAAAATAGTAAGGGAAAGACAGACACAGGATAGAATCAGGAGGACAATCCAGTGAACACTGAACACCTCAAGTTTATTCTTCAACATTCTTAAGTAACCCACCCAAAAAGGGGGAAATGGCAAAAGACTTCATCAAAATATGAGGAAGAAACAGACTTCCTTAATTCTCCAAACATTTGGTAATCATGCCTTAGACTAAATCTCTCATTATTTAGATAAGACATCCACACCTAAGACCAAACATCCTACAGCAGCCATGCCTTAGACCTTTAGGTTTTATGTTTAACCTTTGAAGAGTAAGGATAGTTTTGAACTCTGTGACCTTAAGTCAAGATGAAATGGAGCCATTTCTGTGGGCCCTGACAGAATTTAAGATTCCTTAGAGCTGGGAAGGGGACATAGGGTTCTGGTCTGTTTTCGGGTCACATGGTGCATTTGTCTCAAGTATATCAGCCACATCTTAATAACCTAAATGTGCAGGTCTTAAGGGACAGTTTTCTGTGTGGAGGAGTAGTGTCTCATCTCACAGAATGGCAGGAGGCGGCACAGGCATTAGGAGTTTAAGGTCACCCTCCTCTACATAACTGAATTTGAGGACAGCCAGTTTCAAAAATACAAAGCAAAAAAGGGTTTTTTTTTTGTTTTGTTGTGTTTTTTTTGTGTGTGTGTGTGTGGTGTTTTTGTTGTTTTATCCTAGCAACAAAAATCAACACTGCCTGATGCATGCTGGGCCAGATTTCTGAAGCATATGTCTTGTACTATATATTCTGGAATGTGGCCTCACTGTGAAGCCTGAGCTAGTCTTGAATTTTGGGCTGTCTTCCTGCCTCAGCTTCCCTAGTGCCTGACCACCTTGTTTCTATCATGGAGTGGAATACACGAATCTAACCTGGGAATTCTGGGTAAATGGTCCCTGTGCTGTAAGATGGGGTACCCGGTATGAAGTCCTGAGAAGCCCTGCTTTCCCCACCTACTGAGATCTGTCTGTGTGTGCTGGTCATCCCTTGTCATTTATGTGTGTTGATAACCATCATTAAGTAATCATTGCTTAGTTAGTCACGTACCTCGAGACTGACACTTATTTCCATTTGCTTTTATTTATGTATAGTGTATGCCTGTGGAGGTGAGAAGAAGGCATTGGGTCTTGTGGGGTTAACAGGCAGTTGTGAGTCACCTGACCTGGGTGACAGCTGACAGCCCACTCAGACGCTTGGTCCCCTGAAAGAGCAGTGATGGTTTGAATATGACATCCTCCATAGTCTTCAGCATTTAAATTCGTGGCCCCAGTTGGTGGCACTGTTTCAGAAGGCTTAAGAGGCATGGTCTTGTTGGAGGAAGCATGTCACTGGAGGCCATAAAAAGATTGGTGTCATTCTGAGTTCACTCTCCCTCCCTCTCCCTCTCCCTGTCTCTCCTTCCTGCTTGCTGGTCAATGTGAATTCTCAGTCTGTGTTCTGGCCAACGATCTTCTTGCTGCTATGTCTTTCTGCCATCAGGGACTCTTACCCCTTCTGGAACCATAAGCCCAAATAAATCCTATAAGTTTCCCCGTCATAGTGTTTTACCATGTCAGTAAAAAAGTATCTAACGCAAACAGCAATCAACGGCAGAGCCACACCACCTCAAACACGCTAGCCAAGTGCTGTGTCACTAAGCCGTACTGCTGCTTTTACTGTTTTTCTACTTTGAGACAGGATCTTACTAAGGTTGATCTTGACTTTGCTCCCCAACCCAGGCCAGCTTCAAACTTTGAATCCTCCTGCTTCAGCTTCCTTAATAGGGTACTTGAGGCCTGAGCCATTAGGATTGGCTGAGACTACCCTTCCAAAATAAATTCAGGTATCATTTGCTTGAGTCAAATACTTCCCGTCAATATTTTGTTTGTTTGTTTGTTTGTTTGTTTGAGACAGGGCTTCTCTGTGTAGCTCTGGCTGTCCTGGAACTTGCTTTGTAGACCAGGCTGGGCTCAAACTCACAGAGATCCACCTCCTTCTGCCTCCCTAGTGCTGGGATTAGAGGCTTGTCCCACCACACCTGGCTGAGGGTTTATTCTTATTTTATGTATATGTGTATCAGTACATTGCCTACATGCATGCATGTGCCGCATGTTCAGGTACTGCCCATGGAAGCCAGAAGAGGGTGTCAGATCCCCCTGGAACTAGAGTTAAAGATAATTGACAGCTACCATGTGGTTGCTGGCAATCAAACCAAAGTCTTCTGCGAGAGCAACAAGGGCCCTCAACCACAGATGCATCTCTCCAGCCCCTCACTATCAGAATTTAGGAGGCAGATGAGAGAGGAGATCTGACCTGTTCAGATTGGGAATTAGGTGAAGAGTTACTGTTCTAGAGAGCTCTGGAAGTCTGCTGCCTTTGGAGTCCTGAAGCCGTCTCTTATCACCCCAGAGCTTTTGACCTTTGAATCACTGGGAGAATACAGGCTCTCTTTCCCTCCCACCCTTCTTCTGCCTCCCACACACAGCGGAGCACAAAGCCAGAGGTAAGCTAAGCTCTGTCTTGGTAATCGAGAGCCATATGCAGGCCCCTGTGTGGTAATAGGTAATGCTGACCCTGGGCTCTAGCATTGACAGTGAGTATAGCCACCATATCCCACCCAGGCCACGATAGCAGAGTCAGGGGTAGGTGCCCAGCTAGATGCTGGGGCTGTTTTTGGCCTCTTCATTACCCTCCAAAATGGAATCTACTGTCTTAAAAAGACAAAATTCTAAGCAACATTCAAGAATTAACTATTCTGGGCAAATCAGACATCAGTTGTCTTACCCTTAGCCATGACCGTCTGCCCTTTTGGGAGGGTGCCCTCTCTGTCCATCATTCAAGTGACAGACTATACTGCACACAATGAATAACACATACCTGGGTTGAAAATAGCTTTAAATATCTTTATTTAGCTTCCTTATTTTGAGCTTTAAACAAAACAGAAACAGGTGATCCGGGCTGTTGCAATTAAAGGGCTGCATGGAAATGTGGGTCCTTCCCTCTTGGAAAGATGGAGGTTGAAAGGCATCCTTCCTGACAGTTCTAAAGGTATTCATAATACCTCTAGACTCTCCGCGTGCCCCCACTGCCCTGGTCAGTACAAGCCTCACTTGAGGATCCCATGAGAGACCCCCAGAAGCCACTGACAGGCACACAAAAGGCCCCCCAAACTGTCACAGCTCCTTTCTTCAATCACTGCCTCTAGTGAGCGATCAGATGTCTAGGGGACTTGTCCGCTGCCCTTTCTTTTCCAGGGTAAACAGGACCCTGTACACCCTGGCCCAGGCACAGAGTCCGTATTCAGGATGGGTGTGGGCATGACAGACTTGAGCCAAAAACCCATTCCTGAATGCTGCTGTGCTGAGTATTCGGTTTAAACAGGCACATTTGGAGTACACAGACCCTCAAAGTCAGGACTGAGGCCAGCCCACACATCTGGTGGAGGAAAGATTTTGGAAACTTACTGCTCCTGGGAGCATTTGGCCGATCCTGCTGGCGTAGAGCCGGTGCCTGGAATCCTGGGATCTTCGAGAGTGTCCAGAAGCCCACCACCCCCATGGTAGGACCGATTTTCAGGAGAGCCCTCCTTGCCAATGGCACAACCTGGTGGCCACTTTATACTTACCAGGCTCCGGTCTATCCTCTTACACCCTCCAGGCCTTCCAGAACCTGTCCCTAGGCGGTCTCTTAGGAAGAAATGAGAGTCAACTGCCAGTCCCTTAAAAATTCCTGTGACCTCCGGCCCTGCGATGTCTCCAGCCCTTGATTTTGGATCAGAGGAGGTACACCTTTATGTGCCCCGGGTGCTCTTCTAGCTGACCTTGACTGGTGGCTGGGCCAAAGTCTTCCAAGTCATCCTACCATGAGCCCTCCCTCCCTCTAACCTACTCCACCTTTGGCAAGTAATTAGTGGGCCCTAGAGCCCGAAATGCCAAGATTAACACGAAAAAAGGCAGCTTGTAGAGAAAGTCTGGAAGTTTACTCATGGGCTCCATGCAGTAACTGAGCAAGTTCAGGCCCATTACATGAATAAACAGCATGCACAAGGAAAGGCTGGGGTGCACAGATGCCAGAACAGCAGGTGCTATGTATTGTGTTCTTTATGACCCACGGTTCATGGGCTCCTTCCGCAGCACACCCAATCCTTGTCTCTGGAATGTTCCTTCTTTCCTTTTCTCTCTTCCTTTCTTCCATCCATCTTTTTTTTCTTCTTTTTTTTTTTTATTTTTTATTTTTGGTTTGTCAAGACCACTATGTAGCCCTGGCCTCGAAATCACAGATATACACACACCTACCTCTGCCTGAGTGCTGAAATTAAAGGTGCATGTCACCACTACAAGGGTGTGTGTGTGTGTGTGTGTGTGTCTGTCTGTCTGTCTGTCTGTCTGTCTGTCTGTGAGTCTCTGTGTGTGTGAGTGTATGTGTCTGTGTGTGTGTGTGTGTGTGTGTGTGTGTGTGCTGTGAGTCTCTGTGTGTGTGTGTGTGTGTCTGTGTGAGTGTGTGTGTGTGTGAGTGTGTGTCTGTGTGTGTGTGTCTGTGTGTACATGTTAATTTGAGATAGGATTTCTTTGTATAGCCTTAGCTGTCTTGTAGACCATGCTGGCCTCCTGAGTGCTAGGATTAAAGGTGTACACCACTATGCCTGGCCTGGCTTGGCCTGACCCCGATTTTCTTTCTTACTAGCCTGTTTCTTGTTCTGTTTTGTTTTAGTTTTTGACACAAGTTTTTTCCATGTTTCCCTGACTGTCCTGGAAATTGCTCTGTAGACCAGGCTAGCTTGAACTCACAGAGATCTGCCTGCCTCTGCTTTCAGAGTGATAGGATTAAGGTGCAATTGGCCACCACCATTCCTAGCTGTTTTCTTATTCTTATTTCTAACTCTGTATCTCCAGTATAATCCTTTGTCCAGGGACTCCAGAACCTTGAATGGAGCTCCCTCTAAACTCAGACAGCGTGGCATTAAACTTCTTCTTATCTCTATCTCTTTTCAATAGCAATCAAAAGCTGGCATCATAGACTTCCTCATTGCTTCTGTAACCTCTATGCCTAACTTCAAAGGCTAATTTCCTCTCTACCCCATTCCACCTGCCTGTTTGCTGCTAACAACCTGTTGTTTTTTTCACAAACTAATGAAATTGTCCACCACTTCATTTTGAGTCTATTTGTTTTGTTTTATGATGTTTTTAAGATTTATTATTACTGGCTAGGCAGTAGTGGCAAATTGTTACAAGCAGTTTTCCCGCCAGCCTGGTCCCACAGCTGTGTCGGTCCCAAATAACACACAGAGACACTGTATTAGATGTAAAGCTGTTGGCCTGTTATTAGCATTCCTTATTGGCTAGCTCTGTCTTAAATATTAGCCCATGTATTTCCACGTGGTCTTATCTTACTGGAGAGAGGGTCTGAACCTCTTCTCTCAAGTCTCTACCTCTTGAATCTCCCCACTACATCTCCCAGAATCCTCCTTGTCTCCTAGTGCAGCCTGTCTTGCCTATTTGCCAACAGTGCTTTAGTCATTAACCAATAAGAGAAACATATTTACAGAATGACATCTCCCATCATCTCCTCTTTTCTGTCTAAATAAAAAGGGGTTTAACTTTAACATTGTAAACTATATAACAAAACAGTTACCAAATAAAAACTATAGTTAACAATATTTAGTCCATTAACATTTAGCAAGATTTAAAGAAATTACACCCTCATCTATCCTATCTTTGTGAGTCTAAAGTCTTATATGTAACTTATCTTTAATCTTAACTAAAAAAAAAAATAAAACCAAAAAACTATAACCATAACTATCTGTCTTAAACTCCATCAAAAACCACAGAAGGATAATATATAAACTCTAGAAATGACAGAGACAACTCGTTACCTGGTCAGTCACCTGAAGTTCTTCTGTAATGTTTCATCTTCAGCCTATATGCCATAGTGTGTCTGGCAGACTCTTCAGCAAAACAGGAAACTTTAAACTGTTCACCTGTATTGGCAGTTTGTGAGTCACTTTTTTCTGTGTCCTGCAGACTGTTTGGCAGACTCTTCTTCCATGAATCAGCAGCCATTTTTTTGTGGGTCCTACATGTCCAGTATATACAGCATAAAGTCAAACAGTCCAGACAAGAGCAGTTTCTTGCCCAAATAGCCAGTCTTGCCATATTGGAAGCAAACTCCATAATGAGTTTCTTTTCCATCTTCCTTTCTGATGCAGGTGGTGTTGCCAGGGGCAGTTGTGCCTCACTGTCAAGAAAAACCCTAAACCATTTTAAATGCCTTATTCTGTAGGTCTTTGAAAGGTTTGAAGAATGCCTATTTATCTCAAATACATCTCTGCATATCTAGAAAATCTAATACTATAAGTTTTGACTATTATAGACAACTATATTCTGTACTAAATTATACATTACATTTCTAAACGAACTATATAAACACAATACCTAAACAAGAGGAGAAACTGTTTCAGGGGGTCTGGCTTGATCAAACCATGTTAGTCTGGAAGGAATCCACAGCTTTTCCTTTTCTGTGGAAACAAAAATAGAAATGCTTTTTCTCAGTAACCTGTCCTTAGACTTAAATTTGGAAGTCAAAGCATTTTTAAGATATATAAATTGGATTAATTCAGTAAAATTTAACAGTTGTTGCTATTTCCTCCACAGTCAAACAATACAAAGAAAACACAATAGCATACAGTATCCAGACTCTCTGTGCTTTCTATGGCCACATGGCTTTTTTTTAATTATTCTATTTCTTCTACTTCTATTTTTCATTTTTTGAGACATGTTTTCTCTGTAACTTTGTCTGTCCTGGAATTTGCTCCGTACACCAGGTTCACTTTGAAATCCCAGAGATCTGCCTGCCTCTGTCTCCCAAGTGCTGGAATTAAAGGCGTGCACCACCACATTCTTGCTTTTCGAGACAGGGTTTCTCTGTGTAGCTTTGGAGACTGTCCTATAACTAGGTTTTATAGACCAGGCTGGTCTCGAACTCACAGAGATCCTCCTGCCTCTGTCTCTGCCTCCCGAGTGCTGGGATTAAAGGCATGCACCACCAACACCAGGCTTCTATTTTTTTTTTTAAACCACTTTATCCTGTTTCTTTTTCTCTACCAAGCCTAGGTATATTTTAAAACACACTGTAAACCTTTAGAGGTTTTCTTTTACCTGAATCTGTCTTTATGCTGAGTCAGGAAACCGCCCTTAAAGGAGCCGCACAAATCTCTGCTTGTCTCTAGCAAAACAAGAGTCCCACCAAGAAAAATGCTGTTACTAAGAAGCCTTGCTTGTCTCTGTTCTTTTGTTTCTAAAACCCCTTTTTAAGCTTTTGTCAAGTTTTAAGTGAAAGTTGTCGAATCCCATGCCGTTGCAGGTACCATTTTGTTACGAGCAGTTTCCCCCATAGCCTGGTCCCACAGCAGTCCCAAATAACAGCTGTTGGCCTGTTGGCCTATTGGCCTGTTACTAGTGTTCCTTATTGGTTAGCTCTGTCTTAAATATTAACCCTTTCAAGACCAGTCTGCGCTACAGAGCAAATTTTGTTTCACCCAGAGCTATGCAGAGAAACCCTGTCTCAACAAACAAACAAAAAGATCTACTTTAATTTTTATGTATGAGTGTTTTGCCTACACCAATTATATACCTGGTGACCTAGGATGCCAGAGGAGGGTATCAGGTATAAATGGACGTTTCTCTCCTGAATAAACACTCAGATGCGGCCAATGGCTCAGGCGTATTACTGACTGGCTCTCACAATTAAATTAACCCATTTCTGTTAGTTTGCACTTTACCTCACATCTTGCTTCTCTAGAAGCTCCATCATGTCTCCCTGACTGCCTTATTTCTGTCCGTAACTCTGGATTTCCTGCCTAGCTATATTTTGCACTGTCATAGGCAAAAACAGCTTTATTCATCAACCAATAAAAGCAACACATATTCACAGCATACAGAACATCCCATATCATCTCCCATTTTCCGTGTTATTAAAAAGGAAGGTTTTGGGCTGGAGCAATGGCTCAGAGGTTAAGAGCACTGGATGCTGTTCCAGAGGACCTGAGTTCAATTCCCAGCAACCACATGGTGGTTCACAACCCTCTGTAATGAGATCTGGTGCTCTCTTCTGGCCTGCAGATACATACACATGCAGGCAGAATACTGTATGTGTAATAAGTAAATAAATCTTAAAAAAAAAAGGAAGGTTTTAACTTTAACAGTAAAATTACATACAACAAAATAGCTATCAAGCAAGAATTATAGTTATATTTAGTCTATTTGTATTTGACAAAGTTAAAGAAAATACTCTATCATTTATTCTAACTTTGTGAGTCTAAACTTTTATATCTAATTTATCTTTTATCATAACTAAGAAAAACTATAACTTTCTGTCTTCAACTCCATCAAAGACCCCAGAAGGATATAATATTACCTAAGTAAACAGGAAGTGTATTGTAAACAACTTCCAAAACTCTAGAAACAACAGATATTTGGACAGTCACCCAAAGTTCTTCTGTTGGGCCATCCGTCTTCAGCCTATAGGCCTATAGTGTCAGTCCAGTTTGTCTGGAGTTTCCTCTGTGTCCTGAGGAATGTCTGGCAGACTCTTCCATGAAGCAGGAACCCTGAAGAACTGTCTCATCTTGTTTTGGCAAGTTCATCAGTCATTTTCTTGTGGGCCCTCTTGTAGTGAGATATTCACTTTGTCCGCATCTGTGGCACTGACCAGGCCCATTAGGGGTGGAGACTGGCAGAAGTGACCTGGGGAACTAGGTCTGAGGAGGAGCCCAGGAGTGCTCTCTTGCTGGTGGGACCTGCTGGTGTTCATCTGTCTAGGATGTAAGTTATTTCTCTCTGAATAAACATTTGTTCTGCCTATTTGTTTTTCTTGATCCTTATTAAACCACAATATCCTGTATGTCCAGTTTATACAGCATCCAGTCAAACAGTCCAGGCAAGAGCAGTTTCTTGCCCAAATGGCTAGTCTTGCCATATTAAAAGCAAGCTCCATAGGGAGATTCTTCAATGCCCATTATCCTCTTGAAGTAACTGGTGCTGCCAGGAGCCGATGGGTCTCACTGTTAAGAAAAGTCTTAAGTTTTTAAAACATTTTAAGTGCCATGTTCTGTAGGTCTTTAAAGTGTTTGAAGATTACCCATCTGTCTGAAATATATCTCTGTATATCTAGAAAGCATAGCTAACATGATTATGTTTGTTATAGAGACTATTAAATTGTATTTCTTAACCATATAATACATTTTAAATGAGCTGCATAAACATAATACCTTAAACAAGAGTAGAAATGTACATATAATGTAACAAAATTGACCTTAAATTTGTATCAATGAACCAAAATCCATACCAACATAAACTAATCATTTCTGTATCATATTCTGTTTTTGTCTTTAGACTCAGAGGCCAGCTGTGAGCATGTATGTATGAGGGGGCAGGCATGTTTATGTGTACACGGATGGGTGTGTGTGGGTACACATGTTTGAATATATGGACACCTGTGCCCCCTGCTAACAGGTGCAGCCTCCCAGGCCCCAAGGAGCAGATATTTGGTGTGGTTGGTGCTGCAGGAATGTGCCTATCAAAGTGATGTGAGCACCAATAACAGGGACTCAAAGGAGGGGCCCAAGGTGAGGGTACCAAACACCAATATTGGCCAAGGCTGCCGTGGGCGAGAAAAGACGCAGAATGTTCCTATTTTCTGCTCACCTGTGACATCCACGACTTTTAAATTTTACTTGCATTTCTGTGTAACGAGAAATTCGCATGCAGCCTCTCATCTGCAGTTCAGCAGGGCTGAGCCATGAAAGGACATCCAAGATAACCAGGGCCTGTTCATTCCTTCTTGGCCATCCCACAGTGTGGCTGAGGCAGAGGCTTTGTGAGGGTGACGCAGGATATCTCAGGAAAGTGGGATGGAGTTGAGCCATTTAACCAGGATGGACACAAGGCTCCAACCTCTGTGACATCACCAGAGACTGTCCCCCAACCCATCTTCTATTGTTTTACCTCCTCTGTGGCAAGAGATTCTCCCCCATCTGCCTGCTGGCAGTCTCTCTCTCTCTCTCTCTCTCTCTCTCTCTCTCTCTCTCTCTCTCTCTCTCTCTCTCTCTCTCTCTCTCTCTCCTCTCTCTCCCCCTCTTCTCTCTCTTCTTCTTCTCTCTCCCCTCCTCTTTTTCCTCTTCCCCCTCTTCCTCTTCTTCCTCCTTCTCTTTCTCTCTCTCTCTCTCTCTCTCTCTCTCTCTCTCTCTCTCTCTCTCTCCTCTCTCTCTCCCCCTCTCTTCTCTCTCATCTCTCCCCTCCTCTTTTTCCTCCTCCTCCTCTTCCTCTTCCTCCTCTCTCTCTCTCTCTCTCTCTCTCTCTCTCTCTCTCTCTCTCTCTCTCTCTCTCCACACACACACACACACACACACACTGGATGGCTGGTGGGGTCCTCAAGTTTGGTTACAGATATAACTTCTGTAACAAACAGTTCCAGGATGGTCATGTTGCTTGCCCCTATCCCAAACCTTGGACCAGGGTTATCACAGGATTCAGTGTCAGGCCCAGGGGCCCCAGAAACCCTGGCTGCCTAGGGCCAGAAGTCCACAGTCTCATAGTCTGGGCTGGTCCTGAGAACTGGGTATGTCCTGTGGTGGGCCCTCAAGAAGCCTGGGATGCTGGCAGCGTTGTAGGCAGCTCAAAGAGGTAGGCACCATGCTTGGGTCATGCTGAAATAATTGGCCCCAGAGTCTTTCTGGCACCACTTAAAACATCAGCTGGGTGACACCCAAGCTTTTAAAAGGCAACAAATGTGGGAAAGTGTCCCTGGGCCCTGGCAGGCCTCCCTCAGAGACTGTTTACCATGCAGGAGACACCCCCACATAACCTCAGCAGAGCTATAGATTCTGTTCTCAATGCTTGTCCAGGCACCAAGTAAGAGCTCGTTTCTACATCTGGGCTGAAAGGAGAGTGCTCCTTAGCCAGAGAAACATGGCTCCTTCTCTCAGTTATGCATATAGTAGACATGTCCTTCCTAGCAGAAGTTCAAAGGACACCTCCACATCTGAGCTGTCTGAGCAGCTTGAAAATCTGGGAAGCAAGCCTGTGCTTCCCATGTGTCAGGAAACGGATCCAGGGCTAGGAATGCACTGGGAGAAGAGGCAACAAGATTGCTGATTAACTCCATGATCTAGAAGGGAGGAAACGGAAGAGACTCCCTGTCGATAATTCCTAAAACTGGGCTATGGGTGACCCCAGGTTTCTGCTTTGTGCTCTCATCCGTGTTGATGCCTGGACTTTCCCATAATAAATTAAATCTTAAGAGCTGGCCTGTGTGATCTGGTAACCCCAGCTAACTCTCAATTCAGAAAGGTGAGAGTCTTGGGTTCGAGGCCAGCTTGGATTACACAACAAGCTAGAGGTAATTCAAAGCTAGGTGGTAAGCCTGCCTCAATCAATCTAACAGTCAATCAAATGTGAGCTTCCTTTGTGATACCATCCCCTTTGGAGCTTTTGCCAGCTGGCTCTGCTGCCCTGCTGTTTTAGAGCAGGATGGGGATTGGTCCCACTCACCTATGTAGGTGAGCCTCTCAGAGAAGATCTGGCATCACTTGTGGGCTGGAAAAGATGGGCAAGGGACAGTACATAATAATGACTCAGATGGAGGTGGAGTCAGAGTGCAATCTGTGGAATCCCCCAGAAACGCCTTTCCAGTGTTCGGAAACTGGGTTCAGAGTGGGGATTTTGTGCCTTCCATGAGTACTGGCCCACCACAGGGGAAAAGCATTGCCTTACATGGATGGATGCTGGTTTCTTATCAGTTCAGACTCCAAGCTGAGTTTCACTGTAGAGCCAGCTCCTCCCATCATCATAGTCTGTCTGTTCCTTAGGCAGGGTGTGTGTGTGTGTGTGTGTGTGTGTGTGTGTGTGTGTGTGTGTGTGTAAAGAACAAACCCGTTCAGTAATTCATACCAGCAGTGGGGGCAGTTGCATTTGGTGACACTAAGATGGAGAAAAGTCCCAAAGTCTGTGTTGTGTTGACCTCTGCACATGCTCTGGGGGTTGGCTCCCTGTTTCAGTTCTAGAGTCTTGTCATTGGAGGAAGAGAAGATGGAGGATCTGGAGACCCTTAAAAGACTCTCACCATGCTAAAGGCTGGCAAACACCAATTCTGCCTGGTGACTGTCAGGGTTAAGTTCATTTATAAAGAGAAAAAGGAAAGTATACTTCAGAGAGCCTGGGGTAGGCTGTTCCAAATGTGGATACCACCTCATTGTGTCCTATGCTATAGATTTAAAAATATATATTTTCAAAAGTGTTATTTATTCATGAAAAATATGAGAGCATATAAAAATGCTAAGAACTGCCACATGAGGCCAAGAAGAAAATCCTAATATTCACAAACTTCATTTGCAATGGTCCATTAACCGTAATGGTTTAAAGACAACAGAAAGTTTATACCTACTGGCATATTACAAGTGGATTTCAACTCACTGGTGAATCTAACACAAATTAGATGAAAGAAAAAAACACAAACTGATTGAATAAAAATATATATTTTCTCAGTTGGGAGGTGGTGATGTACGCCTTTAATCCCAGTACTCAGGAGGCAAAGGCAGGCAGATCTAAGTTCCAGGCCAGCCTGATCTACAGAGTGAGTTCCAGGACAGCCAGGGCTACACAGAGAAACCCTGCCTCTAAAACAAAAATATGATTCTTTGTTGTATCTTAGAACAGCGAAGATTATTTTAAAAATCTCTATGACAATTTCATATATATATGAAATGTTTGGGTCATTTTTGCCACTCCCCCCCCCTTTTTTTGTTTTTTCCCCTTTTTTTTTTTTTGGTTTTTTTTTTGTTTTTTTTTTTGTTTTTGTTTTTTTTTCAAGACAGGGTTTCTCTGTAACAGTCCTAGCTATCCTGGGTTTTGTTTGTTTTTGTTTTTTTACTGGAATGTGGAGAACTTACCAATGGTTATACCCCTCCCCCATCAACCACTAACTGTCAATGACCCCTCGGGGAGGGATATATCCTCGTGAGCCCCTCCCCTATCCATAACAGAAGGTTGACAGTCCAGTTTTATGTAGGACACTCAGAGATGATCACATTGAGCACAACAGTTGTGTCACATCCAAAACAGATCTTCATGGCACTCTTCCCTGTCCTCTGGTTCCCACATTCTTTCTAACCCCCCCCCCATTTGCAACGGTTCCCTGGGCCTTCAAGGAGGCACAGCAGTCACCCTTTCCCTCACCAGTTGTGAGTCTGACTGTTGCCCACTGCAACGAGAAGCTTCTCAGACCAAGGCCGAAAGCAACGCCATATGGATATAAACAACGGTGGTAGGTTCTCCCATGGAATCTGTGACCTCCCTGCCATAGGCTTTGGCCAGGTTTATAGTCCTAGACATGAATTCTCTCCTGTGGAATGTAGCTGAGATCCAACCAGAAAGTGGCTGGTTAGCTCCATAACGGTCATGCCACTATATCTTAACACCTGGCCGGGCTGTATTACAGCTTGCAGAGCACATTAGTTAAGATCGTTGCTGCTTTCTTTCTCTAGTGCTGGACCCTCCAGCACTATGAGAACTAGACAGTAGGGAGGAAGCTTCCAGGTCAGTTACAACTCAATGTTTGTATGTCCAACAAACAAAGCACGTTGTGTCTTCAACATCTTGTTCTGGCATGAAGCTAAGGGCAATGTCAACAACTCATAGGAGGGTATCCCACACCTGGAAACAATTTTTGGATTGGTGTTGGTATTGCTGGGGGTTAAACCTAGGCCCTCATGCATGCTAGATAACCACTGAGGTACATCTCCAGGATTCTAGACTCACACCGAAGAAAAACATTTCAGGATTAGTCAATATGAAGCAGAATTAGCAAGTTTACCGATTACGAGAAAGGAGAGACCTGGAGAACAACACAGTGACATAAAAAATAAATAAATAATCCCATCTCCTAGGAGGCTGATGCAGGAGGGCTGCTATGTGCTCAAGCCCAGCCTAGACTACGTAATGAGTCCCAGGCCAGTCTGAGTTACAGTGTGAGTGAGAAAAACAAAACAACCACAACAAAATGTTTCCCTGACCAGTCCCAAAGCTAGAACTATCCTGGTTTCACTCACATTTGACCCAGGACAAGGAGAGCAATTGCCCCATAAGCATCTATACCCCAGGTATGAACTTGTGGGTTGAGCAGTGATACCTGTTCTGTAGGGCATTTGCACTGTGCCCCTTCCTTCCTGTTTATTTTATTCTGGGCAGGTGGCCAAGGGGCAGCAGACATGGTCCTTCCCGCTGTGTTCCCCAGTGGCTTTCTGGAGGTCACATCCAGTTCTGCCCACCAACTGTTAGGAGGAAGTCTTGGGCCGTGGCTTCACACATGGCCATAGCTCAGTGTAGAATTCCCCCAAGCTTATCATTTTCAGAGCAGGTGGATATGTTTAACTTTGTCCCAGGGACTGACAACGACATTTTATTTCTTTGGGTGTCACACCACACCTCCAGGCTCTTCTTTCTGATGAGGGGAAGCCTGCTAGATTGCAAACCTGCCTACACCTGCATTCCCTTTTCCGTAATTCACTTGACTTGCACATGGCAATCCATACCCTTTGATCATGCAATGTACACTGGCACACACACACACACACACACACACACACACACACACACACACACACGTGTACAAAGAACAACCTCCTCCCCATAGGTTCTGCTCAGAGAGAACACAGCCCCAGTGGACAGTGGCCCTGGCGTCAGGCAGAGCTGAGAGCTATGTGTGACTAGCACAGAGCACCAGCCCTGGAATGCCCTGTCACTGACCCCAGAGCCTCTGTCCCTTCAATTCCTGCCTGCCCTCCTCTCTGGCTAATAATCTAACTTTTGACATTAGATGTGGGATGGAAGAGTCAGTCCACTCAAGTTTCAGAGTGTCTTTTGATCCCTGCCTCTTTGCTATTTCATGAGAATTATAGAAACACTTTTGTTGTTGTTTGTTGGCTCATATGCACAGGGATCACAGGCTGGAGGCAACATTGGGCATCATTCCTCAGAAGCCACCAGCGTGTACACACACACACACACACACACACACACACGACAGTGCTTGATGACATTGACATTAATGCTTGATGTCTTTCTCAAAAATCACTGTCCACTTTATTTACTGAGGCTGCTTTTTTTTTTTTTTTTTTTTCTAACCCATAATTCAACAATTTGGCTTTTCTAGCTAGCCAGTTGGTCTCATCTTTACCTCTCAAACATTGGATTACAGGCAGGCGGCCCATATCTTGTGGGGGTGCTGAGAATCCAAACCCTAGACGTCACACTCATGGTAAACATACTACCCATTTAACCATTTCCCCAGTTCCCTAAAACCACTTTTTTTTTTTTTATTTAACAAGTCATTGTACTATGAAAGCCACTGAGTTTTATTAATTTGGGGATAATGGTTGTCTGTAGGTCTTCAACTGAAGTTGCCAGAAATGCATCTAACCATATCCATGGTGAGGACATGGCTGCAGAGCCCCTGGATAGCTCTGCCACTTCACACATCCTTAAAGTTTCTAACTAACCAGCCAAGCGTTGGTGGCACATGCCTTTAATCCCAGCACTCGGGAGGCAAAGGCAGGTGAATCTCTGTGAGTTCGAGGCCAGCCTGATCTACAGAGTGAGTTCCAGGACAGGCTCCAAAACAATACAGAGAAACCCTTGTTAGGAGCAGTCTTTCCACCAGCCTGGTCCCACAGGCGTGTTAGCCCCAAATAACACACAGAGACGCTGTATTAGATATAAAGCTGTTGGCCTGTTTCTTATTGGCTGGCTCTGTCTTAAATACTAACCCATTTCTATCAATCTAAGTGTTTCCACAACATCGTCTTATCTTACCGGAGAGCAGGTCTGGGCTTTGTTCTCAAATCCCTATCTCTTGAATCTTCTCCTACCTCTCCCTGAATCCTCCTTGTCTCCTAGTCCCGCCTATGTTGCTTTCCTATTGGCCAACAGGGCTTTATTCATTAACCAATACGAAAAACATATTTACAGAATGACGTCTCCCATCAAACCCTGTCTCGAAAAACAAAGCCAAAGTTGTGAACTACCCAACACGGGTACTAGGAAGTGAACTGGAGTCTTCTTCAAGGGCAGCATTCGTTATTAACAGCTAACCCATCTCTCCATCCCCCGTTACACATTTTAAAGGGAACGGAAGTCTTGCTTATGACCTAAAATGTCTCAGCAGAGGGTAGGCAAGCCCAAGCCCAGTGACTGGAGTCTCCCTGAGGCCAGTGGCCCTGGGAAACTGTTCACCCCAAAAAGGAAAAAGCCAGGGGGCCCCAGGGGAAAAAGGTGGATGGAAGGCTGGGCCAGAGAGTGGAGAGCTCTTGAGGATCCAGACTCGCTCAGGCTGTGGCTCAGCAGAGGCAAGTGGAACCCTGACACATCTGGGTGACCCCAGCCAAGGGCACCAAGGCAGAGAAGAGCAGAGTGGGCCTTCAGAAACTCCAGCTTTTCAAATACCGTCCAAAGTGGTTCCTGACAACCCCAGCCGCCCACGTGTGGTGGGAGTTCTGCTGCAGCTAAGACCGTCAGATTCCCAAAGCTGTTCTGGTAAAGGACATACAAATATGAATTTCCATCGTGAGACAAAACGCCCGCTCGGTCCTAGCTAGGTACTCACTCTGCACATGCTAGAGGGTGTCCCTTCCATTAGCAGGCTGGTGCCCTGTGGCCAATGAACTAGGCCAGCGTCGCAGGAGATCCTGCTGCCTCCGTCCCTCACTCCCTAACTCAAGGGTCTAACATTCTCAGGCTCTAGCCTGGCTGTGGGTGAGAGCTAGCATGAATTCCTCTCTTGTGGCTCTGAAACAATCCATCTCCCACCTATCCAGGATCCCTGAAGGAGTGGGGTTTGTGAGCCACAATGAAGCAGGTGCAATGGGGATGTGTCAATCTCACTAAGGCCTGGGAAATGTGGGCCGCCGGGCTGTACTTGTGAGGTTTCCCTGGGGCTGAGCAGAGGTAAAGTGTTCCTGACTAGCCCTGGGATTCCTCTAGGAACGGTGTTAACTAGAGTTCTGTACCCTGTGTTCAACATCCGTGGTTATCACAGAATGCTTGAAAGTCCCATGTGACTCTCTATAGCCTGGTGGCAGCCTGGGGCACCCCACACGGGGACATATGGGGAGGTTTATCTTGTCAGTATGACAGCTCCCTGGTCCAACTCCTGAGCAAGCTGGCTCTGACCTGCCAGCAGGGACCTGAAGGGTGAATGGTACTCTCCACAGATAACCTGTGGTCTGTGCACCCAGACCTTCACCCTCACACAGAGCAAACAAACCCCAGTGTTCTCTAACTTAAGGGAGTGGGCTGTGGACATCCATCAGCCCAATCCCAGTTCACAGAAAGGTCCAGCAGCTCCTTGAAAGTAAGATACAAATACAGGTCATGACCCTCGGGACATAAGTGGATGGAGGAATCTGGCGATGGGGTTGATTCAACACTTCTAGGGAAAAACACTCTGAGCTCGGCTTACAGGAAGCCTGCAAGGAAATGGCAGGCTGTTAACAACGGTTCCTAAAAAGAAAGAACAGGAACTCAGCTGTCTGCCTCCCACCCACAGTAACCTTGCTTCCTTCGTTGCCTCAGCTTCTCCAGCGAGATTGTTCGAGGGGGCCTTTTCGTCCACGGCCCACCTCTAGTCTTACGGGCAACCTCCTGCCCCAATCAACCGGACTGAGTACCCCATGCCTACTAGTGAGCCAAGCCGGAGGAATGTGTGTGGCAGTGGGCTGTTAGGTTACCTTATAGCCAAGAGCCTCATGCTAACCTCAGGCTCCTCACTCAGCTGAGGAGAGATGCCTGAGCAGTTTTCAAACACTGTACAAAGATGGAGGAGAGATTCAGGGTGGTCTCGATCTTCACGTGTGTAAAGAGGTCCTCCCGATTGAACCTGGGAGGAAAGAGCATGCTAATACCGTGACGTGGTCTTGCAGAAAGCTGCCAAACATTGGGGAAAACGGGCCACCCACTGGCTTCTGGTGTGGAATGCTTAAAGGAGGCAGGTTTGGAATATGTGTTGTCTCATTTGTTCTTTTTAAAGGAAAAAGTTATGTTCAGAGCTGGAGGAACGACGCAGCTGGTAAGAGTACTCCGTGTTCTTCCGAAGGACCCAAGTTCATTTGCCAGCATCCATGTCGGTCAGCTCATGGCCACTTTTAACTGCAGCTCCAAGGGCCTCTGATGCCTTCTGGCCTTCTTGGGCTTGTGCATACATGTGGCAATCGCTCACATAGATACACGCACATGTGCACATAAATAAAAGTAGACACATAAAATGTATTACATATATTCATTTATTTGGGTAGGCCTATGTACATGGGTAGTTGTGCTACAGCACGTGTGTGGAGGTCATTGTTAAGTCTTCCCTTCCACCGTGTGGGTCCCTGGGATTAAACTCTGGGCCTTCTGAATTGGCGGCAAGGGCTTTTACTACTGAGCCATCTCATTAGCATGTACTTTTTATTGTAGTGTTTTTTAAATGGGGTCTCACTGTGTATCCCAGGCTGGCTTCACATTCGTGGCAATCCCCCTGCTACAGGCTGCTGAGAGTTGGGGTTAGAGGTGGGGTCTAATGGAGCACTTAGAGGAGCTGGCTTACGGGGTGCTGGTGGCAGCTAAAACGCTAGGTGTGGCATCTGGATTTCCGCAATCCTCTGCTCTGACCCTTGGAGAGTGCCAGCCAGGTTTGCTGCTCTGGGGAGGCACTTCCTCGAGACATCCCTGGTCCCTTGTCCCACTGTTCTAGAAACATCTCATCCTGCCTGGTGGTGGAGTTCTAACGTCCCTGATCATCTTAAACACTGAAAGATAAATCAGGCAGTGGGGCGTGTGTGTGTGTGTGTGTGTGTGTGTGTGTGTGTGTGTGAGAGAGAGAGACCTGGGCTCTCCTCAATACCTTGTCCCCACCAGCAGCAGAGCAAGGCTGGTTCTGAGATGCCTCTTAAACTCTGTCTTCCTCCCAAAGTAGCATCCCAGGGCCATGGCCCCTCACCTAGGTGCCTAGGGACTGAGGCCTGGCTGTCTGTTGATGCACTGTAGTGTCCTCTCTCCAAGGACCAGAACTCTGATCCTAGGATAATTCTAGGAAGGGAAGGCAGGCGGTCAACAGGACAGGGCCTTTCTCTGTGCTGAGTGCCACTTCTGGCTCCGATGGCCAAAGCCGGCCAGAGAAGGCATAGAAGGCCGCCAAGAGCAGGCTGCTGAGAGAAAAGCCAACACCAGTCCTCAGACAGTGCCACCTTCCTGGAGTGGGTGCCTTTTCTAGACCTTTGACGTGAGATGTACTGGAGTCTCCATGCCTGCTGAAACAGCTAGGGCCTAAAGCCAGGCCCCCTAAGTGGGGCACAGCCATATGTTTTAGCTTCCTGCTGTCCCAAAAGTCCTCTGAAAAGCCACAAGGCTGGGGGACTGGCTCACTCTTACCCCATCCTGACTTCCAGCTCCTGGCAGGGAAGCTGCCTCCCGCAGTCCTCCCTAGAGGCTGTGTGTCCCCAGGTCAGGAGTCATGATTGTCATGCATTATTAAGAGAAAGACTCAAGTTTCCAGGAAAACCCATCTATCAGGGGTGTGGCACATTCAGTCTGAGCTCAGAGGGCCAGGGACAAAGCAGGGACTAGCTGTCTGGAGACCCAAGCCATGCTGATGAGAACATCAACCCTGGCCAGAGGCTGCTGGGTCTGCAAAGAGCAAGGAGACCCCAATCCAGGAGCTCTGCCTTCTGTCTGCAGGCTCTGTAGGCCCATGCCCAAACCCAAATGCAGAGAGAGAGAGAGAGAGAAGAGAGAGAGAGAGAGAGAGAGAGAGAGAGAGAGAGAGAGAGAGAGAGAGAGAGGCCACAGCCTAGGAGGGGCCGCTGCTCACACACACACATACACACACACACACACACCCCTAATGTCAGGAATGAAGGGGGACGGTGCCTCAAGCATCAGTGACACCTGCCTGCATCTCAGAGAACTGGTAACACGCTCAGTGTGTGCAGAGGAGAGAGGGGCTGCCCATACTGCACTATGTGGGCCCACTGGGTGAATTTAAACTTCAGAAGACCAAGCATAGCCGAGGCTTGAAAATTCCCTTGTGGGCATTGTTACAGCTGATTTTCAATTTTCCATTATTTATATTTTGTAAATATCCTGCAAACAAAAACATAATAAAGGAAAGACTGTGCTCATTTTTAGAAGCACTCAACTATGCACATGTGAGCTGCAGACCTCTGTCCCTGCCTTTGCCTCCCCGCTACCCCGTCCTAACAGCCCACCGTCCTGCATTCAAGCAGAGCTGTCTCTCAGGAAGGTGATGTCTGAAGCTGTACCAATGGGCTGCTTCTCTTCAAAGGAAACAACACAGGACGATACTGTGTGGAGACAGAGGCAAGGGCAGGGGAATGCGTTTCCCTGGGTGGGTGGGTCTCCAGCTTTACAACTGAGCAAGGAATCCCAGGAAACATGACCTTCCCCTAGTGTCAGTGGTCACAAGGACGGAGACAAGGCCACCCTGTCACCTACAGCAGCCTTTACCTTTTACGGGCTTTAACTCAGGTAAAACTGGATTTTTGGCTTTTTATTTTATTTTATGAAAACTTTATTCTATTTTTACATCTATCAATAAAACTTACATATTAATAGAATAATCTGATACTGTTAAAGCAGAAGGAAAAGGGAAAACTTTTTAGGCTTACAGAACCCCTTACCAGAGAACAATTTTTTAAATCATTTTTTTCTGAGTCAATGTGATAAATGTCCTTAGGGACTAGTCACAAATGGCCAATGGAATTTATTTTTTAAAGCCAACTTTCACAATCACAATCACTGTCTGAACAGAGTAGAACATTAGAACATGCTGGGGTTTTTTTGAAATGCAAAAAAAAAAAAAAATGGTTCTTATTACTTCAATTCCCCCAAAAGTGAATTCACAGGTCTGACACAGAAAACAACAGAGACAAAACTGTTACAGAATTAATATGTCTTCCCTGTGAGGAATCACTCCTCACACTTAGAAATTAATAAAGTGAAACACTTATAATAATAACACAGGACTGGTTCTGGGTAATGCATAGAAGAGAATCAGCCTTGAATAGAAATGTCACCAGTTTCTGTAAGTCTCAGGCTTAAACATTCTGCATATGATGTCATCCTTAAATCTCTTTCAAGCCATAAACAATGTAACAGAGAGAGAGACAGTAGGCTGCAAGTCTGGTCATCTGGGTGGGTGGGGGATTTAACAGCAAAGACATCACCAGGACAACTTCCTAAGTACACCAGTGTTGTTCTCAAATAATTGTCACCCAGTTATCTTGCTCACCTGGCAGAATCATACCTTTTTTTCCTGATAAGAGAATTGAGATTTATTGGCAGATGAGGATTTAATGTTGGTTGTCACCCTGTGTGGTTCCCCTAAGTTGGGGTTAAGGAACTTCCTTGATGAGCCCGGTTTTAAGCCAGTGTTTTGCTCTAGGATGGAGACCTTTGTTCCTTTTGTCAGAGGAATGGTACCTAATTAGGGGCCAATCTCGGTGAGCAAACACTTGTAGTTTTCTCACCAACCCTTGAAGTTCAATTACAGTACAGAAGTTTCTAACAGTCCTTGTCAGCATGCTGCTTATCTTCCCAGTTGCCTGGGAAGGCAACACTCCTTTAGGGAAATTCTATTTGAGTGAGTTAGTATTCCCCAAGCAAATTCATTAAATCCTTCTTAGCACCAACTTTACATCTCAAGGTTCCCCTGCATCAAAAAACTAGGGGGAATTTTTAGTTTCGCATTCTTTTTGACGACTTAAGGGTCATTTATTCTTGCTTGATCTCCTCTCTAAACTTTAGACTATACCTTATAAGGTGTATACTTATACCTGTTGGCACATATGCATTGTAGGTTGGGTCTGCATATGTGGAAGGGCATGTGGCTGTTATCTAAATTTGGGTTGCCTCAATATGACTTCCCAAGTCATTGGTGGGTTTTTTTTTTCCCCCTGCAACCCTCATAATCTCATTTTTCTTTCCAGCTGAATAATATTCCATTTTGTACATGTATCACGTTTTTTTCATTGTATGTCCATCTCTTGACTGACATCTACCCTGGCTCTGCTTCTTTGCTCTGATGGGTAGAACAGCAGTAAACGTGGATAAGCAAGGGTCTCTGTGGTTGCTCATGGAGTCCGTCCTTCGGGTATATGATCAGGAGTGGTGTAGTAGTTGGCTCATGTGGTAGTTCTATTTTTTTTTAAGGAGCATCCAAACTTATTTTCACAATGTCTGATTTGCACCCCCACCAGCAGTGAACAAGGGCTCCTCTGCCTGGGGAGAAGGGGTATCTCAAAGTAGTCTTGATATGCATGTTCCTGATGAGTAAAGATGCGGAATACGTTTAAAAATAGTTATTGGCCATTTGTGTTTCTTCTTTTGAACTGTCTGTCCATTTCACCGGTCCATTTTTAATTGGCAAATTTTGTTTCCTTGATGTTTAATGTCTGCTGTTCTTTGTTGTGGGGTGTGGTGGTTTGAATAAAACTGGCCGCTGTAGGCTCATAGGAAATGACACCATTTGAAAGGACTAAGAGATGTGGTCTTGTTGGAAGAAGTATGTGGTGATATATTACTTATGGTTTATTAAAGCTTGCCTGAGGATTCAGAAAGCAAAGTCAGCCACAAGTCAGAGAAGCCAGGCACACATCTTTAATCCCAGCAGCCAGAAGCTAGGAGGTGGTGGTGCGCATCTTTAGTCCTAGGACTCGGGATTAAGAGGTAGACAGATCTCTGTGGGTCCAAGACCACCCAGGTCTGCACAAGATTGACCCAGTCCTAAAGAGAAACAGATCACACAAAGATGATCTCAGCACCTTTAATCCTAGCATTAGGAAGGTATACAAAACAGGAGCAAGGTCTTCAGTGGTCAGTATCAAGGATTTGTTCTCCAGGCACACTAAGGATAGGAAGACATTCAGCTTCAGGACCCTCCAGCCACGATGAGGAGTGCATAGCAGTCTAGGACTACAGTCTGAGGTTTGGTGGCGCCAGGGCCATCCCTCAGTCTGAGGTAGAGTGAAAGCTAGTACCCGGCTGCTTTGCTTTTCTGATCCTCAGCTTGAAGTTTGAACCCCAATATCTGTCTCCGGGACACTTATTTTTCATGCAACAAAGTGTGTCTGTCCCTGGGGGGTGGGCTATGAGGGTTCAAAGGTTGAGTGACTCTCTCTTCCTGCTGCCTGCAGATCTGATGTAAAAACTCTCAGCTCCTCCAGCTCCATGTCTGCCCACCTTCTACCATGCTTCCCGCTGGACTGATAACAAAATAAATCTCTGAACTATCAGCCATCCCCATCAAATGTTTTCCTTTTTAAGAATTGTTGTGGTCAGCCTGGTGGCGGTGGCTCACATCTTTAATCCCATCATTTGGGAGGCAGAGGCTAGCAGGTCTCTGAGTTTGAGGGCAGCCTGGTCTACAGAGCAAGTTCCAGGACAATCAGGGCTACACAGAGAAACCCTGTCTGGAGAGAGAGAGAGAGAGAGAGAGAGAGAGAGAGAGAGAGAGAGAGAGAGAGAGAGAGAGAGAGAGAGAGAGAGTTGCCATGGTCATGGTGTCTCTTCACAACAATAGAACATTGACTAAGACATGGGGGTCCCTGCGAAGTCTATGGCTGGCAGAAAAAATGAACCACTAGAGGCAAGAAGAAAATTTGGTTTAGCACAATTTAATTAACCAGGCTGGAGTCTAACTTTGAGCAGCTTCTTTTCTTTTTTTTTTTTTTTTTTTACATATTTAAACCCAGTAAACCTTTGAGAAGAAATTCCTCATGACAATTATCACAACGAAGTTTAAGGCATGGCTACATCGAAACTCCAGTACAAGGTACATGCCTTTTGTAAAATACCTGCAACCTCTTCCTCAAGAGTGGGTTCTATTGGATGAGAGACAATGGTCTGGCTCCACAGAACAGCAAAGGGCCACCAGATTATTAAACAATATTCACTCCAGACTTTCATATGAACAGGTGTCAGTTTCTTCTGTTGGAAAATAAAACCTGCATGTTTGACAATTCTGGTCTCTCTGGTGCTGTCTGTGGGTTTGTGAACCTCGTGTCCTCTACACTTTGTAAATTCTGGATATTTAGCCCCCCACCCCTGAAGTACAGATGGTCAAGGCTTTCTTCCAATCTGTGGGTTGCCTGTTTGGTCTGCGGATAGCTTCCTTTTTTGGAGATTCGTGAAGCACATCTCTGGGTGTGTCCTGTGGTGGAAGTTCCAGAAACTTTAGTATATGGGACAATAAAACACTTGCCCTGGATAGGCTGTGGGTCTAGACAGTAAAAAAGTGCAAGGAGAGAAAGTCAGCTACTAAGTGCCATCTCCATGCTTCCCGAGTACGCCCTTGGCTGCTGCTATACCTGTAACGTCAGACTCCAGCACCAGTGACCAAAGGGAAATTCCAGGCCTTCGGGGTTGAACTGAATCATTGGGGCTCCTGGTCCTGAGACATCCAGTATCTTGTGCTGGGGAGCTTCTGGGGGTTCTCCTGTAACCACCTCCCATTTCACTGTAGGATCACGGAGAGTACAGACACTTGCTATTATTTCTGGCTTTATGTGGGTCCTGGGGATTTGAACTTAGTTCCTCATGTTTTGCAAAGGAAATGTTTCACCTGTAGCGTCATCCCTTCACACGCATGCCTGATGGGAGATGTCATTCTGTAAATATGTTTCACTTATTGGTTAATGAATAAAGCACTGTTGGCAAATAAGAAGGCAAGATATATGGGACTAGAAGACAAGGAGGACTCTGGGAGATGTAGAGGAGATTCAAGAGGTAGAGACTTGAGAGAGGAGAGGTCTAGACCCTCTCTCCGGTAAGATAAGACCACGTGGAAACAGTTAGATTAATAGAAATGGGTTAATATTTAAGACAGAGCTAGCCAATAAGTAAGGCCAACAGCTCTATATCTAGTACAGCATCTCTGTGTGTTATTTGGGGCTGATGCAACTCTGGGACCAGGCTGGTGGGAAAACTGCTCATAACACATACCCTTTCTCCCTCTCTTCCTCCAGAGAACTTTGAATAATGCTACAGGTAGCCCACCACCACTCAGACACAGTTAACAGCCAACTCCAGCTGGTTGGGACCATACCAGATATTCCGGGACCTAGGCGTGGCCCCAAGTGTTCAGGACTCATGGTTTTTAAAGGCAGAAGCCACATGCTGGCATCTCTTGGCAACTGCAGGAGGGCTTCACAGAAGTAAGCAGTTTCAAGGAAGTAGTTTTAACAAATGCTAAAAGCAATTAAGTAGGGGGGTTTCATACAAACAAACGCGCAGTTTAGCGGAACATCTGGCCTTGGGCAGTTTTCCATAAGAATCTCCACCAAGGAGATCAAATTTGCCAGGCGTTGGTGGCGCACGCCTTTATACCCAGTACTCGGGAGGCAGAGGCAGGCGGATCTCTGTGAGTTCGAGACCAGCCTGGTCTACAAGAGCTAGTTCCAGGACAGCCTCCAAAACCACAGAGAAGCCCTGTTGCACAGCATTTAAGGGAGGAAGACAGGAAAGAAGAGAGAAGGAAGGAAAAGGGATCTCTCTCGGGGCCAAATGCTCTAAAGGAAGGTGATAGGAAAAACAAAGCAAAGAAACAAAAGCAAGAGGCCTGCGGGGCGAAAGGGGTCAAGAGCACCAGCGGCTCTTACAGAGGACCCGAGTTCAGCTCCCAAAGTCACGCGGGCAGCTCACAACTGCCTGCACCTCTCCAGCCCCAGGAGGTCTGATGCTCCTTTCTGGACTCCTTGGGCACCTGGGTGCTCACATACGTGGACACATACATTCATACATACATGCATAAAATAGCACACACGTTAAAAATAATAAGTCTTAAAAGTAGGAAAGCTTCCAATAAGAGAACATCTGGAAATCTCCCCCTGAAGGTGTGGAATAGAAGAGGACGCCTGATGTCTATAACTGGCCTCCACACACACATACACCACGTGTCTACATGTAAACACATACTAAGTCTTAAAAGAAAAATGGCCCTGAAGAAACAGGAACTAAGACATCTTGTTCTTCATGTGCTCTAGAAGAGATTAAGAAACAGAAACCAAAGTACCTGTAAAAATGAGAAACAAAATCCTCTAAGGGCCAGGTTATGGTGGCACACCTTTAATCCCAGCACTCAGGAGGCAGAGGCAGAGGCAGGAGGATCTCTGGGAATTTGAGGACAGCCTTGTCTACAGAGCTACACAGAGAAACACAGTCTCAAAAAAAAAAATCCTGAAACTGTGCCTAGCATGATGGCACTTGCCACTAATTCCAGCACTTAGCAGGCAGAGGCAGGTGATTTCAGTCCAGCCTTGTGTAGTCGGAGTTTCCTTTGAGCTGCCATCTCACAAATAACGACATGGAGACTTACTATTACTTATGAAAGCTCAGCCTTGGCTTAGGCTTTTCCCACTAGCTCTTATAACTTAAATTAACCTGATTCTATCAGTGTACATGTTGTCATGTGGTTTTATTTTTTAATGTTTATTTTGTTCTGCATATCTAACTTTCTCCATGTCTCGTTGGCATCTGGCTAGTGTAATTTGAACGCCTAGCTTCCTCTTCCTCTCTCTACTCAGAAAACCCACCTACTCTCCTTGCTTAGATCTTGGCTGTTCAGTTTTTTATTACACCAGTCACAGCAATGCATCTGCACAGTATGCAGATACTCCACAACAGCCTAGTCTACATAGTGAGGTCTAGCCATAGCTGCAGAGTGAAACTCTGCCGCCCCCAAAACCCTCTAGAATTGTGTCTCATTACATATCACTGGGCCTGAAGGAGTCATACACACCCTAAGGCCCACACATCTCAGAGTTTGCCACTTAGAGATGGCCTCAGAGTCAGGAGAGCTAAGAGTCATAAAGCTGCCCACATGCACAGAGAGAAACAGTGACCATGTCCTCAGGAAGTTAGTTATCCATGAGGGAGCAGAGTAACAGTAACGGGGACCCTAAACAACTCAAATTTCAGTGCTGGACGTGGAGTTCGGTTGGTAGAGAACTTGCCTTTTCAGGTCCTGAGTTTGACCTCAGCATCACATAAGCCAGACAGACACTGTAGCACAGCGCCTATAATATCAGCAC
The DNA here is from genome assembly GCA_030556225.1 of Cricetiscus sungorus. NCBI lineage: Eukaryota > Metazoa > Chordata > Mammalia > Rodentia > Cricetidae > Cricetiscus > Cricetiscus sungorus. The sequence goes on along the minus strand of JANBXA010000069.1, from coordinate 95,757,481 downwards.
ACCAGAGTGTCATCCTTGTCTATGTAGACTATTTCGAGGCCAGCCTGGGGGATACGAGACCCTGCTCAAGAAGATGGTGGAGTGAGACAGGGAGAGAATGAATTTAGATTCCTGCAAGACATCCTGTGCTGTGGAGAACCATCTAAGGAAAGATTTGACAGGACAGCCTACTCACTCCCAGGGAAGGGTTAACTCACAGTTCCAATAACTTACCTCAGCTGGATCTCAAGTATGTGCTTTGTGACTTCATTCTATTCTTCTGCATAGCATTGCTTAACATTTGATTGCGACAGGAAAGGGGAAAAAAATGAAAAGAAATCGCAAGTTTTCTCATTGCGCTCTATGAGTCAAACTGACCGCACGCATTTCCTTCTAATTGCTGCCTCAGGAGTCTGATTCCAATAACAGCAAGGCTGTCTAGGATGTCAACAGAAGATGGGTTCTAGGAATCAAATTCAGGTCCTCATGTTTAAATAGCAAGCACTTTACCTACTGAACTTATCTCTTGCCAAAGTTCACTTAAAATATCAGTGTGGCCACTCCCTTAACCTACAGCTCCATACATATCTGTTTTCTTTTCTCCCTTGTCAGCAAAATACGGGATATACTTATCCTGCTTGCTATCATCTTATCATCTTTGGAAAATCCACCCAGTGCTGAGATAATGCCTATATTTTCAGCACTTGCCAGATGGAGGCAGGAGGATCAGGAGTTCAAACTCATCCTCTCCAACATACTGAGTTCAAGGCAAACTAGGCTATAAAGCATCATGTCTGAAAAATAATAGTTTACAAAAAAGGACTGTGGTCAGTTGGTGGTGACACTCACCTTTAATCGCTGCACTTGGGAGACAGAGGCAGACGCATCTCTATGAGTTCAAGGCCAGCCTGGTCTGCAGAGCGAGTTCCCGGACAGGCTCCAAAGCCACACAGAGAAACCTTGTCTCAAAAAAAGAAAAAAAGAAAAGACGGTTATATAGCTCAGTGGTAGAGCCCTTTCTTAAGATGCACAAAATCCTGGGTGTAACACTGGGCACACACACACATACTCTCAGACACTCTTTAAAAAGAACATGATTAAGACAGAAGACAGACAAGGATCACTATGTACTAATATGCTGCCGGCCTCCATACCCTTCTTTATTTTTATTTTGTTCTGTGGTGCAGATGCTAGCACACTCCACAGCCTCTCTTTCCTCCTTCTGTTCCCCCAGCCATCTTTCCAAAGAGATGTTGTCTCTGTGGCTGCCCCTTTGTCAGCTGTCCTTCTGGCACCACCACCACCCCTTAGCCCAGCACAGTGAATTCTAAATTGAAGCCACAGCCAAATGACCAAGATGCTGGCTGCTTGTGGAGATCAGCTGAGCATTGCTCTTGTGTGGAGCAGTGGCTTCAGGCTGTGCCTGCCCCTGGTGGCTCCATTTTTACAAGCAGCATTTGTCTCTGCTGAGAGCACAAATGGTAAACACCTGTCCATTGTCAGCACTGACATGAGCCCCAGGCTCATGCAAATAAAAAGGTACTAGCTGTGACAACAGTGCCGGTTGGAATCACATGGATGTTATTACTCTGACCCAGAGATCCTACTAAAAGGAACTTAGGTTGGTGGAGAATATTGTGATGACATATTATTTATGCTTTATTAAAGCTTGCCTGAGGATTCAGAAAGTAAAGTCAGCTACAAGCCATAGAGGTCAGGCAGTAGTGATACACGCCTTTAATCCCAGCAGTCAGAAGCTAGGAGGTGGTGGTACATACCTCTAATCCTAGGACTCAGGATAGGGGTAGAGAGAGCTCTGTTAATTCAAGGCCACGCTGAGCTACACGAATTATATCCAGTCCTAAAGAGAAACAGCTCACACAAAGATGATCTCAGCACCTGGGGTCACACGACTTTAATCCCAGTGCTAGAGGGGAATAAGACAGGAGCAGGGTCTTCAGCAGTGAGTTTTGGGGATTCACTCCGCAGCCACACTGAGGATAGAAAGACGCTGAAGTCTCAGGATTCTCCAGCCACGCTGAGGAGAGGCAGCAGTCTGAGGTTTGGTGGGACCAGGATTGCTTTTCAGTATGAGGTAGAGAGAGCTAGTAGTCCCCTGCTTTGCTTTTCTGACCCTCAGCTTGAAGCTTGAACCCCAATATCTGACTTTGGGTCTTTTATTTATTGTGTTATAGGATACAGGCCTGGGGAAATGGAGTGCCAACTGTACATCTCACAGAAAAAAGCATTTTTTGATGTTTTGTTTTCTTTCTTCTGTTTTGGAGACAGAGTATGACACAGCTCAGGCTGGTCTTGAACTCCTGATACTCCTCCCTCTACCTCCCTAGTGCTAGAATGACAACATGTATAGGCATGTGCCACACTGCCTATACATTCCCTATTTAAAAGAAACTGGGCAAGGCCATGGTGGTGTGTATCTTTAATCCCCACACTTGGGAAGGAAGAACAGGCAGATCCCTGTGAGTTTGAAGCTAGCCTGGTCTACACAGTAAGTTCCAGGTCAGCAAGGACTCCATGATTGTGGAAACTCATTCATCCCATAGTTTTTGGGGTATCGGCCCTTAGGGCATGGTCTGAGGTGCTACCTGTGGACTGATAAGTGGAAAGAAGAAGCCTGCTCACTCTCCTGGGAGGTGGGAGCAGAACAAGCTTGTGAGGTTGTTCAGACTGGCAGGACACGGCGGCGGTTTCCACCTTATCCGGTATTCTGAGTCTGTGTTTTCCTTCGAATCCCATTCCCTTTGTATCCCCACGATAAAGACAATTTGTAACTCTCAGAAAACCTTTTGCCTTATCAGGTGCCTGACGTGGGTACTAGGGCACTAGAACCCAGGACTCTGAGAGCAAGAGTCTCATGTTCCACCAACTGAGCTAGTGGGGCTGAGAATGGTTGGTGCGCTGCCCGTGTTACTAAGAGAGTTGATGGGTGACACCATTCCACACACAGCTGGGCTTGCCCCAGAGGGAGGGCTTCTTGGTGGACTACAGTGACTATGGAGGGAAGTCTACACGCGTACAGACTAGTGAGAGAAGTCTATACATGTATACATGTGGCACTCTCTGCCCATGGTCGGGGGACTTTCCCTAGGAGGAAGGATAAGGAGAATGTCCCTCGTTCGTAGATAGCCTAAGAAATGGGCCCTATTCTCTGCAGGGTAAAAATCTTACTACCTAAACATCTGTATCTCCTTACTTCTCAGTGTGGTCAGTAGTCCTGACTCAATTAAAAATGGAGTTGGAGCATGGCTCTCGCCTCTAAATCCAAGCATGTTGGTAAAAGAAAATTTCAGATTTTCTGTCTCGTACCAGGAGAGCCACGTGGTATGGGACAGAAGGATACAAAAATCTAGGGACTATGGTTGTCATAACTCTGTTTTCTCACCAAAATTCTACTTCTCCCCATACTTATTTTTGTCTTTATCAGTACCTTTCTCTGGATACATATCTATAAAAACTTAAACCTTTTGTTTTGATATTAATAATGCATGATGATGCCACTGAGCCGATAAGCACCACTCATGGATCGGCTTTGGACAAAGAACTACTCTAGACAATTCCACTTGGCTAGTTGAGTTGGTTCACCTTCTCACAATTCTAGCCAGAACTTCATTTAAGAACTTCAAATAAACCCTATCCATGACTCAGAGGCAGTCTACAATTGTTACAGACAGCACTCTTGAGACTTAACTATTGTTTTAGTGTTTTACAGGATCCTGTAGATCCTATCACCCCTAGACAGCAGGAAGCAATTCTAAGAAAAATGACGCCCCCTCTCCCAACAGATTTTGTTTTCTCAGTGTTATGGATAGCTGTCTTCTATGAGGGGTTGGTTATAAGTTGTAATGGGGTTGGGGTGGAACAATGAATATTAGACTCAGGAATCTCTTTTTAAAAAGGGGGGGATACATAAGATAGGATATTAAAGTAGATTAGGTATCTTCTTGTAAACTACTTTAGCAGCTATTAGATTTAGACAATTTACATTTGTATAGAGTCTTACATATTGATACGTAAAATTACTTCTGTATTCCCATCTAAGATAATTTATATATTGATACAAATTCAAAATTGTATTTGTTATGTTTCTATTTCTGTTTACAAATGTAGTTATCTTGTCATATTGTATGTATGTATGTTTCTACCTCTGCTTAAGACATTTTTATATTGATACAATTTAAGGATATTTTTGTCATATTGCACTATAGATTTCTACCTCTGTTCAAGATATTTTTATATGTATATTGTTTGTTACACGTTGGGCGCCATCTGTAGCATGTTGTTTTTCCGGCAGCCCGCCAGCCCGCCAGCCCGGGCCCATAGCCGCGCCAGCCCCAAATAACACTCAGAGACTCTGTATTTGGTACAATCCTGTTGGCCAATTACCATTACTGTTTATGGGCTAGCTCTGTCTTAATTATTAACCCATTTCTACTTATCTAAGTATTTCCACGTGGTCGTCTTATCGGGGAGCCGCGCGGCAGGCTTCCTGCTTCTTCCCGGGCTACATCTCGACTCCACCTACTACTTCCTCTTCCTCCTCCTAGTCTCCTAGCCCTGCCTATCTAGTTTTCTATTGGCCACAGTGCTTTATTAACCAGTATGAGAAACATATATACAGAATAACATCTCCCATCAATGCTGCACATCTGTTTAAAGAATATGTGGAGCTTTAGTCTATAAGCCGTGTAGGTTGAGAATTTCAGGTAATGATCACTCATGTTTTTCACAACTAATTAGGTTAGTTAGGCTCTCTAGATGCACAGAGTTGTATGCCACAGATAGATAATCTTCAAATCCTTCAAAGACCTACAGAATGTGGCATTTAAGTGCTTTAATAATTTGGAACTCTGCTGCTGATGTGAGACATGATTGCTCCTGGCAGCACTGCGCTATCCCCAGGAGAATGATAGGCACCATATGAAGCTTGTTTTCTTCTTGGCAAAGTTGACCTTTTGGGCAAAGTGTTGCCCTTGCTGATGACAGTAAGTGCAATGTCCAAACTGGACAAGCAGGTTACAAGAAAAAAGTGACTGCTCAACCTTGCCAAGACAAGCTGTCTTCCAAACGTTCCTGTTTCTGATACGGTCTGTTAGCTATTCTAGCCCTATAGCCAAAGCTGGTTGCCCCAGCGTTTCAGAGAGACTGTCCAGGTAGCCAGCTGCATCTGACATTTCTAGCACTTTTTGGAAGTCACTTGCATGTGCTTCCTGCTTACTCAAGTGATATTATTTTTCCTTCTCAGGCCTTTGATGGACTTCAAGACGAGATAGTCTCAGATACTTTCCTCTCATAACTTAGTTAAGACATTTTAGGCACAAGACTTAGACTCATCGGGACAGGACAACTATTAAAATAATCTGTTATTTGCTAATCACCTCATTGTAATATAGTTTTGTCTGAGGTTTAGAGCCCTCTTATTTAGACAAAAAGGGGGATTATTGTGTGGATTTTCTGTATCCCCATGATAAAGGCAATTTATAACTCTTGCAAAAAAATCACTGGCCTTACTACATAGTGAGGCCCTGTGTCCTCCCAAAATTGTCCTTAACTTATTTGTTTACGTTATTTAAAGTGTGTGTGTGCGCGCGTGCACGCGGGGTGTGTGTGTGTGTGTGTGTGTGTGTGTGTGTGTGTGTGTGTGTGTGTGTGTGTCTACAACCTACAGGAGTCTTTTTTCACCATGTGGGTCCCCAGGATCAAACTCAGGTTATCAGGCTTGGTGGCAAGCACCTTCACCTGCTGAGCCATCTTACTGATCCCACAGGTTTTGAAGGAGGAAAAATCTTGGTATTTCCTCCGAGACAGTGGGTGGAGGTGTCCTATGTTTTGGTAAACCCTTTGTTTCCTAACATGTTCTTTGAAGAATCTGCACGGCAGAGACTTGTTCTGTCTTTTTCTTTGAAAATCAGCTTCAGGACAGACTGCGAGAGTGTGTTCATGCAACGAGGTAAGTGAGCTGCCACTGACCTATACCTTCAGCACAACACTTTTAATTTTGTGAGAGACGCATAGGGCGTTGTGGCACACACCATTAATCCTTCTCCTAGTTGGTTTGGAGACTCTTTGGAGCTGTTTGGGCTCATTCTGCATTAATTTTAATTTCTCCAATTTGTCTAACAGGAAGTGTGGGATTCTTACCTTTTGGAGTTTTTCTGGCCCATTAGGGTTCTGTTAACCCTTTGGGGTGACTGCCGCTTACTTGCATGACAGGCCATCTTGGGAAGCTCTTTTGAGCAAACCCGGGTTCGGTTGAACTACATCCGGGGAAGGTTGAATCTTGTGGTAGCAAACAGAAAAGGGAAATAAGGAACTTAGAAAAAGGAGAGTATAGAGGAACCTCTTTTAATTTGTGTAACTGTGAAAAAATATTAAATCCATACCATTTTGGTGTCCCCCTAGAGAAAGCTCAAGCTGACTAGTCTTTTTGATGTTGACTAATTGCTTCAAGTTCCTGCTGCCTCGAACTTCCCAAAACAGGGGAGATTGTGACCTGGGATTGTGAGCCAAACAAGCCTTTTATCCTGTATGCGGATTTTGTATTTTATCTCAGCAATGGCCAACAAAACTGAGAAAGTAAGGCTGGCATGATGGTTCAAGCTTTTAGTCCCAGCATTTGGAAGGCAGAGTCAGCCAGATCCCTATGACTTCAAGGCCAGCCTAGCCTACGTAGAGAAAATGTCTCAACAGAATAAGACAAACAAACACAAAGTTAGGACAGTGATTTATCTAAGAGTGCTAATGTAATTGTTTTCATTCTGTGTTAAAACATGAGGCGTTTACCTCTGAAACCCCAGTTCACCCTCAGAGGTTTACCTTTAAAACCCCAGTATTAAAACGCAGGAAGCTTCAGCACAATTAACAACATACGGTTAATATTCTTTAACCGTATTATATTATATATTAATAGATAAAATAGTACGGAACCAGACTGAAGACCTGAACACACATGATCTCAGTTGCCATTTCTTTCCCGTATGGCCATTAACGTTGTGTACGGAGGCAGGATGTAATCTTCCTGCATGCCTAAGATCTGGACTTTACTTCTATTGATAGTGATCCTGTCACATGTCCCTCAAAACCACCCTGTAATCTCATTAGCAACCCTTTGAAGAGAGTCACTTCACCACTCGCCCAGATTCTATTCCTGGCTCTTTGTGGCTGGAATCTAGGATGCATGCCTCTTTCTCTCTCGGAACCTTCATGTTCAAAGTCGGTGTTTAAACTGTCTTTTAAGGCTGGTGAGATAGTTCAGCTGGCACAGGCACTGATTGTCCCTGTCACCCTCCACAGCACACTGAACTTGCCACCCTGAGCCTCTTTGGCTAGGATTTGGACCTCCTAGTGGTTTTTTCAAGACAGGGTTTCTTTGTGTAACTTTGTAGCCCAGGCTGGCCTCAAACTCACAGAGATCCTCCTGCCTCTGCCTCCCCGGTGCTGGGATTAAAGGTGTGCGCTGCCACCACCTGGCTCTCCTTATTATCTTCTTATTGTGGTCATTGGTAGTGTGTGTGTGTGTGTGTGTGTGTGTGTGTGTGTGTGTGCAAGGACACTATGATGTGCATGTTGAGGTCAAAGGTCAATTACCACATGGATTCCAGGGATTTAACTCCGGTTATCGGCTTGTCAGTCTCAGGGACACAGCGCCTGTACCCATTAAGCTATCTTTCAGACTCATGGATGCCTTGATATCTAGCCACTGGTAGTGACTGTTTAAGAGCCTGTGCCTGTGTTGATTTCTTCCTCCTGAATTCTATGGCTTCTTTAATACTTTGTATTCATTCGGCGACCTGCACTTACAAACCAACAACAGCAAAGCGAGCCTAATGGAAAGATAGAGAAAGTTCGGGGATGCGGGAAGAAAAATGAGCCCCTTGTCTAGAATCTAGTTGAAGCCTCTCACTAGCTGAGAATTCAGATTTTGTTTTGAGACAGATTTCATCATTAAAAAAAAAAAAAAAATTAACTGTGAGGAATGCCTACAGAGTCCATTAGAGACAGGTCTCCACTCTGTAGTCCAGCTTAACCTAAAATCCTTGGTACTCTTCCTGCTCCAGCCGCCAAAATGCTGGTTGCAGGAATAAGCCACCATGCCCAGCTAGAATTCTTTTTTATAAACATAGTTCAAATAAGGATGTTAAAATACCAGTGACCCATGTTTATATTCTGTGAGATATATACATATATATATATCTATATCACATACATACATACCTTTGAATTTAGCCTTATTCCTTTCTGGTCCACAGGCCTGTAATTTCCTAAGAATCACAAAAACAAGATAATCAGCCTTGTTCACAGTCAAAACTTATGTTGACTTCCTTGTAACCTAATAAACCAAGGGTTCATCTGACATTTTGATCTGGTATTATTATTTTTTTTTTACTTGAATGTAGCGTGTATGTTTTCCGCCAGCCCGCCAGTCTCGGCCCACAGCCTCGCCAGCCCCAAATAACACTCAGAGACTCTGTATTTGATACAATCCTGTTGGCCAGTTACCATTATTGTTTATGGGCTAGCTCTGCCTTAATCATTAACCCATTTCTACTTATCTAAGTATTTCCACGTGGTCGTCTTATCGGGGAGCTGCGCGGCAGGCTTCCTGCTTCCTCCACGGGCTACATCTCGACTCCGCCTTCTACTTCCTCTTTCCTCCTCCTAGTCTCCTAGCCCTGCCTATCTAGTTTTCTATTGGCCACAGTGCTTTATTAACCAGTATGAGAAACATATATACAGAATAACATCTCCCATCACTTGAATTTGCCAGACAGGCTTTCTCTGTGTAGTCCTGGCTGTCCTGGAACTCGTTCTGTAGACCAAGGTGTGCCTCCCGAGTGCTCAGATTGAAAACATTCGCCACCATGACTGGCTCTGTTTTTATCTTAGCCACCTGCCCTGTGCACTGAGGAAACCACCCTATGATCTCATTCTGTAAATTCTCTAGCAAACTGAAGCGGTGACGTTTCATCTCTAAAACCTTTGACCATCAGGACTCCAGAAACCACCAGATCCATACATGTGCTTATCCTTAGCTTCTGCTGAGAAATTCATGCTTCCCCAGGATGCTCAAGGTCAGAGGTCAAGACTGGGCATCCTCCAGCCCTAGGCCTCTCTGCCTTGTTCTCTTGAGATGGGGTTTCTCTCAAAACAAGCTTGTTGGCTTTCTGGCGAGGCTGCCTGGCTAGCCAGCAAGCCCCACTGGTCTCCCTGTCTCCACTCCTCAAAACACTGGAATTACAGGTGTACACAGCCATGTCTGGCTTTTATTATTATTATTATTATTATTATTATTATTATTATTATTATTTATTTTACATGTCAATCCCAGTTCCCTCTCCCTTCCTCCCCCATGTCTGGCTTTTTACAGGCTGCTGGGGGTTCAAACTCAGGTCCTCATTCTTATGCAGCAAGTGTTCTTACACACTAAGTCATCACTCCAGCCCCTCTATCTTACTATTTTGGAACTGGGTCCCTTATTGAACCTTGCACTTTGAGTTAAGCTGACTAGCCAGCAAGCCCCAGAGATCCCTCTGTCTCTCCTTACCCAGAGCTGGCATTACAAGTCTGTGCCGCTTTGTCTGCTTTTTATGTGAGATTCTCTTACTAGATAGTATTACCGACTGAGCCTTTGCCTGGGCCCCAAATCCTTGTGTAATAAATTCTGACTTTGTGTTGTACTGACTGGTCCTGAAAGTCTGTTCTGTGGTATAATAATACCAGCATTCCTAGAATCTGGGAGACAGAGGCAGGCAGATTTCTGTGAGTTCAAAGCCAGCCTGGTCTATACAGTGAGTTCTAGGTTAGCCATGGCCATATAATAAGACCCGGTCTCCAAATAAATAAACAAACAATAGCACCCAGCATCTCTGGGTGCGGTGTTACATACCTACAGTCCCAGCACTTGGGGGGAAAAGGCAGGAGATGTAAAAGTTCAAAGTCATTCTTAATATGTGGTGAGTCCCAGTCTATCCTGGGCTACATAAGACCCTGTCTCAAAACAAAATAGCCAAAGAACCCCAGGGCATTTGATTGGAGGTTGCTAGAGGGAACTCAGACCTGCAACACACTTCTCTCCATAACAGAGGGCTCGCTCCGGAGAGCCCATCCACATCAGCGGCTAAGATGCTGGACCCGAGAGCATGCCCGTGCACACAAAATCTCCAGACAGCTAAGCATCTGTCACGGGTGGACATTGACATTGGAGTGGGAGCCAGGCGTGGTGGCGCACACCTTTAATTCAGGAGGCAAAGGTAGACTGATCTTTGTGAGTTTGAGGCCAGCCTGGCCTAATTAATGAGGCCAGGGCCAACCAGGGCTCCTTAACGAGGAAAAAGGACGAAATGGAGAAGGAGAAACAGAAGGAAGCTGGGGAGGAGACTGTCCCTTTACGGTTGGCTTACCCTGGCCTGCTGGTCCTTGCTCCTTTTCCTATCGCTTTCGAAATAACACAAACTGGTTGCACTTTCGTGGAGGAAACAAAGATATACTTAACTGTGAAGACACTGGGTACCCTCAGCTGCTCCTTAGCCTCTCATCAGCCAGAGGCTCCTTCTGACATACGACGACCTTGGTGGTCCTGCCTGGGAGGAGGGAGTAAGTAGGCGGTGGTGACTTGGGCTGTAGTCTGGGGGACAGGGGTGATGGTATAGCGCCCAGGAGGTCATAGGCATTGAATTTCTCTGGCATGTGATGGCTCTAGGAAACTTGTTAGGTTGCTGCCTGGCCTCAGGGCCCCATGTAAGCATCTGGGTTCCACACATACATAGAACTGTCTTTTTTGAAGCCGAAGAAGGCTCTTGGTTTTATCTGTCAACCTGAAGTAACTTGCTGCTTTGAGAGAGCACAGAGGACATTGTTTACTGTGGTCAGCTCTGTAGTCTGGGCTGCTGGCCATTCTTCTAGGCCCAGTGTGTCCCTTCTCACTTCCTGAATGAATGCCTGTGAGAATTTAGAACTTCTGCCTGTGGAACAGCTGAGCATGAAGCTGAGTGTGGAGCTGGGTATGGAGCTGGGCATGGAGCTGGGCATGGAGCTGGGTATGGAGCTGGGTGTGGAGCTGGGCATGGAGCTGGGTATGGAGCTGGGTGTGGAGCTGGGCATGGAGCTGGGTATGGAGCTGAGCATGGAGCTGGCTCAAGCCTGGGTCCACAGCAGCCCTTCCCTCCAGTAGTAGCAGCAGTGGACAGCAGTCTTTCCCACTGTGAGGCTTCTCAGATGTAGTTCTCAAGGCAGACCGCAAGCCTCTTTGCAAGGAGCAGGTGTCAAATGCCTGCAAACTCCTTGGATCTGGGACCGTCTTCAGTTTGTCTACAAGGTGTAGGACCCTGGTGCGGATCAGCAGAGCAGACTCCCTCTGCCCTGCTGCCTTACCATGTGGTTGACAAAGGATGTCGGCCCTGGGACTCTCCTGCTGCCCATTCTATCTTACCCTTCATTTTGTTTCTGCCGCAGCACACCCCAAGGCTGTCCAGACAGATCGAACTAAGGCACCTCCAGCCTTGACCCCTGCAGGGAAGCAAACCCACACAGCTCCCCAAAGGGCAGACTCTGAGCCCTGATGCAAACACCAGCTCCAGCCAGGGCTTTCCTAGGAAAATCCTGGACCCTCCTTCAGTGTTCCTGCCATAATGCAGGCTTTCTAATTAAAACATACTAATGACGGGAGCACTAAGAAACTCAGGGCACTTTTATGATAGCCCAGAGTATTTCCTGAAAACCAAGCAGCTTTTGATACAGTGCTTGGCAAGGAACTGGACAGACTGCCTCCTCTAGCCCCTCCCTCTAGGGTTTTAGTTTCCCACTGAGTTGGCCAAATTCAGACATCCAGAAGCAGCTGAGGCGGAAACACCAGTAACAGGAGAGTGTGCTGCAGAAGGAGTAGGTGAGGCGCCGGGGTGTGCAGGGAGCAGGGATTTGGGGTGCCTGTCTGGGTGTGCTCTGAGGGTTGAGGGTTCTGTAGACTGGGAAAGACTGCCTCAGAAAAGGGATGAGCCAAGGCAGAGCCAGGCTGTTGAGATTCAGGAAACACAGAGACAAGGGCCAGGGCTGTGCTCAGCATTCGTCCAGCATTCCCAAGGACCTGTGTGTCTTCAGGTGCCTTGGGCTTGGCTCTGAGGGAGTAGAGGCAGTTAGTAATTCTTCAGCATCTGCTCAGTGGGGCAAGTAGGATGGAGCTCTCCTCTCTGCCCTCTGAACATACATGGGAGAGGATTTAGAGGTTGGGAGGACAGAATGACAGACAAGAAAAAAGTGCACTCACCCAGTAGCACAGATCCCTGCTCAGCCTCATCGCCCACGGGTGTGTGCACACGCTTTCACGTAAGACCCTGAGGCTTTGCCCTTGCTCATACCTGCACTGCAAACACTTGCACATATTCACGTGCACACATACACATTCGAACCAGACACCAGGGTGCTCAGCATGTCCTCCCTTCCATTATTTTCTCTGAGGACAACACTCTCTCTACCTACCTCCCACCTCCAAGTTAATATTTGTTTGCAGTTTGGAAACCTCATTGTCTGTCTTGGGTATAGGAGTTCCAGGCAAGAAGTCAAGGCTGAGCCTGATTCCCTCCGGGCAGCTATTCTGTGTCTTGGGAAGGTGAGGTCCAGAAAGGACTGAGATCCTTGCAGGGAAGGGACCATCAGCTCCCAGCAAGGGTGGAGGCCTTCTGTGTCAGCTGCCAGTGAACACAAACTTCATGGGGCTTAGCACCGAGTGGACACTGCCATCCTTCAGGCAGTAACCAAGCCAGGAACCTCTATGCTTCTCACTGAGCTGGTTGCTGTGCTGTAGAAGGCCTCATGTCCTGGAGGGAGACACTCACTGGGTCTATGACACTGACTGTTCTGGGCCTTCACTTCTCCCAAGGGATTGAGACAGGATCTGTGGGATTGGTGTCTTCAGTCAACGTCTGGCCCTAGGGATTGTGTCCTTACATTCTTGTAGGCAAGAGAGACCTGGTTTACCCTCTAGCTGCTAAGCCTGGAAATGGGTGGGGGAGCTGGGGTGCACCCCTATCTCTAAAAGGACATCTTCAGCCAGTGAAGAGCCTATGGCTCAGGAGACAAAAGTTTACTGATGGTCAAGAACAAAGGTGTTGTCTGTGAGGTCAGGAACTCTTCAGTGGCCTCCAGAATGGATCCATAGTAGCACAGGCCACCACAGGACAGACCTCTATGACAAGACGGTGACCTTGGCCACCCTGGAAGGTTGCTTTACATGAGCCTGCAAAGGCCCCAGAGTGGAACACACAGTGGTACTGAGCCTGGTGATGTGCTCTACACACCATGACTTAACAAAATACCTACAACCAAGGCGGCCCGGTGCTGCTCCCTGACCCACTGTCACCTACAGCCCTGAGGTGTCATGGACTGAAGAAGAGACCAGGGAGAAACATAAGACAAGTGAGAAACTAGTGGTCTGCCTAGTTTTCCTCTGGTTAGAGAGGCAACCAGACTGAGGTTAATATGAGACGAGGCCCCGTATTCAGCCCAGCTTGGGAGTGGGACCACACGGGGCCCACTCTTCATCAGCAGCAATTCTGAGAGCGGAAAGGAGGCCTGGAGACTCAGCCAGCCCACAGCACGTTCAGCAAGGTTGCTCAAGAGGTTGTGTTCTGGCAGAAACAACTTTGCAGAAAGTGTTCCATAGCATCTATCTCATTACTAGGCTGATCTTGCCAGTGGTGGAAAGGCCCCTCAAGAGCGTTGCCACACCTTTCTATAAGCTTCCACCCATTCCGGTTCCCAGCAACCCAGAATGCTGGGAAACTGGTTGTGTGAACCCTGATGATGGGCAGGGGTGGGAGACACTAAAACGCACAGGCTGCATTTGCAGGACGCAAAGTAGGTTCTGGCAAACTCCTGGCTCTGAGGAAATGAGGTGCAGAGTTAAGTCACCGTTCTGCCTGGGAAACAGATCCAGAGGAAGATAAAAACGAAAGAAGGAAGGCTGTTCAGCCGGGTGTAAAGTCAGGTGTCAAAGCTGCTTGCTGAAACCTGCAAAGCAGAAGGAGGGTGCCCCAGTTAGGGCTGCAAGTGCTTCAGCATCAGGAGTCGTGGACAGCCAGCCCTGCTAGCCAGTGTCTCACGACATAGCCACAGTTTTCGATATGGCTTCCGGGAAGACTCGAGAGCTTGGCAAATGTGTGTGTGTGGGGGGCAGGAAACGTGTGTGGGGGGGGCATTTGTACACACTTGTGGAGGGTATGATCCCTCCTGCACGGTTCACTTTGCTTCTTTGAGATACGGTCTCTCATTGGCCTGGAGCTTACCAGGTAGGCTAGGCTGGCTGCCCAGCAAGCCCCAGGATCTTCTTATTTCCACTTTCCCAGCGGAAAAGTGTATGCCACCATGTCTGACTCTTTCTTTTGTTAATCAAAATGTTTTAATTTGATGTGCATCTATGTCTGAAGATATAGTCTTGAGTGCCTGGTGTCCTTGGAGGCCAGAAGAGGCCATCAGATCTCCTGGGACTAGAGTTACAGACTATCGTAGGTCAGCATATGGCGCTGGGAGTCAAATCATGGTCCTCTGGAAGAGTAACATTTTTCTTACCTGCCGAGTCATCAGTATGGCCCTCATACTTGACTTTTTGTTGTTGTTGTTGCTTTGGTTTGGTTTGGTTTTTGACACAGGATTTCTCTGTCCTGGAACTTTCTCTGTAGACCAGGCTCACCTCAAACTCACAGAGATCTGCCTGCCTCTGCCTCCCGAGTGCTGGGATTAAAGGTGTGAGCCACCACTCCTGGCTCAATGCCTGACTTTTTAATGTATGTTCTAAGAGTCAAACCCAGGTCTTCTTAGCACTTTACCGACTGAGTTATCTCTTCAGCCTCTGGTAAACATTTTAAAGAAATGAGTGAATAAGAAAGGAATTAGCCTTGTGTAAGGCAGACAATGCGTTTCTCTAAACACAAGTGCCTCATAAACCAACCGGAAGACAGACGATCCATGAGAAACTAACAATGGCTTAGCAAGGGCAGTGTGCAAAACAGGAACCCTCCAGGAGCAAGAAGAAGCCATGGAGATGAGCTGTGGGTCCACAGACGGGTGAGTGACAGGGAGCAGAGGTCAGTAGAATGGACAGAGTCTTGTAAGGGGGGCATCTGGGGCAGGGGAGTCTGAAACCCTCCTCACGTGTCTGGGATTTGAGTGTGGTGACACCAGCTGGGTAAAGCCTGCATTCTTGGTCACTAGAGGGAGGGTATAGGCATTAAGGAGAGGCTAAGGCAAGACCAAAGCCAGAGCCTTACTTACACCTGGGAGACAAGTACTCTACCACTAAGTTAAATCCCCAACCCCAGGGCAAGGTCCTGGGGTTCAGGTGACCACAAATAGCACAGCTCACAACTGCAGGAAATTATTTTCTCTCAGTGCTGGGTGCCAGAAATGGAGGCCATCGTCATGCACCACAATGCACATGCTCAGGTAGGGTCTGTTTTTGTCCTGAGGCTCCAGGAGATTGTGGCTGAGGGCTTGTGGCTGCGCTGGTCTCATCTCTGCCTCAGTGTCAGATGGCTGACATCTCTGTGCCTCTGCACCAAATTCCTTCTTATTCAGATATCAACCCTGCTGGGCACAGCTCACCAGATCCTGTATAGCCTGGTGATGAGAGGCTACACTGTATAAGGTTGGCCACAGTCACTTAGTGGATACATGTGGGCCACAGTCACTTAGTGGATACATGTCGCCAGGGACAGATGGTACCATGGGGAGCAGCAGAGGAGAGGGGGAGGTGTCCTAACTAAGTTTCACGGGAAAATGGTATCACTTGCGCATGTGTGCACACACATACACAGGACATGACGGAAAAGACGGGTTTACGGGCTTCTTTCTGGCTGCTCTCAGCTTGTGTCTGTCTGGCCGGCTCTATCATACACTTTTCCTTATTTCTTTCTTTGGGGGAGGAGCGGAGAGGGGTGTGGTACGGCAGAGTCTCGAGCCTGGCCTCAAACCTTGCTGCCTGCCCCTTGCAGTGTGGGAAGAACAGGCATGAGTCACCATGACCAGCTTTCCTCATATTTCTCTGTCCCCAGTCGTTCTTAAAGAAGCATGGGAGAAATGTAGCGATTTAAGCAAACTACCCTTCTTGCAACAATAAATCAGAAAAAAGGTTCCGTGTGGTGGCACATACCCCACATTCAGGAGGCTGAGGAGGCAGGAGGACCTCAAGGTCAAGACCATACAGGGCTATATAGAAAGGCCCTGTCTCTAAAAAAAAAAAAAAAGAAAGAAAAGGTTGCTGCTGGTTTTGTTTCATTTTGTTTTCTAAGACAGGGTTTCAGGAATACCAGGCTGGTCTTGAATTTGCTGTGCAATGGGGATTGACCTTGATCTTTGGATCTTCATTTTTCTGCCTCCCACAGACTAAGATAACAGGCATGCAACATTAGGCTTGTCCGGAAAAGCTTTTAAAAGTAAGATAAAAACAAAAATAAAAAAGCAACACCAGCTTCCATAAGGTCAAAAGTACTCCAGCCTGGAACCTCATAATACAGACCCGACTTGAAGTCGTCACCCTGGAACAGCTCAGAACTTGGCTGTTGGAGGGGGAGCCCCTTTGCCTTGCCAGGAGTCTACTCCCGTGGGGCTGGGGACAGGCTGCAGGTGAAGCAGCAGCAGCAACGTGAGTATCGGGGTGGAGTGGAAGTTGGTGCTGAGACAGGGCAGGGTAGCAATTTGAGAGTCTGGGGTTGCACTCACATAGCCCAAGATGGGTGCTGTGCCTCTGGATGGTTTGTTTAAATGTGAAAGGATCCCGTGCGAATGATGGTCACCAGGCACTGAGGGTAGGTCCTGTAAGTCTGTTACTGAGACTGAGTGCCTGCTGATGTGAGGTACTAGCGACAAAGGAGCTGGGTATGGTGGCACACACCTTTTATCCCAGCACTCCAGAGGTAGGGGCAGGTAGATCTCTGTGATTTGAGGCCAGAGGAGGCTACAAAGCGAGTCCCAGGCCAGGCAGAGCTTCACATTAACGCCCAAATGAGGGAGAGAAAGAAAGAAAGAAGTCGTCAACAAGGAAAACTCTGAGCTGAGTCGAACAGGGGTATGTGGAAATCCTTCATGCTTTCTGGTCAATACTTCTACCTGCAAATTGCTCAGGTGTGGTGGTACCTACCCATAATTCCAGCATTTTTGAGGTTGAAGCAAGGAGATACAAATTTAAGGTCACCTTGAGCTACTTAGCAAGATACTATCTAAATAAACAAACAATACAAGTGACTTAAAAGTTTCTCTGCCCTGACTCCATTCCCATTCCACTGGGTGCTAGCCCAGTGGAAAGCTCTACAGAAGTGTCAGACGTTCAGCCCGGTGCTGCTTTCACCTAGCTTTATGTGTTTACCACAGCCTGTGACAACTCACCAAATACTGGTGGCTCAGAATCCCGTAGAAGCTCAGGTCATCAACAACTCAGGGACCCTGGGCTGTGCACCCCTGGCCCAGACAGAACTGCTCCCACCAGGTTCTGCGGGACCCTCAATGGGCCTCTGACCTCTGTGCTTTCCTTCTTTTCTAGGTAGTGTTCCCAGCCAGCTGGAAATGACAAGGGCCTCCCAAGGCCTCCCATCCCACCACCTGGCCATGAAAACCTGTCCCTTGGTGTCCGCTGCCCACATTTCCAGGGCGCTCAGCATCCTGCTCCTGGCTGCTTCACTGGACGCTCAGAATGAAAGTAGGTCTGAGTCTCCTGCCAGAGAGAGGGGTACAAGGGTGCAGACAGGATGGGAACCACAGACCAAGGTTAGATCCAGGTGATATCTATTGCCCAGCATCGCAGACGGGCAGGAGGAGGGCTGTGCCCCTGGGCTACAGAAGTGTGAACCATGTACATCTGAGGATTGCTCACAACAGAGGGCCAGTGACAGTTGGAGCTGATGGCAGAACAGTGGCGGGACTGCCAAAAACCACACTTCCTAGGTTTCAAGGGAAAGAGGGTGCCCTGGCCAGGCAATGGGGACAGCACATAACTGAGGACCTGCTTAATCCTCTGGATACGTCCAGCCTTGTCCAGTGGCCTAGGCATTACCTGGACGGCAGACTCTAAGGACAGCAGACTCTCTACACAAGAGTGGGTGTAGAAAACGGGGCTCAGGGAGTCCCCCCCCAACACAGCTCTCCAGATGCAGCATCACCAGATAGATAGTGAAATCATCTAGATTATAGATAGTGCCCTTTGGTTCCTTCCACACGGTGTGTACCTATCTTTGACCCGGTCGGTGTGAAATACCTCGTTCTGTCTCCTGGAGGCCTCGACATCTGCCTCTCTGCCCGTGGCCTACGAAACTGTCCTGTGCCTCTGCCTTGCCCATACGTGATCATCCTCTCCATACAGGCTGGGACAGCCCTCTGTGCAACAAGGGCACGTTGTCTGTGCCTAGAGGCAGTCGAGTCGTGATGACATGTAACATCTCTAACACCTTCACTGATGTCACCGTCTGGCTGAAGGACAGGGTGATCTTCCATGAGGTTCCCCAAGGAAACTTCAACAGCAGTGGGTGGGAGCTCCAAGTTCAAGGGGGCCAGGCACGGCTCATGATCGCAAACACCCAGGAAGTCCACACAGGGCTGTACTTTTGGCAGCTGCACGGACGCCAGAGACATTTCAGTAACTTCACCCTGAATGTTTCAGGTGAGGTTGGGGCTGTGGCGTAAGGAGGTTAGAGGGCATAGGTGCCAGTATGTGGAGTGTGGTGGAGTAGGTGACTTGGGGGACAGGAAGGAGGGGCAGAGGGGAAAGCATAGATTTGGGTCTTTTAGAGGAACCCAATCTGTGTGTGATGTAGACAGGGGCTCCATTGTTCAGGGCAGAAGCCCATCTGAGGCGAGCTGGAAGGAGCTGATGCCAATCAATACTCCTCTTCCCCCAACACTGACAAAACCTCTTACACATCAGCTGGGCGGGGGTGGGGGATTCCACCCCAACCTCTGCGTTCTGGAAGTTACCAGAGGAACCCAGCCACAGTCTGGTCATGCCATACCTACTATTGAGAGGTCCATAGCCATTGTCACCTTAACTGAGGGTGTGCTCAGCCTTGGTGACCACAGAGTGAGGCCCTAGTGCCAGGAGCATGCACACTGCCAAGTCCCTGTCCCCCTCCCCACAGCTTCCACCATGGGGGCTTGCCTCAGATATTGTGCACCTTAAGGAGAGCAAATTCAGCCAGGTGTGATATGGTTCCAGCACTTGGGGGTCTCTGAGACAGGAGGATCATGAGTTCGAGGCCAGACCTTGTCTCAAGACAAGAACTGGAGAGCAAAGACCACACCCCATCCCATGCTCTGATAACCCAGCTCTCTGCACCTGGACACTCTTCCCAGGTCCCTCCTCACCTCTCAAGCCACACTTCCTACCTGTTCTAGATTAATTCTCTTGCTATGACAAACTCCATGGCCAAAAGCAACTAAGGAGAGGAAAGGGTTAATTTCAGCTCATGCACAATGTCCATCTTTGAGGGAAATCAGGGCAGGATGCTGCTCCCTGGCTTGCTGTCTAATCAATGTGTTCCTTCCTCCTCCCTCCTTCGCTCCTTTCTTCCCTCTACACTTTCTCTCTCTCTCTCTCTCTCTCTCTCTCTCTCTCTCTCTCTCTCTCTCTCTCTCCTCCCTCCCTCCCTCCCTCCCCCTCTCTCTCTCTCTCTCTCTCTCTCTCTCTCTCTCTCTCTCTCTCTCTCTCTCTCTCTCTCTCTCTCTTTCTCTTGCACACTCTCTCTTTCTAAACAGGGACTCACTGTGTATCCCTGGATGGTCTGGAGCTCACAGGAATCTTCCTGCCTCTGCCTCCTAAGTGCTGGAATTAAAGGTGTGCACCACCATAGCTAGCTTCCTTATATAGATCAGGACCTTGGGCCCAGGGAATGGTGCCACCCACAGTGGGCTGAAAGGCTGGACCCTCCTACATCAGTTACCAATCAGGGTGAGCCCCCACTGACATGCCCACAGGTCAATCTGTTCCAGGCAATCCCTCAATTGAGACTCCCTGCACAGGCGGCTAGAGGCTGTGTCACGTTGACAGCTAAGGCTAGCTAGAACACTACCCTAGCTACTTTTGTGATTCATTCACACAGCGAAAGCAACTGCAGAAGACCCCTGTCCTGTCCACATCCCTCTGTGTCACCCCGTATCTCACTAGACACTGGCATACCCCCTGATGCCCATCCTTACTGCCCCTAGAAGCTGATTCCCCCCAGTCTGAAACCCACTGCCCACGCCATCTTTCTGTATCTGTAAAAGCCCTTGTCTCCATGTCTCTGTCACCCTCCCCACACCAGTTCAATCTCTCACAATCACTGGGCCCCTGAAGGTGAGCCTGATGTTGGTTCCTCCTGGGACCAGCCAGGCCGACAAGACTACCGCACCTGGAATTGGGGGTGCAGTCACATGACACTCAACTGGTATGTCTCCAGCAGAGCCTTCAAACCAGGAGCCCACAGACGCACCTCCCTCAGGTAGGTGTCATCACCCTGTCCCCAGGCTTCCTAGCACCCCACTTGCTCCGGATGCCGGCCACTTGGGACCGTTCACCCTTAGTGCTTGCTGTACTTGCCCACCAGGTATCACTGCCCAGGAGGGTGTGGAGTCAGCAGGTGGCAAAGGAAGGGAAGAATAGGACAGGGAGGGAGGATGTAGTAAAGAACCGGTGTCGCAACATCACCCCTGACTACTCCTGATCTGCTTCAGATGCCGTCAAGCACTTTCAGCAAGAGGCCAGGCCTGACGCCCATGTGGGAGTTGTGGTCACTGTCGTCTTGGTCTTGGGACTCACAGGAATCGGCGCACTAATCTGCTGCAGGCACCACCGTTCTTTGATGTCCCAGTGGATAAAAGCGCCTCAATGCCTGTCTTGAGGTATGGGTGGGGTCTTCCTGGGATCCTTACATCACACCTCCTGGGGATGACCCCTGAGTTCTGCTACAACAGGGGCTCAGGGGGATTGTGGAGGCCACACAGGACCAAGACAGCAGGTCCCACTGCAAGAATGCTTTTAGTCTTCTCTAGCCAAGAGCATAGGCCCTGAATTGAGTCTGCAAGGATCATCTGTTCTCAAGGTTTTATTCTGACCCTTGGACACCTTGAACAGCAGCATGGAGTCTATAGTCTTCAGGATCCTCTCGGGATTCTTGGGAACTTGTGTATAGGAGGGAACCTGTGGTTTCTGATCCAGGGTGTTTTCAGACCAATGATGCTCTGGAAATGAGCACACCATGGACTTAGAACCCAGGTTCCACTGGGATGAGGAGTTGAGTGTTCTTAGCATAGGTGGCATGACTGTCCACATACGCCGTGTACAAGATAATGGGTCATTTATGCATGCCTGTGCCTATGCGCACACGGGGCTGAGTTCAGGCGTTCACCCTCCCCCCCCCTTCATCTCTCCCTGTCTAGTTAAGGAGGTTCTAAGTCTGTGGGCCAGAGGATGCTGGAGGATCTGCCTGCAGAACTGATTCCAGAGAGAGAACACCAGCATGGGCTTGTCGTGTTCTTAGCCCTTCTAAAAACCAAACACTATGGAGCCATTATTGCATGCTTAGCAGAGCAAAAGACTGTTCGTGTTTGCCAGGCACAGAAGACCTTCTCACGAGGGTGATGTAACCCTTGGTTCTATGCAGAGGAGAGGACAGTGACTCGCTGAAGAAGGTCCTTGGGACCTGGAAAACAGTTTGGGCATCTCTCAGTCACATGAACAAGAGTACAGTACTACGGTCCTCAGTCGTCTGATCTGTCCCTCAACTCTTTCCAAAACTGGGGAATTTCCCATCTGCGTGACCCTTGACCCTCAGCATCCCCACCCTCTGCCCTCTTACAGTGGCCTGGGATCCTTTGCTTCCGCCGAGCCCCTGGTCGGCGTCTTTCCAATACCTGCTGATCTATCTCCAGAGCAAGCCTAGGGCTGCACCAAGATCTGCATCAAGCAGAACTTGTGCACACACCTGCTTTCCGACTCGCAACAGTAGCAAGTCTGGGAAACCCAGAAGTCAGGTTCCAGGGGCAATATAGGGTTAGAAAAGTATGAGATGAATCGTCACCACATCTGCCACTGGAAGGCAGAGTGCCCTCAGGACAGGGATCTGTGGAAGGTATAGGTGCTTGCTGGCAGGTATTGCTCTCCTGGGGAAGACAGTCAGTCCTGGGACCCCCAAGGCCTCTCTTCAGCAGGCTCCCCCCAGGTTTCTGATTGAAATCCACAACCCATTGTTCTTTTCTGACCTTTTGTCTCGGCTACAATGCTGCTTCCCCTTACATAAAGATTAAAAGAAGACTTTTTCGTAGAAATTCCATACTTTATTATTAACTATTTTATTACCATTGTTGTTGTGTATGAGTGTGGGTGTGGACATGCCAGGATGCATATATAGAGGGCAGAGGGTAACTATTGTTAGTCAGCTCTTGCCTTCACCACGTTTTGAGGCAGGATCTCTCTTGATTCTGTTGTATATTCCAGCCTACCTAACCCACATGCATCCAGACAATTCTCTAGTCTCTACTCCCTACCTTGTCCTGAGAGACTGGGATTACAGAGACACACCTTAGGTTCTAGGGATCCACCTCCGGTCATCAGGCAAACACTTTTACCTTCTGAGCCCTTTCGCCCGCCATTAGATAGGCCACACTCTAGAAAATCCTCCTGGATGTTAATCTTTAAATAAACAAAACAATGCAGTGAAGAGATTGTCCGGTCAGCTGGAAAATACAACTATTAGTCAAAAACATAAATATCTACAGGAAACCTCAGACACGACCGGTGCCTGAAGAAAAGCAGAGGCCAGGAATGCTGCCTGGTGCCTGCGGCCTCCCGCCCCAACCCCATCCTGTCTCTGAGGCTGCAGCCTGTGCCCAAGCGCCAAAGGACCTGTGCTTCTCAGAGCCGAGCGAGGTGATCCACACCTCGGCTTAGGGAAGTAAGGCTGGTTTGGGCTCAGTTTGAGAATTCAGTCTATGAGAGTGGGGAAGGCACGGTGGCAGACTTGTGTGAGAGCATGGTGGCAGACATGTGAATGTCACAGTGGGGAAGGCATGGTGTGGAGCAGCTGGAAGCACTGTGTTCACAGACAGGAAGCAGAAAAAACTATCTCTTTTCTGTTCAACCTGCATTTCCAGCCCCAATTCATGGGATGGTGCTGCCCACACCCTGTTCAGTTAAACTTTTCTGGAAGCACTGTCAGACACATCTGGATTCCACAGCGATCCTTAATGCAATCAGGTTGATGGTGAAGGATAAGGATCACAGACAGGTCCTGTCCCAGCCCGTCAGCGCCCCAGGTTCCTCTTACACTGGGCAGCAGCCCAGGGACCCGTGTGTCTTAGCCTCTGAAGCACGTCATGTGTTCCCTAAACCAGCAAACTGTGCTGATTCATGAAGTTCCATTAAAAGTCAGTCCTGAACTTCTGCTGAGAAGAGAAAACTTCGAAGTCCATGAAATCCCTCTGGCCCTGCCGCTCCTGGAACCCTAGAGGGAAACTGAGTCAGGAGCTGGCTTCAACTCTGCTCTCTTCGCCATGGCTTCTGTCTTTTTAGGTTTTATCTTCTGGGGATTGCGTGAGTGCCAATCAAAAAGTACTCCCCTACCCTGGTTCTCTCTGCCATCAAAGCCAAAGAGAAAAGTCCTTTAGGGCATAGAATTCTTATGGGGACCTTCAAAGGCCACCTGGCCAGGCGCTGCCTGCAAACAGGTTTGTCCTCATAGGGTGGGAAGCTTGTCACAAGAAACTCATCTGCACCTACACTGTATAGCTGTCCATGTTACCAACAGCACAGAGAGCAACTGTGCCACTCACAGGCAGGAATACACTCTGGGCCATCCCAGTATGATGGTGTACACGCATTGTCTCTCCATGTGCACGAGATCACCCTACACAGGGACACACACTGATTCTGATATTAGCGTGAGAGCTTTCAGGAGACTCCTGGGAAGTGCACGCTTCCTTCTGATGTGCTGGGAGATCGGGGCCAGAAGAGCCTTCCACCTGGGTCTGGACACAAGCCTGTCACTCTCTTCCTAGAAGGGCCGCTCTTGTGGTGTCTCCTGGCTACCTGTTGGTCCCAACAAACTGCCTCTGCTGTGCCTCTGGGGTAGTCACAGCCTGGGGCCACTTCTTCATGGCCAGAGCCAGGCCTTCCTTCAGTCAGACCAGTCTTTTAGTTCAGATGATGGTGCAGATGTAGGCACATAAGTCAGACTCCAGGGGGAAATGCCCCTGGAGACAAGCTCCTCACAGTGGGACCCCTCCCTCCACTCATCTTTCTATTCCCAAGGCTTCACCACTCACTCTGCTTCCCCCACCCCTCACTCATGACTCAAGTCAGACCAAATAGTGTAGTGAGTAACCCATGCCATTGACCACCTAGATACGGAGACACCTGCAGAACTCAGTGTCCCAGGAAGAGAACACACAAAGGTGTGAGCCGTATCTACAGATGACCCCGTGTGTGGCCATGGAGCCATGAATGCAGCCCCATCAAACATGAAGACAAAGGGGATTGCAGAGGTTGCCTTACAAACATGAGGGCACAAGTTTGATCTCTAGAACCCATGCAAAGAATACAAATAAAAAGCTGAGTGTGGTGTGCACAGTTGCAATCCCAGTACTGAGAAGGTAGAGACGGGAGGATCCCTGGGGCTCACTGGGCAGCCAGTCTAACTCATTTGGTGAAATCCAGGCCAATGAGAGACCCTGTTTCAAAAATGTGGACAGTGTCTGTCTGTCTGTCTGTCTGTCTGTCTGTCTGTCTGTCCCCCCCTCCCGTCTCTCTCTCTCTCTCTCTCACACACACACACACACAAATTAAAAATAAGATTAAGCCACAGGGACAACAGGAGATAAACGTCTACCACACGCTCCTAAATTCTTAGCAGATCCTGCTGAAGAAACTGAGAATTATCTCGGAACATAAGTCTCTGAAAACCCCATGGATGACAGACAGGAAATGCCACAGACCCTGGCAAAGGAGGCTCTGATCAGGGGACATGCAGAGGGTGACTCCTAGTGGATCGAGGTGGGACGCAAGCAGCTGAGTCTATCCACAGGACACAAGCAGCTGTGTCTGTCTGTAAGACACAGGAGGACTTCATACACGCTGGAGGAGATATGCCTGACCAAAGTGTATGTGCACACAGAAACTCCAGAAGGCTAAGTACACATCACCTGTGGACATTGACACTAAGTTATGACTGTCGCAAGGGGAAACTTGGGATATTCTTGTACTGGTCTTGTAGTTTCAAAACAAACTAGTTTCACTTCCGCATGAAAGGCATTTTGACAGTGAGGTGAGATGCAGGAAATCTCCAGCTGCCCTTCGAGACTCCTGACCACAGAGCATTCCACCATACCAAGAACCACTACCTCTGGCCTGTCAGCCAAGGCCCTGCCAGGAGAGATCATGAGAGCACGGTTATTTGACCCTCTCTGCAGCATCTGGGGTGGATTCCATGGACTATGTCCAGTGTGGAGCACTAAGCTCTTGCCTTTAGTAGCTCAATCCTAAATTTCCTGCCTCTCCCTGTATGTTTGCCCAGAGTGGCCAGGCCTATGCTGTCCCTTGCAGAGAAACATATGCACCCAGTTTTCCTAAAGGAGCAGCCCCAGAGCCCCGAATCAAACATTGGCCCCAGCCAGGACGCTTCTAGAAAAAGCGTGGACCTCCCCCTGTGATCCGAAGATGAGTGGCTAATGCAGGACTTCTGGTTAAACGCATTAATGAGGGAATTGCTAAGACAGTTCTGGCGCTGTTGTGTGGACTCAGGTACTTCCTGAAAGACACATGCTTTCCAGACTTTGTTTTCTTCCTAGGTGAGACCAAACCCAGGCTATGAATAGGCGGTACTTGGAACGCCTTCTCTAAGATTCCCGCTCCGGGCTAGATGAGTCATTGGTGGCAGCAGCAGAGTTCAGTCAGGCTGAGAAGCAGGCTGAGAAGCCAGAGCATGTATGCAGGTGAGAACTAGAGGGGACCGTGGTGCCCGGAAGGTTTGGGGTTCCAGGCAGGGTGTCCTTGGCCACAGCCTCTCTGGGACCCTCACTTCACTGCCCGCCTCTTGCCTCAAGGATTTGTCCAGAGTAAAGGTGAGGCTGAGGTACTGCCCTGGTGCCTTGGAGGCTGGGAACAGAGGAATCTGTCTCTCCGGGTGCATCACACTGAGCTCCAGGAGGGGCAGAGGCAGCAGCTGGGTTCTTCGGTGTGTACTGAATGGGAAGAGGAGAATGATGACCTCACTCTTCCTTGTCATCTGACTATGGGTATGGGAAGCCAGGGCATGCAGTTGCCCAGGCCTACAAAAGAGGTGTGTGTGTGTGTGTGTGTGTGTGTGTGTGTGTGTGTGTGTGTGTGTGTGTGTGCTGTAATTGGCGTTAGTGAACGTCTGGCGCTGGTCACTCAGAATTGGTAATCTATGTCATGTTTGGTCAGGACACTGTATATCCCGTGGTTTTGTTCTCATCTTAATGTAAGTAGAAGCTGACTTCTGGTTGAGGGGGCTGAAGGTTCCTCTTGTGACTTTCTTTCTGCTCCTAAATTCTTGAGGCTCCATGCACATAACTTCCAGCCTGACGCTGAGCTAAAGGCCGCTATGCTGCATGAGACACACTTATAAGGAGGCCAGATCTGCTCCTGACTGATCTGGCTCAGTGCTCACTTCCACTAGACATGGGTCAGTGTGACAGATCCGCCAGGGGATTCAGTGAGGTATTAATTGCAAAGGCATTGGGAAGGGGGAGTCAAAAAGGTGACACCCCCACGTTGCCTGTGTTAGCCTGAGTCCTGAAACAGATTCTAGTGGTTCTACCATGTGGGTTCCGCCGCTCACCTCTAAGAAAACAAACAAAAATACAGGAAGGGAAGTTAACCAACATGGTCCTCGGGCAAGGAAGGCATCAAAGACTGTCCACCCATCTTTGGGCTTAAACATAATTGAAGAGTCCTAGTCACGGTGTGGTCTGGTTGGTTGCTGTCTTGGTTCTGACTGAGTACTGTGCTGCCAAGAATCCTTGTTGCTTGACATATAATGGGGTTCTCAAGAAGTGAGTGCCATTTTGAAACCCTAGGCCACTGCTCTTTAAGGACAATGGCTGGAGACTTTTCATGCACCTTTGTGGGCAGGAACAGGCCGGCGTCTCAGTGACTCTTCTCTTTGTTTCTCCGGCAGTGATGGGTTTAGATTTAGTGATGCTCCCATGAGTAACTGCCATGCCTATGTGCAGAGTTGAATAGGAAATTGGAGAGTAAATGAGGCAGATGCCAGACTCACCCTGCTTCTGGTTATTTTGTTGTCCTAAGTAAGGAGGTCCTGTTATAGCTGGAAGGACTCCAGAGGTTCCCAGGGTCTAAGGTGGCTGGAATCTGGGACTACAGACAAAACAGAGGCCAGGGACAGTACCAGCTTCTTCCTCTGACTGTTCTCATCCTCCCCAGGGTGGCCCACCACCCACCCCACTCCATGGCAAGGAGGCAGAGAGCCCTCGTGGCAGGAGGTGCAGTTAGAGCTTTGGAGAAAAACAGGAGCCATATTAGCTCTGGAGAGTCAAATACAAATTTCTCTCTTTCCACTATGTGGGTCCCAAGGATGAAACTCAGACAATCAGACTGGCCGCAAGAGCCTGTGCCTGCCGAGCAGATGGCCCTTTCTTTCCTTTTCATTTTTACGGCGCTTCTGCTTCCAGAGATCTGAGATTAAAGGCAGATGCAACCATCCCCGGGAAAGACGTGAAAAAACGTGTGTGTGTAGTGTATGGGTGTGGCTATGTTTGTGTGCGCAAATACAGGGGTCAGAGGACAACTTTGTTTAGTCTGGTCTTTTCCTTACGTCTTTACGAGGTTTCTGGAGATGGATCCCCGGTGGCCATAGTTTTAGGACAACTGCCTTTACCTGCCGAGCCACCTCACCAGCCCTCAAAGCACATTATTGACATAGATTGATTTGAGGCTAACAGGGGTTAACAGAGAGAAAGGAACTCAGGGAAAGGGTGAGACACACCCAAGAGAGTGGGTGTGAGTCTCACAAATGAGAACCATACTTCCTTGTATCTAAAATAGCCGTGTATATGATTTTGGTGTGTTTTGAAGTTATTGCCTTCAAAGGGTTACTAAGACATTTAAATGATGAGGCTGGAGCAAGAGCTCAAAGATTAAGAGTACTTAATGCTTTGGCAGAGGACCCAGCTTCAGTTCCCGTTACCCATATGGCTGCTCACAACAGTCCACAACTCCAGTTCCAAGGCATCCATGCCCTTTTCTGACCTCCGAGGGCACCAGGCATGCGTGTGGAGCAGGCCAAAACACTTACATATCAAAAAATAAATAAACACATTTTTTAAAAAAAAATATTAAATTACAGTGCAAGGATACTTCTGAGGACAACAGACAGGCTTGTAATTGATAAAGTAAATCCTGGACCACAGGTTCAAGAAGGTAGGGTTCCGTTATTATAAATGGAAGGCAATAGTCTTGTTTGTTTGGGGACCAGAAAATGTCAGGGAGATGAGTAAGGGCTCACTTTAGCTCACATAAGCTCAGGCCTTAGGCATGTTCATTGCTATTTCAACTTTTTTTTTTTAAGGCAGAGTTTCCCTGTGTAGCCCTAGCTGGCCTAGGCCTTGTTTTGGAATCCAAACTGGCTTTGAACTCACAGAGTTCTGCCTGCTTTTGCCTGCCTCCATGTCCCAGTTACTGGAATTAAAAGTGTGTACCACCACAGCCAATCACTTTAACAATGCTGGAATTCTTGATTCTCTTCTAACAAGTGGCTTCATTTGGGCTCCTTTTCTTTCCCATGTCTCCCTTATTTTCCTGTTTTTCTACCCTTTCTCAGAAAAAGAAGTACAGGGTGCCAAGGTGGCATAGTCACATGCCAGACAGGAGGCCCTTGGCCCAGTGTGCTGTGTGTGCTGCCTCTCAGAACATGAAGGGCCTGATCACTGACGTCTGCCTTCCACTCTCTGTGCTAAGCCATGGCTTGGATTTCAGGCAGCCAGGGCTGGTGCTCATAGACAAGGAAAAAAGTGCAGAATGATTCACACGGATTCACACGACTTAGTGCAAAGAGAATACCCACCTGTGGTTAGCAGCCTGAAGGTTCAACGTGCACAGGGAACAAAGGCATAGACCTTGATGCTGCTCAGTGTCCCAGGGGGCAGGAGGGGGGGGTCTCTGCTCCAAGGGGCCCAGAGCTCAGAGAGGGCAAGATGACTAGATTGGCGTGTCTCTCTTACCCCCTTGACTTGCTCCTGAATCCATTTCTAGCTGGCTCCCTAAGTGAGGCAAAGTGAGGCTCCAGGAACAATAGGACAATTCTCATTTGGGAGCTGAGGGTTAGGGTTAGGATCTATACTTTCCCTGTTCTCTAATGACCAACCTCAGCCCACATGGCATCTGTGTCCATAGTGCAAGCCAACGACAGGCCAGGGCATCATACCCAGCTTCAGCTAGGCCAAGAACAAGAAGCTGGCCCCCAGGCCCTCAGTCTGTCTGCTGTGGATTCCACTTGGTCACCGGACTGTGTCTGGTGCCCAGCCAGCACCGTAGGGACCATAACAAAAGCTACAGCACCACCCCAAGCAGAGGTCCCTGAGAGTAAAAGAGGGCTGTGACCATGGAATCCCTGAGCTGGCTTTCAGAGCCATCCGGGGCTCCCACTGTGATGACCTCGTTCTGGATGATCAGGGTCTGAGGCTGGAGCATGGCCTTGGCTTTGAGCCATCAGCGAGAGAAGCCTGGAACCTGGGCGGCACTTTCGGCAAGCAAAGAGCTTCCTATTGAGGCTTCCATGAGGGTGTCCCCTCCAGCTTTCCAGGGGGATTGGGACACTCCCAGGGCCAAGATGCCTTCTCGTATGGATGTCTTGTGGCATTTCATACACAGTGACATTCTGAAGGGGACCTCACAGATGTCTGGCTCCTGAAGTGAGGGGGTAACAGGAAGGGAGGTTCAAACAGATGAAATGACTGGGGTAATTAGGACTTGGGGGTGTGAGGTATGGTAGGATATCTCAGGGGCTTCCTGAGAGCCAAGAGGGTCCCTCACACTTGTACCAGCTGAAAGCTTCCTGCCTCTCCCACAGGGCTGAGTCTCCAAGGCTGAAGGGCACAGCCTCCCAGGACTGCTGGACCCAACTCCCACAGCCTCAAAGCAGAACCCAGGTTCTTTCTTTCACTTTCCATGGGTGTCCCTATCTTAAGTTCAGCTGTGAATCAGTAGGCATTACATAAACACTCTTTTGGCTGAGGCTGTTAACTTTCCATGTCACCTGACTCCAGATGAGGACCGAAATTGACCTTTGGCCAGCCTAGCTCTACTCAAGAATATGGGCCAGGCCATCCATGGAGCATAGACCACATCTTCCTGAAGGGCCACTGGCTGATATCCCAAAGAACAATTAATTCTGTGTCCCATGTCAGGTAAGGCTTCAGAAGAGGCTGGGCAGGGACACTTACCCTTCTTATGTCTCGGTGAGTCTAGATGCACTTGTTGGATACCTACTGTGTGCATAGCATGCACCAGGCCTGTGGGAAACACAGACCTAGTGACATCATCAGGGTTGTGACAGGTCCACCTCTGCTGCCTCTTCCTCCTCCAACATAATATTTGTGTACATGTATATGCATACATATATGTATGTGTACATATATATGTATGCATTGTACATGTTTATGATGGTAGAAGGAGTCAGGAAACAGGTTATCACACATTTTGCAAAGGAGGCAGTAAACTGTAAGTAGCAGTCAGGTCATGTGACTGGAGCTCTCTGGAGGACAAGTTCCCTAACAGGAAGTGTCAGTGTTTTGTGAAGCCTTTTCCTTTCCTTTATTGCCAATCAACATTCCAGGGACCCTTTGAGCAGGATCTACACATACCACAGAGGCTGCACTAGTGAGGAGGATGTGTAGGAGGGGTCTCAAATCCTGTGCTGGGAACTACACATTGAGGCTGTGAAAGATGGTGTTGGATGCAGCTTACATATCCAGGGATCTGGAGTTGCCTCTACCATAAGATAAGACAGTCAGCCTGTCATACGGTAAAGAAAGGAAATAAAACGCTTACCTGTACTTTAGAAGTGTGCAGTACAAAAGTAACATGCGATCAGGGTAAGTAGGCAGCACTCGGGGTTTGAGCAAGAAGGGACTGGGAAGGCTGCATGGCTGAAAGATGGGTGCAGATTTGAACAGTGTCTCACCTTTTCTGGCATGAGTTATTGTGGTAGCTAATCTTGGTCGTCAACTTGACTACATCATCGGTCAACTAAAACGCAAGCTTCTGGGAAATTCTGTGTGGGGTGTCCTTGATCAGATTATTTGAAGCAAGAAGAACCACCCTAAGGTATAGGCAGCACCTTCTGGCAGCAGTGCAGACCAGAGGAATGAAGGAAGGAAGCTTGAACGTTTGCCTGCTTGCCCTCACCATCACTGGAAATTTCTTCTGTCTGGTTCCTTCACCAGTTAGGACCTACTTCTACAGGGTTTCGACACAGACTAAAGAGCAGCAGCAACCCTTCAGCACCAGACCGGGAGAACTGAGATGGCCAGCCTAGTGCACTGAACAATTACAAGATTCTTGGCCTCTCTGGCACAGGGCAGCCATTGTTGGACTAGACAGACCACATCCTATAAGCCACGGTGCTCAGTGTGAGGATGGCTGAGCAATTGAAAGAAGGACAGCCATTATGTGAGAGGAGCAGACACTTGCAGCGAGCAGAGGCCGCTTAGTGTACAATAGAGACAGTGCACAGGTCAAGCCAATATGACAAAACGGTAACATGACACTGTCACTGTACAAAGTACAACCCAAGCCGTTTGCCTCGTTAACTATACAGCTCTAAGAAGAAAGTGTGCAAAATAGCCAGCTCAGTGCTGCTCACTCCTGGATTCGTCTATCTGCCCATTGCTTTACCTCGGCCAGCCCCACACTCCTTACCAAATGTAAGGACAGGAGGAAGGTGGTGCATTGGTCCCTGGAGGCCTTGCATGGGCTCGGGAATCTGGGGAGGAGTAGACAGGAGGACCTCAAGGACCCTAGGATGCACAGCCCTTCTCAGACTGCTGCTGTCTTTGTGGACCTCTGCAGAAGCTTTGGGAACTTCTGACACCTTCTTTTCCCTTTCCCTAGGTATGTCCAAAAAACCACTGACCAGAAGAGTTGTTTTCTGAGACCCATTCTACGAATGAGCCATGTTGACCTACCCTGCAACATCCATTGACCCACGTCTCAGAATTCTCTGGGCCTTCCTTTTCCTGGCTGCCTCCCTGAATGCCCATGCAGAAAGTAAGTCTGGGTTTTACTTCTTCTGAGTAGAGGGCCTCCCAGGGCTAGATATGGTGGGATGGTCAGACCAAGGTCAAGTCCGAGTAGTGGCCTTGGCTTTGTAGACCCAATATGGTTGAAGCTGGGCTACAGAAGGATGAGCTATGATAGCAGACACTGGAGTACTAATAGTCTTGGGATCACTGGCGGGGCATTGCCTGGGCTGCAAAGTAAAGACTGGGCTCTCTACACAGTCTGGGATGACCCCAAATGCAGTGAATCTGAAGTGTCTGCACCCAGAGGCAATCGCGTGGTGATGTCCTGTAACATCTCCAACACCTTCAGAGATGTCACCATTGAGCTGACTGCCAATGGAAAGACCAGGACCATCTTTAACAGAAAGCCTCCAGGAAACTACTTTAATGACTCCTGGCAGCTTCACATTCAAGGAGGCCAGGCCCAGCTGGTGATCGCAGAAGTACAGGACGTCCACGCAGGGCAGTACTTGTGGAGGCTGCATGGGAACCAGAGGCCACCCAATGAGTTCATCCTCCTGAATGTCACTGGTGAGCTTTAGGCTAAGAAGTGATTGGCGAGTAGGGGAGGAAGGAGCAGGGAGGAACCCCTCGCAGTTGAGCTCTGGATTCCACCTGCTTCCACACACAAAGACCCTACGTGTCTAAACCTGCTGCCCTCCGCACTCCTCTCTTCCTGCCTAGTCCCTCCAGGTTCTGTTCCCTCTGGTTCTTAACACCAGTTCAATCTAAACCATAGTCATCTGAGCCCCTAGGAGAATTCCCTCTGCTCTCTACACCTTGGAGGTACACCAGGGCTGCTGTCCCCAAACCTGATCATTTGTCTCTGCCAGAGCCCCAAGACCAGGGAGGGGCTAAAGGCCCGAAACCTGTTTCTGTTCTCCGATTGTGAAAATATAGGATCTTCACACCTTCCCCCGCCTGGCAACATAGCCACCATTCCTGAAGCCCATGCGTAGCCCCTTCCTAGCCTCCTCCACAGCCCTTTCCTGCCTGTATAGGACTCCATGAAGGGAGGTGGGAGGGGTGCCAGGCTAAAGTGGGTAGTGCTAGAAGGAACGAATTATGCAAGCAAATCCTCATTTACTTCCCTGCTCCAGACCTAGACACTGCCGACCAGGAGCCAGAGAGCTTGGGGGTCATTGCTGAGCCCCCACCCACAGTGCGCACGGATGTCATCGTCACTGTCATCGTCATCATCATAATCATCACCATAGGAACCAGTGCGTTTGCCTGGTACAAGCACAGCCGTTCCCCAAAGCGCCACAGACATGAAGTCCCAGTGCCGTGTCTGAGCCATGGGTCACCTCATAGTGTCTACCTGGCACTGCCCTAAGATCTCCCAAGGCAGCACAGTACAGAGAACACCAACTGGCCATGCTTGACTTGAGACAGGCTCACAAGAACCCTCCGTCCCCACGCCCTCACTGTGACCCTGAGAGCAGACCTTCAGTCCTCCCGGGACTCCAGAGGAAATTTGCATTGCGGACAGAGTTGTGATCTTCTTTATTTTGTTTTATTTTTTTCATCCAGGGTGCCCTGGAAGTTGACTGAGCCCCTCCTGTATTCAAAACATAACTCTGTTGTTATCTGGGGGACATCAAAGTATTTCAGAGCATCCCAATGTGTGTGTATCTGCTTATTTGTGTAAGCTGTCTGTGCTGGTGGAGTCTGTACATGAGTGTCTGTACCTCACACAGGCCCAAGCCAGGCTCTGGAGCAACCTTCCTCCTCCCTCCTCCCTCCCTCCCTCCTCCCTCCCTCCCTTCTTCCCTCTCTCCTTCCCTCCCTCCCTCCCTCCCTCCCTCCTTCCCTCCCTCCCTCCCTCCTTTCCTCTCTCCCTCCCTCCCTCCCTCTTCCTCTTCCCTCCCTCTTCCTCCTCCCTCCCTCCTCCCTCCCTCTCTCCCTCCTTCCCTCTCTCCCTCTTTCCCTCCCTCCCTCCTCCCTCCTCCCTCCCTCCACCCTCCCTCCTCCCTCCTCCCTTCCTCCCTCCTTCCCTCTCTCCCTCTTTCTCTCCCTCCTCCCTCCCTCCCTCCCTCCTTCCCTCTCTCCCTCTTTCCCTCCCTCCCTCCCTCTCTCCCTCCTTCCCTCCCTCCCTCTTTCCCTCCCTCCTCCCTCCCTCCCTCCCTCCTTCCCTCTCTCCCTCTTTCCCTCCCTCCCTCTCTCCCTCCTTCCCTCCCTCCCTCTCTCCCTCCTTCCCTCCCTCCCTCTTTCCCTCCCTCCCTCCCTCCCTCCTTCCCTCTCTCCCTCTTTCCCTCCCTCCCTCTCTCCCTCCTTCCCTCTCTCCCTCTTTCCCTCCCTCCCTCCCTCCTCCCTCTCCCTCCCTCCCTCCCTCCCTTTTTCCCTCCCTCCCTTCTTCCTCCCTCTCCCTCCCTCCCTCCCTCTTCCCCTCCCTGCCTCCTCCTTCCCTCCCTCCTTCCTCCCTCCCTCCCTCCCTCCTCCCTTTCCCTCCCTCCTTCCCTCTCTCCCTCTTTCCCTCCCTCCCTCCCTCCTCCCCTCCTCCCTTCCTCCCTCTCTCCCTCTCTCCCTCTTCCCTTCCTTACTCCCTCCTTTCCTTTCTTCCTCCCTCTGGCTCCCTCTTTTTCTGAGCCACCTGCAGAACAGATTCCTATGCTTGGACAGCAAGCCCAGAGCAAGGCCAGCATGGCCTGATCATGTCCCCAGGATTCGGAGCTCCTTGGTGCTCTCACCACCCTCAAACATTCATGAGCCTATCACCACCCTCTTGGAACAAGGAAAACCCTGTCTGTGTTTGCTAGACACAACAGCCCATGCCCCATGTCTAGGGAGAGGCACGGGATCTCATCCATGTCCTGTGCAGAAACAGGGACAGCGACTCACTAGGGAAGGGTCTGCTAAGCAATGGTCTGGGTCTCTCTCTGGCACTCAACAATAACAGACTCTCTCCTGTGGTCATTCGTTGCTTACTCTGCCCCTCAGCTTTTTCCAAAGTTGGGGAAATTCCCAGCTGCACAGAACTTGGCCCTCAGGATTCATTCCTCTCTGATTCCTTCCCTTCTGCTAAACCCCCTCCACGTTTCTATCATCTCCAGAGTTTCAGGGCTCCTGCTATCAGGCCCCAGGGTCTTAGGAGAGAATTAGAGGTCTAAAACGACGCATCACCACTCTCCCACCACAAGGGGGCGGAGTGGGCCTGTCTGCAGGGAGCCCTCAGGGACAAGGAGCTCATTGGGGAGGCAATACCTGCTGTGGACAGGGCTCTCCTGGGGAGGACAGCTAGGCCCTCAAATTCCCCGGGAACCTCTCTTGGTAAACCATCTTCCTGACTCCCTACTTATACCCACCCTCACCTGCTGCTCCTCTTGGGCCCAGGGATCTTTTTTATTGTAATGCCAATTTGAATAATTTCATTATGTATAGACTACAACTTATGCTTCAGAAAAACCTTCATGAGACAAACTATTAAGTAAATGCAGTAAATCGATGATTATATAAAGCCACGGGTCTGCTGGGAAATACACTTGATAGTGAGAATCATTTAAATCCCCACAAAACAGCTCTGGAAAGGTGGGTTAAAGATTAAGGGCACTTTCTGCTCTTGGAGAAGACCTCAGTTTGAGCTCCAGCACCCACATGGCAGCTCACATCCATCTGTAACTACAGTTCCAGTGGATATGATGCCTTTTCTGGCCTTCATGGGCTCCGGCATGCCCATGGTGCACAGATATACCCTCGGGTGCGTGCATGCATGCATGCATGCATGCGCGCGCGCGCGCACACACACACACACACACACACACACACACACACACACACTAAATGTATTTTTAAAACCACAGCACTACACACTGAGTCCTAAAGATGAAGTCTGAGGCTGAGGACACTGCCTATCAGGCCCATACCAACCCAGGTGCATGAGGATATGTGCCGATTAGTCTAAATTAAGATCCACGCCATCGTGATGCTAGGTTTGGGCCAATTCAAGCCAAGTTCAGGTGCCCTGGGTCACGCTGGTTCATGGGAGCCACGTATCTAGGGCCTCTAAAACCTGTTACATACTGCCTAACCCAGTCAAGAGCGTTGCTGCTTAAAAGTCATAATAGATGTCAGCTCTGTGTCCTTGTTATAATGGGAGGAACCGGGAATCCAGGTGCCCCCTGTTAAGCAGCCATGAGAATCCTAGAACAGAAATTGCATAGGAGCCCTTAGCTCTTCTTTCCTCCCTCACAACCACTGTCCTTTGAGGTTTTCTCTGCTTGAAATATAACGCTGGCCCTGCAGTACCTAGCCACCCTGACCCCCTCCTCGCTCCAGCCACAGGGCTTCATACCTACTGTCCTAGGTATGTGTGTGACCTGCCCCTCTCTAGTGGCTTTTGACCTTCCTCCAACAGGCCCTTCCCCCATGTGTCCTGTGTCCATGGGATCATGGCTAGATGACCATCTCTCTTCACAAAGAATGGCAAGTAAGGTGTCAGGATAGAAGCACATACAGAACGGTTGTGAACGTTATTAGATCAGTGTATTACTTTCTGTTTGGGCGGTGTATGTATGTGCCACAGTGTGCATATGGAAGGGGTCTGTTCTCTCTGCCTACCGTGTGAGAAAAGCAAACACAGGTCATCAGACTGGATGGCAATCACCCTTACCCAGTGAGCCAGATCTCTAGCACTGCACATAAAAATTTTAATAAGTATACATGTAAAGATAGATGAAAGGGGGTGAATCGTTATAAAGTTAACTCCCGGAAAGGAAATGTTCCTTTTATAATAAGAGATGTTGTTTGGTTCTGATCTCATGCTGCTTATGTAGAGTCTCATTTGGATAAAAAGTCCTCCTCCTCCTCCTCCTCCTCCTCCTCCTCCTCCTCCTCCTCCTCCTCCTCCTCCTCCTCCTCTTCTTCTTTCCAAAAGATGATTCTGCTGTTTGGGTGCTCTTGGGGGTGAGAAGAGAGTATTGGATCCATAGGCTAACTGGGTCAGGGACAGCCTCCAGTCAGAACCCAGAGTATGTAAAACAATCCCTGAATGTGGCAAGGGCTAGACTTTTCTATCTGGAGAGTAAACAAGGAAACACAAGTTCTGATGGTAACTTTCTCTTTTACTTCATCTTAAATAATTCTCTCTGAGAATCTCTGTTTCTGCACAGCTACATTCTTTACATACAGCTACATATCTCTGTTTACATACATGCATCTCTCTCCTACATGGCCATACATCTCTATACACAGTTACATCTGTTTTCACATGGCTACAGGTCTTACTTTCACATACATTTCCCTTCTGCAACTCTTTTCTATGCGGCTTCATATTCCTTGCCTCCATACAAATTTCCACACAGCCACAGCTATACATCTCATTTACGTAGCTCTCTCACCATACAGCCCTTTACCCAATTCCTAGGCTCAGTTCCTCTACGTAGCAGCAGCTTTCACACAGTTCTCTGTCTCTGTCTCTGTCTCTCTCTCTCTTTCACGGACACACACACACACACACACACACACACACACACACACTTCTACATCATTCACTCACTCTGTCACTCAGTCTCTCACACTTAAATGTTGCATTTTCAGGGCCTGACCCATTGTCCTAAAACAAGATAAGTCACATAGTTTCTCTTAGGCTAGTGATGTTGAAAGACCTGCAGAGCGTGGTCCTTCACGCTCCCACTCAGGAAAGGCAACACCCCAAATCACTCACGAGAAGCGGTCTTGATGCAAATGGCATGAGGAATTTTTATTCCAAGTGCACTGGGGTCCACAGTCATATGCCACGCAGAGGACCTCTAATGCAGAATTGAGATAGCTTTTATAGGATTTATATCAAAACTAACAAGGCCAGTTTCAAAGCTAGGCTGTTATTTTCATTAGGCCTAAAAGCAAGGTCATGGGATAGTTCAAAACTTGGAATGGTTAGTAAGGTTTCCTAGGTTACAGAGATTTAGCACACCTGCAAGGTTAGGGGGTTTTCTTTCTCAAGAACCAGCGGGCTCAGTAGCCTTGTCCTTGAGCGGCTGGGAGAATGCACTTTCCAGTCAGGGAGTTATCTATGTCTTATTGGCAGAAGCTCTTGTTTTCTGTCTTTCCCTTTTTGCTATGAGTCCCGTCTTTAGTTATTATTTTCTTGTGGACAGGATGACCCTTAACAGTTCCCAGACTGTTGTTGATAACAACATTCTTCAGAGACTAGGTGATTATGAATAATAATAATAATAATAATAATAATAATAATAATAATAATAATAATTTTCAGAAACCAGTCATCGTGACCAAGCTATTTCATGTGTTTTTCTTTTTCCTGAGCTTTACATGCAGCTAAGGTGGTTTTTAAATACATGTGGCTGGACTTTTCCTAAATTTCTAACTTTTAGTGGTCATTAGAGAGTTAAGCTATATTTTCATCCTTTCAATGTCACATTGGCTACCTGCCCCTGAGTAAAGCTTGGCCATGCCCATAGAGCTCCAAGTTGATGAGGGTTCTCACACAGAATATAAACAGTTGGATGAACCTTGAGCCTGTAACATAAACAGAGTCTGGGACTACTTGCAAAAAAAAAAAAAAAAAAAAAGTCAATTACTGAGAAATCTATGTCTACTATAAAGTTGTTTCTAGCCTGGCCTTTAATAAACAACACCTGGGAAAATGGTCTCGTATATTTGTCTCCTGGGGCAACCAGGCTGCTCTGAAGTTCAAAATTAGCTGTCTTTGTAACTGAGAATACCGGTTACCTTCCTATGTCAGTCTGAATAATGAAAGATATATCAGTATTATTTCTATTCATCAAAATTATACAGTAAAGCAGAAATCACCTTCCTGACATCCAAAGCTATGTGTGCGCCCAACAGATGGAATATTTACATGAGGTAAACACACAAGCAGTGGGAAAACACCCATTGCAGTTCTTAGGGAAGAAATTAGGTAGCACATGAGAGAAATTGCAGACAGGGCAACTGGTTGACCCCACGGATTTTGCCTACAGGGACTCCCCAACAGAGAGTCATTCATCTGGTACTGAAACTGGAGTTACAAATGGTTGTGAGCCACCCTTCAAGTGCTGGGACCTGATGCCAGGTCCTTGGTGAGAGTAACAAGTGCTCTCAAACACCTAGCCATTCTCTCCAGCCTCTAAGGATTTTATTTTATCTTATTTTAGACAAGGTCAGGCTAAGTAGTCCTGGCTAGCCTGAAATTCACTGTATAGAACATGCTGGCCTCAACTCAAAGAAATCCACCTGCCACCGCCTCTGCCTCCTGAGTACTGGCATTAAAAGCATGTGCCACCATA
Organism: Cricetiscus sungorus; assembly: GCA_030556225.1. Taxonomy (NCBI): domain Eukaryota; kingdom Metazoa; phylum Chordata; class Mammalia; order Rodentia; family Cricetidae; genus Cricetiscus; species Cricetiscus sungorus. The sequence continues at coordinate 95,717,969 of JANBXA010000069.1, read as the reverse complement.
GCCGGCTAAAGATTGTATTCTTAATTATGTGTATATGTGTGTGTGTGTATGGGTTTGTGTATGTAAGTACAGTGCCTGCAGAAGACAGAAGAGGGCTTCTGATCCCCCGGAGCTGGAATTACACATTTGTGAGCCACGATGTGCGTGCTTGGAACTAAACTTAGTTCTCTGCAAGAGCAGCAAAGCACTCTTAAACATCTCTCCAGCCTTCTCACTGTCTTCTTAAGTAGTAACTTTTATTTTTTGGTTTTACCAGACAAGGTTTCTCTGTGTAGCTTTGGAGACTGTCCTGGAACTAACTCTTGTAGACCAGGCTGGTCTCAAACTCACAGCGATCCTCCTACCTCTGCCTCCCGTGTGCTGGGATTAAAGATGTGTGCCATCAACGCCCAGCTTAAGTAGTAAATTTTATAAGTACCTAGGTCATTAGTGGTGAAGTGCCATGGGTCATAAGGCATCACAAGTCACTCAGAAAACTCCAAGAGTCTGTGTCTGTTAGAGTGTGACCTTTTGCTTTAATTCTATTTGTTTGTTTTGGTCTTTTGGTTTCTAGACCCATCTCCACCAGGGTTAGAGACAATGATGACACAGTAGGGGCATTGCAGCAACTGAGAGCTCCCCCATCTTAGCAGGAAGCAGAGTGAGTGGCTCCACTCTTTGGAAACCCGGAAGCCTGTCTCTGGCCACACCTCCCCCCAACAAAGCCACACCTCCTAATATTTCCCAAACACTCTACCAACTAGGGACCACTATTCAAACTTTTTGTTTGTTTGTTTTTCGGGACAGGGTTTCTCTATGTTGCTTTGGAGCCTGTCCTGGAATTAGCTCTGTAGACCAGGCTGGCCTGGAACTCACAGAGATCCACCTGCCACTGCCTCCCGAGTGCAAGGATTAAAGTTGTGCCACCGTCGCCCGGAATTCCAAGTATTCAAACTTGAGCAAGGTCAAATCAATGACAGATAAAACTCTTCCTAAGAACCACCTACAGAGCCTCTACAAACCAACTCACGGGGTAAGGGATCTTATCAAGACCCACTGTTGTCAGAGAGAAGGCAGATCCAAAGGGTTTTGTTTTTGTTTTTTGTTTTTGTTTTTGTTGTTGTTTTGTTTTGTTTTGTTTTGTTTAAGAAACAGTACAGTCTTGCCAAATAGACTAGTCAAGACTAGTGCTGTGCTTTTTGTCAACTTAGTTTTCTGTCAATTTGGCACACGCTGGAATCCTACGGGAAGAGCAAACCTCAGTCAAAAGAAAAATGCCTCTGTCAGATTGGCGTGCACGTCTGTGGGGGCATTTTCTTAACTAGTGCTGGGTGTGAAAGGACTCATGCCGGTGTGGGAAGGTTGTGGCAGGTTCTGGTTGTACGAAAAAGCATGCTGAGTGGCCACAAGGAGCAAGACAGGAAGCTGCATCCTCTGTGGCCTCTGCTTCAGCTCCTGTCTTCATTTCCTGCCGTGGCTTCCCTCAGAGATGGACTGTGGTCAGTACCTGTAAGCCAAATAACCCCTGTCCGCCATGGTTGCTTTTGATCATAATGTTTTTAATAATTTATTTTGTTTTTATGTGCATTGCTGTTTTGCCTGCATGTAAGTCTGTGTGCGGATGCCAGGTTCCCTGGAACTGGAGTCACAGACAGTCGTGAGCTGCCCTGTGGGTGCTGTGAGTTGAACCTGGGTCCTCTGGAAGATCAGTCAGTGCTCTTAACCACTGAGCCATAGCTCCAGCCCTGAGAGATTCTTTTTTGTAACAGCATGATGTCTTTGTATGATGTGAGATTGCCCATAAGAACGTACCTTTCTCTGTGCTTAAAAGGTCAATATCTGACAAAACTTGCAAGAAAAAAAATGTGAGAAAATTAAATCTGTTCTTATATTTTGCTATGGGGAAAGTGGTAAGTCAGGTGAGATAGGGGTTCAGTTAAGAAGGCATGTCTGTTGGGTTCATGTTCTGGCATAGGAGGGAACCTCAACTGAGAAATTGGCCCTATAAGATCAGGCCGTAATTGTGGGAACCATGCTGTCACCCCTGGGAACTGCACATAAATGTTCGGAAATGGAGCTTCTTGGACAGCACGGCCCTTTGGGGAATCCCATCCATTTGGCAAGGACCTATGGAAACAACGCTGCAAACTCGGAGATCCTAGGAAGCTCGTGGGTTTCAGGCCTCTCTAACTTTCACTACACTTACTGTCATAGTGACAATTTTGCTCTGTTAGTTACGATTGTGCCTACGTTTCCTGGAAACAACAACAACAACAAAAAGCCTCTAAGAAAACTTAAATTTCTCTGATCTGGGGTTCTAGAAAGATGGTCCAGGAGTTAGGAGCACTGGCTGCTCTTCCAGAGGACCTGGTTTGAATTCCCAGCACCTACATGGCGGCTCACAGCTGTCTGTAACTCCAGTTCCAGAAGATACAACATCCTCACACAGACATACATGTTGGCAAAACACCAATGCCATAAAAATAAAAATAAATAAATCATAATAAAATTTGTAAAAAAAAAAATTTCTGAACTGTTACAGTCTCTGGTTGCCTTTGCTGTCATCCTGAGGAAGCTCACTAAGGTTAATGATTATTGCTTATTCAGTTCTAAAAAAAAGAGGTAAATATACTCCAAAAAAAAAAACCATAAGAACCTGGAAAATGGTTTCTTAAAAGGTGACATTAAAAATTTACAGGAACATGTAAGGAAAAGATATAGGATATGAAAGTCAGACATTTTTCTGGCACCAGGACATGAACACATATTTTCCAATGTCAAAATATCAATAAAAGAATCTAAAACTCCCAGTTCCCTTAAAGAAAAATACATGCAAATAATAATATATATTTTTAAAAAAAGAAAAGTATATGCAGAAAGTGCCAGTAAGAATAGATATTTAGTCCCAACAGCTAAATAGTTAGGTATTGACCATTACTATTTTGAGAACTTATAAAAAATAGGATTATAACTGCAATCCACATAATAAAGGTGGCATATGGATTACTTAAAAACTAGTATACACCTGAAAATGACATCCTAAGCATGACAATACCCTCAGCTGATTTTATATTGTTAAGAACTAGTCACAGGGCTTAAATTTGTTACTTTGTAACCTTGTGCTTGCCGCTGTATGAAGAAGACGTACCTATCTAGACACAAACATTTGACTTGCATTACAATGATATGGGGTAAAGGTCAATGACGTCAAGGGAATGGGAAAGAAAAAGAGAAACTACAATGTTAATGATTCTTGGAAAATGATTAAAGAGAAATGATTTGAAACTGCTCGTGCTTGAATGCGTCAGAACTTGGATAAATAAAGACAGCCTGAGCTAGCTGGGGCCATCAGTTTGAAAGACAATTGGTGGTCAGACTTTGTTCTTCAACGACTTCTCACACCTGTCCTGTGTCGGAGAACCCCACTGGAGCTGGACTCTGGCACTGTAAGGCATTTTCTTAAGTAGTGGATTGACAGGGGAGGGCCCAGCCCGTTATGGTCATTTCTGGGCTGGTGGTGCTGGATTCCATAAGAAAGCAGGCTGAGCAAGGCGTGGAGAGCGAGCCAGTAAGCAGCTCCCTTCCATGGCCTCTGCATCAGCTCCTGCCTCCAGGTTCCTGCCGTTCTTGAGTTCCTGTCCTGACTTCCTTTGGGGATGCACTATGATGTGGAAGTGTGAGTCAAATAAACCCTTTCTTCCCCAGCTGGCTTTGGTCATGGTGTTTCGTCACAGCAATAGGAACCCTAACTAGGACAGTCCATTTGAATGGAGTAAGCAGGTACGTAGGCTCAGCCTACAATTGTTAGCATAGGGTGCGGGAAGCCAGAAGTCTTCTTCGGGGGTTGAATTGAATTGTATTATCTGAGGAAATCACCAGCCATTTGGAGAAGGTACAGAGGGGAGGTGGCTGTAGGAGGAGGAGGACAGGAATGGGAGGGTAACAAAAGTCACACTGGTCTAAAAATGATACTGGAGGGATGGGGCAGGCAGTGTAGGGAACATCTTTGCAACCAGGGACTCTACTTGATTCTGGCTAGACACACACCGATGGGGGACTCCTTCTGCATATGTGTTTCTCTTATTGGGTGATGAATAAAACACTGATTGGTCAATAGCCGAGCAGAAAGGATAGGTGGGGCTACCAGACCAGGAGAAGGCTGGGGAGAGGGAGGCAGAGTGGCCGCCAAGAGACGCCAAGCTGCTGAAGGAGAAATATGCCGGATTACGAGTAAGCCACAGTCTCGTGGCAATACATAGATTAATAGAAATGGGTTAGTAATTAAGACAGAGCTAGCCAGTAGGAAGCCCTAGCCATCAGCCAACAGTTTTATAATTAATATAGCATCCCTGTGTTTATTTGTAGCTAATAAGCTGAAGGACCAGGCAGAACAGAAACCTCTATCTACAACACACCCCATTTCCAATAATGCATTTGGCAGCCTGCAACCCTTACCCTCATATATAAGGCACACATCCTCCTCTTTGAACAAAGAATCCAGTAACCTATTAGCAACCTAGGATTTCCAGCTGCATCGAGCTGCATGTCCCACACTGACAGCCATCAAACTTAGATAATACTCAGCTGTGCTACACCAACTTCTAGTTATGGAATCAGAAGCCGAAGCCTGATCCTCTCCTGCCCCTCCTTCTACGCAGGAACACCAACAGTCAACAAACCTGGCTGTTATAATCTTTTGCAACTCATTGAGATTGTGGCAATTTAGCTCAGAGGATAGTCCTGCACAACAGTTCACAGAAGAGTTCATAGCAGGGAAGTTAAGGCAGCAGAAGCTTGACACAGCTGGTCCCGTCACACCCAAAGACAAGAAGCAGGAAATGATGAATCCATGTGATAATCCTTCACAGGTGTAACCAGCTGTCTGCCTTATAGGTGGTCCTACAATTAGCACTAACCATCACGGGATGGGAGGCACCTTGTAATTCACCAGGCAGACACCACTCATCAAGGAAGCATGCAACTGCACACCACATAGAGGTAGGCAGCTGGCATGGAACTCACTGTAAGGATGCTGTGCTCTCAGATGGTTCAGCCGTAGTGGCATGTCTCACCACCTATTACAGTGAGCATGCAACCACCACCACAAAGAAGCAGACCATCCTATACCACACAGGAAAAGGTAGCCACGAGAATGCTCCATTTCCTGACGGATTGGCCTCAGTTTGCACGTCTTATTACTCATCACAAGGCCCAATTCATTTTTGGTTCTGTCAGTCCCTGGGTCTCTGCCCAACTTGCAGCCAGCACCAGCACAGAATCTGTCTGTGTATATATGTGTGTGTGTGTGTGTGTGTGTGTGTGTGTGTGTGTGTGTGTTTAAGGATTTATTTTTTAGCATTTTAAATTATGCATTTATTATGTGTGTGGACAAATGCTCACAAGTACATGTGCCAGCAGAGGCCAGAGGTGAGTTACGGGAAGTTGTGAGTCACCTGGTGTGGTTGCTGGGAATTGAACTCGGGACCTCTGGAAGAGCAGTACATGCTCTCAACCACTGAGCCATCTCTCCAGCCCAGTACAGTCTCTCTTCCATAGCAATTGTTTTGCTCCTTCTATGAATTTGGAGAGGAGTGTCCTGAATCTTACAGCTTCCCGAGCTTCCTGCTTAGCTTCCAGAGTCTTACGACCCTCCCTCCTCCCTTGAGGAAGGAGAGTTTCAATTCTGAGGAAGTAGCTATGCAACACTTTGTTTAAGGACACTGGACATGTCTCTGATTGATCCCGTGTGTGGCCATGCATTCGCACACACAACCCCACCGGAATTCAGAGAAAAAGGGAGCCCACAGAGCAAAGCCACACATTAGAATGAAGCCACAGGAAACAAGAGGTACGCTCGCTCACCCGGCATGTCTACAAACTCAGCTGCTGCTAAATAAATTGTGAATGGCCTCAGAAAGCACAGCCCCTGAAAACTCCAGGGTTTTGCGCCTCACTCCACTTGACCTTCAGGTTCCACTGCCTCTGCCATTTGTGAGTGGTGATACATGTCTTGAACTGCAGCACTTGGAAGGCATAGGCAGGGTGATTTCTGTGAAATCCAAGGCAGCCTGATCTACATGGGGAATTCCATACCAGCCAGGGTGACATAGTGAGACCCAGGAGACAACAAGAGAGTGAGGGAGGGACAGAGGGATGGAGGGACGGACAGATGGAGAGAGAGAGAGAGAGAGAGAGAGAATTGGGCATCATCCCTTCGTCTGAATCCCTCATCTCAGAGCCTCTCCACTCCCTAATAGTCTCCAGCAAGGGCCACATCAGCTTGTTTCGGGAGAGCAAGGTCACACTCCATTTTCTGACTCTCAGTAGTAACAAACGACGGTGGCCCAGCTGTCAGGTTCCAGGGGCATTTGGTATTAAATGTCCAAGTTGTATCACCTGGGTCCCACCACAAGGGGGCAGAGTGGGCCTGCCTGCAGGGAGCTCTAAGAAACAGAACGGGGGACTTTCCTCTCCCTAAGGACCTCTCTTTACAGCTCCCCATTCCCCATCTCCGCCCTCTGTTCCTCTTGGGAGCATTTGTCTTCTTATTGTGATCTCAACTTAGATGGTTTTTCTCCCTACATATGCTGTAGGGTCTTCAGATAAACTTCTGTGATCCCGATGTTTAAATAAATGAGGATAGTAAACCATTGGATATAAGAAATCATCGTCCTCTTGGAAATATGATTGTTAGAAACATAAAAGCCCATGCATTTGCTGAGTACCATATGCTGAGTCTGCTAAAGACACTGCCCAGTGACTGTGGCCTCCAGAGCCGCACCCACGGTGCTCCTGAGGCTATGGCCCTACACCCAGGTACGCAGAAATCAATGTCTCTTTAAGCAATAAAGGACATTGGGCTTGGGTCTTCACCTCCTTAGAGCACTTGGTTACATTCCACACAGGGCCATGTGTGTCTGTAGCCTCTGAAACTTGACACATGCTGCCTAAAGTCCTAATTCATGAAGGCTACATCACGGCCGGCCCCTGAGGGTGGCAGGAGTCCGGTCCACGTCCCCCTCGTATGGCCACGGGAACCCTAAGAGGGAGACTTCGAATGTCCCTACTTCCCTGTAACCATGATCTTGTCTGTGGGTTGGGCGAGGGACGATTCCCCTACTACCAACCTGCCTCGGCTTCCCTCCTGTTTCTCTCCCATTTTCTCAAGGTTCAGGGTTCTATACCTGTTGTCCCTCCATCCCACACACATCGCCTGCCCCTCCCCAGTCCTTTGTTCCTAAAACCCTCCAAACTTGACATTCCTCTACCCGAATTCCTCCCCCATGTGCCCTGGAGTACCCCACATGGTACCCTGTCTACATCCAAATCTATCCACAAAAGTAACATCTTCCAGCCACTCAGAGTTAGCCCTTTTCTCTCTCGACGCCTCCTGTGGGGATTCTGGGGTGGGGTGATGAAAAGGTGGACTGGACGAACAGCCAAGTAGACAGCTGTGGGGGTGGGGTGGTGTAATTAGCATGTCTTTCCCCCAGCTGGCTCGCTGTGTTTCTCCCTCTGCCAAGACCCTACCTTCCCCTCCAGGAAGCCCCTCCCTCTGCCCTTCACCACCAACCATGTTGAAATGCCACGCCCCTGCTTCTTCCTCTCCTGGGGCTTTTGGGGGTGCCTCTGTCACGGTGCTCAGTAATGTGTAGCAGCCAGGGCGGCTGATCTGATTCTGGTCGGCTGATCTGCGAAGCATGACTCAGGATGCGTTTCTGGCCTTGCTACTTACACTGGCCAGAGTCCTGCCCGGCCCCCTAGATGCCCAAGGTGAGCATCTCTCTGAACTGCAGGGCTCCCAGGGGGCACCTGGCACACCTGCCTGGGAGGGGTTGGCACTGAGCTCGACTTCCCTGGGTCCTGGTCCTTCTTTCAAGGTGCTGGAGTGGTTTCCGCTCTGTGGGAAGTGGAGGCTTGAAAGCTTTATTCACATGATTAACAATCGCCCTTGTGGCTACTGAGGACGTTGTCCTTTCGCTCCCTTTCAGAGCAGCTGTCTGTGGGAGGGCCTGTGGGAAGGCGTGAAAGCTCTACAGGAAGAACAAGGAAGGCTCAGGCTTCCAGGCACAATCCTTGTGCAAAGACCAGCACAGTGCTCAGCTTGTGCGGTGCTGATATCTGCACCCAGCCTGGGGTACACAGGGAAGTGGGTGGTGAGGGCTCCAGGCAGGGCAAACTAGGCTGGAGTCTGAATGGGTAGGGATCCCATGAACAGGCCAACATATGCCCCTTCTTCAGAGCCACAGGCTCTGGGTGCCTGGGAATGACCTGTGGGAAGCAACCGCCAAATCAGAGCAGAGACGGGACAACAGCTGTCTGGGGACTGACTCTGGGGGCAGAGGTGCGGGAAGGAGTGCCCAAAGAGGAAGAAGTTCTAGTGCCGAGATGCAACCCAGCTGCAACCGTCAGTGCACCCTGAGGCCCGTGGACTGCTCAGAACTCACAGGGGTGTCAGTACCTCGCACTGCTCCAAGGGCCCCACCGCACCTTCTCCGAAGTGCCACGTTAGCACAGGGTTGACCACAGGCCTGGCCCCCAGTCCCCTACACATCCCTGCAGAGAGGGGTTTGAGTGAGGCATCACGCAGGGATACAAAATGGGAGAGTGAAGCCTAGAGGTAGAGTGTGGGGCTTCTGACCAGGTCCCTGTGCACAGCAAAGTGAGATCGCATGCATGTGAGTATACATGTGAATACTTGGAGTGTGTGTGTGTGAACATATATGAATGTGGGGTGTGTGGGGTCTCTAAGATGTGTGTTAATGTGTTTGAGTCCCTATGTGCTGTGTGGGAGGCAGGGGAGATCTCTCTGCCAGCCCAGCAGTAACAGTGGCTGGTCCTTCATAGAGATGCAACAGTCTTACCAAATCCATATGGCTTCTGAGGGGGAGTCCGTCAACATCACCTGCTCTACGAGTGGAGACTTGCTGGGGATCTACCTGAAGCAGATCTGGCCTTCAAATTCCTATGTGATCTACTTTGAAGATGGGAAAGAGTCCACGGTAGACAAGCGTTTCTCAGGCCGAATTGATTTCTCCGGTTCCCAGAACAACCTGACCATCACCTTGCACCTCCTCATGCTGGAAGACACTGGACTGTATGCCTGTGAGCCCGTCACAAAATGCGAAAGGGATGGCTCATCCACCTTAGTTGTGGTGAGAGGTAGGGGATGTGTCCATCTACTGCTGGCTGGGTCAGGAGCCCGCTGGCTGCTGGGGTCTTCTTTCCCCTTTCTAGAACTGTCTGCTCAGAGCCTGTTTGTTCCTGGAAGCCTCCTGGTTGCTGCCCTCTGCTACCAACATAGCTCCTCCCTGGCTTGAACCTTAAGTCCTCGAGTAGAGTGCTCTCCTACCAATGGCTTTTTTGGTTCATCTCCCCAGAAAATCTGTCCCAAGAAGCATGCAAGTTCTCCCAGGAACCCCGGAGAACGTCAATTTTCCTCCCGGCTGCCCTGGCTGTAGGCTTCTTCCTCCTTGGGTTGAGCCTTGGAGTGCTATGCTCACTGAGGAAAATGCAGGTCAGTGTGAGTCTATGGCTGTTACCAATAAGCTGGCCCTCCTCACAGGCTGACAGAAGAAAAGAAAAAAGGCTTAAAGCCAAAGACCTGGCCAGGGGCACATGACAAAACACCAAAGATACAGAGAGGGGTTTGAGTGAGGCATCACGCAGGGACCCAAAAATGGGAGAGTGAAGCCTGGAGGTAGAGTGTGGGGCTTCAGACCAGGTCCCTGTGCACAGCAAAGTGAGGTAGCACGTGTGTGGATACTCACGTGTGTGTGCTATGTGAAATAGGTGAGTGTGTGTGGACATACATGGATGTGGGCTATGTGGAGTCTCTGGGTTATATGTGTGTTAATGTGTTTGAGTCCCCGTGCGCTGAGTGAGAAGGGTCCTGACAGCAGCCGGTTCGTCCTGATCCCTCAGCGGGTGGCCCTAGGATCCGCCTGCATCTGGCCCTGCCAGGTCTGATGATCTGCCCCCAAATCTGGGGAACCTGTTTGTTGAAGAAAGGGGTTGCTTGGAGACAGGCACACTTTGCCTAGGTCACCATGCTGGCCACTGCCGCTGTCTTTTCAGATCAAGGAGCTGTGTGCCTCGAGGGATAACAACTCACGGTGCGTAGTGTATGAGGACATGTCTTACAGCAATCGCAAGACTCCATGCACCCTCAACCAGTACCAGTGAGCCCCTCTACCCACAGTGCCCCACGCCTTGCTTCAGCAGCCTATGTAATGGTCCTGATGACCCAACCAGCCCAACTACCCCAGCGCCCTTCCTGTGCTACTCAAATGCCCCCTTAGAGCTTCTGCGTGAATGGAACTCCTCCTCTGTAAGCTTCCCCACAGGGCTCTGCAATTTGTCCCCCACCCTAGCCAGGTAGCTCTGATCATGCTGCCATGGGAGGGCGGGGGGAGAAGCTTGGGGGAAAAAACAATGTGTTACCTGTCTTGAAGCAGCTTGGCCAGAAATAAATAGACAAATGAAGCCCGTTGTGGCTTTTATTTTCGAGCTGGCTCCTAGCTCTCGGGGATTTTGTGGCCAGTGCCTGTGAGAGCAGAAGGGGGCAAAAGTGGGGGTAGGAGAGCGCTCTTGTCCCAGCCCCCAGGAGGATCAGCACTCCAGATACCCCATAAGGACCAGCTCACTCACACAGGTGAAGAGCCAGGGGCAACAGCCTTGCCCATTCTAGAAGGTCATGTTCCTAAGGGCCCAGCCCCACGGAGCCCCTCCCCGGCTGGCTTACCTGACATCTAGGGCCACTCTAGCTCCCTGTGCTGCACTAGGGGAGAGGAACCCAAAACTGAGGCACAGGCACTCACCTGATCCATGGTGAGCTGCTCGGTCCCTCGTCTACCTCGCCTCGCTGCCTCCAGGAATAACTGGAGAATCACAAAGGACAAGGACAAAATCAATACACTTGTGCCAGCCCCACCCCTGCTCCACGTTCCCACCTGTCACTCCTGTCTCCTGCCCTTCTGTCCCATCCCTGCTGCCAACAGAATAAGGTGGGCACAGAGGACAAATGACTAATAGCAGCAGTACAGTGGGGGGGCTTAATAGCCCTGCTCTGTGCACCTGGAAAACGGGCAATCAGAGACTCTAGCAGTGAGGGTACCCTTGGACCCAGACCACAGCTCCATCCACCTCCCCGCAGAGCCTCCTGTCCTGACAGCTCATCCCCAACTCAGCCTCCCCTACACAAGCTGACCTCTGCTCCCCACGCTATCACCACGACACTCATGACACTGCCGTGTACTCAGCTGATAGTGACAGCAAAGCCTGAAAGAGAACCAGAGCCTGAAGCAGCCGTATAAGTCCCTGAGGTTGTCAGTCTCCAGCATGCTATGCAGATGGATTCCTGGTCAAGGGTCCCAGGGGCCTGGATCTTATAAGGTTAACACCCTGGGGAGCTAAGACCCCTGTTAATGAGCCCCAGCAAGCCTTGTCACTTGCTACCCCAAGTCCCATCTGGCTGGGCCACTATCCTTGATCTAGGTGGCCTCCTGGATAGCGTCACCAGCGTCACCAGCTTAACTTAGGAAATGGGGTGTATTTTCAACCTTGAATGAGGCCTTTAAGACGTGAGACCTCCCTCTAAACGTAAACTCAGGCCCTCTGTCCTCCATCGAGGCCTGGCTGGACTGACCCAGCTCCCAGGCCTGCTCCACCCCTACCATCTCAGAAGAGCCAAGTCACTCCAATTGGTTGGCCCTCCCTTCATGGGCAAGGCTTTGCTCAGCTGAGGGTCATCCATGAAGAGTCCTCCATCAGTATAAAGAGAACAGGGTTAAAACCCCTGCAAATCCAGAGGCCAACAGTGAACCCTGAGATTGCCTGTGCCTGACCACCACGTGTAAGCCATCGAGTCAAAGCTAGTGCTGTCAGCTGCATGCTTAAAAACAACTCAAGAACAAGGGGAGCTCATGGACCCCAGTCTGACAGCTGGGAAGCCAGCATAGGACCAACCCAGACCCCCTGAATGTGGTGTTAGTTAGGAGGGCTGGGCAGCCTATGGGGCCTCTGGTAGTGGATCAGCATTTATCCCTAGTATATTAATGGACTTTGGGAGCCCAATTCACATAGAGGGATACTCTCTCAGCCTAGACACATGGGGGAGGGCCTAGGCCCTGCTCCAAATGATGTGACAGACTTTGAAGATTCCCCCATGGAAGGTCTCACCCTCCCTGGGGAACAGAAAGGAGCTGGGGGCTGGGAGGGGGACAGGAGATGAGGGGAAGGTGAGGGAACTGGGATTGACATGTAAAACAAGCTTGTTGCGAATTTAAATTTTATCAAAGTAAAAAAAAAACAGCTCAAACAAAAATGTACGACAGAGAACTACAAACTGCAAGGAAATGTTTATTAAACTACAGGTCTGGAGCCAATATATTTATTTAATTTGTAAGATGACGTCTATGAATAGGAAGACAACATTTGGATAAAAGAATATACGAAAATTGAGCACAACTGTCCCATTCATTTTACAGCAGCTCTGCGGTGTCTGCTGTCACCCAGTGCTCCCTCTGTACCAGTCCCAGTCCTCAGCATCTGGAGGCCACCAACCCTCTGTAATGTCTGTCTAGAAGATCTTTACCCCCAGCCAGCAACTGTGGCTCTAGCTGAGCCCTCTATACTTAGCATCACCAGCTAGCAGCGACCAGGAAAGGCACAGAACACAGGTGTGGGGTCCTGGGAAACAGGCTGACATTCTGAGGTTCTCAGGCCTGGTCAACGTGCGTGGCTGGTGCTAACAAACATCCACCACCGTCAAGATGTAATATATATACCAAAGCTCCTCTCACTGCGAAGCGGCCACGTTGGCGTTGGCCGTCGTGCCCTGTGCAGTAAGTCTTGTTCCTGCACAGTCTCTCACACAGACAGCAGACCATTGGCAAGGGGACAGAGCCCGTGAGGCTACTTTCTGTGCCCTCCACCTCCCTGAAAGAAGCTGAGACATCTAAGGCTTTGGGACTCAGCCAAGGGCAGGTCCAGGTTTATAGCAGGTGCCACCAAGCGCTTGCTGACTCAACAAAGAACCCTTATTACTGGCCCTCGGGCCCCACTCCCCACCTGTGAACTAGGCAGGTAGGGTCTACTTCTGTAGTGCTGGTTTGGTTGCCAGGCTCAGCTGGCGTCCGCTGAGCTGTCAAAGACCCCCAGCTCCCGTCATAGAGTAAGTTACTCTACTCCAGTTCCCCTCATTTCAGAAGTAACTTCCTGAATGATAAGCAGACAGCCCGCAAGCCCATCTCAGAGCCCTTGTGATCTGAAACATTGCTTGCCAGACACCACCAAGCAACAACAGGCCATGTGTCCACAGAACTGAACACCCAGGCTCCCCTCGCTCCTCCTGGCCTTGCTTGCTCAGGGCCGTGATGTCATGGTCTTCTTTCCAGTCCCTCCGTATTCAGGACCCCATGGTACTCCCCATGACTCTTCTATCAGGGCTGAGCTCCCCAAACAGTCTTCCTCTTTTGTCTACATTCAGGCCTCGATGCTGTGGTACATGGGGGCGAGTCCTTCTACTATGTCCCCATCCCCATCCAGGCTCAAAAGTACCCAGCCTCTTAGTGAGCACCACTATGTGCTATGCGTGTTGGGTAACATTCTAGTCCATTCCTCTTATGACAATAGCATGTGCCTGGTCTGAGTCCTGGTCCCCACTAATGCTGAATTCTGTGTCTCCCACCTCCCTGCAGGAAGTGGAGACATTTATGACTTGGGACTCAGCCAAGGGCAGAGCCAAGTAAGTGTGTCTCAGTGCCACCAAAGGCTTGCTGACTTTGTGGAGGTGTCTGTCTCTCAAGGCTTCGGGTTCCTCATCTGTAAAACAGATGTAATGAGGTGCTTAGATGCCATAAAAGATTAGGCAAGAAGCTGCATGCAACACCTCCATAGAGCAACACTCTCTCAGCCACCCAGGCTTGGACGGACAGGGGAGTTAGCCTCACCCACAGGGCAGGACTTTACCCCAGCAATGCCCACCCCCCCTTTGAGAATCAGCCTCATGCAGCAGAGGTCAGCCTCAGCTTAAGGCATCCCAACACACAGGGAAATGGAATCAACCCATGTCTCCATCAACAAATGAATAGATAACAAAAATGTGGTACAGTAGCCGGGCAGTGGTGATGGTACACGCCTTTAATCCCAGCACTCCAGAGGCAGAGACAGGAGGATCTCTGTGAGTTCGACAGCAGCCTGGTCTCTGTGTGTTTGAGGCCAGGACTGTTAATTACAGTCTCAAAAAAAAAAAAAAAAAAAAAAGAAAGAAAGAAAAGTAACACAGTAGAGAAAATAGAGAAAAATTAAATGATTAAATGTTCAGGGAAATGGCTAGAAAATACTATATTGAGTGATACAACCCAGGCTCAGAAAAACAAATGCTTCACATTCCTTCTTACATGCAAATCCTAGCTTTTAATTGTTTTATATATTTATACATGTAGATATTTGTGTGGGTAGAGATCACACAACGAGAAAGGGGCCCAGTAGAGAAAAAAATAGAGGTTTGAAAGAGAGGTTGGGTTCATAAAACACACCATATATGAGGACCCATAAGAGTGGGGGTGAATGCAGAGGGCAGGGCCAGGGACAGGACAGAAAACATGGGAGAGTCAACCAAAACTAAGCTGCATGAGATGCCATGTGGAAACATGTTGCTATGTATGTTGTTGGGGTGTTTTAGTTAGTTTGTTTGTTTTGGTTTTTTCAAGACAGGGTTTTTTTTTATATTACTGCTTTGGAGCAAGTCCTGGAACTAGCTCTTGTAGACCAGGCTGGCCTCACAGAGATCCGCCTGCCTCTGCCTCCTGAGTGCTGGGACTAAAGGCGTGAACCACCAACGCCCGGCTGTTTTGTATGTTGCTAAAAAAAAAAAGAAAAAAGAAAGAAAATTAATAAAAACATGACCTGAAAATGTAAATTTTGTGCAGCTGAAGATATTGTAACCACAGACAGAAATAGATACCTCAAAAGTTTTGGCAAAGATTTCACAGGGAAGTGTGAAAGTGGCCTAGGAAGGCTGGAACTCCTGGTCTCCCACTTCAGCTTCCCAAATGCTGGAATTACAAGGGTCTGCCACCATGTTTGGATTTGGGGGGATATTTTGAGCTTCCCTGCGGATCCAGTTCACAGGACCAGTCCGCATGGGATTTCACATTCATTCAGAGTATGTGAAACTGAATTTTAATTATAGCTTGTGTCATCAGGCCCTGCTCGGTGAGAAACAGGATGAGGTCTAGGAGCCCAATGACTTTCGTGCAGCTTGCGAACTTGCAGAAAATGTCAGCATGTTTTGCTTTAAGCAGAAAAAGGAAAGTACACTTCAACTCAGAGACAAGAATGACTATCTTGGTTTTCTTACAAGGGAAAAAACAAGATACCACAGACAGGAGAGTGGCCATGATAAGCCAGGTGATAACTGGTCCTCATGTCGGAGGGGGCCCTGAGGCCTGTATATCATCTTTGAAGTTCAGTCTGGCCTCTGACTGGACCCAACCCGGGGTCCTTGTGCCAAGACCTAGATCTGCTCTTCCCCCTGGGAAAGACTCAAGCCTTTGGCCACCCATCCTCCTGTTGCAGAATAGAGGACCCTAGGGTGCTCCTTGGAAGGAAGTGGCTCCCCAGATCCTTCTGGCCATCACAAACCCCTCTCTGGGTGAGCCTTCTTTCACAGCCTTCCCAGCATTCTGTCGTCTTAAAGGAGCAGCTGCCCTAGACGGCCCAGAGATCTGTGCAGAAACCCCAGAAAGCCAGAGAGGAGGCCATCGGGCCATTGAAAAGGAATGTGAGCCAAACCTGGTGAACCAGACCTTTTCTTCCAGATATTCAGAAGGCTAAGGCAGGGGGATCAGAAGTTCAAGACTAACTTGTCCTGCAGAGTAAGTGCAAGGCTAGCCTGGCAACTCAGTGAGGCTGAAGGCTGAGGATACAGCTTAGTGGTAGAGCGTGGCTAGAGTGTGTGGGCAAGGACCTTAATTCAGCTCCCAGTACAATGGATGGATGAATGAGATGTAGGGGAAGACAGGGCTGGTGAGCTAGCTCCATGGGTGAAAGCACTTGTCACCAAGCCTGACAGCCTGAGTTCAGTCCCCAAGCCCACACGGTAGAAGGAGAGAACAGACTTCAGAAATTCTCCTCTGATCTTCACACATACACTGTGACACAAGCATACCTACACACACACACACACACACACACACACACACTCACACTCACACACACGCATTCACACACACACACATTCATACACACACATTCACACACACATTCATACTCACACACACACACACACTCACACACATTCACACACACACTCACACATACATTCACACACACACATTCATACACACATTCACACACACATACATACACACACATTCACACACACATTCATACACACATTCACACACACATACATACACACACATTCACACACACACATTTACTCATACACACACACATTCACACACACACACTCACACACACATTCACACACACATACATACACACACATTCACACACATACATACACACACACTCACTCACACAGACATTCACTCACACACACACACATTCACACACAGATTCACACACACATATACATACATACACACATTCACACACACACATACATACACACACATTCACACACACACACATTCCCTCACACACACACACATTCACTCACACACACATTCACACACACACACTCATACACACACACATACACACATTCATACACACATACACACACACACACTCATATGCATTCTCAATAATAAAATGTGATTAAAAGAGGGAGAGAAGGCTTAGTAGCTAAGAGCATTTGCTGCTCTTCCAGAGGACCTGAGTTCTGTTTCCAGAACCCACGTTGGGCAGTTCACAACTGCCTGTAAGTCCAGAGGATCTGATGGCCTCTTCTGGACTGGGGTGTATGTGTGTGTGTAGGTGTGGGGGGGGACACTCACACACACCCATTATAGACTATTAAAGTGAATCTTTAAAATATATAAAACACTTTAAATTATTCATTTTTATTTCACGTGCATTTGTGTTTTTGCCTGCATGTATACCTGTATGAAGATGTTGGATACCCTGGCACTGGAGTTACAGACAGTTGTGAGCTGCCACATGGGTGCTGGGAATTGAACCCCGGGTCCTGTGGAAGAGCAGCCAGTGCTCTTAACCACTGAGCCATCTCCTCAGTCCCAATATATAAAACATTTTAAAAGGCTTTTTGTTTTGTTTTGTTTTGGTTTTTTGTTTTTGTTCTTTGAGACAGGGTTTCTTTTTGTAGCTTTGGAGGCTGTCCTGGAACTTGCTCTTGTAGACCAGGCTGGTCTTGAACTCACAGAGATCTGCCAAGTGCTGGGATTAAAGGTATGCACCATTACTGCCCAGCTTAAAAGAGCATTTTTCTGTTTTTGAGAGTAATATTAGCTGTGCATTCATTGTGAAGAATCCTGTGCAACATATAAAGGAGAGGATAAAAACATTTTATTCTCTTAAGTATTTTGAGCCAGGATCTCACGATGTAGTCCAGGCTGCCCTTGAACTCATATTAACCCTCTTTCTTGTCCCCCAGGTGTTGACATTACAAGCGTGCACCCCCAAAACCTGCTGAAAATTATTCTTAACTCTACCACAAAGGTAAACACATTTTACCATGCTTGTATTTATCCACCCACTCAGCAAATGCCCAAAGTCAAGATACCGGGCTCACGCTGGCGTAGCCAGCACTGAAGAGGCTCCTGTCCAGGCTAAGGGTAACCAGTGCAGCACAAAGGGCTTCCGGGGTCCCTGTGGATGTAGTTATTCAACTGACGGAGCCTGAACATGCGCACACCGAGACGGTGCACCAGGAAAATAAACACGAAATCACAGCTATGAGGGAGAAGATTCCTGCAACCCAGCATTGGGAGGTAGAGGCAGGGGGATCAGGAGTTCAAAGTCATCCGCAGCTACGGAGTGAATTCGAGACTAGCCTGGGCCACTTACTTAGAATCGAAAGGAAATTGTAATGTGTGTAATGTTTGTATGTGTGCAGAGTCATATGTGTGCCGGTGTACATATATGGAAGTCAGAGGTGAACCCCGGGTGTCTCTCCTCAGGCATTGGCTTCCTTGTTTTTGAAGCAAAGTCCCTCACTAGCCTGAGTCTTGTTGGTTAGGCTAGGCTGGCTGCCCAGTGAACTCTAGATGTCTGCTGTTTCCACCTTTCAACTGTCTGCTACCACACCTCGATTTTTATGTGAGTTCTGGGGGACAAAACTCAGGTCCTCATGATTGTAATTCAAATACTTTGCCAACTGAACTATCTCCACAGTTCTATTTTTGTTTGTTTTGTATCTAACTCTAACCTTTTTTTTTTTTTTTTTTTTTTTTTTAGGCAGGGTCTCTCACAATAATTCTAAGTATCTCAGCACTGGCCACATAGATCAAGCTGGCCTTACACTGACAGAGAGATCCTCCTGCCTTTGCCTCTTGAGTGCTGAGATTAGAGACACGCACCACCACGCCTGACTACGCATTAACTATTTGGGGGGGGGCTGGATGACTTCACAGCCTTCTCTCTGCCTCTTCAGGTGACCACAATTCCATGGAATCGTTTTCTAGAGTAAAGATAGGGAGTCTAAATGCTGATTCAACAGAGATGTGTCTAGGATACCCAGATAAGTTCAACCTACAGGGGATTTCCAGACGTAGGTGTTGCTTGAAACACACACAGGGAATTTGGAAGATGTTTTTTGGGGATTTTTCTCAAAATAGTAAAATAGGAAAGTTATATGGTTACAGATTTGGCAGGTAGCTGCATCACAGAAAATGAAAGCCTGTGTACGTACATGTGTATAGAGTATGAGTGCATGCTAACCCTTTCCCAAGAATGTTACAACCCTGATGCATTGCACACAGCAAACTCCCATGCAAAGTCACCATCATTTACCTCCTAAAGGCACGGGTGACCCTCAACTCAGCCCCCCATCAGACCCCTGAGTCAGCCCAGTGGAGCTGAAAGGGCAGGAAATTCAGAGGACATGAGAGAACCACGGTTAGGCCTCTCATGCACTGAGAGTCAAGAATTTTCTGTTTGTTTTGCTTTTTTGAGACAGGGTTTCTCTGTTTAGCCCTGGCTGTCCACTCTGTAGACCAGGTTAGCCTCCAACTCAGAGCTCCGCCTGCCTCTGCCTCTGCCTCTGCCTCTCGAGTGCTGGGGCTAAAGGTGTGCGCCACAACAGCCCAACTAAGAGTCAAAAATTTTAGCACAACAAAAATCACAGTGATAACTGCCCACAGAGACCGTACTCTTTTCTTGAAAAATGTTTCAAACAAAAACGTTGAAATAAAATAAAAGATGGCACAGTGGTCAAGGGAACTATTTCTCTTGCAGAAGTCTCAGGTTCTCTGAGGTAACTCTCATCCTCCATCCATTACTCCAGTTCCAGGGGACACAACACCTTCTTCTCACCTCCAAAGTCACCAGGCACTCACATGGCACGGGAACTCTCAGGCAGGCAAGCCACTCATACACATAAAATAAACAAACCTTTAAAAATAAAATGTGGGTATACTCAGTACCCACATATCCAATAAAGGTTTTCATTTTAAGACAGGCGGTGATGGTGCACGCCTTTTATACGAGCACTCCGGAGGCAGAGGCAGGCAGAGCTCTGTGAGTTTGAGGCCGGCCGGCCTGGTCTACAAAGCTACACATAGAAACCCTGTCTCTAACCCCTGCCCCGCCCCACCCTCGAGAAAAATGTTTTATTTTAAGTGTATGGCTGTTGTTTTGGCTGCATGTATATCTGTGCACCATATGTATGCAGTGACCACAGAGGTCAGAAAAGAGTGTTGGATCCCTTGGAACTGGAGCTATAGACAGTTGTGAGCTGCCATATGGGTCATCTGCTGTTCTTAACCCTGAAACATCTCTCCAGCCCCTCAAAAGTTTCCCACCTGCCACAAGACACGGTCTCACTTTACAGTTTGGCTGACGGGGAACTCACTCTGTAGACCAAGCTGGACTCAGATTCGCAGAGATCTGCCTGCCTCTCCCTCCGAATCTGGATTGCTGGGAATACAAGCATGCATGGCTCAAATGCCACTCTTCGTTAAGAATTTTATGCTCACACTAGCATATATACAGATCTTCCCCAAACTTCTCTTTCCACACTCGTGTTCAAATCTATATAAAACTTTTTAAAGAAGAAAATAAAAAAAAAAAGGTTGAGGCTATCAGTGGCAGTGTGAAGCCCCAGGTTCAATGCCCAGGACTGAAGAAGGCAGGGAAGGTGGGAAGGAAGAAATGAAGCTTTTTCTAATAAAGCTGGGAATAGTAGCACACACCTGTAACCTCAGCACTTGGCAGGTAGAGGTAAGAGCATAGGAGTTCAAGGCCTGTCACAGGCACATGGTAAATCTGAGATCAGCCTGGGCTCATGACTGACACCATTCTGGGACCCAGTGAAGGAGCTTTGTCCAAACCTTGGCTCACAACTCTGGGTTTGTTTTTTTTGTTTGTTTTTTTTTTTGTTTTTGTTTTTTGTTTTTTACTTTTATGTTTTAATAAATATTTAAATTAAAAAACAATCTTATTTTACATACCAATCCCAGTTTTGTTTATTTTTTTTTCTTTCTTGTATATATTAGTGTGTGTGAACATGCATGTGTGGTGCAGGTCAGAGGTCAACACCGGGCATCTTCCTCAGTCACTCTGCACTTTATTCTTTGAGACAGGATCTCTCATTAAACCTAGAACTCACAGACTCAGCTAGACTGACAGGCTGGAGAACCCTGGGGACCCTCCTGTCTCTGCCTCTCCGGCAACACTCAAACCTTCATGTTTATGCCACACAGCAAGCATTTTACTGACGAAGCCATCTCCCAGCTACTTTTGTCTGCCTGTTTTGTTTTTGAGAACGGGACTCATTTAGCTCAAGCTGGCCTTCAACTCATGGTTCTCCTGCTTCTACATCACGAATCCTGGGATGATAATCACATGTCATCGCACCTGGCATAATTAATTAATTAATTAATTGATTGATTGATTAATTAATTTATTGATTAATTAATTAATTGTAGGTGTGTGTGTTTTGCCTGCATGTGCCTATGCACTACTTGTGTGTGCCTGGTGCTCATGGAGAACCATCAGCAGAGGGTGTCGGTTACAGACTGAGGCTGGAGTTACAGACAGTTGTGAGCAGCCATGTGGGTGCTTGGGATCCAGAACAGCAGCCAGTACTCACAGCTGAACCTTGTCTTCAATCCCTTGGGATTTGTTTTGTCACAATGTTGCCTAAGGCTTGCCCTGACTCATGGAGCTCCTCCTACCTTAGCCTGGTGAGTGAGGGTTTGAGTATGCCACATATACTCAGTTCCCATATTCTTTCCCTAGCCACCTGGTTCTCAGCCCCATACGGGCCCCATCAACTGGCCAAGGGGTTAGGGCTGTAATAAGATGCACCTACCGCCCATTTGCTCCCAAGTGAAGATTTAGTAGGCGCCCCTCCCCCACTGCTTCTTCCCAGGCTGCAAAGCAACCTAAATGGCAGCCTGCCTCTGTGGGCGCCTGTCTGCCTGAGCTGTGTCTGTGGCTATGGCTTTGGTTTACGGTGGCTGATGCAGGAAGAACCTGCTGGGCTTGCAGAGGGCCACCGAGTTCTCAAGTCCCCCACTGTTTAGCCCCCCCCCTCCCCCGCAACTCCTTGACACCAGCATGGGTCCTGGACTTCTGTGCTGGACGGTTCACACCCCTGAACCAGGTCACCCATGGGTAGGTTCACAAAACACTGGCACTTTGGCGAGGAACCCTCCTCCTATGGGCCTAAGAGTCAAGGAACTCTGGACTACTGGGCACCCTCCATCAACCATATACACTGTTGCTGTCCCCCCCTCTGCTCTTCCTGTCAGGGGGTCCTGGCCAATCTAAGGAACCTCACACAGTCCTTTACTTCTACCGTGACCCCTCAGTCTCATCGCAAGGGCAAGCCCAGTAGAGCGAAGCCACAGCGTACAGGATGGACACTTGGATTGTGACCTGGGAATGGGAGGGGCACTAGGAAGGAGGAAAGGGGGAGGTGGGAGGTAGCTGAGGGAGAAGGGGGAAGGAGATGAACAGAGCTCTGTCAGTCCTGGGGTCAGCAAACACATCTTGCCAGATACCCTGCTACCCCTAGCGCATTGGTTGGTAGATGAGAGAGAGAGAGCCCCAGGTGCTCGGTGCTCAGAAACAGGAGTCCTGCAGCATCCAGGGCAGCGTGGAGAGGCATGTTCACTATGACAACCCTTTTAGCCCCACGTCCCACTCTCAAAATTCCCAGCTCCCTGCTCTTCTTGGCCCTTTCATTCTTAGTGTTCAAGGGCAGAAGATGGTGGCTGGACCACTTGCCGGGAGGCAGCTGCTCTTTGGCAGACCCTTGCACCACTGTGGGTCTTATGAGCATCATTCAGGGGACTCCTTGGACCCACAGACTATGAGCAGGAGTCCCACAAAACCAAGGGACCCTGTTTCCTCGGGTTCCTCCCCTCCTTGTACAGTCAGGCTCAAGCCCTGAGCATCATGATATTACCTAAGACATTCACTCCTCAGCAGAAAGGCCACCACTCTACTAACAAAGCCAGGCTCGTTGGGTCTGGATGGATGGTTCAGCAGTTAACAGAATGTATTGTTCCTGAAATGGGCCTGAGTTCAATCGATCCCCAGCACCAACAACCCGTGACTCCCGACCTAGGAGATCCTCGGTCTCCCCCTCAGCAGTGAGAGATCCACCCAGCCGCACCTGTGGCACGGACCGTGCAAGTCAGGGTAAGACAGCCTTTCAACCTCCCTGCTTCCGTGTGGGTCAGTCAGATACTCTCGGCCTTGGCCAAAGCTGGTTGCCCTGACGTTGCTGTGAGACCTTGGGCGACCGTCCAGGTAGCCTGCTGTTTCTGTTTTCACTGTACCTTTTGGAAGTTGCTCGCCTGCACTTCCTGCCTTTTCTAGCATTGCTATCCTCCTTCCCAGGTCTTTGATGGCGGTGAAGATTAGACTGTCACAATTATTGTTCTCTCTTCCTAGGCTTCTGTTGCGCCTTCACCCTAGGACTCTTCCCATGTTGCTCTTGTTGCTTCATTGCAGTAGGGTCTAAGTATGTGTGTTCTTACGTTTCCTTTTCCTAGAGCATTCTTGATATTTACTGTCTTTGTATATAGTTTTGTATCAAGCCTAAATCTTTCCTTTAGAATAAAAGGGGAATTGTAGTGAGAGAGCCACCCAGCCACTCCTGTGGCACTGACCCATTGGGCATGGGCACAGGCGCCTAATTGAGCATGTGCTAGTTTGGTCTGGGTCTGACACAGGCTTGTTCTCTCTGGCTCCTGATCAGGTCACAGAGGGCAGTCAGTGTGGATCCTCAGAGCAGGGACTTGCGGCCATCTTCTGTATCTCGTGTAAGTGATCTCCCCCCCAAAAAAAAATTATATTAATCTGTATTCGAGCCAGTCCCATGGGTCGTATACCGTGCACCAGATATGTACCTCACCCCTCCTCCAACAAGCAAGACATACCCAATACCAACCCCTTACAGCTCCTGGGAGCTGTAGCCTGCACCCTGTCTATACTCGTGGCCCTTCAGGTAGCATGGGGATTTCCTGAGTTAAGATTCAAGGTCCTCTACAGAGGTGGACTGGCCACAACTTGGCTCTCATAGGTCATTAGTGAGGAGTAGCTGCTCTCATAAGTGGCTGCTCACAGAGGCTGGAGAAATGGTTCAGTGACTAAGAGTACTATTGCTCTTACAGAGGACCTCTGTTCAGCACACATGTGGTGGTTCAAAGCTACTCATAACTCCAGTTCTGGAGGACCTGATACTCTCTCCTGAGCTGCGCAGGTACCACGTGGTATACAGACACACATGCATATATTTATATATACATACACATATATACGTATTTTAAGAGGTTAACTCACACTGCAGTAGTCCTCCAGATCCCACACCCCAGGTCCCAGGAAGGACCTGTCAGTGTGTCACAAGCTACAGGTCCACATTTTAGGCAGCCAGCCCATCAGATCACAACAGAGAGTCTCAGAAACAGCTCTAAGAAGCCAGGGTGCCAGGCTACTTATGAACCTAAGAAAGGAACCTCATGAGGAACCTACATAGACCTAAAACTTCAATCTTTCTCCAAGGCCAAGTCCAGGGTATAGGACCCAGGACAGAACTCTAAGATCTATCCCTCTGAGGCTGAGCTTCTGACCTTGAAGTCATGCCTCACCTCACCCTGCCTCTTAGGGATGCATACTGTCTCTCTCTTGTAGCCCAACCTATTATACCTCCCCTCCAGGCCTGGTGCCTGTGCCAGCAGCTTGGGCTATCTGAGATACCCTCCACCCCCTAAGGACACTAAGTACCGTAAGACCTTTACTCTGCTCACCTGTCTGTCCTAGCAGCCACACCAACATCATGGGGGTGAGATTTTCTATTCTGCTTGAACTTTGGGCCCAGCCACCCTACCAGCACCCTCCAGGCCCAGAGGCTACCTTGATCTCATCCCAGGCATGACCTGAAGGCAGGGCTTCCTCTGGGGACTGGGGGACTCAAGCCCACAGAGGTTATTTTGCCTAGTGGGAAGTGGACATCCTCTATCTTCTCCCTCCCGCAGAGGCTGACTTGAGGAGAAGGAAGTCAGCTAGTCCCAAAGCCACAGCAGGAAGACAAGGTAAACACACAGTGGTAAAAGGCAAGATCCAGGCTGAGACAAGGCCACTGTAGTCTCTGGGTCCACTGGGAAAGGCCAAAGCAATGGCATGCGAAGGGGATGGCATGGGTCTCTTGCTTTGTTCCTTCTCTGGTCTGTGAAACTTTGCAGGCCTATTTCCCGTGGAGGATTTGGTCTAGCCGTCTCCTGCCAGCCTAACCACACCTCACACGACCTAACAAGGTTAGAGACTCAGCTTACCACAGGTGCCACATCCCCTAGCAGAGAGCCCTTGCTCGTGCCCCGAGTTATGCCATGGATCTGCCATCTCAGGGTGACCAGCTTCATCCCTCTTAAGACGGATGAGGGAAGAGCACCTGTGAGGGACCCCAGAAACTAGGTCCATCTTGCTGCTCCGTGGGCCTGTGATAGCTCCCACAAGGACCTCCATAGACCACTGAGGGGCTACATCTTGGCTCTCATAAATCATTAGTGAGCGGGTAGCTGCTCTGGCAAATGCTGAACCCCTCTAAGGGTCCCCCAGGCTCTGCATAGAGGTCTCAAAAATGCCCTGAGCCCAGGAAGGACCTATCAGTGTGTCACAGGTCACAGGCTCACAAGTGCCCAGGCCAAGGACCCACTAAGAGCCAAGTGGTTACCAGCCCCCATTTCCAGAACCTGATCCTTGTCTCTGAGCCTGAACTATCAAGAAAAGGTCAGTCCCTTCAAGCCCTAACCTAAACAGAATTCAAGGGCCAGCAGATGCCTACAAGTCTATGGCACCTTGCCCTGTCACTTGAGTTATCTGTGGGTGCAGAGGGAAACCCAACCTTCCACCATTAATCCACAGGAAGATTCCAGAAACCCAGGACAGAGATGTCTCACCCTCTGTCCACCAGTGTAGTATTCACCAGACCGGCAGGAAGGCCTAACCTCCTCCCACTGACCACTGTTCTCCAGTCCTCTCTATGTGGGAGTCAGCCTAATGTCTGTTCCTACTCTGTGCCAGGTGGCTCTCTGGGAAAGATGGGAGAAAAAAAAAGAGGACCCCCAGATAATCCTGTTAATCTAAGAGTCAGGGGTCACCAAGGAGTGGCCCTGACAAGACTGAAGTCCTCTGAGACCCACGAGAAAGCTCAGTCCTGTTCTCTCTCACTCCCTGCCAGGGCTGGCCATCCTCAGCTCTGCCTCTGGCATGGGGTACGTGTCATATCCAGAGAGAGGAGCCCCAGGGGAACACAGAGCTATACCACCGACATTCTCAACCAGGCATGGGGAACAGTGAGAAGGTTGGGGGCACAGCTCGCACACCCTGAAATGACCTTTGCCTCCAGAGCCCTCCACATACCTCTTTCCCCCACCTCTTTGCTCCATCCTGCCTCTCTCTGCAGAGACCACAGACCTCAGACTCTTAGCCACAAAAGCTCAAAGGCCATCTCAGCTTTTCACACCTTGGGTGGGGGCCTCAAGAGAGACCAGGTCCAGCATGGGTAAGCCCTCAGCCATCTTTCCACTCCCTGGCTCCATATTTGTGCCAAAAGGCAATCCACTACTTGTAGGGATGGGAGTCCGGGGGAGCTGGGGGGCTGGGGGCTGGGGGATGGGGATGGGGGGATGGGGGAGCTGGGGGGATGGGGGATGGGGGATGGGGATGGGAGCTGGGGGCTGGGGAGCCGGCAGGCTGGGAGGCTGAGGGACTGGGGAGCTGGGGGGCTGGGGGAGCTGGGGGACTGAGGGGCTGGGGGATTGGGAGGCTCGGGGGCTGGGAGGCTGGGGGACTGGGGGATGGGGATGGGGGGTTGGGGCACTGGAGAGCTGGGGGCTGGGGAAGCTGGGGGCTGGGGAGCTGGGGGAGCTGGGGGAGCTGGGGGGCTGGGGAGCAGGGGGACTGGGGGCTGGGGGACTGGGGGAGAGGAGGCTTAAGGACTTGGGGAAAGGGTAACAAGAGCAGTAGTGAGTCCTGAAAGCTGCCTGTGTTTCTGCATTGGCCACCACTGGCCATGGAACCCCAGGGACACACAAACTATCCTGGTCACTGAGACTGAGTGGGTGGCCCTATGACATAGTCCCAGTTAGGACATACCCAAGACAACAGAAAAAGATGGGTGCTTGTGGATGGGGCCGTGTCCTTCACCCCACGCCACAGGATGTCACGTCAACACTTTCCCAGCAGTTTCTCTCGGTGCCCATTCCAGATCCAGGCCAGGTGCCCCTTTCCCCCTGGACTGGTATGCTTCAGCTGTCCCTAACATCTAAGTTGGAAAGCCTTCTTCCTCCCCTAGCTCTTCCCTGAGCACCTGTGGTTTTTCTCATGACCCTCTCCTGTCCATCACATCTGCCCGAGTCTCCAGCCCCTGCTCAGTACCTGGTACCCGTCTCAGCCTGAGGCTGAGGCTGAGTCTAGGAGACTGGGGAAGAGCCGCCCACAGAGCAGCATGGTCCACCACTCCCTGTAGACCCTCTTTCCACAGATGTCCAGGCTCCAGCATACCTGTAGCACCTCTCTCTCTCTCTCTCTCTCTCTCTCTCTCTCTCTCTCTCTCTCTCTCTCTCTCTCCCCCCTCTCAACTGGAATCCTCCAGATCTTCCCCCACCTGCCCTTATCCAGGATCAGCTCTGCCTCTGAGGCCTTTGCTGTCCTTGGACAAATTCCTGGATGCTTTCCCTGCATGGTCACTGAATGGTCCCATCACCCTGGGGACACTGGGGCCATCTTGTCTCGATGCCAGGATAGCACTCTCTAGACAGATTCTAGAAACTTGGCCCTGGAGGCAGTGAAGGTCCTGGGCAGGGCTGGCACTGGGTCTGGGCAGGGGCAGGGCAGAAGATGCTCTGAGAAATCAAGGCCAGTTTCAGCTCTAAGAAGGGCTGACTGCCCTCTGGTGGCAGCACAGGGCAGAAGTGGGGACAGCACAATCAGCTGTAAGGCCACCCCTCTGGGAGGGGCTGGGCTGAGTCTGTGCTCTGAGAGTTTACATGTTAACAGCGAAAAGAGTGAACCCTGCCACCTCCACCAACACCGTTCCCTTGGTCCCCCCCCCCTGCACAGCTGATTTCCCCCTTAGGGAAAAAGAGCGGGAAAGAGAAGGGGGAGGCGAAGCGGCTGAGTAGGTGTCTAGGAAGAGTGAACTGACCATCGTCAGGGTCCATTTGGGCAAAAATGGATACAGATGTCCCAGGAAGGAAGGACACCCATCTATGCTTGTCCGCAGGTACCATTTTCTCTAAGGGATCCAGGAGGAGTAGTTGTTTCAGAAGGGAACCGTGACTGGGAGGGACAAGGTAAACTCACCTTGTCGCATCTGTCCCTACCTGAGTCTCTGTCTCTATGTCTCTGTCAGTCTGTCTGTCTGTCTGTCTGTCTCTCTGCCCCTCCTGTGTGTGTCAGTCTGTCTATCTGCCTCTGTGTGTGTATGTCTGTCAGTCAGTCTGCCCCCTGTATGAGTGTGTTTGTCAGTCTGTGTCTGTCTGCCCCCCCCCCGTGTTGTGTGTGTGTGTGTGTGTGTGTGTGTGTGTGTGTGTGTGTGTGTGTGTGTTTTCATTACCTACTCTAAACGACTGGCTGAAATTTGGAGATTCTCTCCATCTCTTGCAGCAGTTTGAACCCAACCTGGACCAGGTTCTAGTGTCAGGAGGGCCTCCACCACTGCTGGAGGGTTATACGCTCTGAGACTGACCTGGAGGGCAGAGGAATTCTTTAGCCACCTGGTGACCACAGCTCCTTCCTCACACAGTTGGGAACAGCCTCAAGGGCTGCCCAGCCAGTCCTTGAGCAAATGTTTCATTTCTCATGAGCCTTAAAATGTCCCACAACAAACTGGTCACCGTGTCCACTCCAGTTGATAAAGACTGTTTCAAACAGCCTGTGCATGCAGGATTTCAGATAACCCTGCAGCATTTTCTACTCAGGTAGGGGTGTGGCCTTTCCCCCACTAGAGAGCCTGGTGAAAACGGTTTTTTTCATTTACAGGAAGGAATGTAGTGATAGTGCGTTCATTGTCTGTTTAAACAGGCGACTCTGCTGATCAGATGGAGGAGCTAGAAGGCACCTTCCTGGTGTTACAACAAAAGGTTTCTTTTAAGTGGTATTCTGCTACACTTGATCTTCTCTTGGTGGTGCGGGCTGAGCTGGCAACAAAAAAGAAGAGAGTATCAGGTGTGTGTGTGCGTGGGTGTGTGCAGAAGTAGGGAGAGAGAGTGTGCGTGTTGCAGAGCACCAAAAAGATGCTGGGGTAGAAACCATGGAGTGTTGAAGTCAAGAGAGGGTTGGGTCCTGCTCACTGGACCTGGCTGGCCACCCAGCAAGGGAAGCCTCTTCCTTGTGTTGGAGGTGAACAGAGTCTGGGTCTGAGAATGGAAGGGACATTGGGGGACCCCGCAGTTGTAGTCAGCAGGGGAGTGGCATGAGTGAACACAGAACACAGAGGAAGTAGGGTGAGGCCTTATGGAGACCACACTGGGCTGCAGCGGCCAGCAGAAGAGGCTGATGGCTGAGTATGGGCAGTCAGAGGGGTGGCTAACAGGCTCCTGAGGCAACTCTGTGGTCTGACAACTTTAAAGCAGAGGTGCTAACACAAAGGCGTTCTAGCTGCCTGTTTGTCTGACCATCCTTTTCTCAAAACAGTCCGAGTCTAACAGCTGTTGGTTATGGAGTCAAACTACCATCCCCAAATATCTTAGCTTTTTTGAAAGGTGTGCTAATAGTAAAGGCTTGTCCTTAGCATTGACAGGTGCTTCAACAGAGCTTCTCTTCTGCCCCAAGGGGAAATGGAGCTTTCTACTCTGCTTTTCTGAGATTACATGCCTGAGGCACCACATGGACTTCAAAGAATGACTTTTCCTAGTGAACCCAAGGTTTCGATAGCCTGGTCAAGTACTCCATCTCTGAGCTACATTCTAATCCTTAGTGTTGTGTGCCATTTCATTATAATTGACCAGTGTTTCCGAGTTCATACTCCCCAGGATTTTCCCATCACCCTCTGCCCATGACTTCCTGGCAGATGCCGTCTTGGGTTTATGTAAGGAAATCTTGAAACAAGATAGAAAAGGGAGGGGCTGGAGGGATGGCCCAGTGGTTAGGAGCACCGGCTGCAGGGGGCAGTGGTGGCTCGCACCTTTAATCCCAGAGCTTGGGCGGCAGAAGCAGGAAGGTAAGTCTGTGGCCAGCCTAGTCTCTACAGAGTGAGTTCCAAGATGGCCTGGGATACATAGTGAGATCCAGACTCAAAATGACAACAAAAACAAGACACAAAATCATGTCTGTCCTCTGTAAGGACACCCAATGTAATTCTCTCTAGAGACATCTAACACCTGCGTCTTGGTAGGGGTGGTGTTCTGTCATTTTAAGCATCTCTCACCAGTGTCCGTTCTTAAATATAAACATTTGCCTTCCATTAGGCTTTACTAAATAGCACACTAACGTACTTTACATTAGCTTGTCCCAAAGTCGTTCCTATGATGCAGTCTGGCCCTACCCAGGTGGAGGCCCCTCGTGGGGACGTCCCCTGGCTGGCCACAGCGGTATCCCTGCTGCCTCTCAGTCCGAGGGGACCCCCTCCAGCTGCCCGAAGCAGCACTGGGCTGTCTCCCTGCTGCCTCACAATCAGAAGGCATCAGGAGAGTGTAGTGGAAGCTGTGGTGGTTTATGCCGATAATCCCAGCATTTGAGAAGTAGAAGCAGAAAGATAAGAAATGCAAAGTCATCCTCCGTGAATTTAAGGCCAGCCTGTGTTATCTGGGAACAAAGGAAGGAAGGGGAGGAAGGGACAGCCCACACAACGTGGGCTATCATGTACACCAGAGAACATCTTCCCTAGGAGATGGCCTTGTCCCAGTAAACACTGATTTTCCTGGATGAGGCTGAGCTGCCCTGGCCCTGCAGGACCTCAGCTACTTTGTAAGCTGTTTCCGCCTCCAACAAGCTCCTCTCCCCAGCCTCTGCTCACTCAGTATCAGATAAGGGCTTCTGGCCAGGTCCCCTGTGGTGGGAGCTGGACTCCATTCAGTGTGCCAGGAAATCGGTTAACAGTGCGCTGTTTCGTATCGTTGGGTTTTTGTTTTGTTTTGTCTCTGTTCTAAGACAGAGTAAGGATATTTTTACAAAAGTAAAAAGCAGAAGCACAGTGAAAACTTTTATTAGGGATTTGGATGAACATTTAGACTTAAACCCTTTGCATTTGCACGCAGTACGTTTGGAAGCACACGTTTCATGAAAGATGAAGGGAGATTGGTTAGGTCTTGGCAGTTTGCAGAGATGGTCCAGGTGCTGGAGGTAAGCACTGTCTGCTGACGTCCTCTGAGGAGAAGAGGCGAATTTCTCATCCTGGGACCCGGTCCCGAGGCAAGCTTTCGTTCGTTCTTTCGTCTGGACTTCGTCATCTGGAGGCGGCTCTTCCTGGTGGTGGGAGCTTGGACTCCGTTTCTGAATTCAGCTCCCTGTAACCCATCTGCGTCGCCACTAGAGGCAGCAAAAGCAAGGCTCTGGGCTACGCTCTGCAAACAGTCCAGGCAGAGCGAGGGTAGACTGCAGGGTGCGTGCGGTGGCCAGAAAGTGGCGTCATGGCTTCCGGGAGACGCGTGCACTTCCCTCAAACTCATGCAATTACAGTCATGATGAACACAGTTGGGAACAAGCGAAAGAGATGCTGCAATACTCCCAGGGAAGACAGAATAGCAAAAGTCCCATGGACGTTGGACTCTGCACTCGTCACGCTAGGGCGTGTTTTTGTCCACTTAAGAGTGACCCGAGATTCTCTTTGTGACTTTGTACTGTGGAAGACCTGTAAGAATTCAAATCGTGAGACACCAATCCCCACTGCAGGACTGCCCGGAAGAAGACATTTGAGGAAGAATAGGAGGTGCAGAGAGGGTATGGGGAGCATCCAGAGGCCATGACTGCCTTGGCTAGGAGGAGGAAAATCGGAAATTCAAGCATGGGGTAGAGAAAAGCCTTTACAAATCCAGAAAGAAACCAGAATATAAGATTTTCATGTAACATTTCATTTGTTCTGTGTTGCTGGGTATGGAACTCAGACCTCTAGTATCCTGGGGATGCCAAAGTTCCCTCCACTGAGCTATACCCACCACCCGCTCAGGTGTAACGTTTTAATTGGCCTACCTGCAATAAGATTGCTTTAAACACTCACAAAACTGCATTTCTAGTCAAGCTTCTGATACCCTCTCTGCAACTTGACCTAAACTATCAGGGTGAAAAGTGGACCCAGAGTTACCAGAGTCAAATGCTATCTTTTGTTTTGTGGTATGTTTGTATTTGTTTGTAGCCCAGATTGGTTTTAGTTTTCACTATGCTTTGAAATTGAGATCCTTCTGCCTGTACCTCACAAGTACCAGGATTACAAGTGTGTGTCACTACTACCGTGTTTGTTTGTTTGTTTGTTGTTTTTATGTCATTCCCACTAACCTAGGCTGGCCTTTAACATGATATGAATCTGGCTGGCCTTGAACTCCTGATCCTCGGGCCCTAGCCTCCCATGGGCTGGGGGTATAGGCATGTGCCCCCGTGCTCAGCTCCCAGGTTAGCCTCGTGCAGAGAACTGTCCACCAAAGATGGAAGGTGCTGTGAGATATAAGAAGATGCAGAGCCAGGGGTCACACTGGTGTGGTTTAGCAGGAATTCGCAGGCAGAAGGGTGTCTTGACAAGACAAGATGCTCCCTGAACCCCAAAGCAGAAGCAAGGGGTTTATATGCTTAGTTAGAAGCCAGTGGGCTGCAGCCCCCTGAAGGCACCTTATCTTTCTCACTATTAACATGTCCTCATCAGCTAAGAAACAGCCCAGCATCGGTAGCTGGCACACCACACTTGACCGTCTAAAAGATTTCATTTATCTGATGGGCTCCGGGATGTGTGCCAAGGTTGCTCGGAGCACAAGACTGCAATTGTGCCCAAGATGGTTTTAATCATGCCAAGTGGATCCCTACAGCAGTTCTATTTGTGGTACAGAATTCTAGGAGATTTCATCATACTAACTAGACTTCTGCTATTTTAGTCAAGGGCTTGAAATATAGTACTGTGTGTTTTAAAAGCCTTTCCCTATGTCATAATCCATTTCAAGGACAAGTGACAAGTTGCTTGTGGTAGTTGTAAAACACTATCCTCGGGCCCCGTAATCATAATATTCTCTCTCTCTCTCTCTCTCTCTCTCTCTTTCTCTCTCTGTGTGTGTGTGTGTGTGTGTGTGTGTGTGTGTGTGTGTGTGTGTGTGTGTGGCTTGGAAGTAATTTCCCTGACCACATTTGGTAAATGGGGTGCTGAGGTGATGGTGGTCATTTAAGGTCCTTCCTTGACACAGGAGAGGAATTAAACTCCCAAAGAAGACAGAAAAGGAAAAGTTAACAGCTCTAAATCTTTGGGATGGAAAGGGCTCTAAGGCTGGGAGTCCTAAATCACTCTGACTTGGGTATTCTATGAGCACTCCCCTTTACCCTATTAGTTCTGTTTAGAAACCCACCTCTGAGCCAGGCAGTGGTGGCACACGCCTTTAATCCCAGCACTCGGGAGGCAGAGGCAGAGGGGCCTCTGAGTTTGAAGACATCTGGTGTATAGAGCGAGTTCCAGGATAGCCAGGACTACATGGAGAAACCTTGTCTTGAAACAAAACAAAACAAACAGCAAGAACAAAAATGAAAAGAAAAGGAAGGAAGGAAGGGAGGGAGGGAGAGGGGGAGAGGGAAGGAGAGGGGGGAGGGAGGGAGGGGGAGGGAGGGAGGAAGTCACCTCTATGCCTTCCTACCTTCTCTTTGCTGCCTGCTCAGGGAACCTGCTTTCACTGTCCTTGACTACATTGCATCCCGCTAACTCTCCTTCACATTCCACCTTCCTTTCTTTAAATGTTTTATCATATTCACTGTGGTACAGAAGGGGCACATCTATTCATTCACCATGTGGGTCCTGGGGATGGAACTCAGGTCATCAGGAGTGACAATGAGCATTGGAGGGACTCTGGCCAGTTCAAGTGTGGTGAGCATGGCTCTGGCAGGCCTTGTCCCTTCTCCCCCATCCCCTCTATCTTGCAGGAAACAAACAACAAGTTTAGATTACATTCCAGAAGCTAGTCCCCAAGGCCTATGCCCTTCTTTGGCCACTTCCTCCTTCTGAGATGACTACCAAGGTCCAGCAATCAAAAGCCCTCTTTGGCTCACCTAATCAACATGCTTAATTAAAATTAATCACCTTACAGGGGTGGTGGTGGAGTGTGCCTTTAATCCCAACACGCAGAGGCAGAGGCAGAGGCAGAGGCAGAGGCAGAGGCAGAGCAGGCAGATCTCTGTGAGTTCAAGGCCAGCCTGGTCTACAGAGTAAATTCCAGGGTAACCAGGTCTTTCACAGAGAAACCCTGTTTCAAAACACAAAAAAAAACATTAAGCAGATCATCCTAACATGGTTTCCCCTTGTACCATATAAACTGCCATTTTCCTATGTGCCATGTCTATCTCCTCTCTATCGAGACAGTCCTTTGTCCCGCTGGGACAAATATCTCTTCTCACTCTCTCACTCTTCCTACTCTTGTCTTCTATTACCTTCCTTTGGCTCTTATTCCCTGCCCTCTGTCCGTCTGGGACAGGTCGACCTCCTTTGAGCAGAGAACTTGGTCTTGGGGTGTCCTGGCTGATACTTTTCCTTTTAAGCGCCCTCATCTACTGTGTCATCTTGATGCCTCACCTACCACCTACTTTCTCTCTTATTGGCATCCCTTGCAGAACCTGGAGCTCATCAGTTCAGCCTCACCAAATGGCCAGCAAATCCAGAGATCCTCTTGCTTCTGTCTTTCCCAGCGCCGGGATGACAGGCGAGCATGACCATAACTAGGTTTTACGTGGGTGTTGGGATCTAAACTGAGTCCTCACGATTTCGGGGCAAGTTGCTTTATTACTGAGAAATGTCTTCAGCCCACCATAACCATCTTAAACAGGGAGGGTGTGGGTTGCACAAGAGATTCTCACAAGATGGAGACTATTGATGTTCCCTTGAACACTCTACACAACCACTCCTCATCCTCTAACCATCAAGAAGCTTTTCCTGCTGTGTGTGTGTGTGTGTGTGTGTGTGTGTGTGTGTGTGTGTGTGTGTTTTTATCATCTCAAGAGTTAGGACCAGGTGCAGTGTGGTAACCATGTATTCCCAGCATGTATTCCCATGTATTCTTGAGGCTGAGGCAAGAAGAACATTTGAATCCAGGAAGCATAAGAGACCCTCACCTCAAAAAAAAAAAAAAAAAACAAAAACAAAAACAAAACAAAAACAAAAAAAAAAGAAACAATACAAAATAAAATTGTCAGCAAGCTAAAAACAACAGAAAAGATCCATAATGCAGGACCATTCTGAAACCTAAAATAATTTTTAAAAAATGTCCGTATCAATATTTATTTTAGACTAGTGTGGAATTCCCACATAGTCCCTGTTTTCCAGTTGTTAGCATCTTCAGTGGTGTGTGCTTTGAGGCTTGTTCTGTTTTATTGGTGTACATTAATTGTGCAAAGTTGTGGGTTTCAGGGTGCCGTTGTCACACCCTGTGGGATGCATCTGTTATCACTACAAGCCCGGTATTGGTACACGGAAGTCATTCTTCAGGGGCAGGTGCTGCAGTTCAGTTGTTAAAGTGCGTTTCTAGCATGTTCAAAACCCTGGTTTCCGCCCCCCAGCATGGAGCACCCTTGTAACTCTACTACTTAAGGGGTGGAGGCAAGAGAATCAAACTTTTTTTAAGGTCATGCTCGGCTACATAGCAAGTTGGAGGCTAGCCTGGGCAACATGAGATTGTCTCAAAAAAAAAAAAAAAAAAAAAAAAGTCATAGCTCAATCCCTTCTTGTTTCCTCAAAGTTACTCAAGAAGTCTCTTCTCTTCAGGATCCCACACATCGTTATAGTCTATCTCCTTAGGCTTCTCCTGGCTGAGAATATCTAGACTGCTCTCCTCCTCCCCCTCCCACTCCTCTTCCTCTTCCCCTTCGTATACCTGGCTGGCTTGGAACTCACAATGTAGCCCAGGATGGCGTGCAGCTATCCTCCTGCCTCAGCCTCTCAGATGCTGAGAAGACAGGACTCCATGTCTGACTAGAGACACCTTTTTCTCTCTGATGGTCTTTGGGGTTGTTAGGAGCACTGGACAGGTAAGTTGCAAACTTGCTGTACCAGGATTTGTCAGATTTTTTTTTTTTTTTTTTTTTTTTTTTTTATGATGACAAGACTGGGGCTTGGGGGTTTGAGGACAGGAAACTCAACCAGATAAGGTGTCTGTGATTGTTTAAATAGAAACTGCCCTCCCCCCCATAACATTTGGCATTTGGACACTTGGCTCCCACTTGGTAGTGCTGTTTGTTTGAGCAGGTTAGAAGCTGTGGCCTTATCACTGGAGGTGGGCGTTGAGGTTTCAAAACCTCCCACCATGCACAATGAGCTCTCCGCTTCCTGCTTGCAGGTTAAGATGTGAGCCCTCAGCTTGCTGCTCCTGCCTGCTGTAATGCTTCCCTACCATGAGGGTGATGGACTCTTCTTCTCTTCTTATTGTTTTTTTTTTTTTTTTTTTTTTTTTTTGTTCCTTTGTTTGTTTTCTGTTTTTGCTCTGTTTTGTTTTGTTCTGTTTTGTTTTATTGTTGTTTTCTGTGTAACAGTCCTGCCTGTCCTGGAACTCACTCTGTAGACCAGCCTGGCCTCGAACTCACAGAAATCACCCTCTTCTGCCTCCTGAGTTTGAAGATTAAGGGCGTGGGCCAGCACTTCCCAGTTTGGTGATGGACTTTTCTCTTTTTGGGTATCATAAGCCCAAATAAACCTTTTTGTCTATGAGTTGCCTTAGTCATGGTGTTCTATGCTAACCTATCATAGCAGCAGAAGAGTCACTGACACAGGCCCTTCTTGTCACGTCTTCTCAAGGTCCTTGTCACCGCTCTGTCTCGCCGGGGACTACTTCCCAACTGTTGCCTTTCCCCTCTTTTCACACTGTGTGCCCTGTGCAAAGCCGGCACTGTATCTGGATGGGAATGTGCTACTTCCCTTTCCATTGTTGTGATGTAACGCTCTGACTAAAAGAAACATCGGGAAGAAAAGGTTTACTTGGTTTATATTTCCAGGTCACAGCCCTTCGTTTAGGGAAGCCGGGGCAGGAACCATAGAGCAACACTGTCTACTGGTGCAATCACTCCCAGGCGCATGGTTAGCTAGCTTATCTCTTTTAATTTCTTTTTTATTTTATTTATTTACTTATATTGGGGGGGAGTTCTAATACAGGGTTTATCCATGTAACATTCCTGGCTGTCCTGGAACTTGTCTTGTACACCAGGCTGGCCTTGAACTCACAGACCTGCCTTGGCCTCCCGAGTGCTGGGATTAAAGGCGTGCACCACTGCCACCCTGCTCTCTCTCTCTCTCTCTCTCTCTCTCTCTCTCTCTCTCTCTCTCTCTCTCTCTCTCTCTCTCTCTGTCTCTGTCTCTCTCTCTCTTCCTTCCTTCTTCCAGATTTACTTATTATGTATGCCGTGTTCCGCCTGCATGCATGACTGCAGGCCAGAAGAGGGCACCAGATGATCTCTTATAACTAGTAATGACTCATTACTGGCAGTTGCTGGAAATTGAACTCAGGACCTCTGGAGGAATAGCCAGTGCTCTTAATCTCTGAGCCATCTCTCCAGCCTCCTTAGCTGGTTTTCTTACACAGCCCAGGACTACCTGCCTACTCCACAATAGACTGGATCCTCCTGCAACAACAACCAAGACAATTCTTCACAGACTTGCTCACGGGCCAGTGTGAGCCAGGTAATTCTTCAGTTGAGATTTTCCTCCCAGATAACTCTAGGCTGAGTCAAGTAGACAAGGCTAACCAGGACAGGGCAGTGAGACTCCTCTCCCCAGTCTGCTGTATGGAATGTTCTACTTGGGACATTTGTTGCCTTCCTCCCGGTTATGTATTCAGTTGTCTTTTTATTTAGATGTGTGTGGACCCACGTGGACTCGTTTATATTTGGCTCAGAGCCCAGCATTACGTTACCAGTTTTACTGTTTAGGATCTAGATCATTCCAGTGCTAGCCATTAGGAACACCTTCCTATTGGGTCTCTGGTGTAATCTCCACCACTGCGAGTCGGTTGTATCTTGCTGATGTTCACTTCCTGGGTGCATGAATCTGCTTATGTTGCCATACCTAAATACCACAAAGCAGTTTAAAGAACAGATCCATCTTTCTTCCAGCTCTGGAGCTGGGCACCTGCAGTCAGGAGGCCAGCAGGGCTGGTTTCACCTGAGGCTTCTCTCATGTCCTCACCTGGTTTTCTCTGTGTGGTCCAGGAGTCTCTTCCTCTTACATGGGAACCATCCATGAGGCCAGGACCTCACCCCCATCCCCATAGTCTCACTTAACTGCAATCTCCTCATTAAAGAATTTGTCTCCAAACACATTTACATTGGGGCTTCAGCATATGACTGGAGGGAAACACAATTCGGTCCGTAGCAGTGGTACTAGAAGATACTCCAGGAACATCATCCTCATTTCTCCAAGTGCTGCGGGTCCTTTATTAAAGAATGATGTTAAAAGCCATGATCTAGGTGGTAATCTGTGTTCACCGAAGTGTCGGCCTTCATACATGTGCCACACTCTGCACATATGTATGTGTGATGCTTGTATCTATCCATGACTAATCTGTATTAGGAAGGAACTCACCCGATGTCTCCAATCCTAATTTACTACCACCTGG
Source organism: Cricetiscus sungorus (assembly GCA_030556225.1). NCBI lineage: Eukaryota > Metazoa > Chordata > Mammalia > Rodentia > Cricetidae > Cricetiscus > Cricetiscus sungorus. The sequence continues at coordinate 95,679,609 of JANBXA010000069.1, read as the reverse complement.
ATTACTGAAGCCAAGTCTCTGGTTTGTTGGTGGCAGGACTCCCACTCCACAGTGAGAAACCTGACCTTGCTACCTGGCCTCCATCTGCCTCATTCCATGATTCTAGGTGCTAGGACAGAAGCTTCAAGAAGACTCCTTTGCCAATCAGCTTTACCGGATGGAGACGAGTGACTATATGCAGTTTCCGCCTTTCGTCCTTCAGAGTTCATTCACTTCTAAAATGACTTAGGTCAGCACCAAGCCCCTTTGCAATGCTGTCTGCTGTGTGTGTGTGTGTGTGTGTGTGTGTGTGTGTGTGTGTGTGTGTGTGTGTGTGTGATAGTCATATTCCCCCTTACATCTGAGTTTTCCATCCTGGGACTCCCCACCCCCTAAATGACTACATTTGCATATATTAAGGCAGGGTTTCAGGTGTCTACGATTACAAAGCGCCTCCTTGATTTTCCCAGAGTATCTGCTTAGCCCTTTGAAGGGCTTCTTCCGCTAAGTATGAGAACCGTGACTCATCCCTGTTTCCACATGCCTGGGCATGTTCCTTCTTCCTGTGACTGAACGTATGTAATGGTTTATTTATTGTTATCGTTTGAATATGACTCCGCTTCTATGGGCATGTACTGGGTCATATGCCTGCCAGCTGAGGACTTTGGAACTGTCTGGATCCTGAGAGCCCTGACCTCATCGTGAATTAATCCCCTGATGGAGTCTTAATATGATGACATTGCTGAGAGGTGGTAAATGAGGTAGATGAGGCCTGGACTAAGGAAGTAAGTTGTCCTGGAAAGGCAGTCCTGTGCCTGCTTCCTCTCCTCTCTGTATCTGCTTCAGTCCGACATGAAAGCTACTTGATTCTACTATGACCCACCCTCGTGACAATCTGCCGCACCTCAGGTCCCAACAGCAGGCTGCTGAGGGACTGTGTGCTAAAACCTTTGGGACTGTGAGCCAAAGTGAATCATTCCTTAATTTTATTTTCCTCGGGTATTTTGTCATAGCAATGGAAAAGCTAACACAATTATCTGTTCAATTATTTGTTCTAGTTTGGGACAATTATGATGAAAGATGCTGTGAATCTTTCCCCCTTACCCCCTCCCATCCTGGAGCCCAGAGGCAGAAGCTTGTGTGCATTCAAGATTTGGCTTTGTGGGGCTGAGTGGTTAAGAGCACTTCCAGAGGTCCTGGGTTTGATTCCCAGCACCCACATGGCATCTCACAACTCCAGTTCCAGAGAATCTGACGCCTTCACACCAATGTGCATCAAATAAAGTTAATAAGTTATTAAAACATATTTTAAAAAATTAAAGAATTAGATGATTTGGGTTCACTCACAGCCCACAGCACAACCGTGGCAGAGGGAGCATCACTGTGATGTTTATGCTGCTTTACAAGCGGTACTGAAGGCTAGCTGCCCCCACCCACGATGGCCTAGTCTGCAGAGTTCTGAGTGACTGCCAAAACCTTAGCTGAGAGAGCCGAGGCCCTATCTGTGTGCTGGTGTCCAGTTGTCAAGCTGGTGGAGACCCTTTGAGCCAAGCACAAAGCAACCCAATCAAGGTCGATAACAGTAAGAAACTAGAGGAAATGGGCAAGCAAAGGGGGAACTAAAACAGGGGTTGATTGCAGTTGTGTAGTGGTTAAGGGTTATGGCAGAGAACCTGAGGCCAGGCATGTCATCAAAGAGTATTTTAAATGAAAGATAAACAAATTAAAAAGTAGGCTCATTAAAAATTGCTACAAATATCCATATGAACATTTTCATGAGAAGCACACCTACAATACCAGCACTCTGGAGAATGATTCGGGGAAGTTGTAAATGCAAGGCCAGTCTGCCTGCCTGAACTCATGGAGAGTTCAAAGCTTGGGCTCTCTAGTGAGACCTTTCCTCAAACACAAAGGAGAAAAGCAAGACTCCAGGCAAGCTTTATCACACAAGCTTTAGAATATCACACAACAGTTTGTGTTGAGTCTAGTTCTCTTATTTTATTTATTATCATCATGTGTATGTGTGTATGATGTATGTGACATTGTGTGTGCGTGCGTGTGATTTATGCGGGCACACATGCCCATGACCCATGTGTGAGGCCAGAGAACAATCCTGTGAAGTTGGTTCTCTCTAGTTCCAGGGCTGGAACTCAAGTTCCTTCAGGCTCACGCAGCGAGCACCTTTACTAGCTGAGCCGTCTTTCCAGCTGAACGCAAGTTTTCAGTTCAGTTGGGCATCAGGAAGGTTGACTGCTGGATTGTTTTGTCTCAAAGGCTGTGAGAAGCAGGGCCCTCCTTAGGCCTCTTGGTGTGGCCACGGCCTTGATGTTAACATTTTTCTATTACACATACTCCACTATATTATGTATTGCATATGCTTTGATTATACACTGTGTTATTTATATTATATATACATATTGATTGCTATGGACATGGAAGTGATCTCATTTGTATCACACTAAGTACTCTTCCTCCCCATCCCCCCGAGACAGGGTTTCTCTGTGTAACATATCCCTGCCTGTCCTGGAACTCACTCTGTAGACCAGGCTGGCCTACGATCACAGAGATCCACCTGCCTCTGCCTCCCCAGTAACTGGGATTAGAGGTGTGTGACACCACCCACCGCCTGGCTGTACTAAGAGCTTTTTAATTATAAACAAAGGAGACAAACTCTATCCTATCCCATCAAATAACTTCTGTGTCTGTTGAGTTCATGAAAGAAATAGTCTCTTTCATATCCTCAAGAGTGGGTTGTGTTGACATTGTCTGATAACTAAGCAAGATAAACCTAGACCATTCCATCAGTTCATTCATTATGTACACTTAGCACAGTCCCTAACATTGCATTTTAGTTTAAGTAATATTTATTTAATTTTTGTGTGTGTTGGTACTTGACCTGTGCATGTTTGTTTGAGGGCATCAGGTTCACTGGAACTGGAGTTGCAGACAGTTGTGAGCTGCCATGTAGGTGCTGTGAATTGAACCCAGAACCTCTGGGAGAGCAGACGGTGCTCTTAACTGCTGAGCCACCTCTCCAGCCCCTCAGCGGATCCTTTGTCCTTTTGAGTTTGGTTTCTGCACAGTCCTGACTTTGTAAGTCTCCCTCCTTTTCACCTCTGGAGCACCTTGTCCAAAGAATTTGCTGGTCCCTGGAAGCTGGCTGGAGCAGCCCGCTATGAGCTGCAGAAAGGAAGGCTCCCAATAGTCGCCTCTTAGTTTTTCCTGATGTTGTTTTCTTCTTTGCTTTTTGTTTGTTTTGTTTGGAGTGGGTTTGTCTGTTTGTTTTTGATTTTGCAGCTCTCTGGGATATTTTCCTCCTTTATTTAGACTTTCGTCTCTGTCAGGGGACATTGACGTTCCCAATCTAAACTTTGCCCCGTGTGCTGGTTTGCTAACATGCTTTCTTTCGGTTTTGCTGTTGATCCTTGCTCTGCCCTTTCCTGCTGACTTCTTTCTTTTTCCTGGTGCAATTGATTGATTGATTGATTATAGTCCCAGAACTGAAGCTTTTGCTGGGGAAGGGCTGGTCTTGTGTCCACTCTCTGGTACCCATCCCTTCCCTGGCAGTTATTCATTCTCTTGTGAACACATGTGTGGGCACCTGTGTGGTGGTGTGCGTGCATGTGTATGCACATGCGAGTGGAGGCCAGAGATCAACCTAGGGTGCCGTTCCTCAAACACCACTTACCTTCTGTTTTTTGCTTTGTTTTTATGAGTGTTTTGCCTGCATGTGCACCATGTGTGTGGCTAGTGCCCAAGGAAACCAGAAGAGGGTGTCAGATTCCCTGGTACTGGGGTTATAGATGATTGTAAGCCACTATGTGGGTGCTGGGAAAGGAACCTGGGTCCTTGGCAAGAGCAGCAACTGCTCTTAACAGCTGAGCTGTTTCTGCAGCCCTGATACTTGTTTTTGAGAACAGGTCTCTCACCGCCGTGAGCTCACTGAGGAGGCTATGCTGATGTTGCTAAATTTCCTTCCCAGAGGGATACGTAAGCAGTGTCTACCCCTTCTCCTAAATCCTAGTGGCAAACCAGGCATGACTTGGCCAAAACTAACTCTGGGGAAGCAGCAAGTTTCCTTACTGAGCATTGGCGAGGGCTCACTTATAGGGGTGTGGGTTCTATCCCCCACAAGAAGCCAAACACTTTCACCCAGCAGGGAGGAGGGCTTTCCCACATCTCCATAAATGGAGTCTCCTCTAGTCCCCACCCTCCTATATACTCTAGCCCAAAGATTCTCAAGCATGGGTCATTTCACAGGTGACACCTAAGACCATAGAGAACACAAGATATTTACATAACACTTCATAATAGTAGCAAAATTACAGTTATGAAGTAGTAACAAAAATAACGTTATGGTTGGCATCACTACAACATAACTGTATTAAGGGGTCGTGACATCAGGAAGGTTGAGAACCACTCTAGCCCCTACCCTAGGCCATGTGCAATTAAGATAGAGTTGTATGCATATAACAGGTGGTAGGGTGCTGCTACTCAAGTGAGGGTCCCTGACCTTCCCTGACCCTCCATGAAGGAATGTAAACACTCTACAATAACAGAGGGGACAATCCTTTTGCAAGGGAAAAACCGCCTAACTCAATGGCAGTTGCTTAACTCAGAGGACAGTGACAACAGTTGGCTAATCATTGTCTCTATCTTTTTAGAACCAAGATTGAGTACAGGCTACCATAGCTGGTTTATGTTGTTGTGATTATTTTTGTTGCAGTTTGTTTGCTTGTTTTTGACAGTTTCCCTAAGTAGCCCTGGATGTCCTGGAACTCCTCATACACTAGGCCAGCCTCTACCTGCTGAGTGCTGGGGATCAAAGGCATGTACCACCACTGCCTGGCCTCTGAGGCTGTGGCCAGCTGTGCACTCTGATCTTAGGCAAGCTTTGTTAGATCATAGACAAAACATCACCACAACTGTGTAGCCACGGATGACCTTGAGTGTCTGATCCTCTTTCCTCCACTTTCTGGGCGCTGGGATTACAGGCTTGTGCCACCTTGCCTGTCCCCAGCAATTACTTCATGACCTGTGTGCCTTCCCCAGCAGCTGTGTGTGGCCATCTCCCCAATCCCACACGTCTACTTTGTCCTCCCAATCAGGGCTTGTGAGCCCCCTTTGAGAGTTTACAGATCTTTTACTCTGATTTCACGGGGAACACCCTCAGCACTAGGTCCTTTGGCCTCCGATGAGCATGCTCAAGGATGGACAGAGCCACACTTGGTTACCTAGCCTCAAGAGCTCTGCCAGCTGAGCTGGGTGTGATGTCCTGCCTGGAGGGTGAGCCCTGACATCGGAGGCTGCAGCGCCCACCCCTTGAGTATTGTTCCAATGGAACCCAAGCCCATTAGGGTGAGGAGGCCTCAGGGAGGAGGTACTGAGGATGTTTCATGAGTGCCAGCTCATTGGGTGCTCACCTTGAGGAACCAAGAGAAACTGGCTGGTGACTCACTGCCCAGTCAGTGCCCCACAGGCTCGAGATGGAGATAAGCAGGGATAACGGGGGCGTCTGAGCTCTTGACTCAGTATCTGTGCATCAGCTTTCATGCTGGTCTGGCTGGGGCCTAGACACCGTGGGGTACCAGATGGGCCTCTTGGCCGCCTCCATGTCCACAAGAAAGGAGCAAGACCCCAGGCCTGAGGCAGGCATGACCCTCGTAGCCTTGCAGCTACAGCCCCAGCAACGGGGACTGAGGTGCAGCATGGCCTGAGTAGGGAGGGAGACTGCTATGATTTCCATCAGGCCAGGCAGGTGTTCCCCATAGCTGTTCTGACGCACGCCCGTGCGCGCGCACACACACACGCATGCACGGCCACTGCAATGGTGTCAGAAGCTCTGGTCATGGTCCTGGCCTCTGTCAGGCCTTGCCCACCCACCTCCTTCCCGGCCCGCCCCCTGTGGGACTGAGTTGAGGGAGGTGGAGGCACAAAGCCCATCCTCTCTGGTGTGGGTCAGATATTCCCACCTCTGCCTGATGACTCACCAGGACTCAGCTGAGTGCAACAAGTCCAGAACTTCCTGGAATTACTTTCAGCATGACGCTGGGTGCTAGCTTGGCCCAACACACACACACACACACACACACACACACACACACACACACACACACACCGTGTGTGCATGCTCACTGCCGGACACCAAAGTCCCACGTTCCACTATGGATCTTCTTTCACAGGGACTGTTCTCCTTCAGGCCAAGGTCACTCCCCATCCTTCAGACCTAAGGGACCACTAATGGTCCATGTCATGGCTGCTCATGGTTGTCAACTTGACTACATCTGGAATCAGCTGTAACCCAAGTTACAGCTGGACACACCTGTGAGGGGTTTTTTTTTCTCTCTTAATTAAATCACTTAAAGTGAGAAGACCCACTTTCTTCTTCTTTATTCATTTATTTATTTTACATCCCAGCTGCAGCCTCCTCCCCTCACCCCTCCCACCCCCAATCACTTCCTCTGGGAAGACCCACTTTCCATCTGAGCTACACATTCTGCCGGAAGCCTATATAAATTGAAGAAGGCCACATTTGCTCTTTGCCTGCTTGTTCTCATTATCTCTGGTAAGTCTATCCCTTCTCTGGCCTTGGAGCTTACCCTTTGTGGATTCTGGTGTATACTGAAGACCAGCTGAGACATCCATATCCAGCCCCGTGAACTCAACAACTACTGCATTTCCCATTGGTAGACAGCCATTGTTGGACTAGCTGGACCATAGCCTGTAAAGCATTCTCTCTCTCTCTCTCTCTCTCTCTCTCTCTCTCTCTCTCTCTCCCTCCCTCCCTCTCTCTCTCTCCCCTCCCTCCCCCTTTCTCTCTCTCTCTCTGTCTCTCTCTCTCTCTCCCCCTCTCTCTCTCTGTCCCCTCCCTCCCCCTTTCTCTCTCTCTCTCTCTGTGTGTGTGTGTTCATTCTATCAGTTCTGTCCCTCTAGAAGACACTGACAATCATCTACCCACAGCAAGCCCTGTGTTGCAGGCTGTCGTCATGAGTTCTTACTTTAGTTTAGTTTAGTTTAGTTTAGTTTAGTTTAGTTGGCAATTCCTGTTCATTTGTGAGTTGGCTTATCCATCTTCCCCACCGCACCAGCAATGACAGGCTTGTACCATTTTGGGCAAAGAGCACCAACAACACTCCTGTGGTTCTGCAGGGAGAGTAGGAGCTGCAAAAAGGGGACTCTTGACCTCTGGCCTCTGCTGCTCATCAGGGAGCCAGCTGGTGTGAGCTGAACCCATGGCCCCCAAGAGCCCCAGAGACCAGGGGAAGCTGGAAGTGGCCAGGATTCGTGTGAATGGCCCTGCACCTTCCACACTGACTCCAAAGAGACAGTTTGGGGTTAGCCGGTGACCTACAACCTATGATCTGATAAAAAAAAAAAAAAAAAAAAAAAAAAAAAGAACTTGCTAACTGCCTGGCATCCTCTTTTAACAAGATGAATGGATTGGCTGTTGGGAGACCAGGAAAGCTGTTATGAGCAGAAACTTCTAGAAGCCAGAGCAGTCCAATGTTAAAAAAAAAAAAAAAGAGTCAAGCAGACAGGGAGTATTGTGGCATATTAGTTTAAGATGTGTTACATTTGTTTGTGCTGCAGAATATTTTTTCTTAAGATTTATTTATTACGAATACAGTGTTTAAGCCTGCATGTCGGCCTGCTTGTCAGAAGAGGGCGCCAGATCTCATTACAGGTGGTTGTGAGCCACCATGCGGTTGCTGGGAATTGAACTCAGGACCTCTGGAAGAGCAGCCAGTGCTCTTAACCTCTGAACCATCTGCAGCCCCGTGCAGTGGTGCTGTGGAATATTTAATGATGCAAAGATATACCGCATTCCTTTATGGTGCATTTATTTAACTCTGTGAAGCTGTGTTACTTTGCCCATCTAAAACGCCTGATTGGTCTAAAAAAGAGCAGAATGGGCAATAGCTAGGCAAGACAGAGTCCCCCCCCCCCGCCCAAAAAAAAAATAAAGAGTAAAAAAGAAACAAACTAAAAAGCCCAAAATTTTGGCATTCTAACATGAGGCTCAAATTTCCATAGGGCCTGAGAAAGCTTAAAAAAAAAAAAAAAAAAGACACAGCTCCTTTAGGAAGTTCGGCCTGTATATCAGAGCACTTAAACAGCCTCTTCCAGGATGAGTAGAAACAAAAAGCTAAGTAGAAAATGCCTGCCACAGTGTAGGCACTGACATTCCAGAGCTGAGGGGATGGGGACAGGGCAGGGGGTGGGGGGAGTTGAATGCAGTTCGTGGTCGCCTACCTCCAACTAGGCTTGGCTTTCAGGGACTGGAGAAGCTGGGTAGAACCAGCCTATGTCACTTAGCAGTTTAAAGGCTCATGGAGTCAGAAAGGAATAGAGATATAGAGATACAAATGCAGTAAAGACAGATCCAGGTGTTTTTAAATGTGCATAGGCTTAAGGAAGAAAAGAGAAAGGATGGGTAGGCGTTGGTGGCACACGCCCTTAGTCCCAGCACTCGGGAGGCAGTGGCAGGCGGATCTCTCTTGAGTTCGAGGCCAGCATGATCTACAGAGCTAGTTCTAGAACAGCCTCCAAAGCCACAGGGAAACCCTGTCTCAAAAAATAAAACAAACAAAAGAAAAAAGATATTGACAGCTATAGAAAAGAAGTAGCTTTAAAATAAAGTATTTAAAGAGAAAATATATATATAAAATAAACCATGCAGAGAAATACATAGGAAGCACGTGGGAAATACATAGGGACTCTGGATCCCATATAGTATTGAGTTGATTTTGAATTTTTGATTGCTGATAAGCAAATGACAGCTGCTAAAAGACATGGGATCATGAACAGGACTGCTAAATTGAGAAGGGAAGTGTGTACCCCTTTGCGTAATCACTTTGAGTTCTGATGGTCACACAGGAAATATAAACTCTGAACTCCCAGAGCACAAGCCCTGTCCTCTCTCTTCACTCCTGCATTGCTTTGGAGAAGGGTTTTGCTTTTATTTCCACAGGAAATGATAGGCTTTGGATTCCTTCAGGATTGATATGGATCAGGTTTGATTGGGGGAGACCTCCTGAATCTTGACAGGTGATATTTTTCAACAAAGGTTTCAGCTGGTCTTTCCAGGACTTGGCCATTGTTTCAATTTTCTTAGGGATCCCCAAAGAGGCCTTCACAATAGGAAGCAGTCTAGAGAACATGATGCCCACATTCCCAATAGATGGGATGGTTATCTGGTGGGTTATAGATGTTTGTTATCATTTAGGTGAATATAGGAATATAGGATAAAAAAAGCGACTATTAATCTCAGATATTTTACATTGGCATGAATTTTGGTATATTGATACAAATTCAAAGTTATTTTGGCTATACTGTACATATGTTTCTAGTATTCCTGTTTGAGGTATTGTGTTTATGTGGCTCACTTAAAAATGCAACATATGATTAAGAAATGGGGTTAGTAGTTAATCTATAAGAGTCAAACTTGCAGTCACATCAGGTATGTTTTCAAGGTTAAGCAGGTATATTTTAGACAGACCATTTTCAAACACTTCAAAGACCTACAGAATACAGTATTTAAGATATTTAATAACCTAAGGTTTTCCATGACAGTGAGTCACATCTGCTCCTGGCAGCATCAATTTACTTCATAAAAGGATGATGGGCATCAAAGAAACCCCATTTTGAGTTTGCTTTCAACGTGCGTGGCAAGCCTAGCCACTTGGGCAAGCAACTGCTCTCGCCTCCCTCCGCTGTTGACAGAATGTTGCACAAGCGGGGCACAGGGAAGATTGGTGAACACTGACAATATAATGCCAGATATCCTAGGCCTGTGGGCTGAAGATGGACGCCCCAACATTGTCAAGGAGCTTTGGGTGACTGTTCCGGCAGCCTAATGTCTCTGTTAAGTAATATTACCTCCTCCTGGGGTCTTGAATGGAGTTATAGTTTTCTTTATGATAAGAAGTAAATGAGGTATAAAACTTTGGAATCAGTAAGACAAGATAGAGAATGGAGTAGTTTCCTAAGTTTGCTAAATACAAGTGGACTGCATATTGTAAATGTAATTCTTGTTTTGTTGTATATAGTTTTGCTATGTTAAAAAAAGTTTCGTTTTTATTTGGACAAAAAGGGGGAGATGTGGAATATTAGTTTAAGATGTGTTACATTTGTTTATGCTGTGAAGTATTTGTTTAATGCTGCAAAGATGTGCTGCATTCTTTTATGTTGGCATTTAACTTGGTAAAGCTGTGTTTCTTCGCCTGTCTAAAACACCTGATTGGTCTAATAAAGAGCTGGATGGCCAATAGCTAGGCAGGAGAGGGGGACAGGCAGGACTGCCAGGCAGGGAGATTGAATAGGACAGACGAGGAGGAACCAGGATGCCAGGGGCCAGCCACCCAGCCAGCCGTGGAAAAAGAAGAGGAGAAAGGTATGTAGAATAGAGAAAGATAAAAGCCCAGAGGCAAAGTGCAGAGGGGATAGTTTAAGCTAAGACAAGCCAAGCTAAGGCTGGGTATTCATAAGTACGAATAAGTCTCCATGCAGTTATTTTGGAGCTGGGTGGCAGGCCCCCAAGGAGCAAAGAGTTAAAAAATAAAATAACTACAGGGAAGAGTGGGTCACCATGAGAGACACAGCTGTGAGGGAAACCCAGAGCAGCTCTCGCTCTGTGTCCAACCCTGGCCAGGCCTTCACGTCTTTCCTAGGACACAAGCACACAGCGTATACAGCACCCTCCTCTATTACGGAGATGGAGTATGTGTCTCCGGCTTGCCTGAGACTTGGCGGAGAAGGGAAGTGTGTACCCCTTTGCGTAATCACTTTGAGTTCTGATGGTCACACAGGAAATATAAACTCTGAACTCCCAGAGCACAAGCCCTGCCTCTCTCTTCACTCCTGAGGTGTAGGTGATGCTGTGACTTTGGGCTTCTTTGTGGAGAGTATAAAGAGGTGGAATCTAGGGGCTGGAGACATGATGGCTTGGTGGCTAAGTGCATCTGTTGCTCTTGCAGAGGTGTGGATATGATTCCAATCACTCACGGGGCGTTTCACAACTATCTGTAACTCCAGTTCTAAGGGATCTGATGCTCTTCTCTGACCTCGCACTAAGCATGTACATGGAACACAGATTTACACGCCGTCAAAACACTCATACATAAAATAAATCCAAAAATGTCTTGAATAAAGTGGCAAAATCTGTGGAGGCTTGGTGGCGTGCCTCTGAGGACACAGGTGAGAACCCTGACTTGTGTTACTTAAATGAGTGAGATGCATGGAAGGTGAACTCTATATAAGGCTATACGCACTCTCACAGGCTGCTCAATCCTTCATTCTGTTCTCACTTTCTTTCTGATGGCACTGGCTGAAGGTCAGGCTGGGCTTCCACTCACCTCACATGGCTTCCTGACTTGGGATTGGAAAAGGGAACCTCACCCTGTGCCTGGAAGGCTGGGGTAATTTGGACTGAAGACAAGCGTTCTTGCATGTATCTGGGAGCTCACAACTGGGGGTGGGGGGAGCTGCAGACACATATGACCTTGGATGGAGGTAAGGCTGTGCTCAGCAAAGGCCATGACGGAATCAATGCACCAAGTTCTGTTGGGGCGGCCAGGAAGTTTTCTAGCTCCCCAACCCCAACAGGGGCTACAAGAAACTTCCTGAGGAAATTATGCTTCTGTTGAGGTTTGGGGTTAACAACAGATTTTGGTTGGGCAGAGGTGCCCAGTCTAGAACATACCTAGGGAGTCCAGGTATGATTTTTGAAGGAGATAGCCCAGATCAGCACCCTTGTTGGTAAGTGAGGCTAAGAGAGGATAGCCAGGACCCCACAGAGGCTCCCCCAGGTCGTATCTGCACATTGCTGTCTTGCTGTGAGCTGGCCTGACCTTACACCCCACACTGGGCTGGACATCTGTTCAGTTCACAGGGGTCATTCATGAAGCTGATGCTTATTGAGTGCTTAGTGTGTATATCACTTGGGGTCACCGTGAGCCAGGAAGCTTAACAAAGCCGTTTCCAAAGGAGCACGGCTGTTTGCTAAGCACCTGTGCAGGCCTCTGTGCGTGCTCGGATTGACAGCAGAGTTGTGAGCGGGTGGTGCATGGGTACAGACAGGACTTGAGTGTCAGAGATGCGGGTGGTGAACACTTGTCATGAGCTCAGGCTCTGCAATCCCTGGAATGGCCAGGGCTTTGGCAGCGTGGTACTGTGTGACAGGAAGCCAAGAACCCCAGCACAGGCCACTTGTGAATGACCTTCAAAAACAAGAGTATTGATCTGCCTGAGGCCCTTTCCACACATTGCCTCCTTTTGACCATCAAGCAAAACACAGCAAGAACTTTGGCCACTTCATTAGCTGACCGTCCTGACTTACTACCACGGGAGAGTCAGGCAGAACCCTAGGCAGACAGCAGCTTACACCCTCAGTTTCCTGCTCAAGATAGGATAGCTGCCTCAAGGAGGAGAGCCTCTAGCCGAAGATCAGGCCAGGATCAGGCCAAGGCTGTTAAGAGAGAGGATGGTCCAGCTACCAGTCTGTTCTATTTCCCGTTCAACATATGGGTTTCTCTGATGGGGAAGCTAGGTGTTGTTCAGAAGTTTCTGATTTACTAGAAAAATCGTAAGTGAGTTCTGTCAGTGAGATTATTTTTACTAGTTTGGTCAAGTCTGGCTCTGACACCGGGACTGAGAAGCTAGACCACTGGGGGAGGGGGACACTGGTTTATTTGCCTTAAGGCTGGAGAGATGGCTCATAGGTTAAGAGCACTGGCTGTTCTTCCAGAGGACCTGGGTTCAATTCCCAGCACCTACATGGCAGCTCACTACTATATCTGTAACTCCAGCTCTAGGGAACCTGCCACCCATCCATGGAAAAACCAACACACACACACACACACACACACACACACACACACACACACACACAGCTTGAGCCATTATTTGCCTTCTGGTATTTCTGTCTCCAGCCACGGTTTGCAATGCTCCTCCCAGCTATGCCAGCTATGTTTGGGAAGGCACTGGGGCACCACTGCTTTTCTTGCCTGCCAGCTAGGAGTTGCTCTGAGGTGTCATATAGCTCCAGACAGAGTGGCATGGGTGCTAGCTGTCCAAACACAAGCATTAAACTGATCTGTGGTTCTGTGTTTTCAGCTGGATGGGGTGGGCCCAGGGAAGCATCTCCTGTGTGGGGGCTCCTCCAAAGACCCTCCCCAGTGGTCAGAACGGACATCAGCCTGGACTTCAGAAGTCATGATTGCATTTTCTAGAAAGAACATTCAGGTCCAATACAGACCAGAAAAAAAAAAAAATGTTGACATGATCTCCAGGCAGCTGGCACTGGAGAGAGAGACCCGGGTCTGGGACATACACTCTACACCCTCAGTGAATTCAACAGTTACCTTCTGCCCACTGTGGGTCCTAGGAAGACACTCTTCTTCCATCTTTGATGTGCAAGAAGGTGGCAGGCAGCAGCAGGCCCCAACAACTACACATATTTTTGCAGCATGCTTAGCCCAGGGCTGGTGGTTCCTACAAAACAAACGGTCTGTCTGTGACCCCAGAGCCGGTCCTGGAGCCGCCTCTCTGCCCCGTTCCCCGACCTGCAAAGGGCATCACGTTAGGGCCTTTCGCAGGCCTTGCAAAATGAACTGCTGTTTGGTTTCCCCAGCATGCTATTTTGGTATATGTGGTGTGTTTAGAGGCAGGGTCTCTATAGCTCGTCTGGTCTCGAACTCAATGATCCTCCTGACTCATCATCCCAAGGGCTGGGACTACAAGCATCCTCTACCACGTAGTTTCCTCAGACTTCTGTTGGAGACAAATGGAAATACCAAAGAGACTAGATGTCGTCGCCCTGCGGGAGCAGTGAATAATGGGACAGAGGGACAGGTCTGGGCTGCGACTGCGCAATCCAGCAAGTGTCCAAACCCCGCCCCCGAGCGCCGTGGCCCCGCCCCTCTGGGTTGCTAGGGGAAGTGACGTCACAGCGCGATGGCGGCGGCTCCTTTAGGCAGCTGAAGGGGGATTTAGGCCCGGAAGATCCGAGTCCATCCGCGGCGGGGAGAGGGTGAGCGGGGCCGGCAGGGGCCGGAGCAGCGGCGGCGGCGCTCGGACTGTCCCATCCGCCCCGTATTGAGGCGCTGAGAGCGACGGGGCAACCAGAAAGCGATGGTGAAAGCGGGGCCGTGAGGGGGGCGGAGCCGGACCGGACCCGCAGTAGCGGCAGCAGCGGCGCCGCCTCCCGGAGCGCAGACCCAGGAAGCGGCCGGGCGGGCAGCAGCGAGCCGCACCGCCGCCATGGAGCTGAGGGTCGGGAACAGGTACCGGCTGGGCCGCAAGATCGGCAGCGGCTCCTTCGGAGACATCTATCTCGGTGAGGCCCGGCGCCATCGAGCAGCCGGGAGCCGTGCGGGCCGGCGGGCGGGCGGGCGGGCGGGGTTCCTGGCAGGCCGAGGCCTGCGTCAGGCCGTAGTGGACACCCGGCCGCTCGGCATCCCCGCAGTCGGAGGGCCCGGGCCACCGGCCGCGGCCTACATCAACGGCCGCGGTGCGAGCGCGGCCGGGGGGGCTGGGCGCGGCGGCCGGGGGGCGGGGTAGGGCTGGGCGACCGGGCGAGGGGCACGGCTGGGCTTTGGGGATGCAGGGCCGTGGGGGTAGAGATCCGGGAGAGTCCGGGCCGCCGGGAGGAGAAGAGCAGGGTCTAGGGCGGGGGCAGCGGGCTCGGAGGGCGTGGGAAAAGGACCGCGGGCCTGGGCGGGGGGCTGTGCTGGATGGAGCTCGTCCGGGGGCCAGCGGCGGGGGAGGGAGGGTAGCGGGCTGGGGGTGGGGCCGCAAGGGGGCAGGGCCCGGGTGCGGGGCCCGGCGTCCTCCCCCACCTAAGGTCACCGCAGTAAACAAAGGCCACGCTCTACTCCTCAGAGGGTCTGGTGCTGCCCCTCACCCCTGCGGGGCAACCCTGGGTGTTTGGATGTGTGGGGGGAGAAATGTCAAAACAATCTGAATGTAGGTAGCGTGGAGGTGGGGAGTGCCCCGGCCCGAAATGGGGAAATGACGGGCTGATTTCTAAGGGTTCTTGTGGCTGTCTGAGCCTGCTCTTTTCCACGGTGGTGGTTTGCAGTTAGCTGACCCTGACCCGCTGCAGGCATCATCCCTACTCTCGCGGCTGCCACCTTACTCCAGGACAGGACTGAAAATGTTCCCTTTGAACTGTATCGGCTCTTGGCCCTTTGGCGTGTTTGTCGAGCATCTTAAGTTGACTGCTGGCCACCTGGAAATCGGTGGGAATGAAGTTTTGATTAATGCAGGCACAATCAATGTGGGGAGGTTGGCAGAACAGAGGGGAGAGAAGAGGCGTGGAAGGTCTCATGACTTGACTCTCGGAATCCTGAAGGTAGACTTGGAAATCCTAGACATCAAACTTAACAGTGAAAGACTGCGCACATATAGACATGTAATTACGGGCTTGCCTAAACCCACTTGTTGGGGGTTTTAAGATGAGCATTTACCCCTGCATATCCCAGTGGAGTGTAAATCATCCCACAATCCCCAGCCTTGTGGTGATGAGCATCCTGAAGATGGTTGCCTATTAGAGGAAACTTGCTCTGTTGAGTAGCCGCCAGTGTTGTGCATTTGTGTGGCTGTTTTTACCTGTGACAGAGTCGGGAAGCAGCACTACTATGGGCCTCGCCTTCCAGGCTGCCCAGGTTCAAGACCTTCCTACTGTGACTCCTGGGACCTTGACAGCTGGCTGTGTGGGCAGTTCATAGGGTTTATGGTTCCTAGCCAGCAGCATGTAAGGTAACCGTGCTGTGTGCCACCACACCGCTGCCTTGAACTGTCTTCTCGCCAGAGTGGCCTCCTTAGTAAAGTGTGCTTTAGAGATACTTGGGGTTTGCTTATTTAAATATTTATAACCAAGCAGTCAGCCAGATGCCTTCTCGGCAGTGTTTGGGAGTCAGAGTGCTGGGTAAATGGGAGATGTTTGGCTTATTTATAGAACAATAGATGTTGGCAGGAGTTTAACCTCAGGATATAGGAGCTATACTGAAAAGCCAGTCCATTAGCCACCCTTTCATGGGCACCAGAAAATAGGTATTTTGAAACTTTTTGTTCCCTGAGATTTTGCCAAGCAGCTTTGTACTTTCTGAAGATTGATTCTAACAATCAAATTGTGATGTGTTGTCACATGCCATTCAGAGAGGTAAACTCTCTCTGAGGAGAGTGCAGACTCTGTCTGGGGATGCAGCTTACTCGGTCACATCCTTCATACCCACCTGGTTCCTGCAGCCTCAAAAAAAAATAACTTTCCATTCCATCCAGAGCAGTGTGACGTGAGGAAGGGCTGAGAGGCTGCCCTGAACCAGCACGTACACATCCTGCCAGGTTCCTCTACAGGCTTGTGGGTGGTGGCACACAGCACTTGGTCATGTGAGCTCACTTTTTCAGGGAGTTCTAATTTTGATGGCTCTTCTGATATAAGATGAATTGCTGTGATCCTGGGGTCAGAGTCCCTGGCTTAACCTGTCTATCATGGTGTGTGGTGTTTTTGGTTTGTTTTTTGTTTTAGGATAGGATCTCACCATGCAGCCCTGGCTGACCTTAGACTCGGGAGATCTGCCTGCCTCTGCTGTCCAGTGCTGTGTGCCACCATACTGGGCCCAGGTGTGCCTCTTGTATGGGATTAAACTCTGCCAGGCTTTTTCTGTCAGCTCTCATGACTGTCCTTTCAAGCTATACCCTTGGGGAACTGAATCATGAAAATGAGTGATTTGGAATAAGATAGGCCAGAAAGGCAGGTCTAAAGGCAGGGTTCAAGAAAGATAACCTGAAGACCATGGGGTGTATTGACTTGTCCATACTGTGGCTTTTCACCATTGATTTGAGGAGCCAGTTGAACATGAATGGAGTTGGATTCTCATCTTCATGTCTGTGTGACATGCATTGTAGTGCAAATGTAATTGAAACCTTTCCTAACTGTTCTCATAAAGCACTTTATTCTTCCAGTGGGGTTGTCCCTGTTTTAAGCATGGCACTTTGAAGCCTGGTTTTAGGTTTCTTCCTGAGACTTTCGTGTGCTTTAAAACATGTAAAACTGTTTGTGTTCACAAGTCATTAACCCTGTTCTCACGCCTTCCCTAGTGCCCTGCCAAGTTGTTTGTTATTCACATCTTCTCTGACCCCACCTTTTCAGAGGACAGGGAGCAGCATCTTAGTCTATTTGATTGCCCGGTTTTTAGAAAGTCCAATTTCAGCCTTACTCTGTCTAAGCCAGCCAGATACAGAATGTGCCACTGTTCACATACCTGTAGATGACCCCTGGACAGGATGTATTTGCTGGTTTAAGCAGCCTCTGCCCTGTCTTATCTCTGGCATGTGTTGCTCTGGTGCTGATATTTTGAGTCATTGGATACCAGTAGAAAGTTTTTTTTTGCTTTTGCCAGGACTGTGTCTCTTGATAACTGTCATTTCTTTTTTTAATTTTGTGTGAATGAGTGTTTTGTCTGCATACTGTTACTGTGTGTATGCAGTGCCCTCAGTCGCCAGAAGAGGGGGTCAGGTCCTCTAAGACTGGGTTACAGATTGTTCTGTGTAGCCAGTGCTGTCTTAACTACTGAGCAATCTCTCCACCCATTCCAATACTTGATAACATTTTTATATTATTAAATTTTTGTTTGTTTTTTGTTTTTCTAGACAGGGTTTCTCTGTTCTTGTTCACCAGGCTGGTCTTGAACTCATCACAGAGATCAGCCTGCCTCTGCCTCCCAAGTGCTGGAACTAAAGGTGTGCGCCACCACCACCCAGCCTAATAACATTTTAAACAGAGCCCATACTCTTGATGTTTACTTTGCTCTCCACTCCAAAGGGGCCAGTATAACTTGGAAGAGTTTGTAGTGTGGGCTAGACTGGGGTCCAGGTTGTCTGGTGGTAGGTAGTGTGGTAAGCCAGGGTCTTCAGTTGGATAGTGTAGGCCCAGCCTACAAAGTGAAGGTGCAGAAGAGTCAGGGCAAGCATAATCTACTGTTTTGGCCCCGTTTTTCATCCTTATTTCTTTTCTGGAAGCAAGGAGTAAAGTCTGAGGACATGATTGGTAGAGTGGAGGCCTCTAGCTCACTGTACAAATTTGTTCCTTACCCATCATTCCACTTTCTCTGTGTCTTAGCTGCTCACCCTTTGGTGGTCAGTGTGTCAGATTTGTTTTGTTCTTTCGAGACAGGGTTTCTCTGTGTAACAGCCCTGGCTGTCCTGGAACTCACTTTGTAGACCAGGCTGGTCTTGAACTCACAGAGATCTGTCTGCAAAGGTGTGTGCCACCACCACCTGGCAGTGCCATCAGATTTTATGATGTGCTTAAGCATACCAGGGGAGCAAAAACTTGGTAACACTTTCATCTTAGTTTCACCTCATGAACACTGGTGGGTCATGAGAGTGGGACTTCCAATCTCACCATGACCTTCAACAGGAAAGATGCCTTTAAAAGAAATTGCATAGGTATGTGGTGTGCTTGCATGCATGTGTGTTTGCGTGTGTAGTTGGATGCATGTGTATGTAGGAATACTCATATATGTGGAAGCCAGAAGATGACATCATTGTCTTCTTCAGTCCCTTTACTGCTTTACATATTGCAGCAAGCTCTCTTAGTTGAAACTAAAACTCTATAGTTTGCCTAACCCAGTTAACCAGCTTGCTCCAGAAATCCAGTCTGTGCATCCTGAATGGGGATAACAAGGGGAATGCCACACCTACCTGGTATTTATATAAATGCTGGGGACCCAAACTCTGGTCCTCATGCTTGGATAGTATGTTTACTGATCCAGACATCAGAGAATTAAATTTACCCATGTTGGAGGAAAATCAAGGCTGTAGTCCTTGTGCCACCCAAAAAGGAACTTGATACTCAGAAAGATTTCACATAGTTCTGACAGCTTATATAAATACTTTCCAGGACAGATCTGGACCTGAGACAGTAATGGTGGGACTGGACCTTGACCAGGTCTGCTTAATTATACCTACTTTTGCCCTATGTTTGTAGTCCCAGGAGGGTCCAACCTGGACTAATCATTTCTACTAGTATAACAGCCCCACACGTTTGTAGATGTCATATAATAAGAAACTAGGTCACCTTTGAACCTCAAGTCAGTACCCGAGGGATAGCCTGGGAGTGGTCCGTGGATCCCTGTAGTTGCTCTTCCCAATGTGGGCATTGAATAAGCCTCCTTTTCTGTGTTTTACTGTGTGTCTTTTTAACTGGTGTGTTGGAGATGGGTGACTGAACCTACATATTTGGGGCTACTATGAATCTTGGCTTAGTCCCTAAAAGTTGTGGTGGCATCATTGTAGTTTTAGAGCCCCCATCCTGAAATGCCTTTAGGTCATGGCTTGCTTCTGCCTTGGAGTAGTGTTGTTCTGGTAATAACAATGGTCCTCTATGCCACTCTGCCATTATTGCCCTGTGAGATGACCTTTGCCTTGCTGTTAGGAGATTGCTCCCCACTTCCTTGTTAACAAGATTATTTTTGGATTTTGGGTTGCTTTGTTTTTTTCTTTTTTTCCCTGGCTGTCTGGGAACTTGAACTGTAGACCAGTCTGGCCTTAGACTCACAAAATGCCTGCCTCTGCCTCCCAAGTGCTGGGATTAAGGGCATTTGCCACCACTGCAACCCAGTTCTCTCTCTCTCTCTCTCTCTCTCTCTCTCTCTCTCTCTCTCTCTCCCTCCCTCTCTCCCTCTCTCCCTCTCTCCCTCCCTCCCTCCCTCCCTCCCCCTTCTCTCCTCTTTTTTCTTTTCCGCACGTATGCGTGCGTGCGTGTGTGTTTTCAAGATGTATTTTTGTTTGCTTTTTAAGACGGGGTTTCTCTGTGTAACAGCTCTGGTTGTCCTGGAACTAGTTCTGTAGATTCGCCTGCCTCTGCCTCCCCAGAGGCACCACCACCACCCAGCCTAAAATGTGTTTTTATATTAACGTGTTTTGCCTTCTTACATGTTTGTGTGCATGCAGTTCCTAAGGAGGCCTGAAAAGGATGTCACATCTCCTGCAGCTAGTGTTACAGGACAGTTGTGAGCTGCCATGTGGGTACTGGGAAATAAACCCAGGTCCTCTGGAAGAACGGCTGACCCATATTTCCTGTTCAGACAAGATAAATCTTGATTGGAGTGACCAGCCTCTGGACTTCTCATTGAGTGTTCTTTCCTGTCTCTAGACAGACTGGTGTTGTTAGATTCATGTAATTCATCAGCCTTTATAACTTTGCCTGCTGGCCCACCTGCCCGCACCCCTCCCCCCTTATTTTTATGTGATGCCCCCTGGAACTGGAGTTACAGATGGCTGTGAGCCATCAACTAACATTGTTGTTTATCTAAATATAATCCAGCCTCTGCCTAAGAAGGGAGCCCTATCTTCAGTGATTCAGGAGATCCAGTATTGTTTAACTGCGTGTAGATATTGCTACTGTTCGGGTAACACAACAAATGTTTGGGGGGGATGTTAAAATTTTTTATTAGATTTGTGTGTGAGTTAGCATGAGTGTATGTGTACAAGTCAAGAGGACAACTTGTGGGAGTTCTCTACCGTTACCATGTGATTCTAGGAGTTGAAATTACTTTGTCAAGCTTGGCAGCAAGTACCCTTAAAGCTACTGAGCTATGTCTTGCTGTTCCCTGAATAAATGTTTTTACCTGTTCTGTGTCTGAACCCCTGATTATAGTGACATCTTTTAGGTACTAGTGTCCCTTCTGGTAGCATTTACCAGACTTATGTATGGTAGAGAACCAAGGAGTGTAAATCTTTGTAGTAGTACTAAATCGCTACCAGAGTTCTGAGGTCTGTTCATCCTGTGTAAGGTCTGGACTAGACTAGTTTGCTGGTGGGGCTCAGGAGATGCAGCCTCCTGGGATGGTGGGCACAGAACTACAGGACTGTAAACCAGTGAGTCCGCACTGACATAAGATAAACAGAAGCTGGAGCTGCTTAGTCCTCCTTATACCCAGAAGGTGAGGAAGTCCATGTGCTGCCCTTGTATGTTTGTGTGTCCTGTGTCCACCTTCCTCTCTCTCGTTAATTATCAGACTCAATGTAATCCTATTTATAGGTTCTGCAGGCTCTTTCCTTACGCAGCACATGGCATTGTCTCCATGAAAATGTGTAATTCACGGTTGTCAGTGGTCATTTATTCCCGAGCCTGAGAGTATTCCAGGGCAGATTGTCAAAGCACAAACTACAGTAGCTGTAGAAGAGTAAAGCTAGAGGTATTTTCCACCTCCTGAAGGTCCTCGTTCAGTAGGCTGTTGGCCTGAGCTGTCTTGCCCCTGCGGACCTGCCTGCTGGCAAAGGTGGTATGTTGTCCCCAGAGACACTGCTTTGGGGTGCAGGGAGTCATTGACGTAACTGGTGAAGTGAGTCACTATTCCTCCTGGCTGGCAAGTTTAGCTCAGAGTCCAGGTCCTTAGAACTCTGAGGTCAATTTTCACCTGCAAGTACATTGTAGGTGAAGTCACTTTGTGTAAATGGATAGGCTGCCCTCCCTGTAGGCATGAAGAGTAAGATACATACATTGCTTGTTACTAGTATTCCAAGGAGTTTTTGTGGAATAGTAAGTGAAGTTCTTAAACTAGAATGGTTACTAGCAACTATTGGATCCAGCTATTCTTACAGGTCAGCATTGGAGATTAGCTGTGGGCCTACATGTTCTGGGAGGAGCCGTATGACAGACCGACAGACCACAGTGGCTTGTCTCTATGGTTCTGGGTGAGCACTGGACACAGTTAGAATTAGGTTGTCCCTGTGCTTTTGGCCTTGTTCCAGCTTCCGCCTGAGTGACTCATTAACCCTGTGTTTCCCCTGCTCCCTGTGAAACTCTTGCTGACCCCTCCCAGTTAAGTTGACAAGAGAAACTGAGTCACCAAGAAGTTTCCAGGCTTCTCAGTCCACAACTTGTCTGCCCAGCACAGACCCTGGTCAAGTATGGTTGTATCGGGCTCTGTGGAAGGACTTGTTATCTTTTTCAGATAACCACATTCCTGGAAGTGCTTTCGACTCAGAAGCAACTTGTCAGGCAGGAGGGTCAATGTGGTGCCCTAGGCTGCTTTCATTCAGAGCTCCTGGATGTACCATGTGGAGGCAGAGGAAAATCCCAAGCAGCTCGGCCGGGTAGACAGGAGTTCACTTGTGTGGGAGCCTGAAGGAAGGTGGTTGAGGAAAGCACGAAAGGGACACTTGCACATAAAACTATTTCTTTGCCTCCAAACTCCTAGGCTGTAGTCATCATAGCGCTCATCACAGACTTAACAAAATCTGTGTACTGTTTGTATCGAAGAGGCAGAATTGGCCAGGGTTTAGGAAGAGAGTCCATTCTGGTCTCTAATTCAAAGAGTGGCACATGCCTTTAATCCCAGTATTTGAGGGGGGGGCAGATTTCTGAGTTCAAAACCAGCCTGATCTATAAACAAAGCTGGGAGTAGGGGTGGGGCATATCCCTTGGTTCAGTTGAGGATCTTTGCCAGGTCTGCAGTAGTTTGGTTAGAGATAATTCCTGAAGCCATGAGGGGATTGAGCCCACTTGAGAACTACTCATGAGAAAGTGTTCAGATAGTGGGTAGATGTCAAGTCTGTCTGGCCTGAGGTGTGGAGGACTGAGAAGAGTAAAACCTATCTCTGCTCTTCTTGGGAGTCTCCAGCACTTTCCAGAAGGCCTGTCAGAGCACAAAAGTATCCTGTTAATCTATTTTAGTGTGCCCTGAGTGGATAGAAAGATTGGTGGCCTGCAACCCTGGTGCCTGACTTGAGGGTACAGGTAGAAATGGAAGGCAGAATATTTCTTTCTTTCTTTTCTTTTCTTTTCTTTTTTTTTTTTCTTCTTCCATTTATTTATTTATTTATTGTTGGAAAGATAGCCTTCTGTGTTGGTCAGTCAGCAGTACAGTCTCTTACTAGAGAATGAAGAGCATCTGTCATTTGGTCCGTCTCAGTATGATAAGAGCTAGGGTGTACTTCACTGGCAAGGTTTTGGCCTAGCCATCCATGTTCAGGGTGCTGGATTCCACCCCCAGTGCCATTTCTGCCTCAGATATAAAGGATATAAAGCAGCGCTTGTCCTTTCTTCAGCAAGCTTTGGATTATGTGGTAGACACAAAAATAATGTCTATAATTTTCTTTCTTTGCCAAGGTACGGACATTGCTGCAGGAGAAGAAGTTGCCATCAAGCTTGAATGTGTCAAAACCAAACATCCTCAGCTCCACATTGAGAGCAAGATCTACAAAATGATGCAGGGAGGAGGTAAGGGTCAGTGGGGTTCAGTGTCTGCCCATTGCCTGGCTTAGAGGTACAGAAGACCTTACCCAAGAAAAAGAAGCAGTCTTGCGTATTTTGCTTAAAAAACTACTTTCTTAGCTTCCTACCCGAGTGGTAATGTCTTTGTTGTGAAAGGTTCGAAATAAACATACTGTCATGTTGGGAAGTGCTGCTAGTGGTGCTGCCTGTCACCATGGTACTTCCTGCCTTTGGCCTCTTGTGGGCCACATGCCTCCCTTAGAACTTGAGGGTGGTCCCATCAGATTCTCTGAAGCTTGTTTTCTTTTGGGTAGGAGGATTCTTGGACATGACTTCTGACTCTTGCAGCTAAGTCACTGTTATCAGTTCTTAGAACATCACCCCAAGACTTTGGGATATGGAAGCTAGTGGTGGGCCAGTCTCACTTCTAGAATTCTGAGAACTAGTTTGACTCATGGAGCAGGTGAAGACACATTGTGAAGGCTCCTATCCTGGGGCTCTATCTTCAGAAGAACACCAGCAGGGTTAGGGCCCGGGTTCTTCTGAAGGCATAGCTCCATCTCCTAGGATAGGTGTGGTAATACTTTGTTTATGATCTAATAAAGCTTGTCTGAAGACCAGAAGGCAAAGCCAGCCACAGCCGTAGATGTCAGGCAGTGGTGGTTCACATCTTTAATCCCAGCACTCAGGGAGGTAGAGACAGGAGTGAAAATGGCTGGGCAGAGAGAGGAATATAAAGCGGGAGCAGACAGGAACGCATGGCACTCTAGGCAGTCTAAGGAGCAGTACAGTTTGGAGATGCAATCAGAGAACACAATTGTGACAGGCTTTATATCCGAAAAGCAGCCATACCTCATGATCCTTTTTAGCAGATGGCTCCATGGTCCCTTGGTAGTTGGAGCAGGAAGGAGAGAACCCTCCTGACCCTGGTAACCCACCCCTGTAACAGAACCTTTATTGGCCCTTTCCTGTCAGCAGGAAGGGGGAAACTGTCTCATCATGCTTTGTCTGGGCATTATTTTTCTTTTCTTTTGCATATGTGTTGCTGTTTCTGATGTGTTTTTATGGGATTTCTGTGTGTGTCTCTGCATCTGTGTTTCATGTGCTCTTTTTTTTTGACTTTTTTTTTTCCTTTTAGTTTGTTTCATCCTATTCAGTTTTGTTGGTTTTATTTTTGTCCTATTTTATTGTCTCAAAAAGAGGTCGGCAGAGGCCCAATCCTGCTCAGCTCCCTTTCTCACCATTTTCAGAACAACAGCCTTGTTGGGGGCAATAGGAACTGGCTGCATAGCTTTTGTAACAAGCAGAGTAGAACCAAGTGTCATAGGTTTGGTCTATTCTAGGAGTGTCAACATTTGAGCTTAATACATTAAGGGTTGTAGTTCTGATACTGTGCTAGCCTAGAGTGCCTAAGTGTGGGGAGAGGCAGCCTGATAGTGATGAGAAAGGAGTGTCACTGCCATTTGCTGTGGTGGTGTTCTGTGTTCTGTGGAGCATCCGAGGTGTCAGTTGCCCTCCCTGGTTATAATGATTAGATGTCCTGGATGATGCCAGGAGCCTGCGGGGGGAGCATTACTTCTGTGTTGAACCCTCAGTCATTTGCCCTCATCCCTTCTTCAGACTCATAGAACCCAGACAAGATTCAGAAATGGGTACCACCCTTTCTGGGTGTTTGAATGCTTTGGCTTTGGTCAGGTTGTTTTGTTCTTGCTGCCTACTTATTGAATGCCCTACAAGTTTCTGTTTTTGGAAACATAGTATGTCCAGAGAAAGAATGGACAGTTTTGGCAGTGTTAGTTATCTGAGACTAAATGGAGGTCGGCAGATGCAGGATGGGGATTTACTTTGCTCAGAAACCACATTATGTCATGTTCTCTGAATGTAGGTGAATATGGATTGCTTTGCTATCTTCTGAAAGGAATAAACAACTGTTTCATTGTTCTGATATTGTTTATGTTGGCTCTGGTTATGCCAAAAAGAAATCATAAGAGTTGAGTGGATGGCACTGAGGATTACCTGGAAGGCTTGCAGGTGCTAGTAGTTAAGTGTCATAGTGCTGGTTAAGAGTTGCTGTGCTGAGAAACAGCTACACAGAATTTTTTTATTAATTATAAAACCTTAACCATTAGTGTATGCTGGTCCCACTAGCTCTTAAAATTCTAATTAGCCAAAAAATTCAAATTAACCTGTATCTATTAATCTATGTTCTGCCACTTGACTCAGTTACTTCTCCTTGGTGCTGTATATGTCTGGCTTCTTCAGAATCTCCCGGGCATCTCTATAACCTAATCTTTGAGCGCCCAGATTCCTCCTCCTCTCCCTATCTTTCCCCAGAAATCCCCTCTCTTCTGCCTGGTTAATTGACCGTTCAGCTCTTTATTAGACCAATCACAGTGACACATCTTCACCCAGTGTAAACAAATATTCCTCAACATTGTGCTCTGGGCACTGACCAGTCAAACGGTCTGCTCAGCACAAAAAACTAAAGGTGAAATACTAGAAATAAACTAGAATTCAGTGTTAGTAAAAGTCTTAAGTAGTCAATGAGTTTTTGTCAACACTCGGTGCTGCCAGATAAGACCTGGCAGTTTTTTTTTTAACTGCTTATTCCATTCCTGATATATCCCAAAGTAGATGTAGACCACACCCTCCTTCAGTAACTCCTCAGCATAAAACGTTAATGAGAATATTTTCTTCTGGTGAATGTTAACAGGGAACTTTGTGGGATGGGAAGAAATACACACCATAGGTTTTCTCTTGCCTTTTTTTTTTTTTCTTTTTTTTTTTTAAAGAAAAGGGCTCCCAAAGGGAGTGGCACTATTAGGAGTTGTGGCCTTGTTGGAGGAAATGTGTCACTGTGAGGGTGGGCTTTGATGTCTCTATCTCCATCTTCTCTGTGTTGATCAGTCAACAACCTGCAAGGAGTAAGACTTGAGCTCCAGCTCGTCTGCCTACATGCTGCCACGCTCCCCACCGTAATGATAATGGACTGAACCTGAACTGACTGAATGTTTTCCTTGTAAGAGTTGCCATGGTCATGGTGTCTCTTCAGTGGGTTTTCCCTCCAACCTGGTTCCAGAGCCACGCCAGCCCCAGATAACACACAGAGACGCTGTATTAGATATAATGCTGTTGTTGGCCTGTGCATTTCTTATTGGCCAACTCTGTCTTAAATATTAACCTATTTCTATTAATCTAAGTATTTCCATGTGGCCTTATATTGCCGGAGAGAGGATCCAGAGTTCTACCCTGTTGGTCCTACATGTTGAAGACCTCCTCCCTTTCCCCGAAACTTCCTTGTCTCCTAGTCCTGCCTATCTTTCTTCCTATTGGCCAACAGTGCTTTATTCATTAACCAATACAAGAAACATATTTACAATATGACATCTCCCATCACTTCAATTTAAAAAAAAAAAAAAAACAAGAACAAACCCACAAAGACAGTCTATGATGCCCTGGCTGGACTGGAACTCACTTTGTAGACCAGGCTGGTGATATGATTGATCTTCCTTCCTTTGACTCCCAACTGCTCAGATAAACGAGTATGCCTGGCAGTGTTTTTTTCTTTGACTTTTTTTTCAAGATCTCAAATTCTTGCTCTGCCTCCTGAGTGTTGGAGACAATGTTGTGGACCACCATGCCTGGTGTCCACATGCATGGGCTATGACTGAACATTGCTGGAGAACATGCAGCATGTAGGTGAATTAGACATTGGAGTGAAAGATGCCTGTGATCCCTCACTCGTTGACAAAGTCTCCAGTGCTGCCCTGTGAAGCCGTGTGCCTGCCTAGTCTCTAGCATATCTCTGCTGACCCTTGCTACACCTTCTGCTTGCCATGATGATTTGGGGTGTGTTAGGGGTTGTTTTGGAGTGCTAGGATGAAGATAGGACTTTGCCTGTGCTAGATAAGCACTGTACTACTGAACTACAGCCCTTGCCCTGCTGTTTTTCTTTCTTGTCCTCCCACAAGAAATTTGGTTTTGAAAATCTAAATAATACTACTTAGAAACATTTGACAGGTTTAATCATTTTAAAGCTGAATTGCTGACAATATAATGAATTTGTCTATTTGAATTAATTCTTACTGTCCATGTTTACATTGAAATATTTGTCAAATCACAATGGAAGCATTTGTCAATACCTATGCTTTCTAGTGTCTGGTGCCAGTTAATTATTTTGGTATCTTAGACCCCTGTAAGGGTAAAACATCCATATTCACAACTGTGAACAGAGTGGTGTGGCTCATCCCCAAGTCATGGCACAGACAGCATTTGGGTTTTTTCTTTAAACTGCTAGCTCCATTTGTGTGTGTGTGGGCGGGGGACGGCGGACAGTAGTAGCAGTGCTTTCCAGACATGGATCTACTTTGGATTCTAGATTTTGCTAGTATGAATGTTTGGCTTCAGAGTGGCAGTGAGCCTGTATCTGGAAGATTCTTCATTTTGCTTTATCAGGAACTTTCTCCTAGTTTGTTTTACAGTCAGTTGTTTCCTAGGCTTCACCACCAGTCAGTTTCCAGCACTTTGCTGGCGTAAAGTGCACCACAAAAGACACTCTGGTCTGCACTCAGGAATCCTTTGCAGTGGCTATTTTATCCAGTCTCCAGAGCCATAGATCAACACATAACGTTGTTATTCCCCATTGAAGAGGAAGGTGCTGCCACCTGTCACATATCTATCCCCCAACTGTTAAGTCTGTCGAGAAGCCAGGGAAGGAATGCATCCCTCCTAAGTAACAGTTTGCTTTATGTAATGCAGCCATGCTATATGCAAATATATTCCTAGAACTTGTTGTGTGTGATAGAATCTCCTAGAGTAAACAGAAGAAATTAACATAGAAGAAATTAAGTGCTCTCTTAGCCTAAGATCAAAATATCATCAGTTGAGCTAGGGAGACAGTTTAGTGGGTTAAGGTTCAAGCAGGATGTAGTAGTGTGTCTCTGCAATCCCAGCACTCCTATACAATATGGAAAGTGGGAACAGGAGCCATCACCCAGAAGCTCACAGGCTGGATAGATGCCCTGGAGTACACAGACCAACACCAGAAACAGAAGCTGTGCCTGAAACGAACCCTCATGTACACATACAGATTAAGTAAATATTTAAAATACTGTCAGTTTACTTAACCAACAGTAACTAGTTATAAAAACTGATCTTAAAATACCATTTAATGGTAGCATACACCTTAAATATTGCCATGATGTAAGTTTTTAAACTTTTCTCTTGCATTTTTAAGATTTATTTGTGTGCGAGTGCTCTGTCTGCATGTATGCCATTATGCCACAAGAGGGCATCAGATCCCACCATAGGTGGTTGTGAGCCACCATGTGGTTGCTGGGAATTGAGCTCAGGACCCCTGGAAAAGCAGCCAGTGCTCTTAGCTGCTGAGCCTTCTCTCCAGCCACATAATAATAATTTTTTTAAAGAAAACTTTTTATAGGGGTTGAAGAGATGGCTCAGAGTACTCAGAGTTATGAGTACTTTACTGCTCTTCTAGAGGTCCTGAGTTCAATTCCCAGCAACCACATGGTGGCTTATACCATCTATAATTGGTTCTGGTGCCCTCTTCTGGCTTGTAGGTATTCCTGCAGACAGCATTCATACATGATAAATAAACCTTAAAAAAAAAAAAAAAAAAAAAAGACCCTGTCAGAAAAACCAAAATGGAAAAAGAAAGAAAACCTTTTATAGTAGAAAATAGGAAGTACATGGGGGTGTTAAAAATTAAATTTTGAGATAGACAGGTACTCTATGCAGAAAGTTAGAAAGCTTTGCTGGAGGACATAAAGGAAGGGTTGATGTTAGTTCTCTTATAGTTGCTTTTAATGTTAAATGAAATTCCACTCAAAATGTAACAGCCTTCTTTTTAGCTTTTTTTTTTTTTAAAGACAGGCTCTATCATTTTAGCTCTGGCTGTCCTGAGACTCACTATATAGAACAGGCTGGCCTTGAACTCAGATTCACCTGCTTCTGTATTTTGACAGTTAGGATTGAAAGCTCTTACTACTGTGTCCCCGTCCGCGGCCCCCCCCCCCTGCCAATCTGTATGTATGGGTGTTTGCCTGTGTGTGCGCGCGCGGGTTCCTGCTGCCTCCAGAAGTCAGAAGAGCGTGCTAGATGCCTGGAACTGGAGTTATGCATGATTGTTCCACTCTTGAGTTGGGAATCGAATCTGGATCTTCTGCAGAGGCAGCCAAGTGCTCTTACCCACTGAGCAGTCTCAAGCTTCCTCCAGACCACCTGCAGCTTTTTTCATACAGTATATTTTGATCATATTGTTTTCCTTTCCCTATCTCCCCCCATATCCTCCTCACCTCCCTGTCAACCCAATTTCATATTTTTTTCTATGTCTCTCAAAGAACAAAAACGTAAACAAAAAAAAGACAACTAACAAAACAAAAAGCACACAGCAGAAAAAGTGTGGAGTGTGTTTTGTGTTGACCCACTATTCTGGTCATGTAGCTTACCTACCCTTGGAGAGAGGTTGATATACCCAGTGACACTACATTGGCGAAACTGGTTTTGCCTTTCCCAGCAGGTATCAGCTGCAAATAGCTTCTTGGATAGTGATGGAAATGTATCGACTTCTTCTCGGTGCTGAGATTTCATCTGATTTGAACCTGTTTGTACAAAGAACAGGATGCCTAGGAACAGAGGAGAGTGAAAAAGCCAAGATGAATGACAGTGCTTATGAAGAAGAATGTCGCTATTTATCCTAGAGATGTGATTAAAGCTGTATGGTTCTGGACACAGGCAGACCTGCTCCCAAGCTTTCTCAGTGTTCCGTCCACGGTGGGGGCTAGACTAGCAGCGCCTAGATCCATGACTGGGCAAGGGCTTGGAATGTGGAACAATAGAAGATGCCCTCCTCCCTCAATGTCAGTACCTTGTTGGGAGGATGTGGGGGGACACAGAAAGGCGTGCCTTCTGGCCAGCTTTGAAACAGGACTTCAAAACAAGTGATGACAGGCATGGATCAGTACATTGGAAGGAGAGTGAAAATTGTTGACTTTTGTGGGATGTTTGTTTGCACTGACATTCCAAGATTTCCAATAAAGTTAAACCTTGAAACATAGGCAGGGTTGGTGATCAGGCTGACTGGAATTAGCCATAGAGGGCCAAGGGAATTGTATAGAGAGGAAGAGGAGCGAGGCTTGGAGAGGTTTCAAGGGCTTTTTCCAACCTGGAAGTGTGGAGAGGCAGGGTCATCTGCTCGTTCCTCCATTGCTCTTTGGATCCATCAGGTTTTTACCTTAATACCTAACACCCAACTTTAATAATAGAACAGTGTAAGTAATTGCTTCATCTGGTGCCTGATGACACCAAGTATAGTTAGACTTCTTTTGGCTGCCAGCCCCAAATGATAACATGGAGACTTAATAATTATGAAAGCTTTGCTTTAGCTTAGGCTTGTCTCACTAGTTCTTATAACTTACATTAACCTATTTTTATTAATCTACATTTTGCCTTCTAGCTCTGTTACCGCTCCTCTGTACCATATGTCTGATTTCTTCAATGTCTCATTGGCCTCTCTAGCACCCCTAGATTCATCCGGAGTTCCCCTCTCTGCCCCAAAGTCCCGCTTAGTCTCCCCTGCCTACCTATTTGCCATTGGCTCTTTATTAAATCAATCACAGTGACACATCTTCACACAGTGCAAACAAATATTCTGCAACAGTTGAGTCCACTGCAATAAATACAGCTGTGTTTCTCTCTAAAGATTGCAGCTAAGAAGTGCTATTACTCCCAGGGCTGTTGGATGCTTTGTGTAGATGTGGGTCTCACTTGGTACTCTTGCCCTCCTCAGAAGGAACTTCTGTGCAGCGCTGCCGGGGATGGAACACCATTTGTTGTGCACTAATGAAGTCTTCGTAATTCTTACACCTGGCTACTCTGAACTGAGTCTGGATTTGTTTTCAGATGTCTCCCTGCCTCAACTTTCCCATTTCCACACACATTCTTTCTCCCTATTTCTGGGTTGAAGTCAAGTTGCATTTGTCTGTTTGGTTCTGTCTTTTTTGGGGGGAGTTGTTTGTTTTGTGTTTTGTTATTGTTTTGGCACAGGGTTTCCTTGTATAGTTCTGGCTGTCCTGGGACTTGCTCTGTAGACCAGGCTAGCCTCAAACTCACAGAAATCAACCCTCTGCTTCTCAAGTGCTGAGATAAAAAGCATGGCCCACCACCGGCCGGCTTGGTTCTGTCTTTAGGTGACATTTGGGCATCATCTTCAGACATCAGCATCAGTTTTGTGAGGGTCATGCTTTATCTTATCTCTCCTTGGTTATTTCACTACTGGGGTCCATGGGGTCTCAGTTTCATCACTGCTAGAAACAAAAGTGATTTCTGCACTTAAACATTTCTTTATTGTTATTAAGACAAAGTCCTAATAAGTAGCATTGCACTTTGACATTCTTACAAGGTAATACTAGAATGTCTATGATTCTAGGGTCAGGAATACTTTCATGGACATAAATACTGAGAGCAAGCTGGGCAGGCAGGCATGGTGGCATGTCCCTGTAATCCTAGCAGAGATGTAGCAGTAAATCAAGCAAAAAACAAAACAAACAAAAAAAAATTGAAAATTTACTTCAAGAAGACACTTGCCTCACATAAAACCATTAAATCATTTTTTTTGTCACAATATATGCTTGAGCATTTCAGAAAAAAGAAACAGATGTGGTTGTTGTGTTCATAAAAGACACAATGGTCAGAGAGGTTAGTGTCGCACTAGATAAAAGCAGGGAATAGACAATAGACAATGCTAAGCAGTAGCAGGGTGCCTGGCAACAGGGCCTTGCTTTTTGCTGTTGTTGGTGTCAGTTGGCTTACCCATCTAGAAAGCTATTTGATGTTGTCTCCTGTCTTGGATAATTTGTACCTTAACACCATAGTAAATGTGTTATATGTCCAGAAATAAAATGGAATTCCATGTGTTACAGTGAACATACATAAGGACATTCTTCATAGTGCCATTTGCGATAGGAAAACAAACCTAAACCATCTGTCTTAGTTAGGGTTTCTGTTGCAGTAAGGAACACCATGACCATGGCAACTTTTATAAAAGAAAGCATTTAATTGGGGCTGGCTTTCAGTTCAGAGATTTAGTTCATTGTCTGCACGGTGGCATGCAGACAGACGTGGTGCTAGAGGCACTACATCTGGGGCTGAGAGTTCTATATCCAGGATTGGCAGACAGCAGGAAGTGGGTGAGACACTGGGCCTGGGATCATCTGAGACCTTAAACCCACCCCCCACACACACCCCCACACACCCCCCACCCCCACCCCCGTGACAGATTTCCTCCAACAAAGACAGGCCTACTTCACCAAGGTCACACCTCCTAATAGTGCTGTTCCCTATGGGTCTGTGGGGTCTGTTCTCATTCAAATGACCACACCATGCACCAGGTAGGTGGGTAGAGATTATGGAATACTGGTTGTACGAAATGTTACATAGCACACATGAGGGAGGTCTGAATGGTGATTACTTGGAGAGCACAGGTCAGAAAAGATAGATGGCTGGGATATAGAAGCTACTGTTAGGAATATACTAGGTCTCCAGTTAGGTTTCCAGACTCTACTACTTTTATATTTAGATATGTGTTGTTGAATTCTCAAGTAAGATGTGAATACTGTGAGATAATGAAGCTTGTTTTTTTTTAACCCCCCAAATGGTAGGATCTTCCTGCAGACGTCTAAACTCACAAGGAAGCTCTACTCAGTGCTTCACATGGAAGGAAAGAGAAGTCTTAGGCTCATGAGTATGTGTGATAAGAGCCGGTGACTGTGTGGCTCATTAGACCGCATGCTCTGGTAGGCCGCGCAGAGCACAGGGCGTCTCATGAAGCGTGGCTCTCTGCAGTACTTCTCTTTGACCTAAGCAAGGCTGCAGTTTGCAGCCTTGTTCTTCAGTCTTCATGAGCAAGTGCTCCCAGCTTTTCTTCTGAACTCTTGTGTGACTGCTGTCAGTTATTTGTGTTTTTGATGAAATATTTGGAATTTGGCCCATTTTTCAAAAGTAGAGAGTCTGTTTAGTATGGAGTTCTGTTTTTATATCTAGCACCTTGAAGCCATCCTTAAGATCCTTTCCGTGTTTGGAGTTCTGATTGTTTGGTTTTGTAGGGTCTCATTACTCAGTCCTATGTGCAAAACTCCTGATCCTACAGCTCCATCAGACAAAGCACATCACGTCACCCAACTGGTTTCTTTATGTTGGATTTGTCCTATTCTCTCCTTGTTTTCTCTTCCACTGGTAGTGTGTTTAAAGTCCGTGTGAATTTCTAAGACGTTTTCATTGTATTTGCTTTTCTCTCGTCAATATCGGAAAGAAAAAGAGAAAGAAAGACTTTTTTCTCTGCTTCTACAACCCATGGTGGTTGTCTTTCTTTTCTGGACCTGTCTTACATCATGTGCTTTTTCTTTCCATGGATGCTGATGCTATGAAATTTATTACCTCATTTACTGCTACTGCTGGCTTGATTCTTGCCAGAGTTTGCTATGTGTCATGTATTGCTGTATGTGGCTTAATCATGGGTGGGAGTGTTTGAGGGCAGACATTGCCAGGATCATCTGAACCCACAGACTCAATCCCCTAAACACCTACCTCTTGTTAGTATAAGTGATGTGATCTCATGCAGTAGTCCAGGCTGAAGAGCTGTTTGGTTTCTCTTCCAGTGGGCATCCCTACCATCAGATGGTGTGGGGCTGAGGGGGACTACAATGTCATGGTGATGGAGCTACTAGGACCGAGCCTAGAAGACCTCTTCAACTTCTGTTCAAGGAAGTTTAGTCTCAAAACTGTCCTGTTGCTTGCTGACCAAATGGTAAGACCCTGTTTCCTGAAGTGCACAGGCTGTGTAGGTCTTGGCATGTGCTTGCTGGCTTGATAGAATAAATTACTGGGTTATGTTGGGCATGGTGGGTTATGTTGGGCAAGTATCGCCAATACTTGGGCGATAGAGACAGGCAGATCTTTGTGGGTTCATGACCAGCCTGGTCTACACAGCAGGTTCTAGGTCATCAGGGGCTATGTAGTAAAACCCTGCCTCAAATTAATTACTGGGTTGCTATTTTTCCATTATTATACCTATTTGTGCATAAAAAGGGGAATTTGTTTAACATTGGCTTCAGGATTAGAGACCAGCTTTTAGCTTATTTAATGGACTTCCAAGTTCTCTCAGAGAGCCCACATTGGACTGCTAGCTACTCTTGGATTGTTTCCCTGAAAATTCTTTTTTATGGCTCATGAAGAGCCCAGCTGAAGCAGGCCATTGTCACCTCAACCTGCTGTCCTTGCTACTTCCACAGGGACCAAGGAGAAGGAATGTCAGCTCTTCAGGGGACGGGGTGGGGGTTGGAACAAGAGCTGAAGATACCTTGAGAGATCACTACCCTAACTGAAATGACTGTACTCTTCAGAAAGCAGAGCATGTCTGATGTGAGCCTCACTGCCAAGCAGCCTCCTGGTCCAGCATGGACACTGGGGATTCGGTCTCACCTTGGTTTCTCTGTTTGTAGATAAGTCGTATTGAGTACATTCATTCGAAGAATTTTATCCACCGAGATGTGAAGCCAGATAACTTCCTCATGGGGCTGGGAAAGAAAGGCAACCTGGTCTACATCATTGACTTTGGTCTGGCCAAGAAGTACCGAGATGCCCGCACCCACCAGCATATCCCCTATCGAGAGAACAAGAACCTCACAGGAACGGCACGCTATGCCTCCATCAATACGCACCTTGGCATTGGTGAGCCCTGGCATAGGGATGGAACACTTGACTTAGTGTCCCTTTAACGTGATCGTCCTTAGCTTAAGGAAAGCCCATTTTATTTAGCAGCTTAGGGTTATAAGCCAGTGTGGTGAGGAGAGAGGTCTGGAGGCTGTCAGCTAGCCTTTATGGTAGACAAGCAGGTTTGTGCAACTGCTGTCGTCTTTATGTTGTTGGGTGAAGTGGGGTAAGGTAGGCAGAAGCTAGCTTTATCAGCAGTTCTCCAAGATGTTGAGGGTGCTCGCCTGAAGTGTTAGGGAGGTTTCTTTAATGTCATGTAAGGGACAACTTCTGTTGACGTAATTTTGCAAATATATTTTTCTGTTCTTGAAGTTTTATTTCCATTTTCTTGCTTGCCAGGTGTTGCTTTTATGCACACCAGACACACATGCTATCCTTGACATAGTTCCCTTTTCTTTCCAGAACAATCTCGAAGGGATGACTTGGAGTCTCTGGGGTACGTGCTGATGTACTTCAACCTGGGCTCTCTCCCCTGGCAGGGGCTGAAGGCCGCCACCAAGAGGCAGAAGTATGAGAGGATCAGTGAGAAGAAGATGTCCACTCCCATTGAAGTGCTGTGCAAGGGCTACCCTTGTGAGTCCCTCACACCCGCCCCCATGTTAACTAGATGTCTGTGCAGAGAGCCTCACCTTCTTTTAGAGAATCGTGTGAAAGAGAGAGGCTCTCTTTTATATATGAAGGTGGCAGTTGGACCTGGTTTGTTTTGTATTCCCATCCCTGAGCACTTTTTGTCTAGAAGGTGTTCTGTAAGGCCCAGGAGAGACTGGAAAGAGGCAGGACTGAGCCTGGAGAGGTGACCTACATGGATAGGAAATAAGGAAAATAGTGGGAGACCTAACTGCTCCTTAACCCCTGCCCTTTATCCCTGTCTCACCTCCCAGAGCCATTTCCTGGGAGTTTTCCTGTGTGTTGAGATTGTTTCTGGGATAGGAATGCCCTCAATGACTACATACTGCCCTCTAGTATTGACCTTTTGGGAGGTGTGCAGGGCGTTAGATAAAGAACCCAGGGCCTCACATGCTATGCAAGCTTTCTACCACTCAACTGTATTCCAGTTTCTAGTTGTTGAATTTTTTTCTTTCAAGCAGTCTTCCAAGGCTCAATCATTTTAAACAATATGAGAAGTTTTCAAATTTCATCTTTGATGTCTCTGTTATATGGCACTCTAGGAGGTGAGCTTGGTGGATAGATAGGACTACGGCCACCATTGGTAGTTCTGACTAGCTTCGAGTTTCTTGGTTTTTTTTAGCTGAATTTGCCACATACCTGAATTTCTGCCGCTCCTTACGTTTTGATGACAAACCTGACTACTCCTACCTGAGACAGCTCTTCAGAAATCTGTTCCATCGCCAGGGCTTCTCCTACGACTATGTGTTCGACTGGAACATGCTCAAATTTGTAAGTGACATTGCTAGAGCATTGGATGACAACAGCCTGGTCCTCAGGATGCCAGGTTGGGCTTTTTTTTTTTTTTTTTTTTTTATGTAAAGCTATGCTGTCTGTGCAGGGCACAGTAGAGATTGTGAAAGAAACCCATGCATACCAAGCAGAACTTGGGCCTAGAGACCACTTTGCCTGTGGGTTCAGAGAACTGAGAGGGAAGACACTGAGTGAGGCAGAAACCTCTAGCATTTGGGGCTAGAGAGATGACGCAGTGGTTAAGAAGCACTTGCTGCTTTTACAGAGGACCTGGGTTCAGTTCTTAGGACCATCTAACTCCAGTTCTAGGGGATCTAATTTCCCTTTATGCCCTCTCCTGGCCTCTGTGGGTACTGCATGACAAGGTTCATTTACTTACATGGCAACAAAACACACTAAATAATAAAAAACCCCTGGCATTTATGGATATGCATAATAAGCTATGATGAATGTCTACACGGAGTCAGCAGCTTATGGATTTGGTGTACATAGTTAGTTGAGAGGCTTGCCTGCTGCCCTTCTTATTTTCTTTCCCTTCTCCTCTCCTCCTTTCTCTTTCTCCTTAATTTTTAGGGAGTAAAACTACATCTCTTAGACGTAGTTTTATTTTTTTCTTTTAAGATTTATGTATTAGCACACAGTGTGCTGCCCGCATGTATGCATGCATGACAGAAGAGAGCACCAGATCTCATAACAGATGGTTGTGAACCCACCTTGTGGCTTCTGGGAATTGAACTGAGGACCTCTGGAAGAGCAGCCAGTGCTCTTAACTTCTGAGCCATCTCTCCAGCCCGAGAATTTGCTTTTTAAGGGTATGGGTGTGTATATATATTATGTGCCATGTACATGCATGGTTCTCTCTTGGTCAAAAGAGGTCAGATCCCCTGAAACTGGAGTTAAAAGCTATTGTAGTAAGCCTCTGTGGGTGCTGGGAACCAAGCCGAGGTCCTCCTCAAAGAGCAGCCAAGTGCTCTTAATCACTGAACCCAGTCATTGCTCCAACCATGAGTTTTATTTTGAAGTTTGTTGTTGCCTCGGTTAGTCTTGAACTCCTAGGTTTAGACTGTCCTCGTGCTTTGGCTTTCCAAGTGGTATGGATACTGCTTCCCCCATGCCCACCTTAGAAGATATTCTGTTATTACCAATTTTAGGAGCTTTGTGGATTCAGCTGCCTATGGTGGCATTGCATGACAGTCTGGACTAGTAGGAAGCCTGGTGGTCTCCTTAAGCCTTCCATCCGGCATCCCTATCCCCTATCTCCAATCCAGTGTACATCTCAAGGGCCTCAGAAGAGCCCCTGGGGTAACGTTCTTGGTATTCAGTCTGAATTTGATCCTGTAATCATTCAGACACTGCTACTACAATTCAAGGCTTTGTGAGACTTTCATGTCTATTTTCATTGAAATTTTGTTCATGGCCTGGGCATGATGGCTCTCATACCTTAAAGCATTCAGAGAGCAAAGGCAAGCAGGTCTCTTGAGTTTGAAGCCAGCCTAGACTACATAGCACCAAGCCAACCAGGGTTACAAAGTGAGATAACAAAAGTAAAATAAAAACAGAAATTTATTCTTTGAGCCAAGCATGGTTATGCAGCTTGGGAGGTTGGTTATTAGCTGAGGCTAGCCTTGAACTACAGAGCAAAACCCCATCTCAAACAGTCAAAGTTTTTGTAAATGGAACTAGAAATTAGGTAGTATATCTAGTCAAAGCAGTAGCCAGAACTGCTTCTTCGAGGTGCATATCAGGAACCTTGTCAGCTGCACTGTGTCCAACTCATTGGGAGGTGGTTGGCTGTGAACTACATGTGTGGGTCTGGTGAGGCTTGTGTGTACATAGACCAGCCAGGGCCAGAAGGAGACTTACCCTGTGGGAGAACAGGCTCAGGAGAGACCTTGTCTTTCTGCCAGGGTGGGGATTCAAGAGACAGCTAAGTCTATAATGAAATAGGTTACACAAAGAAGTGGCCTGTGCTTGCAGACCCTGCTGACAATGATCAGGATGATACTCTGACTCTGGTTTCTGGTCCAGCAGAAACCTGACTTGCTCTTGGCCTGTGTCTAGAAAGGTTGGCGTTGCAGTGGCACAGCATCGTCATAGTGTCTGGACTCTGCTCAGGCCTTTGCCTTGCTCTCCTCCCTGTCTCAGGCAGTCTCCCTTTCCTTCCCTAATACGCTAGCATGCCAACATTGATAGATAATGTGCGTGTGACTTCCAACATGACAGGTAGGGTATGAAGAGGGACTATGGCCTTCATGGGTATTATGCAGGCCTCATCTTAGTGAAGAAATGTTCTGATTCTCTATTGGTATGGGTGGTTTCAAAGGGCAGTCTTGTCCCAGGTGTTTTTTCAAGTGGCTGAGGCCAAACAAAAGCCTTAGGGGATTTAGCTTTAAAAAAAAAAAAAAAAAAAATCAAGGCCCCTTTCCTGCTGTTTATCCTGATTTTTGTTCCTCAGGGTGCCAGCCGAGCTGCAGACGATGCTGAGCGGGAACGCAGGGATAGAGAGGAACGATTAAGACACTCCCGGAATCCAGCCACCCGTGGCCTCCCTTCTACAGCTTCCGGCCGTCTTCGGGGAACCCAGGAAGTGGCTCCCCCAACGCCCCTTACCCCTACCTCACACACGGGTGAGCACACCTCTTAGCATGTTCCACCAAACTAGGGCCTCTGTTTTGTTTGTTGACTTGCTGACCACCCCAGTATGTGGCCTCACAAGGATTCTGGGCCAACCAGTTCAAGGTTGTATACCCATTTCAGCCAGTTCTTCTTCTGAAGAGTAGATAGGACTAGGGCACAGCCCATGATGTCATCTTTCGAAATGATAACACATATCTTTAACCCCAGAACCTGGGAAGCAGAGACAAGATGGTTTTCTGTGAATTTAAAGCCAGCTTAGTGTGCATAGTGAGATTTTGTTTCAAAGAAAAGAAATGTCCCTCTCACAAGACTTGGTCTGAAGATTGAATTCCCTGAAGTTTGTTGATACTGGATGTTTCCTAGATGAAGTTTTACTCTCATGAGGCTGGAGAGATGGCTAAGAGCACTGTCTGGTCTTCAGAGGATTGGGTTCATTTGCTGGCCCCCACATGACCGCTTTTACACTGTCGGAACTCTAGTTCCAGGGGAGCTGACACCATCTACTGGTACCCTTGGGTACTGCATGCACACGGTACACAGACATGTGTAGGCAAAACTCCCACACATATAAAATAAGTTTTTTTAAAAAGTTTTGCCGTGCTGAGTAGGGTGGTTACACCTTTAATCCCAGCACTTGGGAGGCAGAGGCAGGTAGATATCTGAGATCAAGGCCAGCCTGGTTTACAAATCAAGTTCGGGGCTGTCAGAGAAACCCTGTCTCAAAAAAAATTATTTGCTTTCTCTCTCATAATACATATTTTTTTCAAACCTTTGGCTACTCAGGTCTGATGTCTTTTGCTGAATGTTGAGGTCTTAGAATGCATCCCCGCTTCCAGCAGGGGCTTGGGATTGCTGGGTATTTGAGTTGGTTGTGTGTGTCTCTGAGCCTGTGTACTTGGCTAGGGCCATTAGCCTCTGCTGTGCCTACAGGCTCATGAGGTATGTATTTATATGTATGTGGGTGTTTGGCCTGCAAGCGTATGTGCACACTGCATTTGTTCCTAGTGTCATGAAGGTCAGAAGAAGGCATTAGGTCTCCTGCAACTGGAGTTAGGGATGGTTGTGAGCTGCCATGTGGGTACTAGAAACTAGCAAGTACTCTTAACCACTGAGCCATCTCTCCAGCTTCAGCTAGTGAGATGTTAGAGCCAAGAGTACTCGGTAATTGCGGCTTCTCTTCATCTTCTCCAGCCAACACCTCTCCTCGGCCCGTCTCTGGCATGGAGCGAGAACGGAAAGTGAGCATGCGGCTGCACCGTGGGGCACCGGTGAACGTCTCCTCATCTGATCTCACGGGCCGACAAGACACCTCGCGCATGTCCACCTCACAGGTATGCGTGTGGAACTCACTGAGGCCTGGGTGCATGTAGGGGTCATGTCCTTGTCACTGTGTGCAGACACTGACCTTACAGGTTCACAGACAGAGCGGGGTGACACTTGGGAAGAGTGCATTTCCTTCCTTCCCCTACTTTTTCCTCATTTTTGAGGATGTTTAGGCAGTCAGGCTTCTAATTATGTTTTGCTTCTTGGTTAGAGTCTGTGACTAGCTGGGTTTCTAAAGGGTTATTTCCTGGCTAGGACTATAATGGGCTATGAAGTGTGTGTAAAGCTTTTCTGCTGCTCGATTTCAAAGGGACTTCTCTATCCTGCCCCGCCGCAGCCCCCGCCAGTGAGACATCATATGCCTGCTTGCTCATACCTCTTGTTGGGGGGAGGGCTGTAGTAGGCACACAGCTGTTTTACAACTCCACTTGTGTTTACTATAGAGAATCTCCTTACAAAACATCAGGGAAGGCAGTCCCGTGAGGGATTCTGGGCAGTAGCCTCCTTGGAGGTGCCAGACTTTAAGGCATCATTTTCTGTTGGCCTGCCTATCTCTGATGAGGGGGTACTCAGAGAAGGAGGGGTAGTTTGGACTAGTTTCCAGGCCCTTCCTCCTAGCTACTCCCCTGTCTACATCTAAGTTCTCCCTCTTGCTGTGCTTTTGCCGCTGTTCTGCATTCAAAACTGCTTTGTTCAACAGATTAGAATAACTTCTGTCTACATTAGGTTTAATCACACTTGTGGTATGGTGTTTGAGTAGGTAAGGACCGATACACGTGTTGAGTCAAGTCACACCTGGCGATCCCTGGGATTTCCTGGGCTCAGGCCACACCTAGAACTGGTCTGATGGAAATCAAGACTGCTAAAATGTGTTCTGTGCATTTCTGATTTGCCAGAAATGATGGGTTTTATATGGTAATTTTCTGCTGAAGAGACAACAGATGTAGGGAGTTTGACAAGGGATAACTTAAGTTGTGGGCCTTGAATTTTGACATCATGAAGAGATTGAGTCCCTTGGTGTGTATACTCTTAACAGACCCCTGGTGGAAGACTTAACAGTTTGTTTTGTTTTCACATAAAACCATTGTGTTCACATTAGGAAGTAGTTTCATGCCAGCAGATGGGCAGATTAAGAAAAGGATGGCAAGGGCAGTCATTTTGTTTTTGTTTTTGTTTAATTGAAAAATGAAGCATCTGGTA
Source organism: Cricetiscus sungorus (assembly GCA_030556225.1). Taxonomy (NCBI): domain Eukaryota; kingdom Metazoa; phylum Chordata; class Mammalia; order Rodentia; family Cricetidae; genus Cricetiscus; species Cricetiscus sungorus. The sequence goes on along the minus strand of JANBXA010000069.1, from coordinate 95,638,040 downwards.
GTTTGGGATCCAGGAGGGCAGTGGAAGAATCAGGTTCTATGGATGCCGAGAGGACACACAGGTGCAGCCCAGCTTATTCTTGACAAGGCTGTGGCTGTGGCTGTGGCTGTGGCTGTGGCTGTGGCTGTGGCTGTGGCTGCGGCTGCCTTGTCCCTAAGGTGACAGAGACTAGCATTTTTCTCCATGTGGTTAACTTGTACCTCAGAATCGAGTCTCTGGTTGCTCGGTTTCTCATGCTTCTGTGGAGAACTATTAGCAGGCTTGACTATGGTTGGATGGCTCCCTTCCTAGCGTTTGTTAGTTTTTCCTTTGGCTACCTTGGGGGTTTTCTAGAGACTGCTTGTGTTCTAGTTGTCTTCAAATGCTCATTTATGTTCACAGCTGCACCTTTGGGGGAGGTTTGCTGACACTAAAAGGCAGCTGTCCTTCAGGGCGTCCCTTTCATGCATGGTGTCACTGGCATCAGCGTACTTGGTCTTCTACGATGTGCTTCCTTCTCCTCGCCTTAGGCCCTCAGATAAGCATCCGCTCTGAGGTTTGGAAATTAAAGGCTAATGATTCCTCCAGGCTTGACAGGCCAGCAGGAACTTCTCCCTAGAGAGTTGGGGTTCAGATAAGAGTGGTGTCATGTACTTAGCACAGTGAGCTGGAGAGTACTGTGCCTGAATAAGCCCTTGCTGTAACAGCACACATCTTTTGCTGAGCTTCCTTTATCTACAGCTGCTGGTGCATCCTGTGTGTTACAGTGTGATACCTACAAGTCCTTACACCCAGTTAAAGCCAGTCATAGAAATATCTGATGTCCTTATCCGTGTCTGATGATGATAAGGTGCAGGTCACTGGAGTGGCCTCTTCTCTGCAGGACGAACTCAGCCTCACTCAGGCTTTGCCTGCAAGCAGCTAGCTGCTTGTTCCTTGCATCTTCCCTTCCCTGAAGAGCACTTCATCGGGGAGACTTGTTTTCTGTGAGTTTGCTGTCATTAGCCAAAAGAACATAGGCTTTGCCAGGCATCTATCTGATCACTGGATCACTATATTGTTTTTCCTCGGTCTCCTGTGTAGCACAGTTCAAAATGTGGCAGTCACTGCTTTTGGTTTCTCACTTAATCCACATCTGCCCTAGAATAGACCATAAGCTCATCCTGGTGTTCTCATTAGGGGGAAGTATGTCCCATGGTCTATCTTGGGAGGTACAACCCTACCACCTGTTGCATAGTGCTGTGAAACCAATTTTTAGGGCTTTCTCAGCCCTACCGTCCACTATATTTCAGTTTCTGTAGAGCATGAGGTTAGGAAGGTTCTGCTGGAACAGCAATGGCCACTTTTACCGATGGTCATGAGAGATTGATAAGTTCATGTACTTTGTGGAGATACTTGCCATTAACTGAAGTCCCCAAAGTGTCTGTCGGTATCTTGACCTGCTGAAGACAAGGGCCACATCAAGACTCAGGTTCAACACAGGCAGTCAGGGGACCAGGATCTCACATGCTGGTCTGGCCAGCAGGACACTTACCAACAGCTGTCTTTTCCCCACCTCAGAATAGCATTCCTTTCGAACACCACGGCAAGTAGCTGCTCGTCTCCATCGGAAGGCAGCACTGGGTGAGTGTGCTCAGGGTGGGGCTCCGCAGGTTAGGAGGTGCCAGGCAAGGTGGGAGTGACTCCCACTTGTCGTCTGGGCTCGCTGGTGGGTTGGGCTTGCATGCCAACTGCTGGAGGTAGAGTGAGGCTTCTTCTGCTTATTTTTCTCCATGTATGGGCTGTGGAGTAGTTATGGTGAGCTGCCCAATCTGGGGGGTTACTGGCATTCTTAGACTCTCTGGACCAACTGACCTTAGGGAACCATCCTGCTGTTCCTTTGTCCTCTCGCCTTCCTGTGATTGCATTCGGTATGCTGGGACTGCCCCCAGGCCTGGCTGGCTCTGGGCAGATTTGCTGGCACGTGTGTCTGTTGTACTCAGCTGAGTGGTGCCACGCTTGGTATTGGGCTTTCTTGAGCTCTTGCTACATGCGGACTCCTGGTGGTCTTTGCCCATCCTGGCTTTTCAGTCATCCCTCTTCCTCTCTTTCATTTATCTCTGTCCTCATTTTGTGTTTCTTTCCAAACTTGGTGCCTGCCCAGCCATCTTGTCCATGCAGCTGTTGTCTGTTAATCCAGCCACAGCTGCTGCTACCCTGCAGTCAGTGCATGGCTGGCTGTCCAGCTGAGCTCCTTTCTTGTTGGCCACACGGCACTTGGCTTCTTCCCTCAGAGGCTTGAGCTTTGGTGGGGGTTGTGCTGCTGGGAGATCTGCTCTATTTAACACATATGTGCACTCTTGGAAATGTGTTGATAAGAATTGCTTTTCCTGTCTTCCTAAGGGATACGCCTGTTTGAGAGCTCCGAGTTCTTTCCAGGAAGGGAGGCTGGGAGCAGGTGTCACTGCTCCGCTGGGATCTACAGGGGCACAGCTCTGCCGTTTCCTTGCTTGCATGCCTCCTCTTTCCCCATCTTCCTGTCCTGTGTTCTGCTCAGCACCTGTCCTGGGTACAGAGGTCTTTCTGTGCAGCCAGGGGTGAAGGTGTTTAGATGGAAGCCAGGTGGCAGTGTGTCCCTTCCCTCCCAGGCTCTATTGTGTTATGTGCGCCCAAACGCCTGGCTGGCCTGTTCCTCTGGCCTCATGCTGACCTTGTCCTGTGCTTTGGCTCCGACAGATTCCCGGTCGGGTGGCTTCCAGTGGTCTTCAGTCTGTCGTGCACCGATGAGAACTCTCCTTTTTGCTGTGAAGGGCAGACAATGCATGGCTGATCTACTCTGTTACCAATGGCTTTACTAGTGACACGCCCCCCGGTCTAAACCCGAAATGTTAACGCCGGGAGCTCTCCAGGCCACTCACCCAGCGACGCTCATGGGGAATCAAAACACAAACTAAATGGACAGGCTCCAAGAGCTGCCATCGCCAGGGGCTGCACCGTGGCCCCATGTGAGCTCAGTTATCATGGGGCTGGAACGAAGAGCAGAGGCTGGGAGACCATTGCAGAGAGAACCTGACTCCCTGTGAAGAGCCTCTCAGCTCCCACCAGTGGTGGCGGACCTGCACTCCCTGACGATCCCACCGCAGCTACCAGTCTTCTACTTGGTTAAGACAGTTTTGTATCATTTTGCTAAAAATTACTGGCTTAAATCTGTGTAAAGAAATCTGTCTTTTTATTGTTTCTTTCTTGTCTGTTTTTGCGGTCTTAAAAAAGATGTTGACCTTAACTAAGACACGCTGGCTTGGAGCTTCTGTGTAAAATGGAGGCAGGCAAGAGAGGGGCACATGTGAGTGTCAAGGACGATGTGTGTTGTTTTGTTGTTTTCTCGTGTTGTGCTGTTCACTCTGGAAAGGAAGTGCTCACAGCTGTGTATGCGTGTGTGTCTCGTGGGCTCCCGTCAGCCTCATTTGGGCATCTTGCTTTCTCTTCCCCACTGATAACTGATGAACCTGCAGCCATCAGAGCAGGTAGAGAGCCGCTGGAGCGAGGGTGCGGCGGGCAGGCACATCCTCAGCAGAGCGCTGCGGCATGACGGCCTCCCCAAGGAGGCAGGAAGTCAAAACCCTGAAGAGGGCACTAGGGGCTGCTGGAGTTCCAAGGTTGAAAGCTGAGCTTGTGTATCTGGTTTCTGGGGAGAGGATTGCTGTTGTGGTAGTGTCGGTTGTCTCTATGCCTTTGAACTTGGGGAGCTGCTGAAGAGACTGAGTGCTCCCATGCAGATGCCACTTAGGTCTGTCACCACCTCGCTGCTCGGAGCCCAGGGAGCAGGCTGTCCTAGACACTATGGTTTGCCCAAAGGAACCAGTGGCCAAAGGGAAGCAACCCGGAAGTGCCAAGAAGCAGGTGACTGCCTACCTGAATCTAGACCCTTCACCTCCAGAAAGGCGTGGTGCCACAAGCTTCATGATCTTCAGCTGGACACATCTGCGGGCTGGGCTGCTCTGCCGCTGGCGGTTAGGATGCCAACATGCTCTTCCCCACCACGTGCACCGGATTTGAAAAGATAGCAGGACCTGAGCTCTCTGTCTGAGAAGTGGGGTGCAGTACATGTGTGTGGTTCCATCTCTTACTTTCCCTGTCAGCCTGTGGAGAGAGTTTTGCTGGGTACCCGGCTCCTTGTTTAGGTTTGGACTCCAATGGTGCCATCATGGCTTCTCCTTTCTTCCCAGAGTTCCCCAGTACTGAGCACTGGCCTGGGGTGGGGGGAACACACTGCTGATGTGGTAGCATCCCAGAATGTGGCTGTTAGTCGTGCCAGCCAGCCATCTGAGCCTGTGGGTGCTTCTTTCTGAGTCCTGAGCTGGTTACTCTGCAAGTATCTTAGGGTGCAGGGACTTGACTGGGTGGGGCTGTGTGTCTTGGAGTGCAGAGGGAGGTTGGGAGGGTTGGGCAAGTTTGAGATTTTTGTTGCAAATCCTTTATCAGAGTTGGGCCTCCTCTCTCCCGTGGCAGGCCTGCCTGGCAAGTGTTCTTTGTAGATACCTGTGGTGCCGGAGGGGTATCGGGGTGGCCTTGAGACTGATCCAGGTTCAGCCTGGCCCTGTTGGGTTGTGCTGAGATTAGGCCCATTGTAAGTCCTCCAGGGTGTGGCTCTGACGGTTCTTGCCTAATATTTAATCCCATCATCACTCGCAGGAAGCGTAGTTAGAATGTGTGTATCAACCTGTGTCTTGGTGACCAGTCTCTGAGCTGTGCGTTTGTACTACCACTGTATTTGTGTACTTTAACAATTGTGTAAATAATAAATTCATAATGACTTCTACCTTTCTTCCCTCCTCTTTGTGTGGTCTTTCTTTCAGCAGCTGAGTTTTCAGTATGTGTAAGCCACATGAAAGTCAACTTGGTGTGGGTGGTGGCTCTGAGATTAAAAGTCTTTCTGTAGCCCAGGCTGTCCTGGAACTCTGAGTAATCCTTCTATTAGTATTACAGACCAAGTAAAGCTAACTTGTTCAGGGTGACCTCCTGCTTGTCTGTGGGTATTGGAAAGCTAGTTGGAGTAGATGCCAAAAAGGTGGCTCCCACCTGGACTCTGGTGAACGTGGGTGGGTGGTGTTCTTAGGAGTTTACTTAATGGATAGTGTGGCAGTTCTGTGAGCCCTTCTATGCTCACTTTATACATGAGATAGAAGGCTCTAACCTACATAACCCTCTGTTAGTGCCTTAGATTTTTGCCTTGCTAGCGAGGGGCGCTGAGGTGGGTGTGCCGCACTGCCTTAGTTCCTGACATACACTGGGAGAAGGGATCTGTGTATCCATGAGTTTTCTACAGCACCCCTTTTGAAGGACAGGCACAGGCTGTCAGGCTGCTGAAACTAGGTCGGTCTGTTCCTGTTGTGGAGGCCTATCCTCTTGGGAATTCTCATCTGTATCCCACATCCTGGTGAGCTTGGCCAATTGAACTTGGAGGTATTTGTAGCAGTCAAGTGCTGGCAGGATTTATGGCCCAAACCCACTTGGTAGTTCCCTGTATGTGACAGATGTGTACATGCTAGAGAGGGGAACTCCTACAATCTGTCTGAGTTCTTGCCCCTCTAACCTCTACCCTTAACTTTTCATCTGTTCTACCTGTACCTTGAGCATCCCAAGCTGGCTTCTGACCTGCTTGGATTCCAGGAGGGAATCTGCTGTTCCACTCACTGTCCCTCGTTAGCTAGGGCAATGATTGTAAACCTGAGGGCCGCAACCCCTCGAACAACCATTTCTCCAAAAATATTTGCATTGTGACTCATAACAGCAAAATTATAGTCATGAAGTAGCATTAAAAATAATTTTATAGTTAGGGAATCACTACAACACGGGAACTGTATTAAAGGGGCTGTGGCATTAGGATGTTTAGGAACCACTGAAATAGATGAAATACTATTTTGCCTACATTGGCAACTCCCTCCTGTCACTGCCAGGCAAAGTGCAAGGGATGGATGCCTGTAAGAATTCACTGTTAAGTACTGCTTTCCATCTTTCCTGTAAACGTGCTTGTGCTAGAGGTGAGTGGATCTGGACTCAGAGTGGACTGGCTGGACTGCACACCCAAGAGGCCATTGCCTGCACTAGAGACTGGGCGGTCCCACCAACAGCTGTGCATCTAGGTAGCTGCCTTCTAGAAGCCCACCCACAGATTGCTCAGACAGTGCACCGTCAGTGGCCACTAGCCACTGGGTTGCCAAGAGTAGGTACAGGGATCCAGTAGGTTGGACAGCAGTAGCACATAAGCCTAGCTCATTTGCCTCAGACTCTGATTTGAGGATGTCTTATCTGTTCCCCTGGACCTTGGCAATTATAGGTAGGTGTGGTTGGGCAAGTCTCTCCATTGTCACTCAGGCTTGGGTCTTCATAGGATACTCAATGCAACCTTCCTCGGCACTATTCAACCCCTGCAGGGCAGTCACGTTAGGTGTGTTCCCAGCTGCTGCCACAGCAGCTACAGGCAGGCACCCAAGTCTTCTTGGCTTCACGTATCACCTGTTAGGCGCTCCGACAGCCATACTCTGAAGACAAGGAGTTTCTTTTTGTCCAATTGGAAAATAGCTCATTATAGGGCCCAGAGGCTACCACCCTGGGGTATGAGTGGGGTCCCACCAGCATGTGTAGCTGAGATAGGACTTACGGAGGCTCCAGCCTACTGTGGGCCTCTTCACTATGAAGAAGGCTCTTCCTAAAATCAAAACAAAAACACAGCCCCCACAACTTAACCGTGGTTGCTTATGTGCACAAAGCCTGACTATTTTGCATTTTCTGACTGCTCTGTGTTCTCACATACCGCATGTTCTGGGTGCAGGTGTAGAATAAGCAAGTGGGAGCGGCAGCATGACCTACAGGTTTAGGGTGTGAGGGGCCGGGAAATGAGTCTGAGTGCAGACACTTGTAGGACCAAGCCCTCCCCGTCCCCCAAGAGCCACTCTCAACCAAGGATTCCACCAGTATGACTCCTGCAGTGGGGTCTTCCGGGGTCCCTGAAGTGTGCTTCTGGCTCAGAGGTGGGCAGAGCAGGCCGTGTCCATTGAGGTCTAGCGACCCAGAATGCTACCCACCACTTTGTCTCTTGTAGTTTCTAGGGGTAGCTAGTGGCCGCAGTTGGGGCTTGGCATGTCTTGAGGTCCTTGCCATTCCCACACTCTGTGGTGAGGTTGGCAAATGCAACCCCAGATGCATGTGACCACAGCTGCCCACCGGCTGACCTCCTAGAGGGACCAAAGGCCAGATGGGAGAGGAACCCCAGAGCCTTGAGACTGGGTCATAGCTGCAAAAGCCCTTGGTCTCATGGAGCTGAGCAGGGCCAGACCCACCAGGGGTATGGAAGGCTGGACCCAGATATGAGCACTCGCCTCCTTTTCCTTGCAGAGGAGCAGGGACGTGGCGTCTCTCCGGCTGCATGCGGCCCGCCAAGGTGCCCGCTGCCGTCCCCAGCGCCCACGACGTACCACCTACTGAGGCGGCCCCAGCGGCCTCTGACCGGGCTTCCAGCCACGCAGGCTGCCACTGGCCACAGGGCAGGTGGGTGCGAGGTGTCCAGGGCGAGCCCGAGTGCTGAGCATGGGCTGGACAGAGGACGGGGAACAGAGATCAGCAGGTGCTGACCACACAGAGAAATTTTCCAGCCCTTCAGAGGGGCGAATAAATGGAAGGCAGGAAACTTACATTGGGAGCCCCCACACAGTGAACAGAGCTTATGCTGTATCTCAGCTCAGTCTCATCACCCCTAGGGGTTCCCTGTGGCCTCCGAGTGCCACCCAGGCACCCCTCTCTAGCATGGGGCTTCCTCCCTTGCTATCTTTTCCCCTCTCCCGTTTTCTTGCTGCTGTATGAATGCTGTGGCTGCTGCATAAACCCTAGGGGCAGCCGAGGAGGTAACAGCAGGCAGAAGTGGGAGAGCTAATGAAGATCAGAAGCACTTTTTAAGAATCAGCCGTTTGTTATTTAACAAGGGTGGGACTCAGGGTGAAGACCACTGCCCAGAACCAGACAGCTCCTGGAGGCAAGCCTCTGGTGCTCTTCCTCTTACCTTCTCAAGCAGAAGGAGTGTTTCGTCCCCTAGACAGAGGGGGATGATTGGCGATGTAGGAAACTAGGGCTGGAGATGGGGGTAGGATGGTGGGGTCAGGGAGGACCCTGCAGGCAGCACCCACCTGCCAGCCTGCCCCAGCCCTGCCCTCTGATTAAAGTCGTGTTGTCTCCTAAGTGTGGGTTTCTAGGTCCTTGGCCACAGTGCGGGGCAGGGGAGGCACAGGCTGCTTGGGCTCAGCAGGCTGGGTCCCCGCTATAGGCGGCTGGTAACTGTGGGGCTTCCTTGGCTTCACCGCAGATCCACTTTGGAATGACACGGTTCCCACCCCGCCACCTCTCCCCGCAAAACACTGACCCGCTGACCAGGCAGCCAGAGCTGAGCCGATCGATGGCCCCGCCTCAGCTGGTCCTCTTTGTGAAATAAATATGAGCGTTGCCAGTCTCTGGACCTGTTCCCTGCTCCCTGCCCGCCCGGCGAGGCTGCTCACACGCTGGTTTCTGGGGTGTGAACCACCTCCCCATTTTTCTCAGGCTGTTCCTTCAGGAAGTGTTCCACCTCCTGCGAGTCCACCCTCACATCCACAGGGGGCTTGTGGAGCTTCTCCCCTCCTGACGCCGCCTCCTCGGGCTGTGGCTGTGTCACCTCGGCCTTCTTCTTGATGCAGAAGAAGTTGCCCAGCAGCAGCACAAGGGAGGAGGTGAGCACCTCGGCCCCCGCCAGGATGAACACGTACTTGTAAACTTTGGTTGCATCCAGAAGCTTGCCTGCAAAGAAGGACCCAGGTCACTAGAAAATCCATCTCCCGGCACTGAGGAAATGCCTCACACACACAGTCACCCTGTCTGACTGGAACTCCATCCCCAGCAGCATCTGCCCAGCCCTCTCCAGCCCCTTCCTTCCTCTTCCTCCTCCCCATGAGTGCAAAGGCTGAATCAAAAGGGATAGAAGTGGCCTTGGAGGTTTGCAGTCATGGAGTCAACTCCCCCGCCCCCCTTCCCAGTCCTTCCCACCCCTAGAAAGAGACATGGCTTAGTAAGGCCCTATATACCTAGTAACCGAGGACCAAAAAGGGATGTGGAGTAAGAGACCCAGGTCCAGGATGGCGAGGCTGCCCTCTCCAGCCAAAACCATTCTCAATTTCCATGGAGTGTTTTTTTGTTTTTTTTTTTTTGTTTGTTTGTTTGTTTGTTTTTTTTTGGGCTGGCCTTCAGAAAATGAAATGAGCAAAGTAACAAATCCTGCCCCATTCCCTTGAAAGCTGCCCCTGTGGTGTACAGACTTCTGAAGAAGCTGCCAGACTCTGTGTGTAGAGATATCAAGTTTGTCTCTTGGCTCAGAGCCAACATTTACTGCTGACATCTGCTGGCCCCAGATCCTACCCTTTCCAGTCTCCTAAAGCAGGGTATGAAAGGAAGGGGGTGTGTGTGGGGGTAGGTCGCCCCTCCTCAGAGAGGTCAGGCCTTGCCCTGTCTCGGTGTCCCCCCGCCAGCCACACTCACCTCCTGATGGGGGTCCGATGAGCACAGCCACGGCTTCCAGCAGCAACACGAGACCGATGGCACTGGAGAACTTCTGAGTGCCCACAATAGCCATGAGCACCTCAAACTGCAGAGCCCCCACCATGCCGTATGAGATGCCAAAGAAGATGCAAAAGACCACCAGGCCACCGTAGTCGGTGGCTGTGGAGCCTGTCAGGTCGGTGAAGCCATTGAAGAACATGGCAAAGCTGAAGAGGTAGACAGAGTAGGGCCGCACCTTCTTGAGCCCCGTTATGAAACCAGCTGTGGGCCTGGCAAAGATGTCAATGAAGCCCAGGATGGTGAGAAGGAAGGCTGCCTTTGTGTCAGGCACACCCAGGTCCTTAGCGTAGCTCACCACAAACACCGGAGGCACAAAGAGCCCCAGCACCATGATGGAGGCAGCCACTGCATAGATGAGGAAGCCACGGTCTCGGAAGACACTCAAGTCCAAAAGGTGCTTTGACGGCCGCTGGGGTGCGTGGCTGCCACTCCCTCCGCTCGCCTGGGGTGCCACCAGTGGTCTCATGAGCGCAGCGCAGACACAGCAGTTGAGCAGCAACCCTCCCAGGATGAGGAAGCCGCCTCTCCAGCCGTAGTGGTCCTGCAGCAGCTGCCCCAATGGAGACAGAGCACACAGGAACACTGGACTGCCTGCCGCCGCCAGCCCGTTGGCTATGGGGCGCCGTTTGTTGAAGTACCGGTTGAGCATGATAAGGGAGGGCTGGAAGTTGAGAGCCAGACCCAAGCCTGTAAGAGAGGACAGGGTAAGACCCCCAAACCAGACTTGTAAGAGAGGACAGTGTGCGACCCTGTGACCCAAGCCTGCAGAGAGTGTAGTGTGAGACTTTGTACCAGACCCCTAAAAGGGGCAGCATGAGACTCCCTCACCCAAGGCCTCCCAAGGACAAGACGGTAGTGTGAGAAGCCAGACCACCAAGAAGAGCATGTGAGACCCTGAGACCAAGCCCGCAAAGAGGGCAGCGTGAAACCCCAGGGCCAAGACTTGCAGGGAAGGCAGTGTTAGACCCCGTGACTCAGACTGCCAAGCAAGGCAGCTAAGACCCCTGCATCTCCCCAGACCTTCATCCATGTCCCGGCTTCCCTGGCTCCATTGCAAATGTCGACGAGCATCTAACGGGTCTCAGAGTGCACAGCCACCCCCCCAGTAGACAGTTACAGAGGGAGGGAAGGGTACAGCCAAGAAGCCCAACAGTACTCAACTTTACCCCCCAGACTCAGACCAGATGACAGGAGCAGAAAGAAGGTCTGCTGGTCCCATTTCTCCCATCCCCTCCTCCCCAGCACCCTTCCCCGACTCACCAGTGATGACTCCCGTGGTGAGGTAGATCTGGATAATGCTTCTGCAGAAGGAAGCGGCCACCATTCCCAGGGAGGCAAAGAGGCCACCCACAAGCATAACAGGCCGGCAGCCGAAGCGGTTCACACACACACTGCAGAGCGGGCCTGTGCAGAGAAGGGAATTTAGGGAAGCGAGCCAGGCATCCCAGCAGCTTGGCTCTGCCTCCTTCCTGCCCACCAGAATGTGTAAGGGCCTCGATTTATCAGGTGTGCTGGGGCACCGGGGCCAGGTTCTTCTTTTCTTCCTTTTTTTTTTTTTTTTTTTTTTTTCTCTGTATTGCTTTGGAGCCTGTCCTGGAACTCGCTCTTAGACCAGGCTGGCCTCAAACTCACAGAGATCCAACTGTCTCTGCCTCCCGAGTGCTGGGATTAAAGGCGTGGGCCACCAATGACCAGCCAGGGGTGGCGGGGTGGGGCAGGTTCTTAGTGCTAGGTGACTTGTGGGCACCGGGCAGAGCCCAGCTCTCCTCGTGACCTAAGCAGGTCAACAGGAAGCATCCTCTTTGAAGGCACTGTTTGAGGAGCCTGACCACTGGGTGTGTCAACACAACCTACCCGCTGAGACAGGGACTAAGACACTTTGCCCTTCAGAGAACCGGTAGCTTTCTGGCAAGATCACCCACTTACGGACCCACCCCATTCCTCTGTGCTCCCTTGGACACCCGTGGGCTCCTCCTCACCTGTGCCGTAGAGCATGGCCAGCAAGATGGAGGAGATCCAGGCCGTGTCACTGTAGCCAATCCCAAACTCGTGCATGAGCTCCTTGAAAAAAACACTGACCGCCTTGGGGAAGGCATAGGAGAAGCCTGTGATGATGAAACAGCCAAACAGGACAGCCCAGCCCCAGCCCCCGTCAGGGGCCTTGATGCCAGTGGGACCCTCGTCCACCACAGCTCCTCCCATAGCCAGGAGGGCCGGTTTCACCTTGTCCTGAAAGAAAAGAAACAGCGCTGACTTGGGTTGCCAGGGTGATCGTCTCAGCTGCAGCCCAGCAGAGGAGGGTGGGGACTGAAGCGGCGCGCGCGCACGCACACACACACACACACACACACACACACACACACACACACACACACACACGACACCACACCTGCAGAGTCCCAGAACTGGCACCTGGCCACGCCTACGGCAGCTCAGCCATGGGCAGCCTATCGCTGGCTACCCTTCACTGGTGCTTTGGGGAGCTGTCTGTTCCTGCACGGGTGGGTATAAAATGCAATAACTTTTTACGTTTCGGCCAGGATTCGCATGACCTCCTGCAAAAAAACAGACCTAAGAAATTGGCCTGGCTTATGCTTTCTGAACTTGTGCTGAGCAGAGGCTGTGCCATACAACCTAATCCGGCAGTAACCTATACTTCCCGTCCCTTTGGGGCACACTCTTGAGTTGCCCGTCCCCTAAAAAAAAGTCTGGGGTGGGTGTCCAACACTCTGCCCAACCCTAAATCTCAGTGAGGTCAGCCTTGCCCTGCTCTCCTGCCCCTGAGGAGCTGTGCTGAATTCCGTGACCACTCTGGATTCCACTTTCTGGCCGACAGGGAGGGATATGGGTCTGGAGCAGAGGCAGTTGAAGAGACACAGGCTATGGTATCTGAGGGGGGCTTCCCACTTCCTCTGGGTATAACTCAGTAGTTATAACTCTGCCTTGAACCATCCGTGGCAGTGGCTTTTGGGAGAGGCTGAAGACCCTGATGGATTACAGGAAGGTCTGGGGGCTACCAAAAAAAAAAAAAAAAAAACCAGCCTTGGCAGCAGCTTATGACCAATCAATGGGAACAGGGGCCAATCTTCTGGCCCCTAACTGCTAAAGTAAGCAGAGAGTATCCCAAACCCCACACCCACCCGCTGCTAACTTCCCTTTTCATGAATTTCGGGGGCTTAATTGATGTGAGACAGAGCAAGTCTGAAAACTACGGCCAGGTTCTGTTTGGTGCTTCACCCCACAGTCAGTATTTCCCCAAATCCCAGAGGTAGCTCAGCCTCATCCCCATCTCACCAAGAGTCGAGTTGCAGCAGGGGGCAGCCTCTGACCTGAGTATTCAGTCCACTCTCCACAGATGCTGTGCTGCCAAACAGTACTCTGGGGAGAAAAATCAAGCCATGAAGCATAAGGGCAGCTGGCACTGAAACCTAAACCCCTGACCATGAGAACTTCCCACCTAGACTGCTCGCCCCAGAAAGGCTGAGACGCCAGCCCTGTCCCTTTGCTGCCTTCTTCCTGAGAACAGAGTCCTGTGGTTGGGGCACAGACATGCTAAACTAGGCTGTGTCCTAAGAAGCACAAGCTCTGTGTGATTCTACCCAGGTTTCCCTGAGGTTCATACAACTCTGCTAGGAATGCACACCAACCTTAGAAGGCTTCACCCTGCTTCTGACCGTGGCCCAGCCTGAGACCCACCCCACTCAAACCCAAAGGAGAAATATCATACGCCACAGTCAGGACATGCTCAGGGGGACCCGAAGTGTCAGGCACCTCTTATCCAGTAGCCAGAGTTTAAAAGGCCCTTGATTTTAAAAGGAAACTATATACTGTAGTGGGGGAGTGCATTTTAGGGATATACCATTTAGATATGAAACCAAAAGACAGAAAACCCGAGACTGACCCAAGACCCAGGATTTAAGGTGTGGTCAAGGGAGGGGTGGGCCAAATGGGCTTCCTGCCTGTTCACATTGTGGCTTTACAGAAGTCTGATACCTTTTTTTTTTTTTTTTTTTGGTCTATGTGTGTTCAGATACTATCTCATCATGTAGCCTCAGTTGGCCTGGAACTCAAAATCCCAGGATGGCCTCAAACTCCCCTGCCTCTGATTCCTGAGTGCTGGGATTACTGGCATGCATCACCACGCCCAACCTTCTGTTGCCCTTTTTAAAATAAATGCAGGGTGGGCAAGGTGGCTCAGTGGGTAAAGGCACCTGCCACTGAGGCTGACAACCTGTGTTCAATCCCCAAGGCCTACATGATGGAAGAAGAGAGCGTACTCCTACAGGTTGTCCTGACCTCTACAGGCAACAGGCAACACACACACACACACAGACTGTGCGCCCCCACACCCCGTGTTCATGAAATAAAATGTAAAAAAAAAATGAAGTAAAACCCAGTTTCAATGCAAAGCAAAGAGGAGAGCATGCCCAGAACCCACAGAGGATTAGGGCTCCCGGGCTGTGTCAGGTATGTCCAGCGCTTATTAAGGTTACTGATAGTTACTCAAGTCTTCTGAAGTTTCCCTACCGTTGCTTGTTTATTATAAACAAGCTTGCTGGAGCTCTCAGAGTCCAAGGAGGTAAGAAACGGGGACATAATTACCTGCACTCTCTCAACTCAACTCTCTCAACTGGGGTCTTGGAGAGCAAGCAAGGTCAGAAGGGTACATGTTCTGGAACTTTTCAGGCCCATGGCTGCAGTGTAAGGCTAATAATACAGGGAGGGCCACCTTCAGTGCCAAGGAGATGATGGCATCAAGATGGGAAGTTCCTCGCCAAGGTCCAGCACCAGCAATGTCCTTACACAGCCTGGCGCTAACAACCCTAACGAAGCCTCACCAGTGCCCACCCCAGCCTGTCACCAGAGACCCTGCAGAGGGAGACTTCTCAGAGAGATCCAATTTCCCAACCAGGGTGGAGTTTTTTAAGCCCCCTGTTTAGCCTGCTTTTTTTTGTCACCTGGGCCTCAGTAAAAGGCTAGGATTCCCAGCCTGCCTTGGGGATGAGAGCCATGGATGGGCCAAAATGCTGGCCAAAGCTCTAACCCTAGCGCTTCCCTGCTACATCCATCCACAGGCACACCCTAGCTGCCTGGCCTTTCCGTGACATTTACCCTCCCGGGGAAGCATGCAAAGCAGCCCAGAAATAACCCAGCCTCCAGGTCACAGGAAACTGATCTGGGGGTGGGGGCTGGGTCAGGAAAGCCTCCAGGGTGCTCCCAAAAGCTAGTCCCTAGGCCTATGGCAGGGGGCACACAGAAGTCCCTTGTAACATCCTTTTCATCCAAGGAGAACAGACAAGGAGCCCACAGTGGTCCAAGCCCTAAATTCTGTGGTCTGTTCAGATGCCCCTTAAGTGCCCGTCATCAGGAGGGACCAGCCTTGGCCCTGCCTTTGTGGCCTTAAGTAGGCAGCAGGAACTATGGTAACCACCTTCCTTGAGTTAGATTTCAGATCCCCAAGAAGCAAGCCAGCAGCCAGTAAGGCGGAGGCAGGGAAAGAGGTTGCTCAAAGGCCTCTTTCCAAGTTCCCTCCCTCCCTTCCTGTGCCTCTTCTTTCTGGGCCCTCAACCCTGAGCCCACCAGCGTGTAAAGGTATGCCACAGAAAAGCCCCTAGGGGCCTTTTCTGCAGAGGCACCTATGGTGCAGCCAAGGTTGGGCCACGGGCTTGCCTGGCTCTCCACCCACCCCTACTGGCCTGCCCAGCCTCCAGGGCATGCCTGGCACCGCTGCAAGTTATCCTGTCCGCTCACATCAACTTTCCAGGGACCAGTAGGGTAGAAATACGGGTCTTGTTTGCCAGAATAGACATTTGTGCCCAGGGCCAACCACCACCCCACCTCAGGCCTGAGATCTCTGCCGGGCTGTCCTAGGTAGGATAGTTGGGCTTAGAGTCCCACATCTTGCGAGGAATCTTCAACGCTTGACTGTCAAAAAATGGGACAGCCCCAAGAACCTGTCCCATCTTGCTGCCGCACAAGGTTAGGGTTAGTGGGTGGGACCCTCTCTGAGCCACTTTCTAACAAAGTTCCACCTAAGCCTGGTGGGCATTGCACTGGCCACGCCTCCGCAAGACTATGGAACCCTCCATTCCCGAGCAGTCTTTCCTTCCTAAAGCCAGGATCTAAGGCTAAAGGGACACTCGGAACTCATAAACGCCTCCCAACTCCCATCACTGTCTGGCAAGGAGGTAGGTCTGGAGATGGCAGAAGCATGGGGTGGGGTGGGGCTTGGGCTAGAGGAACGCAACCGAGCGGACCAGCCTCATTCCCTTCTGTGGACGGAGGCAAAGGTCCAGCAGACCTGGGCGGGGCTCAGTGGGTCGGACTAGGGTCGGGGAGGAAGCTCCGCCCAGGCGGCCTCGGGACGTGGGGGACGTGACCACACCAAGGGAGGAGCCGCCGCCGTATTGCCTGGAGTAGGCAGTCCTTCTCCGTTTCTACCGTACTTGCAGAGCGCGGCGCCACATGCCCTAAGGCTCCCCACGACTCACCCGCAGATTCTTTTTTGGAGGCGGGCCATTTCCCTTTGCCCTTAGCAGAAGCGAGCCCGGGCGCGCGGCCGAGCCTCTGGGATGCTGACCGATAAACTGCGGGCATCGCGGCTAATTCCGAAGTGCATCTGCTCCTCACGGCCCATTCCACTGAGGGAAACTGAGGCCAGAGGCCTACTCGCGGTCTCCATCCCTGCCCCTCCGCTATGCCAGTGACCAGTGCCAGGTGGACCAAGGCCTGGTCCAGAGGCGTCTCCGATTGCTTAGCACCACCATCCCCTCCCTGGCCAGTTAGTCCACTGCAGACCTGGCCCTAGAGGGGCATGCAGTGGAGTTCCACAAACTGGCCCCTTCCGTACCACTCTAAGGTCAACAACGCTTTCTCCTTGCTGCCACCCCCTCCCCAATGCAGGCTTCCAAGCAGGAGTATTAGGTCGTTTATAATGGGAAGCAGGCTCTGACCCAAGGTCACTGGTGGTGTTGGCAAGTCCGTCTTGGAACCAAACCAAGGGTTCAAGGCTTTGTCGACACCAAAGTCCTGGTCAAGAAGAAAGCTCCTCACGTATCTAAGCAGAGTCCCCAGTACCCCTTGAGGGGTAGACCCATCATTTTGCACCAATCCTAGCTGTGCCTTAGTCACTCACTACCCATCCTGAGGGAGTCCCCATACTTCTCAGCACAGACAGACCCGGCACCCACTGGACACCAGCCAACTTTTGGGCCTGTGGAGTGAAGCTAAGAGCCCTGGGAGACGGCCCCCTGCCCCCAACAGAACCCACCCACCCCCAGCTTTGGACAAGCTCCTGCGCCCTGTGTGGTACGGGGGAGCCTTGCCATTTACTGTCTCAGATCACCCTGTTGTCCTGGCTGGGATCATCACAGAAAGTGTTGCCGCCGGCCTGGACCTGCAGCCCTGTGCGTGGCACAAAGAGCAGGCTCTGGATTCCAAACACGGCCAGCAGCAGCAGGCAACCCGCTTTTCAGGTAAGAAAACCGAGGCTGTGCACCTGGTTTTCCCACGGAATGAGGATAGAGCAACCCTAGCCCATTACGGAGGGAAACCACACTTTGATGTGCCTAGTTTGTCTGGGCTAGTAGTGATGGCTAGGTTAGGTGGTAGTAAGATGTAAGGAGGAGGCGGGAGGAAGAGACCCCAGGGCATTCCTCCCCCAACCAATCCGAAGCGCACGTGCTCCTTTCTCACTGGGCGGCCTACTGATGCCCGCTGGAGGCTCAGGGTTCCGAGAAGTCTACAGCATTCCCAACAAATATAGCCCAGGCTCTCCAGCCGTCCGGCCACCCTCCAACCCTCCTAGGCCGAGCTATTTATACTCTGGACGTTTGGTCGTCCGTCCGGGGCAGCTGCCTCCTGGACGAAGCAGCCCAGTCCCTGAGGGCTGCCGGATGGACCGGCTTCTGCGAAGGCAGGGAGGCAGGATGAGAGCGCGCGACTGACTGCTCCGGGCCATTTAGTGGAGCTGCGGTGGAGAGAGGGTTCTCCAAGTCAGGAGAGACCCGGAGCTGGAGAACAAGGAGGGGAGAGGACCAGGAGTCGGGAGCCGGGAGCTCCAGGCCCACATCCGGCACCTGATGAACGAGGGCCCAACCCGTGGGCGACAGGAAGGTCCCTGCCTCGCTCCGCGCGCCAAGCATCCCGATCCCGCCGCGCCTACCTGCCACGGCTACCGCCAGCCGCTGAGTCCGCCTCTGCCCGCCTCGGCTGCTCGGCTCGGCGCCGCGCCGGGGGCGATTTTAAGAGCTCTCATCCCTTGCGCGGCACGTCCCCCACGCACGTCACCGCTGCCTGGCGCCGCCCCTGCCCTCCCCGCCCGGACCCCAGGACGCTGCGCTGCCGGAGGGGGCGCCCCGGCCGCTGCGCCCCGACGGCGCGGTCACTGCCCTTCTGCACTTACCAGGGAGCCCCGGCTCGAACCCGTTCCATAGGAGCCCAGGGCGCGGACCCTACACACCGCGGACCTTCTCACTGGTCTCTTCCGCGCCCTCAGACGTGAGCTGATCGCCTCCCCCCCACCCCCCGCTCGGCGCCCCTTTCTGCCTCTCCATTTCTTTATTCCTTCCCAATGCTACGGGATCCTTCTGTGATTCCAGCAAAAGAGCGGTAGCGCCCTCGCTGTCTCCGAGACCCGGACCTTTTTGCCCTCCAGGCCCTGACCCGTGCCTTCTGCCGGTGGCACACGCCGCCACCGCACCCCATTCACCATGGGCTCCCGCCACCTGCCTCAAATTGTCAGGTCTCCTTCCGACCTTCGCCCCCTCCAAACCTCCGCATCCTGCCGGTGCCTAAGCCTGGGTTACTGAGTCGCCGCCGTGGCGGCTGTCTCCCCTGGTTGAAAAGCAGGACCCGACCACCTTAGTCTCTGGGGATCTTGGGCAAGACTGTCAACCAACCCAAACTTCCGCTTTCCCCTGTGGTCGGGGCCTCGCAAAGCCAAATACAGGCATTGGCTCCACAGTGCTGCCCTGTCACCCTTCGTCTCCCAGCCCAATTCCAGAGGCGATAACCTGGCCGCAGCTTTCCACCCTACTCCACAAATGCTGACTGCCTGGAAAGGTTCAGGGTTGTGAGAAAGCTGAGCCATTCTTCCGAGCGGGTCTTCCCAGTCCTCCGGGAGTGGGGGATGGGGGTGGTGGCGTGCATCTCCAGCCTCATTTTCCCTGGCACTTTGGGTGTTAGGTTTAAGAAGGCACCAGGGAGCAGAACCTTTGATGGACAGGGCCCAGATCACTTATCCTTGGGCACCCAGCCTGGGTTAAAGAAGCACTCTATCTCACTTCTAATGAGGCTCCTAAACGACCCCGGATCCCCTGAGGCTAGGAAGTTTAGAGAAGCAAGTCAACTTTAGAGGAAGATCTCAACACATCCAGAATAGAACAGGGTGAGCCCCAAATCCAAAGTGTCACAGCTTTCCACTCTTTTGGTCATGGTAAGGGGGGCGGGGCACCATGGCATTTGTTTTGGCCTCATAGTCCACCATCCTGAGCCCTACTAGACTGAGATGTCCAGTCTAGTAGGACCAACTGTTCTATTGGGTGTTCAGCACCCATCCTCCAAGGGACCGTCCATGAAAAGAGTCATTCAGGGCCTGATCTCCACCCCAGCCTAAGGCGTGACTATAACTCCAAAGATGCTAGGGAAACCTTATAAGCTTTCATGGTAAGAACCTCACGGCCTCCAACAAGTGGCCCATGGGGCCTCAGTCTTCAGGGACAACGACCTATGATAGGTAGCTAACTTCTAACTCGCAGCCTCGGCCACTGGATATGCTACAGGTGCAGTGGCGGTGTGTGCCACCCGGTAGATGTGGCACACTGATGTGGCAGCTAGCCATATACTCTTTTTGGGCTCACAGGTCAGTGTGGCAGGAGTTGTGCTTGCCACCTCTCACCCTTCATCCAGACCAAATAATTCAGAGCTGCCAAGAAGGAAACAGAAACCAAGCCAGTACATCCAGAGTCTCCCTGCCTCCTCCTGCCTCCCAAAGGCCAGGAGCTGCACTGTGCATAGTCAGGTTTCTGCAGGTTGAGACCTAGTTGTTCTAGAGGATCCAGTAGTCCATTTTCTGGGTGAACCTAGGAGAGCCCGAGAGCACACTTCCCACAGCACAGCCTCTGCTGTCCTAGCTCTCTCCAGACCCAGTTCTGCCCACCATGGGCCTGTACCAGCTCAGGACGCCCTTTTCTGAATGGAAAGTACCTGGGGAGATGCAGCTGTCCCTGGTGAGGGGACAGTTTCCTATAGCACTGCCGCCGAGTGATCCAGCCAGACCCGGCCCTGACCTCCACAGTCCGCCATGTCCCTGCAGGCACCCTGCCCGTCCCACCCACCCCCTTCCATTCCTGTCTACATCTTCAGGCCCTGGAATGTGCTCTGAGGAGACTCAGTGGCTGGAACCACTGGGGACATGGACTTTCCCAAGATCCTTGCCCCTAGGAACCATGGACTGTTAAGGATCTATTACCAATCTTGAGCAAGCATCCAGGGTAGGAGCCAGGCCCCTCCTCTGTCTCCAAAACGATCTTAGAAACAGGGAGAGTTTTCTGATGGTTCCCCTGTCATCTGCCCCAGGGAGGGTGGGTGGAAAGTTAAGCCTCTCCAGTCAGGAGCGAGGAATCGTCCGGGTTCTGCAGAGCCAAACAGACACCATATCTGCCACCCATGGAGATTCTTCATGATCCTACAATTACAGCCTTGTCACGATGCCTGGCCTGGCCAAGCCTACGCAAACCACCCAGCACCAGTTGCTACCCCATGGTGGATTGAAGCCAGGACAAGCTAGGCCAGGTGAAGAAGGCCAAGTCTCTGGGACATTGTGTCTCAACCACAGCTCTCCTTCCTGGGGTCCCCAGCTGCCTAGCTCCTGTCCCTGCTCTCTGAGTGATCCCTGTCTAGTGACACACTGCTGAAACCACATCTGGGGCACTTTTCCTCCAGGCCCTGCAAGTACAGTGGGATGCAGCCTTTCCTGGCCCAGACTAGAAAAGGGTACTTAACAGCTTATGGAGGCAGAAGCCCCACAGAACACAGCCTGGACCCAAGACCGAGTTTGGGGCCAACCCATTCCTTCATTCTATGCTTTCCCTTCCAAATCCTCTGAAGAAAAAAAAAACCCACCAGATTAGTCTGGCAGCTGCCCAGCTTTCCCACTGTGCAGTACCCAGAGAGTGGGCAGGTGGGAGAAGTTAAACCTACCCCAGTCACACACACACACACACACACACACACACACACACACACACACACATCACACACACCTGTGCACTGCTAGTGTTTGTACAAGTGTTAGGGTATTTGCTCATGGGTGATGAGTGGGTGTTGTGTATGGGTGGTGTGTGTGTGTGTGTGTGTGTGTGTGTGTGTGTGTGTGAGTGTGAGTGTGTGTGAGTGTGTGTGACAGGTAAGGAATTTGGTGCTATGGATGGGTGTGGGTATTGGGTGATTTGTGTATGCTATGTTGTGTGTGAATGTTGGGTATATGGTAGGGGTAGGAGCATTGAGTGTGCATAGGTGTTTGGTATGTATGTATAGTGTGGGTATTGAGTTATGAGTGTTGGGTGGGTACTGGGAATGTTGGGTAGGTGCTGTTCATGGGTCTTGGAGGTATTGGTGTGTTTGTGTGCTGTGAGTAGGTATTTGCATAAGGGTGTGCCTGCATGTTGGGTATATGGTGTACGTTTGTTGCACGTGTTTGTATGAAGGTCTCTGTGAGTATTGGGCTGTGGGCATACATGGTTACTGGGTGTCAGTGTTCATGTGGGTGTGTGGGTGTGGGAGGTATGAGGATGGAATAGTGGGTGCTTGTATGTTGATTGTTGATATGTTTACGTGGGATTGTGTGGTGGAGGGGGATGTTGGGGTGGGCATTAGACATTGTGATGTGTCTGTATTTATGTGTGATGTGTGTAGTTTGGGTGGGTGTCAGGGGTGTGGGGTGTTTATTTGTGTGTGTGTTCATGGTCCATGTGAATGTTGGACTATGGGCGTGTGAAACTGTTGGATGTGTGTAGTCTAATAGGAACAGCCAACTGCTGGCCAGGCCTTCTCCTTGGTGGCAATAGAAACCTCTCTTCCACATCTTCTGGAGCCAGAACTAGACAAGAACAGCGTTTCTGGAGCTCAGAACTAGGGCCACTAGGACCCCAGGCAGTCACCGGGAGATGGGGGCACAGCTGAGGAGACAGAGGAGCACGGTCCCTCTGATCCTCAGGCTCCTGGTCTGTAGTGCTGGCCTGGCAGAACCCATATGAAGCTCCTTGGGGGTTAACTTCTGGGGTCCCTTCACTTGGCTACCCGGTGAAACCCTGCATGGGCCTTCCTGCACCCTGTAGGAAAGTCTCCACTTTCTTTTTAGCCGTTCTACCCCACCTTCATCTGACTCTATTTGGACCCAGGTGGACAATCCTGTATTGGATTTCAAGTATGTACATTTTCCCCTCCCCCCACTTCTGCCCATCTGGGACTGGCCTCCCTCTGACAACTGATAAGTTTTGCTTGGACATCCACAAACGGATGCCAGCAAGAGGGAGGGAAAGGCTTGGGAAAAACAGTTCCTCATGTTGTAGCCTCGGAAAGCAGCTGGGTGCGAACCATTTGAGATGGAGCAGGATACGCTCCACAACTGAGCAGGCCATTCGTTAGAAAGTAAGATGCGGACTTGAGAGCAGAGCGGAGCTTTTCTTTTCTGTTAGGATTGCTCATGTACAAAGGGTGTGGCAGCACATACATAGCAGTCTCAGAACCCAGAGGTGGAGGCAAAAGGATTTGGAGTGTGAGACCAATCTGAGCCACACACACACACACACACACACACAGGTATGAAGTCCCTGTCTTGAGGATAAAATTAGGAGAGGAAAGATGTCTTTGTGGATAAAATGCTTCCTGCACAAGCATGAGTGTGGGAAATTAAATAAAATGTGCCGTCTTGACTACCAAAGAGTTAAATGAGACCACGAACATCCCGTCTATAAAGGACATTGTCAAGACGTAATCTGAAGCGGTTAAGAGCTGTTGCTCTTGCAGAGGACCCAGGTTAGATTCCCGGAAACCATATGGTAGCTCACGCCATCTGCAACTACTGCCCTCTTCGACCTCCAAGGGCGCCAGGCATACATACGTGTGATGTTCAAATGCATGCAGGCAAACTCTCCAGACATAAAATAATAAAATACGTTTTGAAAAATATTTAATTAATTTGTTTCTGTGTATGTTCTTTGGTGTTTTTGCCTGCATGTGTGTCTGTGTGAGGGTGTCAGATCCCCTGGAACTGGAGTTACAGACAGTTGTGAACTTCCAAGTAGATGAGCAGTTGGTCCTCTTAATTTCTGAGCCATCTCTCCAGGCCCTGGAAAAAAAAAAAAGTTTTAAAAGAGATTAGAAAAGACACCATCTGACAAGAATTCCTCCCCAACTCAGCATCCCTCTAAGATAAAAGCACGTGCTCCAGGTCGCTCTTGAAAATCGTGCCTTGCTTATCAGTTGTGCCATTTGAAGTGGGCCCACACCATTTGTAGTGGGCTCCAACTACTCCATGAGGCGAAAAGACCCCTTTGCATTAGGAATAAAAACCCAGTGGGATCTCTCTAGGCACACTGTATTGACGGACTTGGGTTGCTTTGCATCCTTCTGCAGGAGTAAAACTTTTTGCCTCGCTGAACTTCTTTGGATTGTGTGAGCATTTTCTTGGGACCTATTTCTAACATTAGGACCTGAGTCTGGATCCCCAGAACCAATGTAAAAGCCAGGACAGGCAGCTCATGTCTCTAACCCCAGCCAGGCAGTGGTGGTAGACCCTTGGCTGCACTAAGCAAAATGGGGCGCTCCAGGTTCGGTGAGATTCGTAAAGTGTGGCTGGGGGAGACAGCTCAGTGGGAGAAGGTGCTGTCTGCACAAACCTGACCTCCCAAGTTTCATCCCCAGGACCCACACAGAAAGTTGGATGCAGTGGTGAGCATCTGTACCTGCAGGGTTCCGGTGGTGGGGTGGGAGCCACAGCCTGAATGAAAAGTCACAGAAACCCTCAGGTCAGTTAGCCGGAAGCACTGAGCACAGCAGCAGAAGCAAGGGGAGACCTTCCACCCCAATGAAGCACAAGGACATTCCTGGAAATTGTCCCCTGGTACAGGCGGTGGTGGCACACACCTTTAGTTCCAGCACTTAGGAGGCAGGCAGAGCTCTGTGAGTTCCAGGTCAGCCTGGTCTACAGAGTGAGTTCCGGAACAGGTTCCAAAGCTGCACAGAGAAACCCTGTCTCAAAAAAACAAAAACAACAACAAAAAGAAATTGTCCCCCATTTGTCCTCCACCCATTTGTCGTGACACCCTCGAACTCAGACTCTCTCACACACAACAAATAATTTTTTAAAAAGGCAAAGTGATTGAAGGAGACATCCTGATGCTGACCTTGACCCCCATACACGTCTGAGTGGACGGACACATCCACAGAGCACATACATATACAAAGCAGAAATGGCCAGAAAGACACCCCACGTGTGACCTGAATCACATGTCTTCCTCCGTACTTCCCCAAATTGCCCTTTCCCAGCAAGGTATGTGTGTATATATATTTAACTTGAGGTTCATTCATGTTTAAAATCAAAACGAAATTCATGTAACATGCATTTATCATAAAGAAACAGTGGCATCCAATGCCTCCAACTGTTAGGTAACCACCAGTTTCCTCCAGTTCCAAAACCTTGTCTTTGCTCATTACAGCATCCTGCACCCACTATGTAACCACTGTGTACCCACTGGCAACTATCTCTGTACTTTCTGCCTCTTCCTCTGTGGGCGTCCGGTGCACGTGGAAACAGTGTGTGAATCTGGAACGGAACATGGGGCCTCATACCAGACAAGTGCTCTAACTGTTGAGCTATACGTCCAGACATTTTCCCTTCTTACTTTAAGGTCTCACTAAGTTTCCTAGGCAGGCCTTGAACTTGCAATCCTCCTGCCTCAGCCTCCCAAAGCAATTGGGGTTGCAGGCCTGGCTCAGTATGTGGTCTTATGTGACTGGTTTCTTTCACTAACCATAAAGTGTCCAGATTTGCCAGTACTTGGATTCTTTTATGCTGAATAATGCCCCATTGTTCAGACAGAATGTATTCTGTGCATGGGTTCACCTGCAGATGGACAGTTGGGTCATCTCTTGAACATTGTTCACAGGAGTGTTAGTCATTGTAGCCAGGTCCTTGTGTGGTCATATGCCCCCCCCCCCGTCTCTCCCAGCAATACGTGTAGGAAGGGTGATATTGCCGACTCACACAAAACAGAAATTGCGTGTTTAACCTCATGAGGAACTGCCAAGCTGCTTTCCACACCACCTGCCCCATGTCACACTCCCACCACAAAGCAGAAGGCTTCTGATTTCTCTGTGGTCCTACCAGCACCTGCTTTCTCTGGTTGCAGGCTTTCTGTTTTTATTTTTATTAAAGCCATCCATATGGGTGTGGAGTAGCAGCTCACACAGATTTGATTTGCATTTCTCAAGTGACTAGGAGTTTGAACATCGTTTCTTTGCTTTGTGTATTTGTTTATATTTATTTTATGTGGGTTCTGGGAATCAAACCCAAGTCTTCTGCAAGAACAAGTGCTCATAACCACTGAGCCATCTCTCCATCTGCATTTCTTTGCTTTTCTATAATGCAGTGTGTGTGTGTGTGTGTGTGTGTGTGTGTGTGTGTGTGTGTGTGTGTGTGTAGTATGTGTGTGTGGTATGCAGTGTGGTATGTGGTGAATGTGTGATGTATGTGTGTGTGTTTATATGGTATATGTGTGTATGTGGTATGTATATGGTGTGTGTGTGTGGTGTGTGTGTGGTATGTATGTGTGTGTGGTATGTGTGTGTGTTTATATGATATGTGTGTATGTGGTATGTGTATATGGTGTGTGTGTTGAATGTGTGTGTGTGTTTATATAGTAAATGTGTGTATATGGTATGTGTGTGTATGTGGTGTGAGCGTGGTATGTGAGTGTTTATATTGGTATATGTGGTATGTGTATATATGGTGTGTGTGTGTGTGTGGTGTGCGTGCTAATGCACCTATGTGCATGTACCTGTGGAGCTGACAGATGAGGGTGTCTTCTCTGATTGCATTTCACCCTATTTATTGAGGCAGGATTTCTCGTTGAACCCAGAACTCACTATTTGGCTAGTTTCCCTACCTAGTTTGCCAGAGAGATTCCTGACTCCACTTTCCATTTCATTGCTGAGATCATAGACAGATCACCATACTTACATCACTGGCATACACATGGGTGCTGGAGAGCTGAACTCCTCCTGTTCTCTTGAGACATCTCCGGGCCCGTAGAGCATCTTTTCATAGCCTACTGGCTCGCCCTCCCTCCCTCCCTGCCTCCCTCCCTCCCTGCCTCCCTCCCTCCCTCCCTCCCTGCCTCCCTCCCTCCCTGCCTCTCCCCTCCCTCCCTGCCTCCCTCCCTCCCTGCCTCTCCCCTCCCTCCCTCCCTCCCTCCCTCCCTGTCTCTCCCCTCCCTTCCTTCCTTTCTTCTTTTTGTCAGCGTGTCACTATGTAGCACTGGCTAGCCTCGGTTTCTACCCACCTACCTCTACCTGTCATCTGAGTGCTGGGCTTAAAGGTACGCACCAACAAGCCTGTTATTACCTTTCCAATTTTAGTTGCTTGGGGGTTTAATGTCCTGATAAGACCACCTGCTGTGAAATTTTATTCATATCTTTTCCTTTCCCTTTCCTTCTCTTTATTTTTGTTATTGGAAATAGACCTCTATTCTTATGTTTTCTTCCAAGAGTTGATGGTTCATGGACCCATTGTCCAATTTGAAGTTTCTCTCTGTGAGTGGCTTGAGATAGGGGTCTGGTCTCATTCCTGTACATGTGGATGTCCAATTGTCTCAGAAATTTCTTTTAATGTTTTGAGGTTTTGTGGATCAAACTAAGGAGCTTTCTAATGCTAAGCAAGTGGTTTTCTATTGAGCTACACTGTCAGTTCCTCCCCCCCCTAAATGTCTTTTATTTTTGTTTTTGAGATGGGGCTCTCACTATGTAGCCCAGGCTAGCCTCAAACTTAACATCCTTCTTGCTTTACTCTTGGTAGTGCTGGCATTAAAAGTATGGGCCATTGCACTTGGCTTAGCGTTTTGTTTTGTGTTTTGAGACAAGGTTTCTCTATATAGTGTCGTCTGGTCTGGAACTCACTCTGTAGACCAGGCTGGCCTCAAACTCAGAGAGGATTCTGCCTGTCTCTGCCTCCAGAGTGCTGGGATTTAAGGTGTGTGCCATTACGTCAGAGATCTATTGCTTTCTCCGTTACATACTAGGAGTGTATAATTAGCCTTCTCTGTGTCTTGGCGGGAGTGGACAGTGCCAGGCAGGAGCTTCACTGTGAGACTGTGGTCCTCCTTGGATCCCCCTCTCTTCTCCCCTTCCCCCTCCTTACCCAGAGTTCTGTGGGGTTCCCAGGCTTTTGCTGCAGTGATATCCTACTTGAGGTAGCCAGGCCAGGCCAACAGAGAGTCACAGCTCTGCCCGGAATCCAACTGGACAGCTGGTTTGGTGAATGGGGGGGGGCACCCACCACAGTTCAGTCTTTAGGCCTGGAGGATGGGCAGGGAATGGTCCTGGCAGTCTGTGGACACAAACTGTTTTGCTCTACAGGTCCAGGACCCCCTTCCTCTTCCTCTTACGTGTTTGTCTCCATCTTCTTTGTATCCTCTTCCTTGCTCCAGCCGGAAGGAACACTCAGACTCCCTCTGCCCCACTTTGGTCCCATCTAGGTCCCGGATCTCCCTGTGGGTGAGCCTGGTATATGAAGGCTGTGTAGCTAGAGGGGCCATTTAACCTATAGCCCCTTGTCCTCCTCTGTTGTCTCTGTCCATGTCCAGCTCGATTAGTCAGGGTTCTCCAGAGGAACAGATTTATTAGAGGAACGGATACGATTTATTAGAAAGGTTTACAAGCTGTGGTCCCGTCTGCCAATGGAAGGCCCAAGAATCCAGTCGTTCAGTCCATGAGGCTGGATGTCTCAGCTGGTCTTCCACAGAATCCTGAACAAGCAGGCTGCAATGCCAGTGAGGAATGTACTTGCCAGTGGAGTGAGAGCAAGAGGTCAAAGACTGGAGAGCTTCCTTCTTCCATGTCGCTTATAGACACTGCCACCTGAGGGTGTGGCCCGGATTAAAGATGTATGCGGGTCCACCTCAAAAGACCTGGATTAAGAGTGGGTCTTCCCACTTCGAACGGTTAAATAATAATGATTTTTTTTTTAAGTCCTTCGCATGTGTACCCAGCCAATTGGGTTTTAAAAAGTTAATTCCAGATGTAGTTAAGTCGACAACCAAAAATAGCCATCACAAGCCTCCATGAAACTCCTGACCCCCACTGACCATGCCTCCCTCCCCTCCCTTGCTGCCCTCAGGCCAGCCACCTTTCTCCACATCCCAAGGGTTTAAGGGCAGCACCCAACCTCTCTCTGTGTCCCTTCTGTAAAGTGCAGGTGACAACAGGCTGCTTCAGAAACTGCAGGCAGCTCTGGAAAGTGACCCTTGCAAGCCTTGCCTTATGAGGTGACACTGGGAAGCCATGGGCCACCCAGGCTTCCAACTGAGCAGTACAACTGGGGACAGAGGTAAGACCTGTTCTGGAATCCAGAGACTAGCCTGTGGCTACATGGCCTCGGCTGACGGGAGCCATGAACGCTAGACAGAAATAGCTGTCACTTAACAGCTCCGGCCCCACACAGACTCATCACCCCCACCACCTCAGAGGCACCCAGCCCCTTCCCATGAGTGCTGGTTATTCTTTGCCTTGGCTCTGCCTGGCCCCCAAACACACCGGCCTCTCCTCACCCCCATGGGTCCTCTGTGAGTATCCTTGGGCCTCCTTAGCTATAGCTGGTTTCCTTCCATTTAGCAGCTGAGAGACCGCCACATCCCCTAAATGCCACATCTGGGAGCCCTGGTCCTCATTCTATTTTATTTTATTATTTTATTATTATTTTTTTTTTGTTCACTGTACTTTATCTGCCCTTACAGACCTCAAGAGCGCCCTTACACTGACAGTTCTGATTGCCCATGTAGCCCGGGTGCCCTCAGTGCTGCTTAGCCCAAACAGAGCTTCTTCTCCCCTCAGGCAGCCTTCAGGTTCTCCTTTCCTGTCCATACCAATAGTAATTCCCACTGGACTTCCAGGCTCGGAGCCAGGATCAGACAGACAGAGTGAATGAGGGTCGGAAGGAGGTGGACCTGCTTCCAGGCTGGACAGCCCTCATCCCTGCCAATAAATTCCCACTGGACTTCCAGGCTCGGAGCCAGGATCAGACAGACAGAGTGAATGAGGGTCGGAAGGAGGTGGACCTGCTTCCAGGCTGGACAGCCCTCATCCCTGCCATAAGCCTTTAGCCCATTTGCCACCGGAAGTGGGGCGGAACCTTCAGACTTCTCCAATGGTTAGCACTGCCTTCCTTATACTTAGCATCGTTTCTGATGAGCCTTCATAGTGGGCTACCTGAGCTAGTTAGTTCTGCCTACCTCCTTTTACCATGACTTCTGCTGGGCAGGGTTTGGCCCTCTTATGGCTTTGTGACCCCAAGAGCCGATACACCTTGTCCCTCAATTTCTCCTCCTCTACTGACCGAGGCCTGATTCACATCCACCTTCTGCCTAGAACCTATCATATCCACACTGCAGCCAAAGATTCACAGTGTGGAACAACCTCAAACTCAGGGGCAGATACCATGACCTCCTACCCTTATTTTGAAAGATTCTTGCTCTTAGATTTCATCATGGAAGACTCAAGGGCTCCAGCAGAGAGGCCAGTCCATGATAAGGGGTCAAGGGAACTGAGGGGTAGGCAGCCTTTATGCTAGCTAGAATCATACCTCAGATCAAGGGAGGGGTGAGACTCTGCCCAACTGTCCACTAGGAACTAGGAAGTGCTACCCCCTCCCTGTGAGTCAGCACTGAGATCTCAGAGGCCAAGTGAACAGGGAAGCAGAAGAGCACAGGTTTCTGAAGGGGAAGGGGAGGCCAGTGGCTGAGCGGGCAATCCCCTTTGCACAAGGCCAGTGCTGCCTTCTCTTCCTAGACACACGCTCTCCTTTCCACCAAAGCCCCATCTCTTATGTTCTCAGTTCCTAGCCAGTTCACCTATCCTGGTGGCACTGTTCAATTATCTGGTCCTTCGGGACAGGGACCGTTTGTTCAGATCCTGCCATACTGTAGGGATAGGTGATAGACACTTCCCCTAATAATGAATCTTACCTGTATCTCTGTACCTCTGTTCTCATCTGTGGGGAACAGGTGACAAGAGCCATTCCCAGGGTTCTCTAGGCTGAGAGTATGGATCCTTATGTATGGATCCCTACGTAGGCCTTGTAGGGAACTTGCCCAAATATCTGCATCCATTGTTACTAAGGCAGAGGTCCAAGAAGCGAGTTGCCTCCATCTCCTTCATTCCTCATCTCACCTCCTGCCCTCCGGAAGATAGAGAATTCGCCCAGCAAGTTTGACGCTGCCATTTCCTGAACCTAAGGGAAGTGACTTGCTCAAGGCCACACAGGTCTGTGCCTAGGCAGGGCCCTACACTACTTCCTGTTCCAGATCCCTGTGCTACTGTGGCCCCAGGAAGGCCTAGAGTCCTAAGGCAGACAACTTTCTCCTCCCCCTCCCTCCCTCCCTCCCTCCCTCCCTCCCTCCCTCCCTCCCTCCCTCCTTCCCCCCACACCACCCTTCTCTCTCTCTCTCTCTCTCTCTCTCTCTCTCTCTCTCTCTCTCTCTCTCTCTGTGTGTGTGTGTGTGTGTGTGTGTGTGTGTGTGTGTGTGTGTGTTGGGGGTAGGTGCCATGATGAGGTTGGCCTGTGGCCACAAATCAAAGGAAAGACTCCCAAGTTGTGGATGGTCAGGACCAGGAGTCCTTGGCAGTTCTGGTCCTGCTTTCATCCCAGAGCATTGACCTAGGAGCTGCCCAGCTACCGGGTTAGCTGCTCACTCAGTGATCAGCCAGCATCCGCCAAATCAGCCTGTGCTCTCGCATCCCAGAGCTCTGCCCAACTCTAGCCTTTCAGCCTTCCTGCTCTTCCTTATTTATTCCACCCTGGAATCCATGCATTTGCCACTCAGAGTAGTGTTGGCATCTCACCGGGATGCTGTGGTACTGATGCCAGCTGCTCTGAGAGGACAGGTGACCTCTGTCCATAGCTGGACAGAGGCTTGGGCTGTGCACAAGGGCATAGGCAGGGTGGGGTTGCAGCTGCACCACTCACTATGGTATAACGCAGTATCCCTTTACCCTTAGCATTTCCTCTGCATTTGTAGCGAGAATCACTGCAGAGCGGCCACTGGGGCCCAGCACGGGCCCAGAAGAAGTGGTCTATGGTGGGATACATGCTGGCTCCCCAAAAGACGGTCCTGGACACAGTCCTCAAACATGGCCTTACTTGGAAACAGGATCACTGAAGGTGCAATTGGTTAAGGTGAGCGACACTGTCTTTAGTACATCCCAATCCAATGTGACTGCCATCCTAAGCAGAGCGGTGTGTGAAGAGAGGCGTAGTGCAGAGAGCCACGTGGCCACTGCTGCACCTGCAGTCAGGGATGCCAAGGGTGGCTGCCACCAGTATCAGCTAAAGGACACGAGGAGGATCTTCCCTTTGAGCCTCTGGTGTGGGTGTGACCCTGCCAGCACCCTGGCTTCCCCAGAATGGTGAGAGGTATGTTTAGTATCTTTTCATATGCCAATTGGTCTGTCTTTCACACACCTGCACTGTCCTCCAAGGAAGTGGGGGGAAATGTCATCTCCTTAGCCATCTAGTGATGCTAAGAACAGGGTTTGACAGGGGGAAAGTGTTATATGGAGTGCAAGAGGGCTCAAGGGTGGCCTCCTTCAGCCTGGAGGTATCTGCCTTGAAGGAAATGCTGAAGGAACTATCTGGGAGGCTGCAGGGTGTGATAATATGAGCCAGTACCCTCGGGTGTTATTGGAAGGAATCTTGGGATGTAAGTAGTGTCTGAGACACTACCACAGCTTCTAGACCTGGATGGCACCCCTACGTCTGTTCTTAGGTACTGGGGCACATGGCTTAGCTGCAATGATGACTGTAGTTGCCATGACACTTTGGTTACCCAACCACAGTTCCAAGCACATTTCCCTATGATGTGGTGATTCTGCTCTGGCTAGCATACCAAATGCCAAGGATTGGGGCTTCACACAGGCAGTCCTTTCTCTCATTTCTGGAGATGAATGAGGTCAGGAAGACAGCAGGACTGGTTTCTTCTGGCCTCTCTCTTCAGCCTGCAGACAGCTCCTTCCTATGTCCTCACTTGGCCTTTCAGTGTGCTCCTTATGTCTCTTCTTATAGGGGATGCCTGTCCTGTGGGACTAGGGTCCTGCCCTGATGACCTCATTTATCAATGATTTTCTCCTTAAAGCTTTAACTTGCAAATACAGTTGCTTTGGGGGAATTGGAATTTAAAATATGGATTCTGGGGAACCCACTTCCATTCATAACACAAGGCGTTCACAAACCCTCGCTTTACAGATAAGGGAACCAAGGCTTGGGGAACTCAGATGCCACATGTTCTGGATCCCTTGTGGGTAGTCTAGCCCTACTCTGAGAACTCCCAGCCTTCTCTGGCCATTTTCACGTACACAGGGGCCCAGTTTCCCCTGTCACCTTGGGAAGCTCCCAGGAATATGACTGGGTAAGGCAGAAAAAAGGATGTGAGCATATTTGTAGATACATCTGGCTTGGATCTGCCTCTTGGGCCCCAAAGCTAGGGCAGGGCCTCTGAATTAGGTAGCAAAGAGTTGACAGCTGGTCCTGCATCGCATTCTAATAGAACAAAAGTCCCTTAGGGGTCCAAGAGATTCAGATGTGGCTGAGGAGTCAGAAGCAGAAGGGCAAAGGGCAGGCAAGCTGTCTGGGCGAGGGTTCAGGTCAAGCACCAAGTGTCTGCTATCAGGAAGTGGGACCTAATAGCATAAGGAAAAGACTGATGGGGGTGGAGGAAGACTACAGAATGTAGGGCAGGAAAGTAGGAATGACACTGAACCTCAGGGGATTCCCAGATGGTCCCCATCCCCTAGGAATTGTGCTGATTGAGATGTGTGAGTCAATGATGACTTCCGACACAGTTTACCTCTTTAGGAAAAGCAGATCGGAGTACCATTCCTTTTACTATTTATTTATTTACTTTGTGTGACTGTGTGAATGCACACCACAACATGTGGAGGTCAGAGAAAAACTCACGGACTGGTTCTCTCCTTCCACTATGTAGGTCCCGAGAGCAACTCTGGTCATCAGGCTCGCCCATCCATTGAGCCATCTCCTTGGCCCTCAGATAACCGTAGGTAAGACAGAAACAGAGGCGAGCCTGATGTGGGGCTCATGCAGGCCCTTCCCAGGAACCTGCCTCACTCCATTCAACTCTTCTTAGTCAAACCGGCGAAGCTCCATGAACGCTGGAGTCTTGCGGAAACGTTTACCTTTTGATGCCTGCGGTATCAGGGCAAACCCTGGGGAGGATTCCATATGGCCCCTCTTCACCCTGGGCTCTGAATTAAGTTCAACCCCTTCACTTAGCCCCCTCTGCCTAGCGATCGGCCCCAGGTACAGCCTCCCTCCAACCTTGGAATATGCAGTCCAGTGCACCCTTGCCATAGTTCCAAGTGCTGTCTATACCAACGCAATGCAGGAAAGATCTGCAGCCACAGGATAACTCCCCACGTGGGATTAGCAGGCTCTCCACCTGAGCTCCCAGTCCCTCCGCCTGCGGCGCCTCCTGCGTAAGATGAAGTTAGCCCGTGGGTGTTACAAGATGGGCACCCTGGGAACCCTCAGGCCACCTGGGGGGAGGACACAGAGCGCCACAGGTGCGGAGCCCTTGCTCACTGGCTTTTGCTCTACTCAAGGAGTCCCACAGGTCGCCAAACCCCATTCGTCTATCTCGTCCTTCAATACCAGCGTGGACCACGCGGGGGTCGGAACTCTGTGTTGGGGTTCCTGTTTCTGCACGGAGGGACCGGAGCGCCGCTCAGAGTGCACCCGGACCCAGGCCGCGGACTCCAGTCGCTATGGTAACGCGGCCCGCGCTGTAGGTGAGGCGGGCGAGTGCTGGCGCTCGGAATCCAGGAGACCCCAGAGCGGACTAGAGCGGTTCTTGGTCGCGCGCCGGGAGGCGGGAGGCGAAGCGGATTTCGCCGGGTCCTGCCAGGTGGCGCACGCGGTGAGTGGCATGGCTATCCCATCAGGTTCCGGCTCCCGTGTAGCTTTGACCCGGGCTCCCCGAAGGCCACGGGCGACCATCGAGAGGCAGCGGCCCGCAGCAGCACTGGGTGCAGGGTTCACTCAAATCAGCACATAACCGCAGAGTTTTCAATGCTCTGCAGCCTGGAACAGCGCCTCAGTTCCTCTTTGACTTCCTAAGTCCGTTATTTTGTAGATTGCATCTCATCCCGGGCTGGCCTGATATTTAACATGATTGAGTTACTAATTTTTAGCATTCTGCACTCGTGCCTACCAGAAGACAGTGGTGTCTGTCAAATGGCTATCAGAAAGATACTATTTTTCTGCTACTGGGCATGGTGGCCCATGCCTTTAATCCCAGCATTTGGGACGCAGAGGCAGGCAGATCTCTGAGTTCGAAACCAGTCTGGTGTGCATAGTTCCAGGACAGCCATGCTAAGTAAAAACCCTGTCTCACAAAACCTAACTAAAATAAAGTTAGGTTACTATTTTCCCGTTGTAAATAATAAATACCTTTTTTTGGGGGGGGGTGCTTGACTGTGTTAAAGCCTTGTTTCTAACCATATTTTCAGTTACTAATTTTAACATACATCAGTGAAACTTCATGATTTTTTCCATTTAATTTTGCATTTTATTCTTTTGTTTGTTTATTTGGTTTCTCTGTGTAGCCTTGGCTGCCCTGAAACTCACTCTGTAGACCAGGCTGGCCTCGAACTCACAGATCCCCTTGCCTCTGCTTCCTGGGTCCTGGTTTTAAAGGAGTGCACCACCACCAGCCAGCCATGCTTTATTCTTGCCATATTGGGTGGAGAAAAGGAATCACAAAGCTGAATCAAACCATTCAGTCTAAACTGGGATCCAGTTTCCAAAGGTCTTTATTTAGAACCAGGATCAGAGTAGGTTTCAACCGCTGCTCTGGCATCTGCGCCTCTCCCAGATGTATTCTCCAGGGCTCCTGTCAGGGTACAGGCTAGTCCTCCATGAAGATAGCAGGTGAAGGAGACTCAGCAGCTCCAAGGGATTGGGGATGGCACAGGCCTGGGGCTTGTCATGAAGAGATGGAGATCATTGATGGAGATCATTGATGTCCCCATAGCTCAGACCTCAAAGGTCACTGTCCTTCCACCTACATCTAGATTCCTTTATGAGACTCCTCCAGAAGTATCAGGCAGGAATTTACTCTTCAGGAATAGTCCAATATAAGCCCATTGTCTTAGTCACTGTTCTGTTGTGGTGAAGAGACACCAACCATGACCAAAGCAACTCTTATAAAAGAAAGCATGTAAGGGAAAAGGGACAGCCAAAGAAACACATCCTGAGCAGAGCCAAAAAGAAACACACTTCCACCCTGCAACCACAACCAAAGAAATGTACCCTGACCCTGAAACCAGTGTCAAAGAAACACACTTTGTCCCTAGAATCTGAGCCAGTGAAAGAAATACACCCTGGCCCTAAAGTTAGAGCCAAAAGGCTGGAAAGGACCAGTGAGAGAAACACACTTTGGCCCTGACACCATAGCCAAATTTGACCCTGACCCTGAGCAGAAAACCAACCAGTCCCTGAGCACTTAGTGTGACCCAAAGCCCCTGGCAGATAACTGCCTGGTCCATTACAGAGCACCTGCCACCAGGCCCTGTTGTAGGTGACTTGGAACTTACGGAAAGGCCTGCCACAAAGCTGTGCCCATTGTCCAATGGGACACCCATTATTTCCTGTGAAATGCACTCTTGTTTCTTTAGTCCTGGTGATTTGGACTGTAATTTAAACTTTTATTTATTTATTTTTATGTCTGTGTGTGTGCTTGTGGAACTGGGAGCCTGTGGACTCCAGGAAGGCATCAGAGCCCCTGCCTGGAACTAGAGTTACAGATGTTTGTGAGCTGCCGTGTGGGTGCTGGGAAAGGTACCAGGATCTCTGCAAGAACATCCAGTGCTCTTAACCACAGAGCCATTTCTCCAGCCCAACTGTAACTAATTTTTGTTATCAGTATGAATTTCATGAATGAACTTTTCTAAGTAGTATTCTTGCTTGTAAAACTCTGAAGTTGATGTAAACACATAAAACAACACACCCTAACACATGTGAACCCACCTATATTACAACACATACACACCTTGCTATAATATACTCACATACCTTCACAGCACCATACACTCATACACATACACTACAGGCAACACATAGCATGCCACACCCTCCACACATGCACCATGGCCTCCCCTCCATGCACACACAAAGCACAACACAAAAGCAAACCCCTGTGGTCCTCCTGACCCTGTTACTGAGTTTTATGTCTGTGGTTGCTTGCTTATTGTTGATTTGAGTAGAGGTGAGGCAACCTACATCATCTTCACTGTGGGCTCTCTTTCAATGTGTTGGCTGTCACTTTTCATCTTTTCTAAATATACATAGGACAAGTGATTGGAGGTGTCCTGGGACAGTGCATTTCTTCTTTCTAAAGAACACTGACTCTTAGAGAGTCAGACCCCCGTCTTCTTTGGGGTAACTGCCGGATGCCTCTGTGTGCCTTGGGAAAGCACTATTGCATCTGTGCCTCCCCTTGAACACACAGTACTGTCGGCCTTATGTGCATCCCTGGGAGCATCCTCAGGTTGACTGTGTAAATGAAACCAGAAGCCCCAAGATAAATGGTTTTGTGTACAGAGAGGAACCCCTTCCTGGCTCTTCCGGTGGGCTTGTGGCCACTGTGGCCTCCGCCCTGTGGGGCCAGTCCCTAAACCCCAGTAAGAGGTTTTTAAAGACTTACTAGAGATTTGAAAAAGTAGTTTTATAATATTGGATCTAATGATTTTAAAAATTCAGACTTTATCCAGGTACAGTGGCATATACCTATTACCTTTGCTGTTCAGGATGCTAAATCAGAGGATTGGCAGTTCAAGGCCAGCCTGGGCATCTTAGCAAGACTCCATCTCAAAAAACACTGGAATAGTATATTGTATTTTGTTTTCTATTTTTATTTATTTATTTATTGGTTTTTTGAGACAAGGTTTCACCGTGTAGCTTTGGAGCCTGTCCTGGAACTAACTCTTGTAGACCAAGCTGGTTTTGAACTCACAGAGATCCACCTGCCTCTGCCTCAACAATGCTGGAATTAAAGGTATGTGCCACCACTGCCCGGTTCTAATTTTTATTTTTATAACCTTTATTTCTTATTCCTGTTATTTACAAAAGTATCAGTTCATGATAGCTTGGCAGTAAAAGAACAAAGGAACTTATCGTGAGTAAATCTTCCAGGAGGCTGTCTTGGCTACAGGGTTAGGTAGACTGGTGGAAAGAATCAGGTGCTGGCTTCAGTCCTGGCTTAGCTACTTAGCTACCTCGATTTCCTAACATGCAAATGGAATAAGAGCCACACGAAGCTGTTTGAAAGAATGTAGCTCTTGGAGATGTCCGAATTGTGGTCCCCATCTTCCCTTCCTCTGCTGTCCCTGGATTTACAGGCTCCGGTTCTCCTGCTGTAGAATGAGGTTCAGGAAGAGGCAGCCCCTGACGAGGGTGAACCCTGGAGATCTTGGGCTTGGGGCTGCCCCTTGGCTCTGAGCCTCCCTGACGCCAGAACCAGAGGGTGACCGTGGTTACCATGGCCAGAGACCTGAGGTGGGCACCGGGGAAGGAAGTCTGGAGTCCCTAACGGTGTGCTGCTTGTTGCCTTCTCTTCATTGCAGCTGCCACCATGCTGCCGCTGTGCTCAGAGCGGGAACTGGGTGAGCTGCTGGCTCGAAAGGAGGAGGAATGGCGAGCCCTGCAGGCGCACCGGGCCCATCTGCAAGAGACAGCTCTACAGACCACGCGGAAACATCTGGAGGAGACACAAGGGAAGCTGCGGCGCTTGCAGGAGGACTTTGTCTACAACCTTCAGGTGCTAGAGGAGCGGGACCTCGAGCTAGAGCGCTATGATGCTGAATTCACCCAAGCCCGAAGGCGGGAGGAGGCCCAGCAAGCTGAGGTCAGTGAGCTCAAGATAGAGGTGGCCAAGCTGAAGCAGGCACTCACCAGAGAGGCCAGGCGCGTGGAGGAGTTGCAGCATCAGCACCAGCTAAGGTTGCAGGAGCATCACTTGGAGCTGGAGCGAGTCCACAGGTGAGCGTCACAGACATCAAGGTCCGGGATCCTTCTTCTAACAGGCTGGGAGTCACCCACTCCCACTGTACCCCCTCCTGGGCTTATTCAGTAAAATGAAATGTCCCTGTGACCCATGAAGCAGTTTTCCAGGCTTATGTGTGGAACAAATGAGACACTTGGAATATAATTTTTGAGCTACTATTTTAAAAATAGTTTACCCCTACAGATTATTTTTTCTGGTGCCCAGTGAGTGATGCATATGTTTCACTGGGATATTAGTGATATTATGATCTTTTCTTTAGCTCTCAGTCCAAGATTTCTTTGTTTTGTTTTGTTTTGGTTTGGTTTGGTTTTGGTTTTTTGAGACATGGTTTCTCTGTATTGCTTTGAAGCCTGTCCTGGAACTCACTCTGCAGACCAGGCTGGCCTCAAACTCACAGAGATCCACCTGCCTCTGCCTCCCAAGTGCTGGGACTAAAGGCGTGTGCCACCGATACCCGGCTGACTTCTTTGTTTTTTTTAGACAAGATCTCACTGTATAGTCCTGGCTGCCCTGGAACTCACTCTGTAGACCAGGCTGGCCACAAACTCACAGAGATACACCTACATCTGCTTCCAGGGTGCTGAAGGTATAAGCCACCACCACCCCAGCATGTCAGATGTTATCTGCTGACATTCTTAGCTTTAGAGTTGGATGGGAGCTACTGGTCTGCACAGTTTTAGCAATAAATTCCACAAGTTTCACCCAGTGCTCCCAGAGGTGGTATTACAGACAAAGAGGTCTGTAATAAATGTCCTGCAGCACCTTTGATCCACAACCAGGAAGTGCTGGTCAGCACTGGATCTGGAGGAGGTCACAGAGATCTGATCACAGCTCTGGATCTGGAGGAGGTTACAGAAATCTGCTCACAAGTCTGGATCTGGAGGAGGTCACAGAGATCTGCTCACAGCTCTGGATCTGGAGGAGGTCACAGAGATCTGCTCACAGCTCTGGATCTGGAGGAGGTCACAGAGATCTGCTCACAGCTCTGGATCTGGAGGAGGTCACAGAGATCTGCTCACAGCTTAAAGCTGCTCTCTGTCCTTTGTGACTCTTTCGCCTTTTCCCTTTTTCTCCAAACCTGAGACCTTTCAGTCGTGTGTGCAGATCCTTTGTCAGTCCCTGCTCTTTCCTTCTGTCCTGAAACCCCAAGGGCATAATAAACATCAGTTGTTACTGCCCCACAAATCCTCGGGACACTCCATCTGTCAATCATATAATGTCTAATGTCTGTATCAAGTTCACAAATTCCTTTGTCAAATTATTGTGACTTGTCATGCCCAGAATGCGAGCTTTTTCTTTAGGCTATTGTACTTCTTAAATCGTTTGTTGTTGTTGTTTTGAGGGCCTCAGTCTGTAGATCAGGCTGGCCATGAACTCACAAAGATCTGCCTGCCTCTGCCTTCCAGGTGCTGGGATCCTGATTAAAGGCACTGGGGGTGGTGACTTGAGTAATTATTGTACTTTTTAGTTATCAAGTTTCTGTTGATTGTTTCTTGTGTCTCTTTCTTTTCTGAGATTTTCCTTTTTTGTTTTTCTAAATGTTGGCATTGTTTGACCCCTTCCCCTCAGGGTCACACTATGAAGCCCTTGGCTGTCCTGGAGTTCACTATGTAGACCAGGTTGGCCTTGAACTCAGAGATCTGCCTGATGCTTCCTCCTGAGTGCTGGGACTAAAGGTGTGCATCACCATGCCTGGCCCCTTTCCTGGTTCTTGTTAGTCCATCAGTCTGGGGTTCTCTGCTGTGTCCCCTCCTGGACAGCTGCTCACTCTGTTTAGGGGCAGCAGGCAGGTTCAGGGCAAGCAGAAGTTCTCTTTCTTGGAGGCTTGTTATACGGACCCCTGCAAAAGTCATGTACCAACTCCGTGTGTAAAGAGTACCCTGCAAAGTGTATGTATGTGTACATATGTATACATATGAGCATTCAGAGAGGCTCTCTGTCTAATTGCACAGTGACAAGAAGAATGAAATAGACCGCCAGCAGGAGCAGTATGAGAATCTGAAGTGGGAGCTGGAGAGAAAACTGAGGCAACTCGATGGTGAACTCGCTCTTCAAAGACAGGTAGAGCATGGTTGGGGGTTGGTTCTTCCGTAGGGCATCCTCGCCAATGGTTTGAAATCGGGACGGTGAGGGGTTCATTGAGTGGAATCATTGGACTGACTTCTACTCTGGGTGCATTGGACACTGTGAGACATGTGTGTCTGAATCTTCCCCAGAAGTCACTGCCAGTCAGAAGTCTCCAGGGAAAGGGAGATGTGTAAACAC
The DNA here is from genome assembly GCA_030556225.1 of Cricetiscus sungorus. Lineage (NCBI taxonomy): Eukaryota > Metazoa > Chordata > Mammalia > Rodentia > Cricetidae > Cricetiscus > Cricetiscus sungorus. The sequence continues at coordinate 95,597,829 of JANBXA010000069.1, read as the reverse complement.
ACAGAAGCACCTCTGCTGTGTGAATTGGCATTCGAGGTCTCAGAGGCCGCCCCACAATCCACTGTGTAGGCCGAAGAACCTGGAACTTGGTTATATCTGAACCCAAAGGCCCAAGGCACTGGAGGCAGCCACACCCTGTAAGGGCAGGAGAAGATGAAGTCAGAACTCAGGCAGAAGGGAAGAGCATCCTTGTTCTTTCTGGTCTTCATCAGATTGGCTGACACCACCCGCACTGGGGAGACTGAGTCCACTGATTCAGATGTTCACCTTGTTTGGAAAGTTGCCCGGGAATAATTGTTTATCAACCAGCCAGAAGCCTTTAGGCCAGCAAAGTTGACCCATAAAGCTAACCATCACAGATCTCCCTTGTCAGCCTAGTTGCCTGTCTCCCCATTGCTATAAAGCACATTTAACTTCCAAGTAAAGACATTAAGAAAGTTGTCCTTCCACTGAATGTGGGACAACAGTTTTGAATATAACAACAAATTCACTATTCTTCCCAACTATGGAAGGAAACAGATGTTTATGTGTTTTTAAGATAAGGCTTTGCAGACAAGTGGGGGGGAGAGGCAGGCAGGTCTCTGTGAGTTTGAGGCCAGCCTGGTCTATAGGGCTACACAGCCTCAAGAGAGAGAGAGAGAGAGAGAGAGAGAGAGAGAGAGAGAGAGAGAGAGAGAGAGAGAGAGAGAGAGAGACAGAGAGAGAGACAGAGAGAGACAGAGACAGAAACAGAGACAGAGAGAGAGAGAGATTCTAATTCTTCCTCAACCTTCCCAGTTGCCTGCACCACCTTGTCCAGATAAAATTTTAATTAATGCCCATTCTTCTGATATTAAAGTACTAAACTTTAGTACTTTAATCTAGATTTGGTAATACATAGTCAATCAATATTATGTTACATGAAAATAAAAAAGTAGAAGAAAAAAGAAAAATATATATGATGCTTGCATCATACATGTATGTATATATGCACACACATATTTTTGTTTTGTCTTTTGAGAGACAGGGTTTCTTTGTGTAGCTTTGTAGAACAGACACTCTGTAGACCAGTCTGGCCTTGAACTCCCAGAGATCCATCTGCCTCTGCATCCTGAACGCTGGGACTAAAGGCGTGCGCCGCCTGGCTTGCAATTAATGCTCTTAACCACTAAGCCTTCTCTGGAGCTCAGGGTAACTTATTTCAACACTTCTGTTAATTTAGAAAACAAAGGACAAATTAGAAAACTGGTTGAAACATTTGAAAAACTCAAAAATTTTTTTCAGTTAAATTGTTAGAAAACTTAAAGATAGCTTACTTTAAAAGAGAGAGGGAGAGGGAGAGAGGGAAAGAGAGAGAGAGGGAGGGAGAAGGGGAAAGGGAGGGAGAGAGAGAGGGAGAGAAAAAAAGAGGGAGAGAGTGAGAGAGGAAGAGAGAGAGGGTGGGAAAGAGAGTGAGAGTGAGAGAAAGGGTGGGAGAGAGACAGTGAGAGAGAGAGAGAGGAAGGGAGAGAGAGAGGGAGGGAGGAAGAGGGAGGGAGAGAGAGGGAGAGAAAAAAAGAGGGAGAGAGAGTGAGAGAGGAAGAAAGAGAGGGTGGGAGAGAGAGAGAGAGAGAGAGAGAGAGAGAGAGAGAGAGAGAGAGAGAAGAGAGAGAGAGGGGGGGAGAGGGAATTTTTATATAGACCCTAACAGCTGCTGCCACTGCAGAGATTTCCATCTCATCCTCCGGGTGAGAGAGCCTGCTAGAGGCAGTGGCAGGTGAAGTCCAGGAAGAGGAAGAGGAGGTAAAAGTGTTGGTGTTAGAGGGAGAAGAGGAAGCAGTGGCTTCTAAGGAAGGGGACATTAGAAGTGACCATTGACAGGCTTCTGCTTTAGCTGTGTGATTTGCTTCTTCCATGATTGGAAATCTGTGTCTTGAGCAACCTTGACGATGTCATTCTGACAGTGGAACCGTACTATCACTGTCATGCAAAAATAAACGGAGAGCAGGGTGGTGGCCCACGCCTCTGATGCCAGCCTTTGGGAGGCGGAGGCAGAGGCAGGCGAATCTCTGTGAGTAGAGGCCAGCCTGGTCTACAGAGCGAGTTCCAGGACAGCCAGTGAGACCTTGTTTCAAAAAACCAAAAGGAAACAACAGAAAAATTAAACAAGAGGAGAGCAACAGTGCATTTTGCTCTAGGAGAGCAAGAATAAACATTTTCATTGGGTTGGTGGGTTTTGTTTGTTTGTTTGATTGAGACAGAGTTTCTCAGTTGAGTTCTGTCTGTCTGGGAACTCACTTTGTAGACCAAGCTGTCCTCAAATTTACAGAGATCTGCCTGCCTCTGCCTCCTGAGTGTTGGGATTAAAGGTGTGGGCCACCACCTCCTTGTGGTGACATCTTGCTTGTACAAATAAAGCCTGTCTGAAGATCAAAGAATAGAGCTTGCCACTAGCTCTATTCTTATAGATGGCTGGAGATGTATAGAAGTCCTGGCTAAACTTTCAACATTTTATACAGAGCCTGACATTCTGTAAGTGCTTAGTAAATGGACATATGTTTTCACTGGCAATATATTTGAATTTTTAAAATAAAATCTTATTCCTTATTTTTTTTAAAGGAAATTAATACTTATGTTCTACCATGTCTGGCTTCACTGGCCATAATCACAGAACATGGTAATAGTGAGAGATGTCCCAGGGGTCTTCCTAACCTCCATGGTGGCATAATCATCCAGTACTCCCTGGTTGTCTGGCTCATAAACCTCAGTGAACACCACAGCTCCTTTTGTCACCTGTTGACCTAGGGACTAGAGGGACCCAAAGTGGCAGACGGTGTCTGAACTGGTCCAGTGGAACCATTGTAGTGTTTCTGGTAGAAGAATTCTGAAATCAAGACTTCTAGAACAGCAGAGTATAGCATCCTGGGAACAGGAGGCAAATCTTTTGCTAGAGGTGATAGTGAGTAATACCATTCTTAATTCTACCTCTCAATCCCTGGACCCATGACCTGTTGAATTCCAGTTCATAACAGATTCAGCCTTCTGGACAAAACCCTCATTTCAGTCCAGAAACTTAATGCCACCTAGCTAGTCTACATTATTAATCTTCAAAAGGCCATTTCACTGTTCAGGTAAGCCAGCTGCTCATGATCATGAGGATGAGACTGGGAAAACGCATTAACCTTGCACTCATGAGCCCACTGAGCACTTGTTTGGCTATGAAGTGAGTCCTGGGTCAGAAGCAATGCTCTGTGGATACCATTCCTGTGGGTGAGGTATTCTGTGGTCTGTAAATTATAGCATTGATAGAAGCATTACATGCAGGGAAAGCAAATCCAAAGTGTCTGTTCTAATAGGGTATCATGATACTCCTTCCTTGATGGCAGTGATCAGCCTGCCACCAGGTCTCAGGGCTACACGGGCTGCTCATCGAGAGAACGGTGCTACAGTGGGGCTCAGTGTTGGTTTTGCTGCTGGGAGACTGGGCACTTAGCAGTAGCCACAGCCAGGTTAGGCTTGCTAGGTGAGAAGTCCGTGTTGATGTTGCTGAGGCCATGCATAACCTCCATCCCTGCCACCATGGCCATGTTGTTCATGAATCCATTGGGCAATTATAGGGGTAGCTGAAGAAAGAGGATGGGAAGAAAGATGGAGGTTGTTTACCGTCTACAGAACGGGTCATCTTGTCTACCTGATTACTGAAATCCTCTGCTGAGGTCACCTCTTGGTGAGGGTTTACGTGGGACATAAAGATCTTAGCACCCATTGTCCACACCCTTCCTCAGTTGTTCTCACCAGCATTCTAATCACAGTCCTTCCAAGCAGCCATCCATCCAGACACAACATTGGCTACAGCACATGAATCAATATATAATTGCATACTTGCCCATTTTTGTCTCTCTCATACAAAGTGTATAATTGGGTTCTCTGCCCAAAGTTCTGCCTATGAGGAGGCACTGCTGTCCTTCAGGAATGTTCTGGGGGGGGGGGTTGTTGCTGTTATTCGGCCTCAGGTGTAGCCAAGTCTTATCTTCCTTCAGGCCAAGTGTGCAGGCAACAGAGAGGAGGCCCAAGGGTAGGAGCCTTTGTAATTTACTGTGATCTTGGGTCTGCTTAAGCCCAGTCCTGTAGATACCAGTTTGCTTTGATATGGTATATTGCAGCAAATGCCAAACTATAGCTTAGTGGGTCCCGTGATGAACCAGCTGCAGTCACATGGTAAATTGGGGGCTTATGGCCAAGTTTATACCAAGACCCAGTGTCTGACCAAAAGTTTCCTCACGAAAAGGAATTAGGAGTCAGGCTTAGTGGTGCACATCTTTAACTCCAGCAGAGGTAGGTGAATCTCTGTCAAGTCCCAGCCCAGCTAGGGCTTTTGAGGTGAGTGGTGCACATGCCTTTAATCTCAGCGCTTGAGCCCTTGGGAGGCAGACACAGACAGACAGACCTCTCTGAGTTTGAGACCATCGTGGTCTTCATAGTGAGTTCCAGGGCAGGCAGAGCTATATAGTGAGACCCTGTCTGGAAAAAACAACCAACCAAACAAAGCTAAACCAAATAAAGAAGGAGCAAGATTTGTCCCTTTTTTTTTGGATAGTTTGGGGTGGAATCCAGTGCCTTGTGAACACGCTAAGTGATTGAACTGCACTCCCAGCCTAAAGAGACACTAGTTGTCTGTAGATGGCGTTGAAGTTTCACTCCAAAACCTACAAGGCTCCAAACATCTATGACTGACACTTCAGGTACCATGGGGTCCGATGGGTCACGTGGCCCAAGGGACAGAACAGGTAGCACAGAAGCCTTGACCCCTTGGAGAGCCTTCTCATACTTTAGGTTCCACTCAAAACTGGCAGCAGCCAGGTATAGTAGTATACACCTTTTACCCCAGCATTCAGGAGGCAGAGGCAAGATCTCTGTGAGTTCCAGGCCCGCCAGGGCTACACTGCAGACAGAATTTCAAAAACAACACAAAAACCAGCAACAACCACAAAAAAGCAAAACCAAGAGGAAGAAGAAAGAGGAAACACCCGGAGACCTTTTTGAAGGTAGTAGCCTTACCCCACCCTCACCATGTAATACTCAGCAACAAGTGAAGAAAGTTACCACCCAAGTCAGAAGAGGCCCATCAGGTCTCCTGTTCCTTTCTTGGCTGTGGCAGGTTCCAGAGCAGCAACTTGGATTTCAGAGCTAGGGGGCCCCTGAATTTTGGTCAGATTCTGCTTCTCAACCTCTGACATGCAAATATGTTACCAATAAGTGTGGCTGCCGCCCCTGGCTCACCAAGTCTAGCAGCATAGTGCCTGTCATCCGTGGGTTTGATGGCATCTTGGTGGTTGACCTGAGTGCCTGGGTAGAGGGAACCCTGACTGGGAATTGCTTTTATCTATTGGCCTATGGCATGTCTGTGGGACATTTCCTGATTGCTAATTGATGAAGGAGGGCCCAGCTCACTGTAGGCAGTGCAGTGCCAACCCTGGGCAGGTGGCCCGGGTTGTAGAAGAAAGGAAGCTGGAGAAGCCAGGGGAAGAAGCCGTAAGCAGCACCCCTCCATGTCTCATCACTGTCACCACCACCTGGCTCCCAAAGTGTTTGTGATCAAGTGTTTGAACACAGTAACAGAGTAGCAAGCCAAAACAGTGTAACAGATCAGTGTGAGTCCTCATGGGCGTAGCCAAACTGAGTTCACAGAATGGGATCTGGGAGCCAGTGAAAGCCTCAGGTAGGATCGTGCAGGTATGTTTCACCTTACCAGCCAAAAGCAAGGCTACGACTACTAGGCCTTAGGGACACAGAATGGACATTTATCAGATCAGTAGCTGTGTCCAAGTATAAGAAGAAATACTTCCTTAAGTCGACCACCTCTGGTATAGCTTCCTGGCCATGGGGCTGGAAAGATGGCTCACCAGTTAAGAGCACTGACTGCTCTTCTAGAGGTTCTGAGTTCAATTCCCAGCAACCACCTGAGGTGTAACATTCTAGTTAAGCTTGTTTACAATAACCAGAGGTCACTGTCCAAGTTCCACCTGCCTAATGCAGATGGCAAACAAGGGATTAATGGAGGTATCATGGATTCTACCACCTGCTTTAAATTCCTGGAGATGTTCAGTGGTTAAGAGTGCTGGCTGTTCTTGCAGAAGCCCTAGGCTTGGTTCCTAGCACCCACATGGCAGCTCACATCTGTGATTCCAGATCCAGGGGATCCAGTGCCCTCCTTTGGCCTCCATAGTCAGTGTACGGATGTGGTACAGGGAATATGGTACAGTGTATTTTATGTGTGCAGGGAAACACATAAAATAAAAATAAATATTTTTAAAGTATACACACACACACACACACACACACACACACACACACACACACATATATATATATATATATATATATATATATATATATATATATATATATATATATATATATATGTAGCCAGGCTGTGGTGGTGCACGCCTTTAATCCCAGCACCCTGGAGGCAGAAGCAAGCGGATCTCTGTGAGTTCAAGGCCAGCCTGGTCTACACAGACACTCTGTTTCAAAAAACCAAACAAACAAATAAACAAAATCCCAAAGTATATTTAGGTAGAGTCCATTTATTCTTTGCCCCTTATAAGTGATTGCCTAGGAGTAGCCAGTGTAAAGTGTGTGTGTGTGTGTGTGTGTGTGTGTGTGTGTGTGTGTGTGGAGAGAGAGAGAGAGAGAGAGAGAGAGAGAGACAGAGACAGAGACAGACAGAGACAGAGACAGAGACAGAGAGAGAGAGAGAGAGAGAGAGAGAGAGAGAGAGAGAGAGAGAGAGTCAGTCTCACTGTGTACTTACACTGGCCTGGAACTCACTGTGTAGACCAGGCTTAACTTGAACTTACAGAAATCTGCATGCCTTTCTCCTGGGTGCTGGGATTAAAGCATGTGCCACCATGCCCAGCTTTATTTGTGTATTTTATTTATTTATTTATTTATTTATTTAGAGATTTCCCTGTGTATTCCTGGCTGTCCTGGAACTGGCTTTGTAGACCAGGCTGTCCTCAAACTCAGAATCTGTCTGTCTCTGCCACCTGAGTGCTGGGATTATAGGTGTGCAACAGCACAGCTAAAGTATGGTAAATAAGAACCTGGGAAATGATAGGCTGATGGATGTTTATTCAGGGAGAAATCACTTATACCAGAAACAGAAGACCGCTGCAGGTTCCCATCCCAAGGATGCCTCTGGATGCTCTCTGTCTCCAACCAGGGAGGAAGAGAGCGAGCTGGGCCTAGTCCTCCCAGGTCATGCCCACACCTGTTCCCATGCCCCAATGGCTGTGGTCAGTACAACAGGTACAGGCAGGGTGGATACCTGACTGTTTTGTCTGTCTTTGTGAATGATTATGAACCGTGGACTATAATGAAACCATTAGAAGTAGAAACCATAGCACTACTGAGTTTTTAATTGTGTTAAAGATTCCATTCCAAAACCAATTAAGAAAAGTTATTCTTAAAAGTCTGTTCTTCTCCGGGCAGTGGTGCTGCACAATTTTAATCCCAGCACTTGGGAGTCAGAGGCAGGCAAATCTCTATGCGTTTGAGGTTTGTGTGGTCCACATAGCAATTCCAGGCAAGCCAGAGTTAGAGAGGAAAATCCTGTCTCAAAAATACAAAAATTCTGTTCCTCTAGAATTCACCAGTATCAAGTCTCTTTTCTTTTTTCTTTTTCTTAAGATTTATTTATTATGCTGGGTAGGGGTGGTGCATGCCTTTAATCCCAGCACTGGGTAGGCAGAGGCAGGCGGATCTCTGTAAGTTCGAACCAGCCTAGTTACAGAGTTAGTTTCAGAACAGCTAGGGCTATACAGAGAAACCCTGTCTCGAAAAAAACAAACAAAAAACAAAGATTTATTATGTATACAGAGTTCTGTTTGTGCACCAGTAGAGGGCACCAGGTCTCACTACAGATGGCTGTGAGCCACTGTGTGGCTGCTGGGAATTGAACTCAGCACCTATGGAAGAGCAGCCAGTGGTCTTAACCTTTGAGTCCTCTCTCCAGCACAGTATCTCTGTGACCTGTGTGTGTATGTGTCTGTGATGATGGAGGCAGAGGCCTGCCCTCTGCAAACCAGACACCAAGAAAGCTGGCGATGAGGCACTCCAGGGTGCCCAGAGCATGAATTCACCCACTGCCTCCTTTCTGTTCATTTCCGCACTGGTGGCGAGGGCTCGGTGGTGTCCACAGGCCCTGGGCGCGATCTTGAAATGCAGTGACTGTCTCAGGCGTTTATCTCTCTGGAAACACCACAGACTCACTCTGAAGTCACCACTTGACAGCTGTCTGGCCAGCCCTGAGCCTGGCATTTGATAAAACGTCACACCTCCAAAACAAGTCAGCGTCTCTCTATTAAATTTCACTGTTTATTTAGACAGAGTCTTACTATAGTGTCCTCAGACTCCCTGAAGTCCTCTTGCTCTGCCTCACAGGCAGGGCCTGCAGTCGTGTGCTGTCACTCCTGGCCCTCTTTGGTTGTTTTGAGACAAGATCTAACTATGTAGCCCTAGCTGACATGGAACCTGCTATGTAGACCAGGCTGGCCTCAAACTCACAGAGATCACCCTGCTTCTGTCTCCTGAGTGCTGGGATAAAAGGCATGCACCACCACACCCAACCTTTCTTCAGGATCTTAAAACCCATTTATTTTTATTTATTTTCTCCTCGTTGTGACTGAATAGCTGACAAGAAGCCATTTTAAGGGAGGGAGGTTGGTTCTGGCTCCCAGTCCACCGTGGAGGGAAATCATGACTTCACACAGCAGAGTGGGTAGCATTCAGCACTTATAGTCTACCAGAGTTTAGAAACAGGCCAGGCTGGAAGTGGATGTGTACTGTAATTCTCAAGAACCAATGCCCCAACAGCTCACTTTCTCTACCTATGCCCCACCCCCTAAAGGTTTATAAACCCTCAAAACAGTGCCCCAACAGGAACCAAGTGTCCAAAAATGAGCCTGTAAGGGACACTTACATCTAAACCATGTTACCACCCTATGCCTCAGCTAGCTGGGATGCAGGGAAAACACAGCCTGAGGGTTTTACACAGAATCCAGCTGCTCCTGTGTCCATAAAGGATAGGGTCTCCTTCACTTCTACCAGCACTCAGAGGGCAGAGGCAAGCAGATGCCTGTGAGTTTGAGGCCAGCCTGGTCTACAGAGTGAGGTCCAGGACTGGCTCTATAGAAGTCAGCCATGCTGTCTTCACATCTGCCTCACCCAGAGGATGACACTGTGAAAGCTGTTTGAATCTGTTTGCTTCTGGTCTTTTCTATTGTGAAAACACAACGTGACTGAGGCAGTTTACAAAGGAAAGCATTTTATTGGGGCCTGGTTTACAGTTTCAGAGGGTGAAACCATGATCATCATGATAGGAAGTATGCTAGCAGGTAGGCAGTCATGGTGTTGGAGCAGTAGCTGAGAGCTTACATTTGATCCATAAGCATAAGCACTGGGCAGACAGAGAGAAAGAGAGAGAGACTGGGCCTGGCATGGGTTTTGAAAGCTCAAAGCCTACCCCCAGTGACACACCTCCTCTAACAAGGTCATACCTTTGAATTCTTCCCAGAACAGTTCTATCAACTAGGTAGGGACTAAATGTTCAAATATAGGAGCCTATGGGGGACATTTTCATTTAAACCACCACACTTCTTAACCCCTGGATAAGGGTGTCATCTGCCAGATATGCAGAGGTAGATGGGAGATAAGGGTGTCATTGGGCAGATATGCAGAGGTACACAGAGGGATAACGGTGTCGGACAGATACGCAGAGGCATATGGGTGGGGATAAGGGTGTCACTGGACAGATACACAGAGGTATATGGGTGGGGATAAGGGTATCATTGGGCAGATACACAGAGGTATATGGAGGGGTAAGGGTGTCACTAGGCAGATACGCAGAGGCATATGGGTAGGGATAAGGGTGTCACTAGGCAGATACGCAGAGGCATATGGAGGGGTAAGGGTGTCACTAGGCAGATACGCAGAGGCATATGGGTAGGGATAAGGGTGTCACTGGGCAGATGTACAGAGGTATATGGAGGGGTAAGGGTGTCACTGGGCAGATAAGCGGAGGTGTATCTGCAGAGAACCAGCTGTGTCCCGAGCATGCCATGCCTCAAGACAAAATCTCGTCTCATAGACCTGCATGGGTGAAGTACAGTCTTGCCGCCTGTACAGCAGCGTGCCGAGAGGGACTGAGAGGACACATGTAACACTGACTGTCCTAACCTCACCTGCACATGTGCCCACTCTTGCCAACTTGGTTTAAAAGAGGAGGCCAACAGTAGAGGCTGTGTTCACAGTACAAAAGGCACAACACAAGCCTCTGCCACCTTCGACCTGCTCTTCACTGCCTCTCGAGATCAATGCTCAGGATGCTGCCACGACTCAGAACATTCTTGTTATCTGCTAGGAAATTGGCCTCAGAACTCTGTTTTGTTTTGTTTGGTTTGGTTTGGTTTTTTTTTTTTTTTTTTTTTTTTTTGGTTTTTCAAGACAGGGTTTCTCTATGGTTTTGGAGGTTGTCCTGGAACTAGCTCTTGTAGACCAGTCTGGTCTCAAGCTCACAGAGATCCTCCTGCCTCTGTCTCCTGAGTGCTGAGAAAAAAGGTATTCACCACCACCACCCAGCTCAGAATTCTTAGAATTCCTAGGGACCAAGAACTTTGTCCACTGTGGGTGGGTTTGACTTCCAAAACAGTCGGGGATCTTATGCATTAAGTCAGAGCCTGAAATATGTGGTCAAAAGGAGACTAATTGGCTGGTGGTGGTAGCACACTCTTTTAATCCCTGCACTTGGGAGGCAGAGGCAGGAGGATCTCTGTGAGTTCAAGGCCAGCCTGGTCTACAGAGTGAGTTCTAGGGCAGCCAGGGCTACACAGAGAAACCCTGTCTCAAAAAAACCAAAACCAAAAAGAAAAGACTAATTGTACCAGATTTGACGATTCAAGCCAACAATCTTAATTCTTGGGAGGCTGAGACAGGAGGATCACCATGAGTTCATAGGCCAACTTGGGCTACAGAATGAGACCCTGACTCAGAGAGTTAAGAACAAGTAAGCAACCATGATGCATGCGTAGGGGACAACTGTATCGATGGTACCAAAGTCACCGAAGGAGTTTGGGAGGGCTGTAGTCAAGAGGGCTTTACTGGAATAGGCTGGTTGGTACTTGGCTTCTCACCCTCAGCAGAATGCACTTGGCTGTCCCTTTAGACATCAGGGAGCATGGGTTCTGCCATCTCAGGTGGCATCCCTGTCTCTGGAAGAAGAAACCTGGGCATGGTACTTCTCCAGCTCTGTGTGCTGCAGGAGGATTGGGAAGGATCTGCCCAGGGTGGACTGGAACAGCCAGCCGACAGCCGCCTGGTGTGGCCTGGCACTGGGGATGGTTGTGAGGAGAGGGTTGCTTAAATGTGTCCTGCTCCTCGAGGGCTGGTCTCTGTTTCAGACCAGAGCCTCGCGTGTTGGTCAGCCTTGTAAGTAGAATTGATTCAATGAAATAATAGTTTTTCTCTCACAAAGAGAAACAAACTGATGACTAGTAACCTGTTTAACTTTATCACATACAGTGCACCAAAGAAAATCCTTTTTCTTGTTGGTTAGTCACAGGGTCACAAGACATGGAAAAAAATTTACTCATTTGTTTCAGAAATGTTTCTGAATGTATTCTACATGCTGGTAGCTCTCTAGGTTCTAGGTTGGGCATGAATACCTGTCATACCTAGATGTGCCTGCCCTCACAGAACAAGGAACACCTGAGCAAGGTCCAGGGCCCAGCCTCCCCTAGGTGGATGTGGTGAGACAGAAGGGTTGAGGGTGGGGTAGGATTCACTTTCAAGTAGAGTGGGTGATGAAGAAGAACCACTTGACGTTGCGGGGAGGGGTGCGGAAGAGAGTTCAGGAGGAGGACGGCAGGCAGAACCTACTTGTGTGGTCTGGAATACCTAGAAGCTAACGTGCAGGCTTCTAGGAGGGATGAACGCTCAAGGAGCAGGTGGGCCTGCAGGGCCTTGCAGTAACTTGGGTAACCTGGGAAACTGTTGGGTATTTGTACAGAATAGTGACATGATTGAGGATATCCTGGTTCAGAAGTGAGAGAAATGCCAGTAGGCTGATGGGGCAGGCCCTAGCAGATGAGAACAAGCCAGCCTTGAGATGCCTAGAGGGGAGCCAGTGAGATCCCTGATGGCAGGGCTGATGAAGAGGCAGGGCTGATGAAGAGGCAGGGCTGATGAAGAGGCAGAGCTGATGAAGAGGCAGGGCTGACAGATGCCTCAGTTCGGTTTGAGCACACAGGGTGACTGCTAGTTGTTGAGACAAGGGCATGCACAAGCCGGACAGACTATTGTGTGAGGTCCTGTGCCTTCTCCAGAGACCTCTGAGCAGGAACCTAAGTGTCCCCAGAACCTTGACAACAAAGGCACAGTGGAGGCAGGACATGTCTGTCTGTCATGTTTGCAACAGGACCAGAGGGTGGCAGCACTTGCTTGGTGTAGTATAAATCCCTGTTCTCTGGAAGCCACAGCCTGCAGACCTTCCCTTGTGGATTTTGTTCAGAAAAACCAATATTTTGTGATTTTTGTGGATTTGTTGTCATTGTTTGGTTAGTTGGTTTGTTTGGTTAGTTGGTTCGTTTTGGTTTGAGTCTTTTGAGACAGATTCCTAACATGTAGCCCAGGCTTGGCTAGAACTTGTCTGTCTTTGCCTCCCAAGTTCTGGGGTCACAGGTATATCCCACCAACTCTCCACCCACCCACCTTTCCCTTCCTCCTCCCCTTCCCTCTCTTCCTCCCCTTCTCTCTCCCTTCTTTCCTTCTCTCTCTCTCTCTCTCTCTTTCTCTCTCTCTCTCTCTCTCTCTCTCTCTGTGTGTGTGTGTGTGTGTGTGTGTGTGTGTGTGTGTCAGTGTGTGTGTTTTTCTACGTTTGGAATAGAATCCAGGCCATCACAAATGACAGACAAACATCCTACCACTAAGCAATATCCCGTGATTTTGTAATTTGTGATAATGATTGTAATATTCTGATTCCAGCAAGGTCACTCATGTGACCACTCATATTTCACATTTACCTTCCAAGGGATTGAAAGGTGAAATGTAATTTTAGCTATGCTTTCTGCAGTTTCCTGAGTAGGTGAGTGAGCAGCTCCAGATACAGAATTGATGCACTGCACACATTTGTATGGGGCCTGTCTACCAGGGCAGGACAGTGCTTCACAAGGCAGGGGTGTACTCAGCCCTTCCTTGGGGCCAGAGTCTGGTGGTGGGCAGGGCAGGGCAGGGCAGGGCAGGGCAGGGCCCAGGTCTAGAGGAGCTCATAAGTTCCTGAGCTCTCAGTCCTCCTAGAGGCTGAGCAAAATAAGCTGAGGGGAACCTGATACTAGATAATAAAGAAATGAGCCTTTTTTGGTTCACTGGTAGCTGGAGGATGCAAACACTCTCATCATCCAAGGACCTCATCATGTCAGAGGAATGGAAAGGAAATGTGCATGCTGTCCTGATGGCAAGACTGTGCAGCCTGCATGCTCTCTGAGCTCAGGAGCTACACCAGTCCCTCTGAGGGTGGCACCCATGAGCCAGTCCTCCCTCGGAGAGAGGCTTCTTAAAGTGGCTTCATTTATCACCCCATTTTATTTGTTTGTTTGTTTTTTGGGGACAGTTTCTCTGTGTAGCTCTGGCTACCCTGGAACTCACTCTATAGATCAGGCTGACCTCCAAAGTCAAAAATCACCTGCCTCTGCCTCCCAAGTGCAGGGATTAAAGGTGTGCGCCACCACTGTCCTACTTACCTGAGAAATTTTGTATGCAGTTGTGTGTGTGTGTGTGTGTGTGTGTGTGTGTGTGTGTGTAAAATAGAAATACAAATCACACACTTATTGGTCACAAATCATAGATAATTTTATTTTAAAATATTTATTGGCTGACAAGTGACTAAAGGCTCTTGCTGCCAAGCCTACCCACCTGATTCAGTCCCTGGAACTCACATGGTAGAAACAGAAAAACAACTACAGCAAGTTGTCCTCTGACCTCACCACAACTGTGACCATGCGAAAACACACATCACATGCGAGTGGATGCAGGTAAGAAAATAAAGTCTTTTGGAGCCAGGCAAGGTGGTGCACACCTTTACCCTCAGCACTTGAGAGGCACAGGCAGGTAGGCTTCTTAATCCGAGGCCAGGTAGTCTAAACAGCAAGTTACTTGGGGCTGGAGTGATAGCTCAGCAATTAAGAGCTCTGGCTGCTCCTCCAGAGGAGCTGGGTTCAGTTCTCATTACCCAGATGGTTATTAACAACTAACTGTAACTCCAGTTCCAGGGGAGCTGATGCAAGCAAGCTCCAGAGACATGCAGTGCACGGACATGCATGCAACAGACATGCACGCAGGCAAAACACTTACACATACTAATTTTTTAAATTACATAGTAAGTTCCAGGCCAGGCAATGCTACATAGTAAGACCCTGTCAAAAACAAAGACAAACAAAACTTTAGTTCACATTTAATATGGCCATTTATTACCAAAGAAAGCTAATTTGCATACTGATGAAATGGACATGCTTGTTTATTTTCACACAGATAGTTAAATCTTGGCTGGCTATTTGACATGCAGAACATGAGACATCTTCAGGTTTGTTCAGAGCTGGTTAATATTTCAATATCAATGATGAGAAGGCTGCTTTACATAAATATAGTACAAAATGACAGAAGTTTGTTCAGAGCCATTTCATAAATGTTGTCCTTGGTCTGGAGAGATGGCTCAATGGTTTGGAGCAAAAGACCCAGGCTCAATTCCCAGTATCCATGTGGCAACTTACAACCAACTGTAACTCCAGTTCCAGGGAATCTGATGCCCTCCTCTGGCCTCCAAGGGCACCAGGCTCACTTGTGGTGCACAGACATAATGCAAGCAAATAGTCATACATGTAATAATATTAAATATATATATATATATATATAAACTACATAAATGTAAATACATCTGAAATTACTTTTTAATTTTTATCCTAATCACAAACCAAAATTCATTTAATGTTTTATTTCTTTTATTTATGTGTGTGTGTGTGTTGTGTGTGTGTGTGGAGCTGGAGATACAGGCTGTCGTGAGCGACCAGTGCTGGTACTGAGGACTGAACCTGGATCCTCTGTAAAAAAAACAAACACTCTTAACTTCTGAGCCATCTTTCTTAGTCCCTGTTAATTTTTAAAATTGCATTTTATTTGACGTGTGGGCATGTATGTACAGGTTAGAGGATTTAGGATTCTCTCATTCAGGGTCCAAAGATGTCACTCACATTTTCAGATTGAGGGTAGGTGCCTTTACTTACAGAGCCATCCTGCCAATTAATAATTTTTTTATGAAATATAAGTGATCTGTCAGACAGTAATTTTTTTTAAAGATTTATTTATTTATTATGTATACAGTATTCTGTCTGCATCCCTGCAGGCCAGAAGAGGGCACCAGATTTCATTAGAGATGGTTGTGAGCCATTATATGATTGCTAGGAACTGAACTCAGGTCCTCTGGAAGAGCAGCCAGTGCTCTTAACCTCTGAGCCATCGCTCCAGCCCCTCCCCCCTTTTTGAGACAGGGTTTCTCTATAGCCTTGGCTGTTCTGTGTCCTGGAACTCACTCTTTAGACTAGGCTGGCCTCAAACTCAGAGATCTTCCTGCCTCAGCCTCTCAAGATCTAGGACTAAAGGCATATGCCGCCACTGCCTGGCATCAGACAGAAAATTTTAATATTGAACATTCCAACATAATAAAAACCAAGGATCTATAAAGATACATATTGAAGAATGGTGGTAGGAAAATATTAAGTCATTGTTTTCCTTAGGTAACTATTATGTATATAGGACAGGAAACTTTGTATATACTATTTTTAAAAAGCCCAGCAATTTGCTGGGCAGTAGTGGTGCTCATCTTCAATCCCAGCACTTGGGAGGAAGAGGCAAGCGGATGTCTATGAGTTTGACTCCAGCCTGGTCTACAGAGCAAGTGCCAGGACATAATCCAAAGCTACACAGAGAAAAGCTATCTCAAAAAGCCAGGTGTTGGTGGTGCGTGCCTTTAATCCCAGCACTCGGGAAGCAGAGGCAGGTGGATATCTGTGAGTTCAAGGCCAGCCTGGTCTACAGAGCAAGTGCCAGGACTGGCTCCAAAGCTACACAGAGAAACCCTGTCTCGAAAAAACAAAACAAAAAATAGAAACAGACAAACAAAAAATTACAATTCATGATGGACAGTGTCCTCAAGCCTGAGCTGAGGTGTTTGAGGTAACTGCCCTCCTTCACTCCTGACCCTCTTGTTCCAGGAGCTGCTGCAGGAGTTTGAATCTGAAATGCAGAGAAGAGACCATGAGTTCCAACTGAGGGCTGATGACATGAGCAATGTAGTCTTGACCCATGAGCTCAAGGTAACTGTCCCTGCTGGGCCTGCAGACTTCCCAGTCTCCGGTTCACTGCTGGCTCCTGTAGCCACCCTGTGCTGCAGAGCACGTTATCCCTCCTACCCAGCTCCTCTCCTGGACCTTTTCAATCTCTCACAGGCGAAACTGCTCAACAAAGAGCTGCAGGCTCTCAGGGAAGCTGGAGTACAGGCAACCGAGAGTCTGCAGAAGGCAGAAGCAGAGCACAGCCAGTTACAGAGGAAGCTACAGGACCGTGCCCTGGAGCTCCAGAATCTGGAGGCTGTGAAGGATGCTCGGTGTGTGGGTTCTCCGCTCAAGGCACCGTGGCCGCCAGGACTAGATCCTGGTGGCTCTGCCTTCCTGGCTTATTCCAGCTCTACTCTTCAGTCTCTGAGGTAACTGCTCTTTACTGATACAGTTTTCATTTAGGATAAAGGACTTGGAGGAGAAGCTTCAGTCTGTACAGCTGGCTAGGAAGAGAGCTGAGGAGACCTTCAGGAGGAAGTGAGTATCTGTGCCTGAGTGGATGTCTCTGGAAGAGAGTCTGGGTCATAGCGGCTGGAGGAGACCAGGGTCCTGTGACGGGTAGCCTATGCTCACACACCATTTTGCCTCCATGTGCCACTTCCTTAGAGATGGTTAGACCTTCAGCATCTCAAAACTCAAACTGTTTCAAGGGCCAGGACTCCAGTTCTTTGGTAAAACACAAGCTTAGAATGCCCGAAACTCTGGATTTAATCTCCAGTGCCAAAACAGGCTTTTTAAAAGCATAGCCTTAGTTAAAAGTTAGCTTTTATGGGTGAGTGAGATTGCTCTGTGCATAGTCACTTGCTACCACAGTGGGTGACCTGAGTTCCCTCCCCGGGACTCCACATGGTTAAAGAAGAGAAAGGACTCCACATATATGCCCACCACTAAATAAATCAATACTTAAAAAATTAAAAGTTGACATTTGCAACTTGGATGCTTTATTAACTATAAGTTTTAGATCGTAACCCCAAACTTTACCATGTTGACACAACCACCTCCTACTCTCAAGGATGTGGATTCTCTGAGCTCTCTTCCTGCCGACATACCCTGTGACCAGTGTAGGTTGGGACCCAGCCAACAGCAGCAGGTGCTTCATGTTGCCAGATGTCTGGGACACCCAGGAAGTAGATGGTGTGTTGGCTCAAGGTGGGGACTCTAACAAGGCAATTGAAGCATTGCCCCCCCCAGGCTAGCGTGGGTTTAGGAGGTGCTGGAGCAGCACAGTCAGCAAGGTAGCTTCATGGAGTGGGGTTGGGGATGATATGAGAAGCCTGTGAGTGTCCCCAGCTAGAAGAAGCTCAGCGCTGGGGTTTCAGCCCCCCAGGACAAGCAAGAACCATTGACTTTCCCTTCCAAAGGACACATAGTAACTGCTCACTTAGGCTGCTCGGGAAGATGCTGTGTTGTAGGAGAGAGGATGAGGTGGAGACAAATTCTTTTGGGTTTTCTACATCGTGATTTGTGCAGTTCAGACAAACTGGTAAACTTGGGGAGCTTTCAGGGATACGCCCCTCTGGGAGGCAAGGAGCATCTGTCCTCTCCACGGCTGGTCACGAAGCTAGGTGGTGTGTTGAGGATGTTTTGTGAAGCTGTTCTGATGTCTGTCTTGTGAGCTCGGGGGTGGGGGGACATCCGAGAGCCTGGCATCTAAGAATAGCTGCTTATACAGGAAGAGCAAGCTCACCCACATGTTACTCCTGCACTGCTAAAAGCAGGCAGATGCTGCCTGCAGAGTCATCCATCTTGTCAGGGACTACTGTAGTGTAAGGGAGGATGACAAACACTTTGGAAGGTTCCAGGGCACCGAGTAAGCCACAGTGGGACTCTTCCCTGTGTTTCAGACATGAAGAGCTTGACCGCCAGGCCAGGGAGAAAGACGCAGTGCTGGCAGCAGTGAAGGGCTCCCATGCAGAGCAGCTGCAAGCACTGGAGGCCAGGGTGCAGCAGCTCCAGGCCCACGGTGAGACCCTTGAGGAACAACTGCGCAGGGCCGAGTGGATGCGTGCTGATGCTGCCAAGGAAAAGAATGCTGTCATTGACAAGTGAGCCACCGCCTCTGCCCTGCTCTGCCCAGCAGTCCTGTGTGCCTGTGCCCTGGCCAGGCATGTCCCATTTCAAGCCAAGGGAAACGGCATGCAGCAGGCGGGAGGGACTTTAGGAACTTTCTGGTCATTTTCTTTTCTAGCCATTTCTCTTACTGTTTTCTTTTTATTTGTGTAGTTTTTATATTTATGATTATTATAAGAAAGTTTGCTTATTATTTTTAGTTTTTGTTTTTTCTGAGACAAGGTCTCATTTGGCTAAAGCTGGTCCACTATACCTCCTAAGTGCTGGGACTGCAAACATGTGCCACTACACCTGGCCCTTTTAACCCCCTTCTTAGACGGTTTTCATGTGTAGCCGGACTGCCCTCTAACTCGTCTTCCTGCCTCGCTTCCCAAGTGCTGGGGTTATAGGTGTGTACCACTACGCCTGGCAAAGCTCACCGCTCTACTGTTTTTAGTGTACAGTTCAGCGGCGTCAGTATGTGACAAACGCCACCCACTGGCAGGACCATTCCCATTCAGTGCCGGCTTCCCTTCCTCCTCCTAGTCTCCCTGCAGCCTCCAATCTGCTTTCTCTGTGACTTTGCTAACTCCAAGAACAGCACATCTTATAATCTTATGGCACTTGCCCTTATGTGACTGGCCTGTCACAGAGACTCAAGTCCTCAAGGTTCACCCACATTTATAGAATGCCATTCGCTCGTAAGTCACTGTAATTGTGTCAAAGTATGCATCTGCAGAAGCCATGGGGGAGTCATTGACCAGCTAGCCTAGCATAATCATTGAGCCGCAGGTCCCATTGAGAGACCTTATCCCCAGAAGGAAGGCATTACACAGGGTTGGCATCTGGCCTATTATGCATATGCCCCCACACAAAAGTTCCTCATTCATACACCTGCACTTACACATGAAATACCGTACATAACACATGTTAAATATTTTAATTACTTGAGCTTGGAGTGCTGTGGCTATTAAGTTAGAGTTTCTTCCTTTCAGGCTGAAGGGTAGTTAGGTATCCCAGCGCAGACAGGCCACACTCTGTTTACCCACTCTGCACATAGGCATGTTTCCCCCGAGACTCTTACAGTAATGCTGCCGTAAGCACAGGTGTGCAGCTCTCCCCTTGAGACTTTGCTTTCAAGTCTTTTGTGGGTATGAACAGAATTGGAGTTTCAGGACCATACAGCTCTGGGTTTAATTTTTGTTTGTTTGTTTTTAAGACATTCTCCCTGTGTAGCCTTGGCTGACCTGGGAGCCTGTATTCTCTTGCCTCAGCCTACCCAGTGCTGGAATTAGAGTGTGCTCCTTTCCAGTATTTAATCCAGGCCAGAGTGTTTGGGCAGCCTCCTCCACTTAAGTCTAGTGTCAGGAAGCCATGAGTGCTGGGGAACTCTTGTAACCACACTGGGTGTGTAGCACTGAGCCCCCATCCTGGTGGTGAGGAAATAGCCATGGGGACAGGACACTGTTTTCAGTAGAAACACTGAAGTCATACCATTTGCTAACATTCCCAGGCTTAGCAGCTGGATATTTCTTTGATGGGGGTATCTCTCTCTCTCTCTCTCTCTCTCTCTCTCTCTCTCTCTCTCTCTCTCTCTCTCCCTCCTTCCCTCCCTCCCTCCCTCCCTCTCAGAAGTCACTGCCAAATTACATTTCTATCAGGGGAAGAAGTAGTTCTTAAAATTATGAAGTATCAGGAAAGTAGAGCTTATTCCATATGGGCTGGAAAAATGGTTCAGTGGTTAAGAGCACTGACTGCTCCTCCAGGGGACCTGAGTTCAATACTCAGTACCTACATGCAGACAAAATACCCATATACATAAAGAAAAAAATAAAAAATTTTGAATTGGCCAGGTTATGGTGGCACATTACTTTAATCTCAGTACTTGGGAAAGAGAGGCAGGTGGATCTCTAAGTTTGAGATCAGCCGGGTCTACAGAGTGAGTTGCAGGACAGCCAGGGCTACACAGAGAAACCCTGTCTTGAAAAACAACAAAAAAATTAAATTGTGCTTTAAAAAGCTTGTTCCACATTACTTTGTTAAGTCCCACATGTCCTTGTTTGATCAGTGAGGTAAGATGCCAAGGCGGCTCGCCTCAGTGGGTCAGGAATGCCCCAAGCACGCTGTGGGTGCCGTGGAGGAGGGCGTGTTTCCAGTCCCCGTCATTGCACATGCAGTGAGGGGCCTCACAGAGCCTGGATGCTTCTTGCCACCTCTTGAAGCCTTAAACTAAATGTTTTTGTTTTTATTTTGAGAGAGGGTCTTGCTCTATATAGTCCTGGCTATCTTAGAACTCATAATCCTCCTGCCTTAGCCTCCCAAGCACTGGAATTACAATATGCCACACCTAAGTTTAACTAGTTTTTATTTTCTATCTCTAAGTTTTTTGTTTTTTATTTTTTTGTTTTTTGCTTATTAAGGGTTATTACCACACAGGCAGGGCATTGTTATGACAATAGAAAACAGGGCAGGGTGACATATGTCTGTAATCTCAGAACTGTAAGGATGAGGCTGGAGGATCTCAAGCTGAAGGCCAGCCCGGACTACACACTGAAACCCCATCTCAAGAGAATACATTCAGACGTTCTGAACTTGAATCTTCCTTCTTGCTTTTAGGGAGTCAGTTACCGCCCTCACCTCTGTCCTGAGCACATGGTGGCATTAAATGACAACCTCAGTGTTTAGTAGCTTGCCTCTCAGTGGGTTTGCTCTAGAACCACTGGTAAACATGTAGGATGAAGATAAAAACAGGTTTAGTGGTGACCTGCCAGCTCCTCTCAAAGCTGCCAATGTCTACTGGTCTTCGTAGGAAGAGTGCGCCTAAGCTGGACCAGGTGTCTGGGAAGTGAGGTGGAATGTAAAGGAGAGGCTACAGTGGACACAGGTCACTGGACCAGATGTCTCTGTGCCTGCCGATGCTGGGAATATCGGTTGGCCTGGGAAACAGCTTGTGGTGAGAAGTGATGAGGAGTGCATTTGTAGGTCCATTTCCTGGGTGCCAGATGCCAGCACAGATTGCCCAAGGTGACTAAAGATTGATGTCTTCCGAGTGCCTGTTTTGTTTGTTTGTTTTGCTTTGTTTGTTTGTTTGGTTGGTTGGTTTTTTGAGACAGGGTTTCGCTGTGGTTTTGGAGGCTGTCCTGGAACTAGCTCTTGGAGACCAGGCTGGTCTCGAACTCACAGAGATCCACCTGCTTCTGCCTCCCGAGTGCTGGGATCAAAGGCGTGCACCACCACTGCCCAGCCCACGTGCCTGGTTTTAGCATTCCCAGAACATGTGTAGAGATGTTGGTACAGTGGCCTTTTTCATCCTGCACAAGACCAGGTTTGAAAATCCAGTGCCTGGCTCCTTGATCAAGGGTAGCCTGTGGGGGCAGCTGTTCACATCTGTTTGTCATGCCACCCTGGACAGCTCACTCTGTGATCACTGATGCATCTCAGGACAGAAACAGAGTTGTCCCTATGAAGACGGACAGTCTTGCTTGGGTCAGTACAAGGCCTTCCCTAGAAGGCCACCTGGCGCCTCTGCTGTCTCCGGGATTCGTCTGGCTCTCCTGCCAAGCTAATGATGGCCCCTAGAGTCTTCTTGTGCTTGTCACTGAGATGTGTCAGGTGTTGTGTTGGGCACAGTGAAGGGTGCAAAGGCTGGTCACCAAGAGCACCTCCCCAGTCCTCAATCCCATAGGCTCTGAGTACAGATCACCTTTTCACCCTGCTTAACTTGGCCCTTTATAGTCAATTAGTTAACATTTGCATGGAGGGCAGCCATGGCACTGATGCAGGCAATGGTTTGGTTTCTGATGTGGCTTTTCTATGAGGACTGGGCAACTGTGTGCTTTCCTCCGAGGCTGTATAGGAGCATGAGGGAGTATAAGGGAACCAGCTGTATTCACACACATTTTCCCATGCAGACTTCACAAAGACGCAGCAGCTTTGAAAGCTGCCTGGGACGCCCAGATCACTCAGATGTCCAAGGAGGCCGTCTCCAAAGACCTTCAGGTTCAGTTGCTACAGGAAGAAGAGGCGAAGCTCAGGGCACAGGTGGCTGGGTTCCAGAAGGACATAGACAGGTACTGTCCCTGAGGCAGCACTGTGCTGAGTACCTCCTGCAGACAGAACCGTCTCAGGTCCCCGTGACTGGAACCGCAGAAAACAAGCTTGGCCCTGCATGTCCTGGGGGAGGAATGGTAAAGGAGATGTAAGCAGACCATGGTGGTAAAGAGAGCAAACCTCCAAGCCAAGAGGGTGTGTCCGGACATTTGATATGAAGACTCTTGGTGTTCAAGGTGCTGAGCAGTGGCCACCTTCCTCTGCCTTCAACATGCTTATGTTTTAGCTTTAATCCCAGCACTGTGGAAGCAGAAGCTGGCAGATTGCCATGAGTTCAAGACCAGCTTGATTCACATAGCATTCCAGGACAGCCAAGGCTACATAAAGAGACCCTGTCTCAAAAAAAAAAAAGAAAGAAAGAAACAAACAAACAAACAAAAAGAAACAAAACAAATTTAAAAACATGTTCTCCATTCATTGTAAGAACATATGCTTGAATGGAGATCAGGGTCTATTTTCCATAATCAAGTCAATCAGATATAAAACACTGCCCTACCCTCACTCTCTGTGACCCAGATCCCTTCAGGTCTGCCACCAGCCCTGACTGCCCCCACTCCCATCTGCTGGCTACCCTGGGGTAGGTCCACCTGGACTGAAGTCTGAGGGGAGGCTACAGTGTAGCTTTTGACTCTGGCTTCTTTGATTTTATTACTTTGAGGTTAGGATACTAGTTTCTTTTTGAGGATCAGTAGTCTTATGTTGCTTGAGTCTTTATCTGCTTATTTTTGGGGGGAGGGGTTCAAGACAGGGTTTTGCTCTGGCTTTCCTGGAACTTGCTCTGTAGACCAGGCTGGCTTCAAACTCACAGAGATCTGCCTGGCTCTGCCTCCCAGGTGCTGGGATTAAAGGCATGTGCCACCTCTGCCCAGCTAGCTGCTTTAAAAAAAAAAAAAAAAAAAGGCTTTTTTTTCCATCTCTGATATTTTTTTCTGCCTATTTTGGCACATTGTGTCTGTCTGTCCACTTCCTCTGGTTGTTGGCCCAGTTCTTGGTTCCTGTCACCTTACTGCATGTGGGTGGATAGCAAGGGCCCCTCTGGCTCATGACACTGGCCATCAAATGGGCTCTCCTTTACCCCAGACCAGCCGGCCTCACTAGAGGCTTGTCAGTTCTATCAATTTTGCTGATCTTTGTGAAGAAACAGCTTTTCTATTTGATTATTTTTAATTGTCTTTTTTCCCCCCTCAGTTTTACTGGTATTTTTTTCAATTTCCTTTGGGTTTGGTTTGTTGTTCTGATTGATCCTGACAGTGGAGCTGAGTTGATTAACTCTGAGACATTGTTTCATCAGATGTAATTTGTTTTATAAGTTTGCTTTCATGCACTGGTGTTACTCACCTAAAATGCTGTGTGAGTCTCCTTGTTTGTGCTTCTCTGGCCAGGACATGATTTAGAGCCATGTTGCCTAATCTTAGGTAATTTTGGTCCCAGGCACCACTTGTCGGTGATGCTGACCTGACCCTGCTGTGTATGTTGAATGCACCTTGCACAATTGATTTCCTCTGCCATCTGCTTCCTGGCTTTGGAATGTGTTCTGCCCTGGTGGCTGGCTAAGTAGACCAAGATAGAACATGCCCTTCTTGCAGCCTGGGCTCTGAAAACTCTGGTGGGAAACAGTATTCTTGTCTCCCATGTCCTTGTGATCTGCCTACTGGTTCTAATAATTCACAGAAAAGTATAAAGACTTCCCATCATGCTTAGGCATGGCTGCCTCTCAGCTCTGTCTTTATCTAGATGTGAAGTAATTAAAGTGTATCGCATTTAGGATTGTACTAGCTTCTCACTGACCCTGCTGGCTTTTATACCAGTATAAACAGGCCTGTTTGTCACCTTTTGTCCACGGACTACTGTCTGACATGGACCCTCTGCTCCTCCTGCTTTCCAGCATTACTGTTACAGTGACACGTGCTCCAGTTTTGCCTCCTAGGTCTCTGTTAGAGGATTTACACCCTTCCTGGTTTAGGTTTGACTGCTCCCCTTCCCTGTTTGCACGCTGGCTCTCTCTGCTAAGTGTGGCCACCTCCTTCCAGCACTGTTTTCCTCAGCATTTGGTGAATGTTGACACCTGCCCATCATGTCCACCTGTCCACAGGTGCTCTTGTTCCTCCAGGTCCCCCAAAGGACAGCTTCTCCCTGAACCACACACGCATCCTTCCTCAGCACCAGCTGTGCTTGAGATGGGAAGGACATGGCAGAGCATCACATCAGCCCCTCATCCTGAATTCCACCTCTGCTCTTCATGTTGAAGGGACCTCAGGAAAGAAAGTTAACGTGGGCTGTGTCTGTAGGTACAAACAGCAACTGTCCCTGGCAGTGGAAAAGGAACAGAGCCTGCAGCGTGACCAGGTGCAGCTAGGCCTAGACTGGCAGCGCCGTTGCGATGATGTTGAACGAGACCAGATCCAGAAGTCGGAGACTTTGATCCAAGGGTTGACCAAGGCCAGAGATCAGGTGTGTTGGGCAGTTCTGGGTGTGGCGTATACGAGGTACTGTACAGGATGGGTTTGGCCCGTGCTATATTATTTTTTAACTCAGAAAACACTAAACCTCAAATACAAGTTAATTTATAGCAGTGAGTCACAGTCATGGTGGTGGAGTGATGGGGCCCTGTAATACCAGGTGCTCAGGAAAAGGAGGCAGGAGAATCCCAAGTTCAAGGCCAGGCTCAATACAAATAAGTCTGCCTATCCGCAAATGTATTGATTGTATAGGCCATTTCTCCTAACAGCGGCAAGGTTTGGGAAAGCTGAGATGGTCCCTACCGGTTGGGATGGCCCCTCCCCAGCCAGGGCAAACTGGGGACTATAGCTGAATACCCTTGGAGGGAGCCCTAGCACTCCGGGTGCTACATAAGTATCGGATCTTGTGGCTGTTCACTTGCTCCAGCTGTCCACGTTTTAAGTAGGAGGGAGTCTGGTGTCTGTGCCCTAGAGACAAGAACTTCCCACAGATGGACATTTTTCCAGGTGGCTGCCAAGCTCGAGGAGACAGAGAAGGCACTGCATAGGCTGGAGACATTGCTGAAGGCTGTGTCACTGGAGCGAGACCAGGCTCTGGAAACTCTGCAGACACACGGGCTCCTCCCGGGACAGGAGGCACAGGTGAGCCCCCTGCTGGCCGGAGGAGCCTTCCCTCCACAGCTGCGGCTTGGGTTTTCTCAGTCCAGCCCGACCTTTACAGGGTTAAAGTGGGCGTGCCAATATGTTGTCTTCTCTGCTTTCTAACATTTGAAGCTCTAAAACCTGACATCCTAGCAGCACACTTGGCATGTCCAGCCCTGAAGAAAAGCTCGGGCAGGCACTTCTCGACACTAGGTGGCAGTGTAAAATCACTGTTGAATCTTTCAGCCGCTCATTCATTGTTAAATGCTTAGGCTGTGTCACACCATCTCCCTAGATGATGAAATTTGCTAACTCAGTCTGTTAATTTTATTTATTATTATTGTTGGGGGGAGCATATGTGTACCATAGCCAAAAAAAAAAATCAAAAACAAAGAAGCAAAAGGCAAGAGGACAACTTTGTGGAGTCGGGCCTCTCCTGCCACACTTATGTGGGCTTCAGGGAGCTAATTCAGACTACCGGTTTTGCTCGGCAAGTATCTTTCACCCATTGAGCCATTGCACCAGTCCCAACTCACTTCCTTTTAGAGGTGGGCACTGCCACCATGGAGGCAAGCATGCCTAAGCTGTTGCAGTTGTTGGCAGAGGTAAGTTCCTAGGCAGAGGGGCTTCAGAGGGCCTAGATGTAGCCTTGGACTGGGAAAGGCCGGGAACAGCATTGTCCTGGTTTTGTTTCTCTTGCAGTGTTTTTTAAATGAGTTTTTCCCCCTCCTTGGTGTGGTGCGATGCAGGTCCTAGTATCCTGAGCAGTGAGTGTGATGGGTGAATGTAGCATGTACTCCTCCAGCAAGAATTTCTTCACCCCATAAAGATCCCTACACCCTATCTCCCTACCCAAGGCAGCTATATTCTGATTTCCCTACTCAATGATTCATTCCTCTGCCTATGGCTTCTGTTACCTTGCCATGAAGGCCCAGGTGCACAGGACTCCCTCTACTGAAAGCCATGCTTAAGAACATTTCAAGGGCCAGGCACAGTGGTGCCCCCTTTAATCCCAGCAGAACTCTGTGTAAGTTTGGGACCAGCCTGGTCTACATAGAGAGTTCCAGGCCAACCTGAGTTACATATTGAGACTCTGTCTCAAACCCTCCCCTGCCAAAGTAAGAACTTTTGAAGCGATGTGGATATAGTTCAGTGGGTAATGTGCCTGCTGTACAAGCGTAAGGACCTAAGTTATCCAGAGTCTCCAGGGTTGCTCCTTGACTCGACATGATGAGACATCTGTGCACACATGGGCACACACTGGCATATAATACATACACACACACACACACACACACACACACACACACACACACACCTGGCATATAATAGACACACATGCACGCACGTTTAAGATTTAGGCAGATGTGGTGGCACATATCATGATTTTAGCAACTGAGGGAAGAAAATTGTGAGTTCAAGGCCAGCAAGGACTAAATAAGGCTTTCTACCAAAAACAAATTGAAAATTGTAAGTAGGCAAGGATATAGAGACAGTGCCTTCCTTGCGTGATCAAGGCCCTAGATTTGCTCCTCAACACCAAGAATAAATGTAATTCGTCACTGCACACAGCCGTCCTCACTGCCTGTCAGAGGAATAGACAGAGCCCGGGAACAATTTCTTCCCTGTGTTGAATGTGAGTACACAACGTCGGAGTGCATCTATGAGTGTCCCACCTCTGCTCCGTGGGGATTGTCCAGCCACAGAAAACTGGCCGTTGTTTGTTCTCTTGGCTGTGAGCCACAGCCTCGTGAAGGGCAGGACAGGCACATGAGCAGTAGCAGCTCTCAGGCTTCTGGAGCAGAAAGGAGCAGGAAGGCTTGAGCAGGCTTGAGAGGAGAGAGTTAACCAAGATTCCAGGGCGAAGCGTCCTGCTACCTCGTCTTTACTGGCAGGGAGCTCAAATGCCTTTTTCCTTTTGGGTTATTTTTGTTTTTGTTTTTTTGAAACGGGGACTCACTATGTAGCTCTGACTGTGTTGCAACTCACAACAGAGTTTTGAGCTCTTTTTAAAAAATATTTATAAATTTACTATGTGTATTGTGTTCTGTCTGCACACACATTATAGATGGTGTGAGCTACCATGTGGTGGTGGGAATTGAACTCAGGACCTCTGGAAGAGCAGTCAGTGCTCTTAACCTCTAAGTCATCTCTCGAGCCCCAAGTGTTGAATGAACTCTTGAGGCCTGGAACTCACCAAGATCCGCTGGCCTCTGCCTCCTAAGTGCTGGGATTAATTGCCATGTAGCATCACACCTGTCTTGCCTTCATTCTATTTCATTGGCCTCATCAGTTTGTGGTGCCAATTTTGAATAATTGAATGCGCTGTCATATGTCCCAAGTAACATTCTAGTGTATAGTCATGGGTGTGGCACGATTAATAAAAACCAAGAGACAATATTGGGTTTCAAGCTGAAGATCAGAAAAGCAAAGCAGCCAAGCTACTAGAAGAGTGAGCTCTAACAAGGCTCAGAGCAAAGGGGGGGGGAGTCCTGTCCTCAGTGTGACTGCAGGCTGCAATGCTCTCCACCAAACAGACTGCCCCAAGACTGCACTGAGCTCCTGCCTTACATCTCCCAAGTGCTGGGATCAAAGGTGTGAGCTCTGTTTCTCTTCCAGACTGATTCACTCTCATGTAGCCCAGGGTGGCCTTGAACTCACAGAGATCCATCTGCCTCTGTCTCCGGAGTGCCTGTCTTCTATGGCTAACTAACTAGTGGCTTAGATCTTAACTAGGTGTGTGGATAACTAGTGGCTTAGATCTTTACTAGGTGTGTGGATAACTAGTGGCTTAGCTCTGCACTCTGATCTTCAGGCGAGCTTTATCAGATCTTAAACAAAATATCACCACCCATGGGGACTTTTTATTTCTTTTGTTTTTCAATTTTTATTTATCCATTTTTTTTTCAAGACAGGGTTTCTCTCTGTAGCATTTGGGCCTGTCCTGGAGCTCACTCTGTAGACCAGACTGGCCTCAAACTCACAGAGATCCACCAGCCTCTGCCTCCCAAGTCCTGGAATTAAAGGCACGAGCCACCACTGCCCAGCTGTGTTTCAGTTTGTATTGTGTGTGTGTGTGTGTGTGTGTGTGTGTGTGTGTGTGTGTGTGTACATACCACATAGATAGATTCAGAGGACAACTTTTAGGAATTGGTTATCTCCTTCCATCATGCATGTTCCAGGCTTTCAAGTCAAGTGTTCTGTTGTGTTGTTTTTTCTCTTTTACTCTTTTTGGCTCTTTGGGGGCCTGGCACCTAGCTTCCAGTTAAGTACATGGAGGCTTTTTCTTTGTTATGAATGCCTGGCCTTAGCTTGGCTTGTTTCTTGCCAGCTCTACTTAAATTATCCCAATTACCTTTACCTTCTGGGCTTTTATCTTCCTTATTTTTGTATATCTTACTTTCTTTCTTATTCCGTGGCTGGCCAGGTGGCTGGGTGGCTGAGTGGCTGGGTGGCTGACTGAGTGGCTAGGTGGCTGGGTGGCTGCCCGGTTGGCCGGGTGGGTGGGTGGGTGGCTGGGTGGCTGCCCGGGTGGCTGGGTGGCTGGGTGGGTGGCTGGGTGGCTGGCTGGCTGGCTGGGTGGCTGGGTGGCTGGGTGGCCAGGTGGCTGGGTGGCCCTTGAATCCTCCTCCCCTTGTTCTCTCATTGCTCTCCTTGTTTCTCCTTCTGTTTATCCTCTCTGCCTGTCAGCCCCACCTATTGTTACTCCTGCCTCACTATTGGTTGTTCAGCTCTTTATTAGGACCACCAGGTGTTTTAGATGGGTAAGGAATCACAGCTTCACAGAGTTAAACAAATTTGGCATAAACAAAAGTCACATGCCTTAAGATAATATTCTACCACAGTGGTCTTACCCACTGAACCTTCTCACTGGCCTAGAAGCCTTTTTTATCACCAAATCCTGAGGAAGGAGTTAGAATTCTGTGCACAGACACATAACTTCATACATGGTGTCTGAGTAACTTAAGATGCAGAAGACGACAGTTTTTCCCTCCACAAAGTCTTGTCAGTGGTGACTACAGCCAGACACTGATTTTGGGATGCCTGTGGGATGAGTTGCATTCCCCACAGGACTCAGATCCAAGTGCTGACCCCAAAGCTTCAGACTATGACTCACTGGAAATCACACTGCTGAGACTGTAGTGAACTAAGATAAGGCCATGCTGGGGAGGTTGGCCCTGTCCCCTGCCTCAGCTCCTGCTGTCCTTAGAGGAAAGGACACACAGATGCACAGGATGGCCTGTGACAGCAGAGATCAGAGTGACACGTGTACAAGCCCTGGGACACCAAAGATTACTAACGAGCACCAGAGGCTGACAAGGTCTGCAGCAGGCCCTCTGCAAGCATTTAGGTGAAGCAGAGCTTTCCTGACAGCACGGTGTCTCCTTTGCATAACAGGAGAGAATAAATTTGTTTGAGCCCAGTTTATGGACTTGTGTTCCTGAAGCTGCAGGAAACACCTACAGGCCCGGTAAAGCCAAGCCTGGGCTAGTTTATGCAGGGTCTCATTTGGCTCTGCTAATCATGTCCATATGAAGATAAGGCTTTACTTAGGACATTTTTTGTGGATTTGTAGTTTGTCTGTCTGTCTGTCTGTTTGCTTGATTGCTTTTTGAGACAAGATTTCTCTGTGTAGTCCTGGCTGTCCTGGAACTCATGCTGTAGACCAGGCTGGCCTAGAACTCAGAGATCTATCTATCTCCTAAGATTCTGGGATTAAAGGCATGGGCCACCACAGCCTGGCTTCCAGAATCTTCTTTTTTGTTTTTGTTTTTGTTTTTCGAGACAGGGTTTCTCTGTAACTTTGGAGCCTGTCCTGGAACTCACTTTGTAGACTAGGCTGGTCTCAAACTCACAAAGATCCACCTGCCTCTGCCTCCCAAGTTCTGGGATCAAAGGCGTGTGCCACCACTGCCCAGCTTCCAGGATTTTCTTTTATGGTCTGTCCTAGTCAGGGTTTCTATTGCTGTGATAAAACACTATGACTAAAACCAAGTTGAGGAGGAAAGGATGTATGTGATTTATACTTCCGAATCACTGTTCATCACTGAAGGAAGTCAGAACAGGAACTCAAACAGGGCAGGAACCTGGAGGCAGGAGCTGATGCAGAGGCCAGGGAGGATGCTGCGTCCTGGCTTCTCATGGTTTTCTCAGCCAGCTTTTTTATATAACCCAGGACCACCAGCCCAGGGGTCACCCCATCCAAAAGCTGGGTTTCCCCCATAAAGCACTAATTAAGAAAATGCCCTACAGGCTTGTCTGTAGCCTGATCTTGTGAAGACATTTTCTCAATTGCAGCTCCCTCCACTCTGATGACTCTACTTTGTGTCTAGTTGAAATAAAACTGGCCAGTGCTTCTAACCCTTCTCAGTGTGACACACAAGTCAAAAACCTAACCTTTCCTTGTTCATCCACAAGATCAAGCATTAATATAAACATCACAAAATAAAACATTTTACTAACTTAAAAAGTCCCCAAGTCTTACAAATTCAAACACTAAGAGTTCAGCGTGATGCTGGAGCGTTAGCTCGGTGGTTAAGAGCACAGGCTGCTCTTACGGAGTTCCATTCTCAGCACCCAATTGGGCAGCTGACAACTGCCTGTGACTCCAGCTTCCTGGGATCTGATACCTCTGGCCCCAGAGGGCACCAGCACTAACATATATGTACAGATGTATTCACAGATATACACATGCATAACGCATAATTAAAATAAATCTTACAAAGAGAGTTCAGCCTGTTCTAAAATCCAAAGCCTCTTTTAAAATCCTGTAACCATGTCTGGCTGGTTGGGGCATACAGGATCTGAGCAGCAGATTGCCAAGAAAACACATTTCTCCTTTTCAGTACACTCCACAGTTCCCAAACTTGCCCCATGGCAGGAAAGTTGGTTGAAGGCACTAATAGGTTTTTCTGCCCCCAAATAAGAAGTTTCTCTGCCGATGCAGTAAACCAGGTCAAGCCAAACTGAAAAATTAGCAGGTTTATTTGAGCAAAGCAACTCCCAGATGAGTTCTTTGGTCCCAGAGATCAAGGCTGGAGAAGTTTCACCCCCGAAATAAAGCAGGGAGACTATAGGTTGTAGGCAGGGGGTGATGGCGTGTTCACCACAAGCTGATTTTGTGCCCAAGCATGGTCAGGAGCAGGGGTTTGGGCTGCTGTCAGCAAGGGGAGGAAGTTGCAATAATTGCCAAGAATTTGGAACTGAGTGACTGGAGAGAGGGCTCAATAGTTAAGAATGCTGGCTGCTCTTCCAGAGGATCAGGGTTCAATTCCCAGAGCCCACATGGGAGCTCTCAACTGTCTGTAACTCTACAAAACACTGGCCAATGCTTATAAAATAAAAATAAATTGTTTTTTAAAGAAGGATGCAGATCTGAGCTTTTGGCACCTTTCCTTTGTTCAGAGACTCTGAGTGGGCAGGGTTTGGAGAGGGAGAGGATTGGGAGTTTCTGGATAGTGCAGAGGTGAGCTGGAGGCTCCTACTGAACAGATATTTCTGACCCTTCCTAGGGCCTGTGAGGCAAGCTGCCCTAGGGCTTGAGCACCAAGGACACCCAGGCAGTTGCTGTCCTGCCACAAGTAGGGAGGTTTCAAGAAGCAGAAGAGATGAGGAGTGCGTATACTTTGGCACCCATGACCTCTCACCCCACAGGCTTTCCGGAGATCTTATATGAAATACTCCCCAATCTGAACACAGGAAAAGCTACAGACGGATGGCAGAAGGAAAAAGTGCTTGTTTTCATCAATGGTCCTTTACTGGAAGCTTTCTTGTACTTTTCCCCTAAGCTGGCAATCAAAAAAAAAAAAAAAAAAACATTTGTCTCCAAGTACCAGCTAAGCAGGTCAGCAAGGGCTATCAGTTGGCTGGTCTATTGTTAAGTAAACAGTAAACTTCAGAGTGTGCTCTGTAGCCAGGAACAGTCCACACCCACCCACTCCCTTAAGTGCGCCCTTGATCTTGGACAAAGTATCTGGCTGAAACCCAGTAACCACAGTGACCACCATAGTCCTCCAGAATCTGTCTGTGTGCACAAACCTAGGTACAGCTTTGGAGTAGAGTGATGGACCAGAACTCACTGAGAAAAGCTTTCACCAGCTCCTGACTGGCTGCTGCATTGCCTAAAAGTTTGAATTGAATGATGGCGCTTTCTAGCTTGCCCTAACTGGTGAGCCGCAGCAACAGCATAGGAGACAATGCCTAAGAGTTATGGAGTAGGACCCGGCAGTCCCCACCAGGAGCACCTGGGGTCTACCTCTGGATGGGCCAGTCGCCCATGCTGTGTGAGAGGCTGGCACCAAACTTGCCACAGGCTTCCTCAGCAGACGGGGCTTGACTATATGTGACATGTCCATCTCACAGGCTCCTGTCTGTCACCTGTGATGTGGGCTTCACTCATAGTCTAGGGCAGATCAGAAGGGTGGCCCTTGTGCTCCAGAGTTGTCACCTGGGGGACCCGGAGAGCGAGAAGATGCAGCCAGCCTGAAACCAGAAGAGGCTCTTAGCCAACTTGGTGTCACAGATGTGAGGTAGAATAGAGGTGACCAGGCTCCCCTGGCGTTTCACTGTTGCCTTTGCTTCCCAGGGGTTTTCCCCAGGTGTCCTGGCCTGGCCACCATGCTGTCCATTGCCAGAAGGGGAATCTCCAGTCATAATGGAGGGGAGGCTGGGTGCTGCAGAAAACTGGGCTGGCCCCTCCGACCCAGAGTGTAAGAGCTGGGGTGAAATCAGAGGAGGTGGGGCTGGAAGGCTATCAATCACAGGCCACACATCCAATCAGCCTGGTGTAGAAAAGCATTGGCAAGCCCAGACTCAGGTTAAGAGAAATGACAGTTTTGTTCTAGGATTAAAACAACAGCTTACAGTGACTTAGCTGTCAAGATGGCTCACTGGCTAAGGGTGCTTGCTGTAAAGCCTTGGGACCTGAGTTTGATCCCCAGGACCCATCGTGGGAAGATAGGACCAACTCTCACAAGCTTTCCTCTGACTTCCATATGCAGAATGTGATTTTTAAAGGTGGGAGGGTGGTTGTAGTTAACAGCAGGCTTTGAAATCGAGCAGGTCTAGAACAGACCCAGCTCACGTCCTCTCGGCCTTGGGAATTCTGCACTTGCCACTGGAGGGAGGGGGTCACTAACAGTACTTTTGCCTGAAATCTACATGCCTGGGAAGTAGGCAGGTAGATCGTGGAATGAAGGGGCTGAACATGTGTGGCAGGGCTGTAAATGGACGGGGCAGGGTTGAGCATTTTACTAGAAAACTCATCTTTTCCTTAAACTGTACCACAAATACTTCTACCACATAGAAATTTCTCAGAAATGTAATCTAAATGGATATATCGCATGACAGGCTTTAATTGACTGAACCATTTTCTTTCTTTTTTACTTTTTTGTTAATTAATTAATTTTTTGCCAGCCTGATCAGTTTACCCTCCCTTGCTCCTCCTCTCCTCCCTGCACCCCCCTCCCACTCTTCCTCCTAATCTTATTGCAACTTGATATGCCATGGCTGGCTGATATTTCTGAATCGTTTTCTTACCAACTTTGTTAGATTGTTCACAACCGTAATTAAACTTCTGTGATTGGGTGGGGGTGAGGAGGCTGGAGAGGTGGCCCAGCACTTAAACGGCACTCTCGCTGAGGACTGCACGGCCGAACACAACCATCTGTAACTCCAGCCCCACGTCCTCAGCACAGAGGGTGCACACACACATTGCAGTCAGAACACTCATGCATATAATATGAAAGTAAATGTTTTTTAAGATAAGATGTGGTGTTGGACACATTTACGCCTCTTCCTCGGAAGGTCGGCTAGGACCTCTGTGCTGGGTCTTGCTTGGCTTATGACCAGAGAATCCCTTCTTGTTCTGAGTGTGGGTTTGCCTGCACCTCATGTTGTCCCCAGGCCTCGGGAGCTCTACTGTCTGATCTGTTTGGATGCTTTCTGTTGCGACTACAGTTCCTTCTCTCTGCTTTTGGTTGTACTCTGCTCAGTGAATTGTCTGACTGTACTAAAACTGCATAAAATTCACAAAGCCTTTGGTGCAGCAAATGCAGGCATGTGACTGGACCACCGTCCATCCACCTCCACAGTTTGCTCAACGCCCTCCCTCGTTCCTACCCCTGTGACCCATGTCTGCCTTGATGAATTCAGCTACTGAAAGACCCTATCATTTAAAAAAGAAAGAAAGAAAAAGAAATAGTAATAACATTTTTAAAAGACCCTATCATGGAGTGCCTCACAACTCTGTGCCTCTCAAGGCATATACTTTTGGGTCAGATGGTCATTGTGTTGTAGGAACTTTTTCCAGGAAGACATAACCAAGCATCTACCTGCTCCAAATAGCACCTGATAACAAATAAAAGTACAATTCCACCAAAACCCAGTTTGGAGAACCAAAGAGTTTATTGGGCTTACTTACAGATTATGTATGAGGGGCTACTTACATGAACTCCATAGCGATCATAGTACCGGTTTAGCCCCAGTGTGGACAATGAGTTCCCATAGCAATATAGATAGACCCCCTGCCTTCAGTTAACCTTCTACTGTCTCTAGACCACCTGCGGCGGAGGGGGGGGGTGTCAGCAGCCAACAAGCCTGGTCTTGGGGGATCTCTTGCAAACAATAACAGCTTTTCTGGTAAAGATGGTAACTGTCACACTCAGAAGATAGTGTCTTACAACACATTGCAGTTCTGGAGGTGTGGGGTCGCAGGGTATGGCTCCAAGCTGGGTTGAAGCAGAGAACCTCCTCCTTTGAGTCCACAATTATTTTCCTTTGGTGTGTGTGGTTGGCAGGTACCTCCACAGCAGCATGAAAGAGAAATGGGGAAAGACCTCCCGTCTAGTGAGATCCAGAGGCTACAGGAACAGAATGCAGGTCTGCGGAATGCTGTTGCACAGATGAGGAGAGAGATGGAGATGCTGAGTGGCCATGTCCCTTCTGCTCCCCCAGAAGAGCGCCCAGATACAAACCTTGGTGCCAAGGCTGGAGGAGATGCAGGCCCCCCAGGTGAGCAGTTAGAGGTGGAGAGGAGGAGTAATGAGGGCTGGGTGATGGGGAGTAGGAGCAGGACCCCTAGACAGGCTTCTCATTACAGCCTCACACTAACACACCCTCTAGTAGACCTCTGCAAAGCAGGATGGTTGCTTGTCCTCCAAGAGAGAAGCTTACGTTTCGTTTCATACTGAAGAATGTTTCTTTGGTGACATAGAGAAAAAAGTGCACATATTTGACAAACCTGGCAAGCCAGACGACTGGGCAGAATGAGGCGCTGGCAGCAGGGCTGCAGGACAGGCCTTCTCAAGAGGGGCATCCCGCAGCAGATCTGAGCTGCTGTGCCCTGTTCTTAGAGGCACCATGGCTGCTTCTAAGGGTCTGATCCCTGATGTGGGAGTTGTTTCATCCATGCACAAAGCCTGTGGGAGGCAGACAAGTTCTCACTCCAAGTGTCAGACTTTCCTGAAGACATGGAGGCTAGGCTGAAAAGTGGAGGTAGATCCTGAGTGTTGAGGAGAGAGGTCCGGGAAGAGCAGAGCCTTCCAGTGGTATAAGTGTGCCGCTGAGTGTGTGTCGTGTTCCCTGGCAGATCATGTGCTGGCTCTCGAAGCAGAAATGCAAACCCTAAAGCATAAACTGAGAGCACTGGAAGAGCAGCGAGGAGCTGTCGAGGGGACGGCGAAGGCACCCTTGCCCGCTGCTGACCCACACCCACACCCTGGCGCCTGCAGCTCTGAAGAAGGAGCTGGTGAGAACCCCTGGCTACCTGAACCTTATGCCCTGTCCTAAATGTAATCCCTGAGGCAAGTCTCCCTCATGCATGCATAGCTCCAAAGTGTTCATCATCAGACACGCTGCCTCCAGAACCAGGAGTCCCCTGGACGTCCCCAGTGTTAGGTGGGAGTTCTGCTTTCTCATGTAAGTGGGATTATGCGGTACATGTGCATTTGTCTGTTGTCTTTTGGCCTAAATTGTGTTTTAGTGGACAGTGCCAGACTTCACAGTGCTTAAGCCATTGGCCCCCCATCAGCAGTTTGCAGGACAGCCCCTCAGTGTACATAACCTTTTTCCCTGGTTAGCAATCCTAGAGGCTGAGTGGCAGGCACATCCTGTTACGGTGTGAATTTGTAGTCTCCAGTGCACTGGTGAGCACGAACATCTTCCCTGGGCTTCTGGAATCCTTGTCTGCCCGGCAGCCACAGAGAATGTATTAATTATTTTTCTGTTGCTGTGACAAAAGCATCATGAATTAGGCAATTTATAGAACATAAAGACAGGGCTAAGGCAATAGACAGGCATGGCGACTGGAAAAGGGTGCTGAGAACTCACCTCTCAAACCACAGCACAAAGCACTGGAGGGTGAACTGAAAATGGTGTGGCGTTTTTGGCTTCCAGCAACATGCCTCCTCCAACAAGGCCATGTATCCTAAACCTCCCTAAACAATGCCACCGACTGGGGACCACGCATTCAAACATCTGAGCCCATGAGGGACATTATCATTCAAACCTCTACAGACTTAAGTAGATGATGGTGGCCACTCGTGGCCTCTGAGAGACCCTGGAGTTCTGAGCAGCAGTCCACTGCCAAGCCCCAGACTTCTGTCCCTGGGCCCCTCAGGGCTTTCCACAGATTTCTATCCACAGGCCCTGCCCAGGAGTGTCTGTCGCTGGTGCAGAGCTGATGTAGGGAGGGAGCAGGAGCACAGAAGACAGGCACCTTTTCTGGAGCAGGCTTGCCTTGGCCTTGTTTGCATTCTCCAGTGTGAAGGAGTGTGGGGGGGGTGTGTGTGGGGTGTGTGTGTGGGTGTGTGTGTGGGGAGGTGTGGGGGGGTGTGTGGGGGTGTGTGTGGGGTGTGTGTGTGGGGGTGTGGGGTGTGTGTGGGGGTGGGGGGGTGTGTGTGGGGGTGTGTGTGGGGGGTGTATGTGTGTGGGGTGTGTGTGGGGTGTGTGTGTGGGGGGTGTGGGGGTGTGTGGGGGGATGTGGGGGGTGTGTGTGGGGGTGTGTGTGTGTGGGGGTGTGTGTGTGGGGGGGTATGTGTGTGTGGGGGTTGGGGGGGGTGGGAGGGGTGGGTGTGTGTGTGTGTGTGGGTGTGTGTGGGGGGTGTGTGTGGGGGGTGTGGGGTGTGTGTGTGGGGGTGTGTGTGTGTGGGGGTGTGTGTGGGTGTGTGTGTGGGGGGGTGCAGTGTGCACTCCCCTTGTCCCTGAGGGAGGAAGGGTGGGCTCCATCCAGGGTCCCCACCCCTCACCTCCCCAAGTGTTCTGTGTGCTAGGTTGTGATTAGTGAGGAAACAGGGTGGGATGCACTCTATGTTCTGTCACACCATCCTTTCCTGGGAAGGAACCCAGGAACTGGTGCAGCTTCCTGGTGGCTGCAGTGCCTGGCTTGCCGGTGTTTTATGGAGAACTGCCAGATCTGCGGTCAGAAGCAAGTCAGGCTTGTCATTTCATTTCCTTTTTTGTAATGATCAGGTCATAGTTTGGAGCCAGGGTTACTCTGGCCTTAGAGATATGAGTGACCAGACAATTAAACACTTTATAGAATTCTTTGAAATCCCCAGGGCCCAGAGTTTTCCTTGTGGGAAGATTTGAAATTTAATTTATTTATTTGTTGTTAAGGGGCTGTTCATATATATTGGGGTTTTGTTGTTGTTTTTGTTTGTTTGTTTGTTTGGTGTTTTTTTGTTGTTGTTGGGTTTTTTTTTTTTTTTTTTTTTTTTTTTTAGACAGAGTTTCTCTGTAGCCCTGGCTGACCTGAAATTCACTCTGTAGATCAGGTTGGGCTCACACTCAGATCCACCTGCCTCTGCCTCCTGAGCCGGGACTAAAGGTGTGCACATATTTTCTTTTTATGTATACTTGTTACATTGTACTAAGTATCAATTTCCTCAGGTTTTCAAACCTCTGGGATGAAATTCCTGATCCTATCAGTTTTGCACATTTGCGTCTCTGAGGTGGTGGTGGTCCTCCTGCCTCAGCTTCCTGAGTAGCTGAGACTGCAGCTGTATTCCCGCACCATCCATCCCGAATCCTAAATGTCCATAGGTGTCTCCCCATGCATCACATAGGACATTTGTTTCTGTTCTCTTTTACTATTTGTTTTTTCATGAGACAGGGTTTCTCTGTGTAACAGTCCTGGCTGTCCTGGCACTCACTGTGTAGACCAGGCTGACCTTGAACTCACAGAGATCTGCTTACCTCTGCCTCCGGAATGCTGGGATTAAAGGTGTGCGCCACCATGCCTGTCATCTTTTATTCTTTCTTGATGTCATACCACAGAGTTTATAGTTATTTATTTCTTCACTTATTACCTTTACAAAAGCCAGTCATTGGTTTTGTAATGTTAGTTTATGTTCCCTTAGTATTTAATATTAATTTTATTCTGTCCTTCCTTCTAGATTCACACATTGATCTTTTATTTCTAAGATATGTACCTAATGCAGTAAATGTTTTTCTCTCTTTTTATACAGTGCTAGAAATGGAACCTAGTGCCTGGCACACACTGGCCAGCTCTCTGTCTCTGAGCTCTAGCCATAGCCACTTTGGTTTTTAGTGGTGGTGTTTTGTTTTTTTCGGTTTTGTTTGTTTGTTTTTTGTTTTGTTTTACATGTTCGGGTGTTTTGCCTACATGTGTGCCTGGTGACTGCAGAGGCTTAAAAGGGCATCAGAGTCCCAGGAAATGAGGTCACAGATGATTCTGAGCTGCCACATGGCCGCTGGGAACCAAACCCTCATCCTCTGGAAGAACAGCAAGTACTCTTTTTGCTTATTTGTTTTAAGACAAGGTGTCTCTGTGTAACTCTGTAGACCAGGCTTGCCTTGAACTCACAGAGATCTGCCTGCCTCTGCCTCCCGAGTGCTGGGATTAAAGGTGTGAGCCACACCACCACTACTGCCCGGCTTGCAGCAAGTACTCTTAACTCCTGAGGCATCTCTCCTGTTGCCCCTGCCCCCACAGCCAGTTATTTTTTTTTTAATTATTTTTACATTCCAATCCCAGTTCCTCTTCTCTCTTCTTTGTCCTCCCCCACCCCCAATCCATTCCTCAGAGAGGGAAAACACCTCCCTTGGGAAATCACCTGTTGGCCTTGAACTCATGCTGCAGACTCTGGAGTAAGTTGTGAACCAGAACAGCTTTACATACATTCCTTAAAGTTGTTTTCACCATTCTGCTCAAAATATGCAAGCTTTTTCCCCCCCTTAATTTCCAAATAAATGATTCTGTATTTAAGTAGGAAAACTGATCTGACATGGTAAGGCTAGGTTTCATCCTATAGTCCTGCTCTCTCTCCATAAGGTTGCACTAAATAGTTGGTGCATCTCTGGTCTTTCTAGGGACCCAACCCTTTGATTCAGGGATGAACATACTTACCTCAAGGTCAGTTAGAAGCTTCAGTAGGCCTCTGTGGGCAGGAAGGCTCAATCCCCAGGGAGAGACTGTTTTTGCTCCTGAGATCAGAGCTGACAGCACCTGTTCTTATCTGCAGGGGCAGCTTTGACAGACCAGGTATCCATTGCATTAGCGCTCAGAAAACTTGGAGACAGAGTGCATCTCTTGAACTTGCTGGTGACACAGCTCAAAAAGAAGGTGAGATTAGCCCTTAACACTCAAGGTTGTGCAAGCATTCCTACTGAAGAACCAGTTCAGATTTGGACACAGGTGCAGGCCCTGAGAGGTGCCAGGTGTGACCTCATTGACCTTGGGTGTTTTGGGTGACTTCCCAAGCTCTCTTCTTCAGAACAAAGGACTGTGCTGTAGAGCACCTGGTTTATCTCATGTGTGGCTATGAATTATTCACAGGGAAGCCTGATATGGTGGTAGGTGTGTGTCTGTAGTCCCAGCACTCAGGAGGATCAAGAATCCCAGGTCACCCATGGCTACAGAGAGAGTTGGAGGCCAGTCTGGGAGATCCTATCTCAAAACAGTAGCAACAACAACAAATGCACACACACACACACACACACACACACACACCATACACACCTACTCACACATGAACACTTATTGACACACACACATTTCAATGCTGTAGACAAGAAATAAGAATTTTACTTACAGCATTTTAATTTCACTTTGATAACTAGAGACAGTTGGAATAAACTGGGTAAAATATTTACCTCCAGTCAGGTATGATGGGTGACACATGTCTTTAGTCCTAGCACTTGGGAGGTAGCCAGAGGCAGATCTCTGTGAGTTTCAGGCCAGCCTGGTCTACAGAGTGAGTTCCACACCAGTCAGAGCTACATAGTGAGATGCTGTCTAAATAAAAACAGGTTTGCCTTCAAGTAGTTTCCATTTTTTATTTAACAGTGTCTGATTACCTAATGGTCCCTTCTTCTGTGTGTACAAGATACTCACAAAAGTCAGCTGTAGGCATCCCTGGAAGTAGAATCATTCTTTTAATTCCCTTCACCTAGACTGGGGGGCCAGAATAGGAAGAAGCATGTTTCCAGTCTGCCTTGTTCCCCTCCTACCTGGCCCTGTGGCCTGTAACTGTAACTAACTCCTCTTCCTGAGCCTCATTTCCACCATGGCCAGTTTCTCTCGCTGTCCTTGATTTTTTAAGGCAGTTAGTTTCTCTTGTAGCCCAAACTGACCTCACCCTAGCTGAGGACAACCTTGCATTTCTGATCTTTCTTCCTCTGTTTCCATGTACCACTACACCCAGATTATGCGATGCTGGCAACTGAGCTGCATTCCCAGCCTACCTCTGCCTTTTGTAGCTTCCCCCTCAAGCTCACTTCCCTCTCATCTCCTTCTGCAAAAACCCCTCCCCATTCGTTTGGTCTTTTGAGATGGTCTCACTACAGAACCTTGGCTGTCCTGGAACTCGCTTTGTAGACCAGGCTGGCGTTGAACTCTCTGGGATCCACCTACGTTTACCTCCCAAGTGCTAGGACTAAAGGCATTTGTCACCTGTCACCTTGCCCAGCCTGACATCTGCTGTTTTGATAGAAAGGATTTCCTAGTCACCAGCAAAGCAGTGTTCTAGAGGCAGTTGTGTCTCCCTGGGAACTAGGGCTCAGGATAGGATTGTAACCTACTTTCATTCACAAATTCTCCGCAGTGAGC
This sequence comes from Cricetiscus sungorus, assembly GCA_030556225.1. Lineage (NCBI taxonomy): Eukaryota > Metazoa > Chordata > Mammalia > Rodentia > Cricetidae > Cricetiscus > Cricetiscus sungorus. The sequence goes on along the minus strand of JANBXA010000069.1, from coordinate 95,556,100 downwards.
CTTCGTGTCTAGCATGGACTGCACAGAAGTGAAACAAACAGGGCTGGTTTGCAGATCACTGTGTCCAGTCAGAGATGGAACCAGCCATTGCCCTTGCCCCACCCCTGCACCTCCTGTCCCTCCTAGGGCACCCCCCCCTTCCTAACACTGCCTTCTGAACTGATTGCCTAGCTGTGGCAGAAACCCCTGGAGTCGGTCACTGTCCAGCATGAGCTCCCCAGTGATGTGGACCAGGTGCACCTGGAGGTTTTGGAGCTGCAGAAGCAGATGGCTGAGCTAAGGAAGCATCTCAAGGTGGCCTGGGCCCAAGGAGAGATACAGAGAGAGGTGCGTGCTGGACATGCATGAATGCCACCATTTTCTCCCACCCTAGCATGTCACATGCTTGCTATCACATGTCTGGATTCCGGACCTGTGAGGTCAGATGCTGGTGTCCAGAGGTGACTCCCCAGACACCTCCTCTTTTTATCCACTGTTTTCCTCTGTGAGCTTGCTCTAGTTCTTTCTTTGGCTGGTCGTACTATGGCTGGAATGGGGTCCATGCCCTGTTTGATTGAAAAGTCTTCCTTAGGAAACACACTGCAGAGAATACATATCTCTCCTGGGTTGACAGCTAAGAGAGCTCTGTACACAGACCCGACCTGCCTGTGGGAGGAAGGGCCACCGAGCACTTGACTCTGGTCAACACTGTGGCCAGGGCTGGCACAAAGTCCATCAAACCCTGGGACAGAAGCCTTGCTTCCCACTTAAGGCCCCAGTGGGATCATGGATAGGAAGGGTGACAGCTCTGTTTCCTCTGCTGTGTCCCTGAGGCTCTGTCAGTCCTGCAGGAACCTGGGGTGATGTGTGCTGACTTATGATGACCTTCTGCCCCTGCACTGACCTGCTGTGATCTGCAGTGAGTGACCTGTGATATGACTCCCTGCCAGTTGACTTGCAGTGAGAATAGTGACTTATAGTCACCTTTGGCTATCTGTTCTGACCTATAATGGCTCATGGCCACCTGTAGGTGCCAATGGTGACCTGTTAATCACCAGAGGTTGTAGGCACTCAGCTGAGAAGTTGACGATAGTATGTACCATATTACAAGTACAGGAGCATAGCCAACGGCCTCTGGCATGGGCTATGTCTAAGAACAAGCAGAAAAAGAAACAGGGCAGGGTTGGGGACTGAGGGAGCCTGAGGTTCCAGCAAGAGACTGAACTTGCCAATATTGAAGAAATGAGCAGAACTTGTTCCCAAGGGTTTCTGCACCTAAGCCCTCCCCAGGCCCCCAGACCTCCCCACAATCCAGCAGTCCAGGGGAAACAGGTAGGTCAGCACCAAATATATATGCTAAATTTTAAATAGTGGAAGACTAGACCTCACCAGTCACATACATAACACACAATTTTCAGGTTCCTGATGGGCCTTAGTACCACTGTGAGGTCATTCTCTGGATGAAGCTCAGGCCCTCTTCTGAACGAGGCCCCAAGGCGGCAACCACTACCCAGCAGCACGTCCCCCACCTGAACCACGCGTTAGGTGTGCAGGAGAGGCCAGGAAGCTAGTGCTTCCAAGGGAAGCTGGAGCCATGCTCAGTGCTGTCCTCGGCTATCTAACCTTAGTGATATGTAGAGAAATAGTTGAGACTTACACATGCCCATTCCCCACTGTCCTGAGGCCTTGCGGCCACCAGCACCCCTGTCCAAAGGTTGCTCCAGAATCGTCCTGCTCTCTCCCCACGATCAGGGCTCCTTGAACAATCTCAGTTTCAAATGGATGTATTAGAAGGGTACAGATGCCAGCTGTGAGGGGCTCCAACTGACCATCCCAGCCAGGAAAGACTACAATCCACCAAGTTCATAGGAAATCCTGAAGTGATGTGGGCCAGGTGAACAGATACATGAAGAAATGGAGGCCAGAAAGGTACTTGCTGCCAAGCCTGAGGACCCAGATCAACCTCTTCGACCTCCATGGTGAAAGGAGAGAGCCAACGTGTACAGGTTGTCCTCCTGAGCATGCACACCAAGACATGCACAACAGCCAGACAGACAGACATAACAACATAATTTAAAACAAGAAAATGTGTAGTGACACCCCCATCAGAACACTAGTGAGTAGACGTGACAGTGACAGACAAGGCAGTTGAATGTAGGTGTGGGACTCAAGGCAGAAGCTTGCTGAGCCAAGGTACCCTAGTCTCTATCACAGTGCCTCTCCCACAACCAGGTGACCTTGATTGCAAGGTGAAAAAGTTCTTTCATTGTCGAAACCTAAGGACACCAGCTCGGCCAACTTCAGCACCAGGACACACCCAAGACTCACTTTTAGCGTCTCACAAAGCACAAAGCCCAAGCCAAAGGAAGAGGTGGCCTCAGAACCAGTGGAAGGACATCTACAGATTAGCCCTTCTGAACACCTCAGATGTCAGTGTCAAAAATATAAGTGGAGCCTGGAGGAAGCTTCCAACTATAGGCAAGGACATCAGCACATTCATACTCGGGGGTCCTGGGTGCTGGAAAAGGCTCTAGTTTGGAGGGATGTGCTTGGGAGGCCAGGTGAGGTCACCAGGAGCAGCAGTGTGCCACAGTCGTTGTGGAATGGCAGGACTGCAGCATCTAGGCAGGAAAGCATGCTGTCCCCACTCACTCTCCAGGGACTGAGGAAGAGGCATATGTGTAGAGAGGTGGGCAGTGAGCAGGACAGGAGTCTGAGACAGCATCTCCAATTCACCTTTCACCTTCTGTCAAAGGTCAGTCCAGCTGGCAGTGGTGGCACACACCTTTAACTCCATCACCAGAGGCAGATAGATCTCTGAGTTTGAGGCCAGCCTGGTCTACAGAGAGAGTTCCAGGACAGTGTTTGAAGTGATAGGAATCTCCTCTGAGGCTAAGGTAGAGCCTCCCTCCAGGTCAGCCACCTCTCTTAAGACCTGAGTTCCTTAGTATTCTAAGGCCACTTGAGATGTGGGATGCTTGGGCCTGTAGTGCTGTAAGGCCAGCACTCTCTGAGTATTGTGTGTGTGCCTGTCTTGGTTCTGTAGGTCCATGGGACCTTGTTTGACCCAGAGTTCCTGCCTCTGCTGTGTCTTTCTGTGAGCCATTCCATCCCTTTTGCCTGCAGCATATGCCAGAAGCACCTGGATGCAGTCACCTACAGGTGCAATCACCCACATACTCCAGGCTACCTGGGGAACAGTACCACCCGGAGGGCACAAGCACATGCCAGCTCTGGCAAGGACAGGGAGCCAGTGCAGGGCATGCAGGATGTTCCAGGGCATGGAGCTCTAGCTCTCAGAATAGCAGCAGTGCCATGGCTTCTCAAAACTGTCAAGAAGAGGTGGGCCGTGCCAGGACCTGGCCTCCCCCATGCCCCTGCTCTCATGCAGACAGCCACTTACATTGTGACTGTATTTCTGCAGTGTGGGGTTGGTCCCAAGTCCAGGCTGGGCTGAGTGAGGGGCACATGGTGCTTCCAGGGGTTCATGTCTGCTTGACCCTGGCATAATGCTCCTCCTCCCAGAAGCCTTTGCTTTCTCCTGTACTTTCTCAGGGAAGGGAGACCACAGCCGACCCACAGGGTGGTAAGAGGACTCTAACAGGCAGGTGGTGAGGGGGTGAGCCAGAGGGGAGGTGAAAGAAGGGGAGAAGGGGGGGGCAACAGGGAAGGACATTAGGATGATCCAGTCAGCACAGGTCAGCGGGCAGCAGAGCGGGCCATAGCAGTGAGAAATGGCTTGGTCACAGGGCTCTGTGTCTACACAGGACCCAGGCTTCCCAGGCTGGGGTACTGCTAGAGGCTGATGGGAGGCAGGCCTTCCTTTCTTCCGGAGCAAAGCCAAACACAGATGAGTGTGAAAGACACAGAGCTCGCTCTGCAGGGGCTCATGGGGAAAAGGGAAGTTCTGGACTTCACAGGACTTGAGTAGAGAAGCAGAGATGATGCACCCCTCCCCCATTCCTGGGACAGAAACAACTCACTGAGGCCTGCCTGGTGCTGTTCCCAACCCCCATCCCAGTTAAAGCGTGGGGGAATAATCATTCTCTCACCAGGGAGCCCCCCCCCAGCCGTGGTGATTCTGAGAGGGCAGGTGAGCAACAATGGGCTACCCCACCAAATCCCAGCCTGCATGGTGTCCAGAGGCTCTCTGAAGTGGCCCTCGGGGCTGTCTCTTGCCAGCCTGCATGGTGTCCAGAGGCTCTCTGAAGTGGCCCTCGGGGCTGTCTCTTGCCAGCCTGCATGGTGTCCAGAGGCTCTCTGAAGTGGCCCTCGGGGCTGTCTCTTGCCAGCCTGCATGGTGTCCAGAGGCTCTCTGAAGTGGCCCTCGGGGCTGTCTCCTGTTTACAGGGCCTGACTGACTGGAGACCCACGGTCACAGCAGACCAGACAGAGTTCACTAGTCTCCTGCAGGAAGGGGCACAGCCTCCACAGACCCTATCTGTGCCATATCTTCAAAAGAAGCTAAAGAACGCAGCTAGAAAAATACACAGCCTCAGCCTAGAGAGGGAGCAGCTCCTGGAAATGGGGAACAGACTCCGAGCAGAGCTGGGCCACCGTAAAGGTAAGTACCTCGGAAAGGTGGTGGGCCAGGCCACACTGGGGCGATGCCAATGGGGAGGGAAGGTGGTGCCATGTTCTGCCTGCCTGCCTGCCTGCCACAGGAGGCCAAGAGAAAGGAGCTTCCTGGCTTGCAGAGCCAGAAGGAGAGCCACAGGCTGGCTTCACAGAGGCCACTGGTGGTGGAGTGGAGCCAATCAGATGCCTTAGGCACAGAGCAGAGCTTCATCTCAGCACTGGGTGTCCCTTGACCCACTGCTCTGACCACATCTGGAAGAAACAGCCGTGGAGCAGCTGAGGTCCTGTGAGGCAAGCAATAGGGCAGTTCCAGGCCAGCCCACTGTGGGTGTCCCCAGATAGCACAGCATTGTCTACAGACACTCAGTTGATTACCGACAAGAAGCAAGTGATACTTGTCCCAGGATTTTTTCTCTGTTTGTTTTAAATGTGAAATAGCTGGGTATAGTGGTTTGTGCTTGTAATCCCAGCACTCAGGATCACAAATTCCAGGTCACCTGAGCTGTGGTGTAAGACCCTATCTTAAAAACAAATTAGGGCTGGAGAGGTGGCTAGGAGATCTCAATGCTCACTGCAGGGTCAAGGCCAAGACCAGCCAAGGAGCACAGGCTGGGAACATAAATATAAATATAAATATAAATATAAATATAAATATAAATATAAATATAAATATAAATATAAGGGGGCACAGCCCTGGGAACATAAATATAAATATAAATATAAATATAAATATAAATATAAATATAAATATAAATATGGGGTCCACAAATAGAACTTGTCACTACAGGCCATTTGGAGCCCCTTGTCCCTCTTACACTTTCCCCTCTGTCCAATGCTGTCTCTCCCCCAAACCAGAGCCCAGCAACAGTCCCTGCCTCTTAAAATGCTGTCTGTTACCTTCTGTAACATCTACCTCTGTTTGTTTGGAGATTTATTTATTTTTACGTGTATTAGTGTCTTGACTACATGTGTGTCTGTGTGAAGGTGTTGGATCCCCTGGAACTGGAGTTACAGACAGTTGTGAGCTGCCATGTGGGTGCTGGGAATTGAGCCTGGGTCCTCTGGAAGAGGAGCCAGTGCTCTTTCTTAACTGCTGAGCCATCTCTCCAGCCCCTTGATTTTGTTTTTTGAGACAAGGTCTCATATAGCTCAGGTTGACCTCAAGTCAAGAATGACTTGAGCCTGCCTCCCAGGTACCCACCGGTTACCAGCTTGAACTAACATACCCGATTTTCTGTTGGCTGAGGATCAAAGCCAGGGCTTCACACATGCTGGGCAAGCACCACACTAACTGAGAGACATCCCTAGACCTGCTACCTCATGTTTTAACCCAGCACAAGACAGACTAATGCGGGGACATTGTGAGTTCAAGACCAGACGGTGCTACAGAGTGAGACCCTTATATAAAAACTAAATCAAGGAATTGGAGCTCGATATTTAGAGCACTTTTTGCTCTTGCAGAGAACCTGGGTTTGGTTCTAGCCCCCACTTGGCGACTCACAATGATCTATAACTTTAGTTCTAGGATATCCAACACCCTCTTCTAACCCCATAGGCACCAGACATGTGTGTGCACACACCCAGGCAAACCACTCGTACACATAAACTAGACAAATACATCTAAGCGCGCACACACACACACACACACACACACAAGAAAACAAAAGTGAGTAACAGGAGCTAACCCACGTTTTGGTGGAAATGCCAGCACCTTTGCTTTCCTGTTGTGTGTATGTTCACTCTTTCTGGTCCATGTGCACACCGTGTTCATTTACACTCAACTCCCCTCATCCTCATGCTTAGACTTACAGGTACACAGTGCACACATAGCCTGCTTTTCTCCCAGCAGGGCAGGCTGTGCCTCTGGGGTCAACAGCAACCTGATTCCTAGAAGAGATGAAACAATGGCATCATTGATTTCTTCCTTCTTCCAGTGGCCTGTTGGTGGCGTCTGGGTTTCCTCTCGTCTGTCTCCCACAGACTGCTCTCTGCCCTCCTCTGTGAAGCTAAGAAGTGCTGGAAGAGACTTGCACAGCAGAGAATTAGAGTCCCCCTCTGACCACAGCCCCACAAAAAGTAAATATTCATTAGAAAATGGTGATAGGTAAAACGCCTCATTGTTTTACTGTGCATATCTTTATTTTTTGTGGGGTTTTCCCCATTTATATTTTATTCTATTATTGTACTTCTGGTTTATATGCTACTTATCAAACCCAGGGCCTTGTGCATGCCAGTTAAGTCCTCTGCCACTGAGCTACATCCCCAGCCTTGCTGATGAAAGTTTGATTCACCGTGAATGACTTGGGGAGAACCTACCTTGCTGGCGGCAGCTATTCCTGCCTATGACCCAGCACTCAGAAGGCCCAGGCAGGGGGATCATGAGCTCAAGACCGGCCACAGCCAAGAGTAGGGGAGGCCGTGACTGGGCCCAGTCCGCCTTCCCTGTGGTTGCAGTTGGTCTCTAGAGCTCATGTGCACACACTGTCAGCGCTGCGTGCTTAGTAATCACAGTGGCGCGCTCATCCAGTGGCCTGTTGCAGAGTCACATCAGCGGTGAAGAAACAGCTTTGGCATGCAGTTCACCTCAGGGCCCGACTGTGTGAACCGCTATAAACCCAGGGTCCTGCTGCTCTGCCTCTCCTGGGCCCTGGCAAGACCCAAATTTGCATTTCACCCTCTGAGGCTTTTCTTTTAACTGTTCTTTTAGCAAAAACTTGTGGGCAGAGCCTTCATCAGATCTCTGTGTCTGAAAGGGACTCTGGTTTAGCTGCTTTCTAGAACCGTGACTGAGCTGGAGCTAGAACTCTGGGTGTTTGCTTTTGTCTCACTGTGTAGTCCAGGCTGGGCCTAAATTTAAACTCCTTCTGCCTCAGGCCCCCGCCCCCCCCCCAATGTGCTGGAATCACAGATATGTAAGCCAAACCTGGTTTCTGCAGTCTTTTTTTTTTTTTTTTAAAGAGAAGTTTCTCACATCTCCCAGTCTGGTCTTGGCTCCTCCGTGAAGGGCCTGTTCTACAGAATACATAGTTTTGTTTTGACCTTTGCCTTAGGAACCAGGAAGATGGTTCAGTGGCTACATCTTGATGAGTAAGTGTGAGGACTGGAACTTGAATCCCCAAATTCTAGTGGATGTGGCAGTGAGAGACAGGAAATCCCCAGAACAAGCTGGCTAGGGAGGTTAGCTACACCACTGAGCTCTGGGTTTGGTTGAGAGATACTACCTCAGGGAATAAGGTCGAGGAGACATCAAGAATAATTTCTGGCATCACCCTTGGGCCTCATAGACCACATGCACACAGATACATGCATTTCCACACATGTATAACCTTTACACACATGAAATAAAACCATGTATACACACATGAAAAAATGAAAAAACACAAAATCCAACCCTTGTTGCTTTAAATGCTGCTTCCAGTTTCTTTCTCACCGTGTGTGTGTGTGTGTGTGTGTGTGTGTGTGTGTGTGTGTGTGTGTGTGTGTGTCCCTCTTTTACTTTGTAGGGGTTTCTGAAGTGGCTGTTGAAAGTCACTAGATTAGTTCTTAGAAGGCTGTCAGTTACCACCTCATCTTCATTCCTTCCTTTCTTTCTTTTTATTTTGCTGTTGTTGTTTGAGACAGGGTTTCACTGTGTAGCCCTGGATATCCCAGAGCTACTAGATCTGTAGACCAGGCTGGCCTTGAACTCACAGAGATCCCCCCGCCTCTGCTTCATGAGTTCCCTTGAGTCCATGTGATTGTTCTTTTCCTGGTTTCTTGGATGAGCGTCTGGCATTTGTCTTGATTCTTTCATGTTTAGCCACTGCGTGTTTGTTGTTAGTGTTTTGGTTTTTTGAGACTGGGTTTCTCTGTGTAGTCTTGGCTGTCCTAAAATTCTCCCTGTTTAAGCCAGGCTGGCCTCAAATTCAGGGATCAGACTGTCTTTGCCTCCCAAGTGCTGAGGTTAAAGGTATTTGCCACCACTCCCAGCTTGCCATTGCATGTTTTAAGGTGTAAATTCCCATGTGAATGTGGCTTTGAACATATCCCAGATATACAGGACACAGTTACCAAATAACTAATTTAAAGACAGCCCAACCTTGTGGGCTCAGGTTTCTACTTTACCCTTGAATTATCTAGAAGAAATTTTCAAAATTAGTTTTGGTTCTTGTTTGTTTGTTTTTGTTTTGTTTTTCGAGACAGGGTTTCCTTAGCGGTCCTAGAACTCACTGTGTAGACCAGGCTGACCTCAAACTCAACCAGCCTCTGGTTCCCAAGTGCTGGGATTGCATGCATGTACCACCGCACCCGGCTCACTTTTAATCTAATATGTTGGATTCTGTTTTTTATTTTCTGCTGTTGAACACCTGTATAAAATTTAGTGCTCTTTCTGAATTTGCGTCTGCAAACACACACAGTTTGCCTGCTGTGGTGTGTTAGCGGGTGTTAGCGCCTTCCCTGCTCTTCCTTCTGAGCTGCTCCCTGTCCCTTTGCATTTTGTCCTCCTGCTGGGTACTGACCAGGGGCGCTGATTTTACAACTCATCACAGCTCCTGTGGGATCCTTCCCGATGACTTGAAATATCTAGGGTTAGATCATTTCAGGAAGAAAGCGTGGTTCTCGCAGTGGTCATGCGGCTGTGTTTAGGATTTTGCTCTTCATTGAACAGTGAGGAGTAAGACAGATGCTGTGACTTCAGGGAAGCGGCCATCCTCGTTCCAGTCCACTCAGACCGTCATAATGAACTCCTGTCCAGTGTGCTAAGCCAGATGCCACCCAGTCCTGACTGAAGAGGAAGCTCTGGCTGACTGGCCCCCAAACTTACCAGTGAGAGCAAGGTCCTATCCCTAGCAAAGAGACCGCGTCCCTGCAGAGCAGGGGAAACAAGGCTCCAGGCCACTCAGGCTTGTCCTTACACGGCATCCATGCCTCTTAGCAAAGGCTGTGAATCCTGTATGGATAAACATAAGTGATCCTGCCGGGCAGTGGCTCACGCCTTTAATCCCAGCACTCAGGAGGCAGAGGCAGGCGGATCTGTGAGTTCAAGGCCAGCCTGGCCTACACAGAGAAAGCCCCAGGTGGCCAGGGCTGCATAGTGAGGCCCTGTCTCGTGTTATCATCACCATCTTCATATCAGACTAGGTGTGGGAGACTAAGACAGGAGATGGATAACTCTGGGTCACCCTGGCAACAGAGCAAGTCCTGTTTCAAAACAAAAAAGCTCTAAGATGTTTAGGTTAACTTCAAAAAACCAGTCAAGTTAAAAGAATAAATCAAATTATTCATCTGATTTCAATATCATTCCTCAGCAACAGTGCACAGAATCATTTATTATAACTTTAAGTTTGTGCACATAAACTTTCCCTCTATTTAAGGTTTTTTATTTTATGTGTATGAGTATTTAAGTTGCATGTGTATCTGTGTACCATATTCATGCCTGGTGCCTGAGGAGGTCAAAAGAGGGTGATGGATGCACCAAAATTGTAGAGCTATACATGGTTGCAGGCCACTATGTGGGTGCTGGGAACTGAACACAGGTCCTTTTTAAGAGCAACAAATGCTCCAAACAGCTATCTCTCTCCAGCCTCCCCGCTCCTTTTTTTTTTTTTTTTTTTAATAGGGGCTTTGCTGTGTTGTCCAGGCTGGCCTCGCCTTTAGCATCCACAGCAGCAGGGACAAGTACACGTGCAATGGGTGTGACTGTCTGTCTGCCTGTCTGTCCCATGATGAGGAATGTCCTTCCATATGCTGCAAATATGTTTTTCCTTATTGGTCGATGAATAAAGCTGTTTCAGCGAATGGACAGGCAGAAAGTACAAGCAGGGCTACCGGACTAGGAGATTTGTGGGAAGAGGATCACAAGGAGACACCATTTGGCTGCCAAGGGTGCAAGAGATACAGGCATCACTGGTAAACCAAGACCATGTGGAGATACACAGATTAATAGAAATGAGTTAATAGTTAAGAGAGAGCTAGACAATAAGAAGTCTGAGCCATTAGCCAAACAGTTTATAATTAATGTAAGCCTCTGTGTTTATTTGGGACTAAAAGGTGGCAGGACTTGGCTGGACAGAAACTTCTGTCCCCAGACCCCTGTACAAGCAGATGTGTACTTTGATGAACTAACTGCCCAGAGGCCTGCTTGAGTGACTGTTGGTAAATACCTTCCTTCTGCTGCTCTGTGCAGCTGTCTGAAGGTTAGTGTTCCGGGATTAGGGTTAGGCTGAGAAGTTGTGCTTTGTGTCCCCGAGCTCTGCTAGGGAATGGTGTGTCACAATTCACATGTGACCTCTGCTCCCAAGTTCTGTAGAGTAAAGGTTGCTTTGGTTTTGAAAAGTAGTTTGCTGTTCTGATGTTCAAAACATCCTGTATGATGTACACAGGGAACTAACCCTTTCCTGATCCCATTTCCAGGGAAACTGACTCCTTGCCCACTTCCTCCCACCTCTGAGGCCCTGGACCCCTGTGAGAGGACTGAGACATCTTTAGACCATGGCCTACCTTTGGGACAGCTGCAGCCTCACTCAGCAACTCAGGTAACTTCTTCACCTAAGAAGTCTGTTAACATTTTCCTGAGTGTGAAGTATGTGTTTTCGTTAGACAAACTACAGAAGACAGCAGGAGAAGTTTCTTGTTTCCCCGCACCCACCATGGTGCTGGTAGCATCACTCTCTTTCTGCTCCTTTGCTTTTTATTTGTTTTGGAGACAGAGTCTCACTATGTAGCCCAGGCTAGCTTGAACCCTGGGATCCTCCTGAGTGCACGAGTTACACAAGTGCCCCACCCAGCCTGCTCCTGGGTTTGTTTATGCTTTTCAGTAACTGTACATATAATTTACTATAGCTTTACCATATGGGTATTATATATTTACTTTGTTTTTCAAGACAGGGTTTCTCTGTGTAGCCCCAGCTGTCTTGGAACTCGCTCTCTAGACCAGGCTGGCCTCTAACTCAGAGATCTGCCTGCCTCTGCCTTCTGAGTGCTGAGATTAAAGGTATGCACCACCACTGCCCAGATGGCATTCTATTTTTAATCTTTGCCAATATTAACTTTTAAATTTGTATCTTTACAAAAATGTCTTGGGGCTGGAGAGGTGACTGGTCGGTAAGCGCACATGTTGCTCTTCCAAACACCTAAGTTTGTCTCCCAGTACCATTGTCAGGCAGCTGATTGCCTCCAGGAACTAACTGTAGCTCCAGGGATCTATCTTAGTTTGCTTCCTATTGCTGTGACAAAGCACCAGAACCAAGGCAACTTGGGGAGGCCAGGGTCTCATTGGCTTACCCAATCACATTCCATCACGGAGGGAAGTCAGGGCAGGGCCCTAGAGGCAGAAACTGAAGCCCAGGCCATTCAGGAATATTGCTTACTGGCTTGCTTCTCAGGACTTGCTCAGCTAGTTGGTTTTTGGGTGTGTGTTTTTTTAATTTACTTATTTGTATTTTATATGTATTGGTGTTTTGCTTGCATGTTTGTACCCTAAGTGAGTGCCTGGTACCCATGGAGATTATGAAGAGACACTAAATCCCTTGGAACCGGAGTAGCAGATGGTTGTTAGCCACCATGTAGGTTCTGGGAATCAAACCTGGGTCCTCTGGAAAGTCACCCAGTGCTCTTAACTGCTGAGCCATCTCCAGCCATCAGCTTGCTGTCTTAAACAGTCCAGCACCATTTGCTCCAGGGTGGTACCACCCACAGTATGATTATTCCCACATCAATTATTAATAGAGAAAATGCCCCCTGCAGAGTTGCCTATGGGCCATGGAAGCAGACATTTTCTCAGCCGAGATTCCCTCTTGCCAGATGACTATCATGTGTCCAGTCGACAAAAAACTAATCACAATTGACCCCTTGTCAACTTGACACAACAATACATCAATATTAAGCCACAACCTTTTCTTTCTTGTTTAGAGGCTGTTAGTAAATGGGTCCCTTCTGCTGCTCTGTGCAGCTTTCTCAGAGTTAGGGGTATGGGTTAGGACTAGGCTGGGAAGTTGTGCTCTGTGCTCCCAAGCTCTGCTCATAGTAATATCAATATAATATTCATGCCCACCTTTTAAAATCTCAGTGTTTAAAAATTTAAACACTTTAGTTGGACATGGTGGAAAATGCCTTTAATCCCATTACTCAGGAGGCAGAGGCAGGAAAAGTTTAAACACTACAAGTTCAAACATTCCTTTTAAAAATCAAAGTCTGTTGACTATGGGATCCTGTAAAATAAATTTTTTTTTTTACTCCAAGAATGAAGAACATGGGGCATTCACAATCAAATTAAAGCAAAACCAAATTCCAACAGTGTAAATAATTTAGTGTTCAATGTCTGGGATTCATTCACAATCTTATGGGCTCCAAAAGGCTTGGGAAGTTCTACGTCCCCAGCTCTGCCATCTATGGTGCACCTAGCTTGTCCCGTAGGCTCAGGCTTGCTTCATTCCACACGTGCCGCTATCCTTGGTAGTCATGTTACATCTAGTCCATTATGCGCCAAGAGGAGGGAGACAACACTTACAGATTCCAAAGACTCTAATAAGTCACCACATAAGAGGTCCCTGATCGATCAGGGCTGCAGAACAAGGACTTAGGAGCCTTGTTTCTCCCTGCAGCCCTGGTCAGGGGCAAAAGTGGAGTTTATAAGCATAAAAATTATAAGTATTTTTGCCAAGTTACAGCTACATTTTTCACCAATCAGGAGTCAAAAATTAGGGGCTTTCCCTATGAGTTCCCCCATTGTCACAACATACAATGCAAGCCTTGCAGTCCAACCAATCAGATTGATTTGTTCCTTCTGTGGTTAGGAACAGCCGTAATGTTTCTACAGAACTAAAGATGCATAGCGATTATTGCTATGGTTTGAGGAGGAAGTTGATCAGCCATTGGAGAGTTCTCAGCTCCCCTAGGGCTTGGGAACCTGAACTTTATGTCACCCTACATGTAAAATGGAGTCTGGAGTCAAAGTACTTAGGCAGTAAGTACTTTTGCCTGCTCCCTTTAGTCACCGCCACCCCCCACCCACCCCCCTCCTGGCCTCTCTTTGGAGACTCTGACCCTGTCTCTTGCAGTCAAGCCTCAGCTGCTCCTTATGATGGCTTCAGTCCTGAGATTTTCACTGCAGGTGAGACAGCATCTTCACCACTGGCCTCTCCTGACTTCTCACAGGGTCAGGCCTTGTCTACTCTCCAGTATCATGGGAGATTTTTATACACTACCAAGTTTAGCTGCCAGCTTAAGAGGCAGCCTCGGCCCACTGAGCCACAGCTTCCGTTTGCTAGCCCTAAGGAAACACTTCCCAGAAGATTTCCCCTAACTTACTATGCTGTGCGCTCTCTCTGTCTCTCTGTCTCTGTCTCTCTCTCTTGTTCTTGTCTCTTGTCTCTCTCTCTCTCTCTATTGGTCTAAGTGTTAAAAACCCAGAGTCCGATATAGAGGAAAATGCTGAGAGATCAGAGAGAAGGAGCAAACCACCGCCATGCCATACCTCCTTAGCGTCTCAGCAGACAAGAGAGCAGGTTCTTATTTCTCCCTGCTTACATCCTGTTTCTGCCCAGCTATCTCACTTCCTGTCTGTCTGTGCAGACCTCCAGACCTCTGTGGTTAGCTAATAACAAGCTCCATTCTCTGACCTTCAGGCAGGCTTTATTTGTACAAGCAAGATAACACCACATCTCTGTTTTTTTGAGATCAGGTTTCTCTTTGAGACCTTGGCTGTCCTGGAACTCTTTCTGTAGATTACACTGGCCTTGAATTCAAAGAGATCCCCCTGCCTCTGCCTCCCAAGTGCCTCCACTGCCCGATACTGGTGTCTTCATCACAGCTGATTTTTCAGCCTTAGCTCACCAGCATTGGTTTTCCAAACAAAGCAAAGGTTTCACCTCCAAGACGCTGATCTCTTCTTAGTCACAGCTGATCGTATACAGCTGATCGTATACCCCCAGCTAAAGAAAAAACACAGGTTCTTTGGTTGGTTGGCTGGCTGGTTGGTTGGGGTTTTGGTTTTTTATTTTGTTTTTTTCCCAGACAGGGCTTCTCTGGCTTTGGATACTGTCCTGGAACTAGCTCTTGTAGACTACGCTGGTCTCGAACTCACAGAGATCCACCTGCCTCTGTCTCCAGAGTGCTGGGATTAAAGGCATGTGCCACTACTGCCCAACTAAACCAGAGCGTCTTAATTCAAAGTACTGTATGAATGTCCCTGATAGTCTTTAAAGGACCCTTAGACTTCCCTCTGAAACTCCGAAACCCAAAGCTCTGTCATCACTCTCAGCATTCTTACCTTCCAAGTTCTCACAACAGCTCCAGCTCCAAGAACTCAATGGCTTTTCCAGCCCAAAGTTCCTAACCCCTTCCACAGCCTTCTCAAGGCAACACGGCTAGGTCTGCCACTGCAGTACCCACTCTTCTGGTACTAATTTCTGTCAGTTAGTTTGCTTTCTATTACTGTGATAAAACATGACCAAAACCAGGTTGGGGAGAGAAAGGTTGTTTGGCTTTTGCGCCTCAATCACAGCCTTTCATGAGGAAGAAACCAGGGCCAGAAATGACACAGGAAGCAGGCGTTGGTGGCGCATGCCTTTGAACCCAGCACTTGGGAGGCAGAGGCAGCCCCAGACATTTCTACAAGGCAGTCTAATGGAGGCATTTCTCAGCGGCTCTCCCTCTTCCCAGCTGACTCTACTTGTGTAAAATTGATAGAAAACGACCCAGCAGAGGATCCAAGTCCCTCTTTTGGCTCCTGCAGGCACCCATACACATAGGGCATACACATCTATAGGCACATAAATAAAAACAAATCTTTAAGACTTTTTTTGTAATTTTTTTTTTTTGAGGCAATGTTACTCTGTAGCTTTGAAAGGTCTGGAACAATTTAGACTAGGGCTGGCATCACAGAGATCTGTCTGTGTTTACCTCCCAAGTGCTGGGATTAAAGGCCTGCTCTACCACACCTCCCTTTTTACGTTTCTTTTAGCCAGGCAGAGTGGTTATGGTCAAGGATTGGGGTGTGGCTCAGTTGTAGAGCGCATACTTAGTGTGTTCATGAAGCCTTGAGTTCCATCCCTAACATTAAAAGGTCAGCTCCAGCCATTTAATCCCTTTGACCTGATGTAGACTTTCCATCACTCCAAGAAGTGCCTTCTTCTGGTGTGATTGATGGCACACACCTTTGATCCCAGCATTTAGGAAGCAGATGCAGTCAGATCTCTGTGAGTTTGAGGCCAGCCTGGTGAGTTCCAGACCACTCAAGGCTACATAGTAAGACCCAGTCTCAAAAAAAAAAAAAAAAAGAAAGAAAGAAAGAAAGAAAGAAAGAAAGGAAAAGGAAAAAGAAAGAAAAAAGAAAGAAAGGAAGGAAGGAAAAAGTTTTGTCCTCAAGTTTTATCCAGAACAGCTTTATGACTTATAAAATATACATCCTTGGGTAGTCCTGTGTCCGGCACTGCTCACTCAGACCTTTAGCTGAGGTTGGGGAGGGGGGCATCTGCCTCACTGAGAGCTGAGGTCTCATGTCTCTGCCGTGGGAATGTTCATGCTGGTATTTCATCCCACAAGCTTCAATATTGCTAGCAATTTCCACCACTGACTGATGAAACATAGCAAACCTGTGTCTTGGAGACATATGTGTACATAGCAGGTTGTTTGACTTTTGAGACAGTCTTGGATTCCTCCTGCTTGGGCTCCTAAAATTCTATGCTAGGATTACAAGTCACCTTCAGGACCAACTGAGTGTAGCTTTTTGTTTGTTTGGTTGGTTGGTTTTGTTTAGAGACAGGGCTTCTCTGTAGCTTTGGAGGCTGTCCTGGAACTCACTTTTGTAGACCAGGCTGGTCTCAGACTCACTGAGATCCGCCTGCCTCTGCCTCCAGAGTGCTGGGACTAAAGGCGTGGACCACCAACACCCAGCCCTGAGTGTAGCTTTTAAGCCACTAACAGATCAGCTTCTTTAAGGATATGATGATCTTTTCTTGTTTGTTTTTCTTTTGTTTTGTTTTGTTTTGTTTGGCAATCTCAATACTGATTCATATTTGTTGAATAACTGCAAATATATTCTCCCAGAAGGAATTTGCCTTTTCAGTTTACTTAAAATCAGTTAAAAGAAAGCTATGTAGAGATGTTTTGCCTAGGGTGATGTACGTTCTAAATTTATTCCCAGCCAGGTAGGAACAGCCAGCTTTGGGCCAGGAAGCAACATGCTGACCACTTCTGGTGAGGGCCACTGAGGCTATGAGGCATGGTTAGGGCAAAGGCAGAGCTAAAATGTGAAAAAAGAATACCAGAACATCAAGACAAAACATGAAAGTTTAGGCTGAGCGTCTGGGTGGGAGAGAGAGGGCCAGGGAACAAGTTGGAGGCACTCCTCCTCCATTCACACCTGTGGCCAGCCTGAGACCACACACGCAGACAAGGAGAAGAGCAGAGTCAAAGACAGGGCCAGGCCACCCAGGAAACAGGCCCTTGGAGGTCAGTCGCTTGGTCAGAGAAGAAACTGAGCAGGACTGGCCGAAGAAAGTAGGGCAGGCCCAGGTGTTTCCCCGTAGACCGTGGAGGAGACTTTATGAACGGAGCATTGAGAAGGATGGCTGATCCCCAACGGAGTCAGAGTGGAAGGGGGCTTCTCCACCACTGCTGGAACCTGGGGCATCTGTGGCACACGCTCCACCACCTCCTCCAGACCCTCCATGGACCACACTCACAAATGTGCTTCTACCCCTGACCTAGGAGAGACGATCTCGAATCACGGGAGTTTTCACCCTTAACAGGTTGGGAATTTTCAGTCACTTGCACTAGTCATTGCTCAAACTTGTCAAACATATGTTGTCAAAAGAAACCTTGCCTGCACCAAGTAAACAAGCCTCCTGTCCATTGCAATAAAACATGCCTGTTATCTGACTTCTTCTTAGTATAGTAAATACTTTTATTAAACTGTTAGTTTCTTCTAAACTACATTTGTTTATTACATTTACTGAAATAACTTAAAACCTCAGAAAAGCCCGAAGGTGGTGGCACATACCTTTAGTTCCAGTGCTTGGGAGGCAGCGGCAGGCGGATCTATGTGAGTCTACAGAGCTAGTTCCAGGACAGGCTCCAGAGCTACACAGTGAAACCCTGTCTTGAAAAACCAAAAAACTCCAGAAGGGAACCTGGGCATGGTGGTACTTAGCAGCTCTGGAGACTGGGGCAAGAGGGTGGCAAGTTTAAAGCCAACTTGGGCTACATAGTGCCACCCTGCGTGAAAATGGAGAAGAAGAAAACAAAAAACCAAACAAACTAACAAAAACAGAACAAAAAAACAACCAGAGAGATGGCTCGGTGGTTAAGAGCAGTGGCTGCTTTTCCAAAAGACTTAGTTTTGATTCCCAACACCCACATGGTAGCTCACAACCATCTGCATTCCAGTCACAGGGGATCCCGTGCCCTCTTTTGGCCTCTGTGGGCATCAGAATTGCACAGGATACACAGGCATGTATGCAGGCAAAATAGTATACTCATAAAAGCAAAAGCATATATGTAAGTGAATAAAAGGACCCCCAGCCCCTTTCTTGTTGTTGTTGGTTTTGTCTGAGACAGAGTTTCTCTGTGTAACAGTGCTGGCTGTCATGAAACTCACTCTGTAGTCCAGGCTGGCCTGTAACTCACAGAGATCCACCTGCCTCTGCCCCCTGAGTGCTGAGATTAACAGTGTGCATGCTGGGCCTGGTGGCACACACCTTTAATCCTAGTACTCGGAAGGCAAAGGCAGGTGGATCTCTTCGAGTCGAGGCCAGCCTGGCCCACAAAGTGAGTTTCAGGACAAACTCTTATCTCAAAAAAACCAGCAAGAAAAATTACACACACACACACACACACACACACACACACACACACACACACACACAGAATAAGGCAAACAGGGTAAAAATAGGCAGAGGAAGAAAGCCAGAGGTCTGTGAACTGATGGAGCTCATAACCGCTAGCAACCAAAGGGCTCTAAGTTAAGCCCAACAGACTGTGTGTTGGGTGTGCTCACTCCTGTGTCCACTAGAGGATAGCCAGCGAGGTCTGCACCCTCTCCCACCTGCTGCTCTGAGTTCTACACAAGCCCAGCTGCCTTTTCCTTCCGGTTTTCTTCCCTGGCTCCTTTCCTGCCCCTTATGTGGCTCTCCTTGATGTCTCCCACCTCCTTTCCCATTGACTTCTCTGCAGAGCATGGATGGAACCTTGAAGCATTTGGACTGTGCGATGGGAGAATGACCTAGTTAGGGACCAGCCCTCGAGGGGCTGCCTCGGGCTGGGCTCTACTTAAGTCCGAGCCTTGCAGGATGCCCTGCTCTTGGGGAAGAGACTTCTGCTTGAAATTCACAGCTTCCCCCCCCCACCACACACACACACCAGAAGGTTCTGAGAATCACTTAGGCCAAATGGAGGAAGCTGGGTGAATTTGTTCTGTGTAGTAAAACAACCATACCCTTCCTTTAAGGGTTGTCACCAAATGAAGAGTCATATGTCTCAGGATCGTAATCTTGGGGGAAAGCTCATATAACCAATGATATCAGTTCCTGAGTTTCTTTTGACTTTTCATGACAGGACCCCAGGCACACCAAAAGAAAATGTGTTTCTGAATATGCAGGGAAAAAGCAACCCCACCCTGCCCAAGTGGTCAGCAAAAGCAACACCCCAGGAGGCTACAAGGCAGGCGTGGCACCAAGGCCTGCTCAGGTACCGCCAGGAGCAGGGGTGCAGTGGTCTCTGGGGATGCAAATGGGAACTGGAGCGTGGTCGTAGGGTGCCAGGGCATAACCAGGTTCACACACACTTGAGTGTGAAAATTGTGGGAACTTGACCTTAGGTCATGCCACTCTGGTCTGCTCTGATGTCATGGGTTTGCCATTGGGCGCTTCATTTAAAGTAGTGGGTCAGGCGGAGGGATGCAGACACAAGCTCACACCACAGTGGCCTTCACACCCTGGGAGGAGCCACGGTTTTCAAGGCCCCGCCCCACACCTGTGTCCTGAACTCTCGTGGGCTTCAGGCACTCAGCTGCTTTCCAGGGGCCCATCCCATCTTGAAAAGTGTCCTGGTCCCCTTATCCTGCAGTATCAAAGATAGCTATCCTTTTAACTTTCACAGAAACAACACAGAGTCCCCACAGAAACTTGGAAGTCAGTTTCTCAGAAAGAAAACCAGTCTCCACAGCTACCTCCACAGGCTCAAGAAGTCCCCGAGGAAAGTGACTATCAAACCCACAGGTCATCTTCATTGGCCAGCAGTTCCCTCCAGGACACCTGGAGGCTGTTAGACCTGGGATCCAGCCTTTCAGGCAACCCCTCACAGGATGACACTGCTGCAGGTAGGAGACCTGCCTGCCTGCCTGCCTGCCTGCCCCCGAGGGTAGGGTACCACAGGGAGTGGGCGGGAACAGTGTGGCTGCAGACTGAGTTGGTGTGCTGAATGCCTTCTGCCCTCTCAATCTCCTAGGCCTGTGTACCTTAGCTCCTTTGTACGGAGCCAGCGTGACACATGCCATATATCATATAGCCCTGCAGGTCAGAGATCACTGTCACAGGCTGGATCTATCTACCCCCCAGGGCTCCTTAGAATGGGATCTACTTCTCTGCAAGTAGATTCTGGGTAGATGTCTGCTTCTGTAGAAGAGCCAGTGATGGCTACAATGAAACTCTCAGGAAACTTTATCTAAAGAGCTCACTTTGGGGGGATTGTTTGAGATGACGCTAAGCAAGAAAGTGGAGGAAGAAAAAGTGATTTCAGAGTCCAAGCCAGACAAAACAAAACAAAACAAACAAACAAAAAACAAAAACAAAAAAACAAGGCTTGGCACAGTGGCCCATACCTGTAATTCCAACACTCAGGGGGCAGAAGCAGACAGAGCTCAATGAGTCTGAGGCCAGCCTGGTCTATATAGTGAGTTCCAGAATAGCCAGGGCTACATAGAGAGACCGTCTCAAAAAGAAGGAGTAGTAGTAGTAGTTGTTGTTGTTGTCGTCGTCAGAGACCCTGAATGCTGAATGAGGCGCATGGCCTGGTGTCCACCTGGTGTGAGCCCTGGGTGTGTTTTCTCTCGGTCACAGTCAGCCCCACTGAGCCGCTATGTCCTGATGTGTTCTCCAACAATTGTTTTTACGTCATTCCTAGTCCTGTGCCGTTACAAATAAGATGATGGTGAATACCCTTGGACATATGCTTAAGCACATATTATGTGAAAAACGAGAGTTCTGAGGTGAGCATGGTACACACGCCTCTGGCACCAGCCACTCAAGGCACTGAGACAAGGGGGTCAGTGACGAGTCCACAGGTTCAGTACGCTCCTGGGCACAAAGCCGAGGCCTGTCTTGGGGGTTTTGGGGTAAGGAAGAAAGGGAGGGAGGGAGGGAGGGAGGGAGGGAGGGAGGAAGGAAGGAAGGAAGGAAGGAAGGAAGGAAGGAAGGAAGGAAGGAAGGAAGGAAGGAAGGGAATTTCCAAAGAAGTTTGCTTTCTTAAAAAACATACTATTAAACCACACACACAGTGTCTTAGTTACTTCTCTATCAACTTGTAAAAGAAAGCACTTAATTTGGGGCTGTCACTGTGAGGAGGAAACTTGAAGTTTGACATCAGAACCTCATGGAGTGCGAAGTGGAGTCGAAACCTGGTGCCTACCCATGGTGGGACCACTACGGTGGATCGATCTCCACATGTCTGAGACAGCCCGAGTGAGGCTGCGGGAGGACTCTCTTATTTGTAACACAAGCCAGCCTTGTATGGGTTCCCCATGGTTTGGGGTCCACAGAGTTAGTATTTATTTCTCTTTCCCCCCCCCATTTGATTTTATGTGTATTGTTATTTTGGTTGCATGTTTGTTTGTGCACCACATGCATGTGTGTTGTCCACGGAAGCCAGAAGGTGTCAAATCCCCTAGAACTGGAGTTGCAGATGGTTGTGATCAGCCATGGGGGACCAAACCACAGTCATCTGCAAGAGCAGCCAGTCTCTCCAGCCCCATGTGTCCTGAGCAGAGAGTCCACAGACAGTTCCAGTTATTCCAGGGTCGTTTGTTCAAGGCTATCACAAATCATCTTTTGTAGCAAAGATCTCCACATACTAACCTAGAGACACTGGATCTCAATGACTGTGTTCAACATAAGAATAAGATAGCAAAACTGGGCATGTGGCTTTAGTCCCAGCACTCAGACTTAGGAGGCAGAGACAGCAAAATCTCTGAGAGTCCAAGGCCAGTCTAGCCTACAAAGGGAGTTCCAGAACAGCCAAGGCTACACAGTGAGACTCTATGTCAAGAATCAAAACAGAGACTGAGATAGCAACAGAAGAATAGATGCAAGAAAGAAGGACCACGGGAGAAAGAGCTCTGAGGAAGCCTAGCAAACCCCACACGGAACGGGGCCCGTACCCAGGGAGGTACAGTGCTGCCAGCTCCAAAGGGAGGTGGGCATGTGCATGTGAGCCCTGGAGCTGGAATCACAAGGAGGTTGTAAGATGCCAGAGGGGGGTGCTGGGGACTGAACCCTTTTCCTATGGAAAAGCACTTACCTGCTGAGCCATCTTTCCAGCCCTTTGAATGAGTTAGCAGTGGACAGACTGATCTAACTTATCAGCACAGGGAACTGAGAGGCAGCACAGACAGGCCTGCTGCATTCAGGGAAGGGAGAGGGTAGAAATACGCTGGTGACAAAGACGACTGAGCTATGTCACCACCAGCTGTCTCTCATCAGAAATAAGTTCACAGTTAGCCAAATACAAATGTATGTGGTTTGACAGCCACCCATGTCTACCCTCACTGGTACATCTCAGCCTTCAAAGGCAGAAGGGCCATGCAGAGTCCTGACAGGCAGCAAACACAATTGGTATTTACAAAAGCACGTGGCAGCCGGGTGGTGGTGGCACTCACCATTAGTCCCAGCACTCAGGGGGCAGAGGCAGGAGGATCGCTGTGAGTTTGTGGCCAGCCTGGTCTATAAGAGCTAGTTCCAGGATAGCTTCCAAAGCCACAGAGAAATCCTGTCTCAAAAAACTAAAAAAAAAAAAAAAAAAAAAAGCAAGTGGCAGTAACATTCTGTTCCTTAAGCCAGATGTACAGAACCTTATTTTTTGTATTGCTCTTTCAACTATGTAATTACATGTGTTTGATGTTTTGTGTTGTTAGTTTTGTTTTGTGTTTTTGAGACTGTATCTCACTGTGTATCTCTGTCTAGTGCTGGGATTTTTGGAACCATGCCCTAGTTGCTTTGAAGAGTGGGGAAGTGGTCGGCCCCACAGGCACATCAAGGCTCAGATGGAGAAGTGGGGTGGCCCTTGTTTTCTTCTGAGTTGATTTTTTTTTTTTTTTTTTGACCCGTGGTCTTGCTATATAGCCCTGGTTAGCCTGGAGCTTGCTTGTTCCTGTCCTCCTGCCTCTGCCCCTCGGTGCTAGGATTACGAACATACACCACCATGCCCGCCCACAACCTGAGTTTTGCCTGGCGTACATCACTGGTGGTTTGAAGAGTATTCTCAGTGCAGAGGGTTATCACCTTAGTCTCCCTTCCCAGTGGCTTCTGCAGAGTTGGATGATCAACTCGGGAAGCAGCAATCAGTAGACCGCAGTCCACATTAGCATTTTCACTGCTTATAATCTTACTGAGATTTGCCTTGTGCAAGCGGCAGTATGCTCATGTCAGAAATTATCTTGGTTGAAAGCATTAACACTCTTCCTTCCATCTAGAAAACTGACAGATGCCTTTAGCATAATGAAAAGCACCTTGATTTTGAGCTTGCAGTAATGATTGTACAGTGGTATAGTTTGCTGTTTTGTACTCTGTCAGAATTGGATTGATAGCTTATTAAAACTCTGTTAAGACTGAAAAGTAGCATAATGAGAAAAAGAAATCTGGTAACTTGTATTGTACACCTTAAGTTATTTTTTATATCTTAAAACAGTTTTCAGATCCTGGCATCTTAAGCTTTTCTGTTCTCACGTAAACTTCATACACCTTTTTACACAAAAGAATGGAAAGAAGTTATACTGCTCAAACTGCATCAGAGTTCTTGAGAAGGACAAAATTTTACCTGAGTTAATGATTAGAGAGTTTCAGAGACTTGCTAGCTGGCCGCCTGGACAGTCCTCCATAGTTGTTGAGGCCAGAGGCTTTAAGGACATCTGCCTTCTGCTGTTAGTATGGAGTCTGCAAGGCCCCACAGGGTCCTGTGGATTAGGAGCTTTAGGAAGACTTGCCTATTAGCCTAAGCAACATGGAGAAAGTCGACTCCACTGTCCTCTGGTCCAAAGAGTCCTTTGCAGAAGTTGAGGAGGACGGCAGGTTTGCTCGAGTGGCTGTGGCTACCACTTTGATGAGTGGAGTTTCTTCAGTGTCCACCAGTCTTTTGGAGGAAATGGGGTGATGCCAGCAGCTTTTTAATAAAACATTTTAAATGCCACATTCTCTAAATCTCTGAGCATTTGAGGGCTGTCTATTTAGTATATCCCAGGAGAAAAATTTGTCTTTAGTTACTTGCCTTAAGCACATAGGTGGCTAGGTAAGGCTTTATCCCTGTAATTAACTGATCTGTACTTAGTATGGCTGAAGTGACATTAGTGCAGGATCTGTCTGGAGAACCGGATCCACGCTGAGAGGCTGTGGAGGGATGTTTTGCTCAGAGCCCTCCAGCCTGACTGTAACTGGTTTTAACCTAGTAGGTTAGATTTATGCCTGTGAAGGACAAAGAAGTAGAGAAAAATCCCCTTTTGTAATAAAAGCTTAACCCTCAAAAACCGACAGTAGTGAAGGTCACACAGTATGGGAGGGAATAATGTCAAGTTTAGTTTATAACTGATTTAACTTTACTTTGTTAGGTAATCCAAAAGAGATCTTTATAATCTTATGATCATTTAAGAACATGTATCATTTCTTTTTATGATACATGTTTATATGATAAACATTTTATCATATAAGTATACATACCAATTTAGAAATATTTGAGACTTAGCACAGTTGGATTTAAGTTACATACAGGGAGTTAGCTTACATGCACATATATAAAGTTAAATTTAAATCACATGTGTAAAGACATGCAGCTATATTAAACAGCACTGGGTAAAATGTAAGGAGAGCCGGAGTGTAATCTCTGATTCACATGTTTCGTTGTAGCAAACAGACAGGACATCTAAAGAGGTAGTAGACGGGAAGCGGCCAGTGACCAGCAGATTTGTTATAGGGTGGAGAGAGCAGATGTGCTGCAGATGGAGAAGGCAGGGTTTCTGTGTGAAATGTGCGTCCTGTCAGGCCCTGGGAAGGTACACCATTATGCAGACAAGCCGTGCGCAACAGAGCCAGTGAAAGAAGGAATAAAAGTCAAAAAAAGGAAATGAATTATGACTGGCAGCAGGACTTGTTGGCAGAAGCTGGCTGAACTGCCCCCTCGGCCTAGGTGGCGGGTGTGGCAGGGAGGAACCACGTGGGTGGGCGGGGCCTGAGGCCAGGCCACATGGCTGTTCTTAGTCAGGATGGTGCCTGCCCTTGGGTAGCAAGGTATCTTGTCGATTTTAAACCATGTGCACTTAGTAAGACACACATAAAGTACTCAGGTATTCAGAACCACAGTGTGGCCACACCACACACAGCACACATACGTCTTTTTCATACATGTAAAATGGGAAGGAAATAAAAGTATTTTTGAGCAGACCCATTAGTTTCAGGCCAACCCACTGTGAGCTGCCAACATCTGTGTAGCCTTGGAGGCTGTCCTGAAACTCGCTCTGAAGACCAGGCTGGCCTGGAACTCACAGAGATACACCTGCCTCTGCCTCCAGAGTGCTGGGACTAAAGGTGTGCGCTGCCAATGCCTGGCCTGAGAGTTTTTTGTTTTTTGTTTTTTTAATAGTCCTTTGCACCTGTGTGCAGACTATGTAGTGATGTAGCAATTATGGAACCCTGAGGTGACCAGAGTACTGCCTGAGTGCATTCTGCCAGGTGTCAGGGAGCAGGCCAGCATAATGCCTGAATCCTTACACATAGACTTTCTACGGAGTTCTACTTGGAGACACAGGCCTTTTAGAACAGGCCAGGATACAGCTGACCCTGAGGAAAACACTCTTGATTCATGATCAGTAGCTGCTGGAACCTCTGCCAGGCAGAGACTCGCAGAACCCAGAGGCATGTCCAACAGCAAGTCCCCAGGAAACCTGGGCCCAGGTCAGAGGGAGAATGTTAGCTGGTGGCCACATGCAGCCCGGGGCACCCTGTCTGGCAGCTGAAGTAACAGCAGAAATAGCACTTAGTGACCAAAAGGTTACAACTACAGTGTGGCCTGAGGGAGTGTGAAGGTGGCACACGCTTGGAGCTGCATGTCACAGCACCCCAGTGAAGGTGGCGTGGAGTAAGGCTTCCCAGCCCAGATCTAATGCAGCGCCATGTCAGGACAAGTAGGACGACGCTGCCTCTGCTTGGCCCTTTTGGGTCCTTAGAGTCCTCTTCTTCCCCCGTTGGCTGGGGAGGTCCCCGGGAGTCACACAGCCAGCCCCCTCCTCCCACTCGTTTCTGTCCTTGTGGGGATGGTTCCCTAGAACCCACACACCTGCTCTTTACCTGTGCCCTAGGACCTAGGCCACCTACCTAGAAGCTGCCGCTTGGGGCTCTCAGGGAAAGACGGGGAGAAGCTGAGCCTGAGTCCCCGGCCTGAGTGGGGGGTGTGACTGACAGCCCCTGTTGCCCTTTTGTAATAAAAGTAAAGTTTACAAAACAAAACACCACCAACAACAACAAAACTGCCTTTATGGTTCACCCTGCAGAGAATTTGTTGAGAGCAAAACATGGACATTGTCTGTGCAATCGAAAGGTTTAACTAACCCTTAGGGGCCTGGTGCAGGCCTGGCGTCTAGCAGGCTTGGATGAGTTCTGTCACCTTGTATGATAATACAGTAACGGCTCCAGGACCTTATTGGTAGACACAGTGGTACCTTGGGGGCTGAGGTGTCTGTTGGAGATGTGGCTGACCCTGCTGTGTTAGTGGGTGGGATAGGACCAGTCCCCAGTCAGCCTGAAAGGCTTGCTGTAAAACTAAGGTGGGTTGTTTTCAGTTCTTTTCACTTTGAGTGCATTGTGAGCAGTAACCTGACCATTACATGGCTCCAGAGTTAACAAAGCTGATGAAACAGCACAGAAGGGGCCAACATGTAATAGTGTCCACTACTGAGGTGAGAACCAGCATTGCCTACACCAACCCCTCAGGCCTCACTGACAGGGTAAGGGTAAGGCCTCAGCCCCACAACCAGCACTGGACAGATTCCTGGGGTCTAGGTCATTCACTCACTTAACACCAGAGATAGCATCCACACACACACACACACACACACACACACACACACACACACACACACACACACACCCATCCACCCTCCTGCAAGCCAGGTTCCTCTCTCACCTTCATTGTTGCAAAAGCCCCAAGTCTCTCCGAACAGTGCTGGCCAATGCCTGGGTCTGTTCTCTTGCTCCCTGTGTTACTGCATAGCCCAGGAGCCCAGCACCCACCTACAAACACAAGTAGACATTTCCACTCCAGTAGCTCCCTACATAGTAAGGACATCCCTCTCTCCCACCCCACCTCCCTAGTACCTGCCTCCTCCCCTCATCAAAACTCCCCTAGACCAATCCAGTAGGTCAACCCCTACCCAGCTTTCACCTTCGTGCCCTGGGCCTTGTTCTCCTTTTCTTGTTTATCTTGAGTCCCTTCTATCTCTTCAGGAATGTCCCTAAAGGTAGGGACACCTGAGGCTTCGTGTTGGATGCTAGACTCCTTAATGCCAAGCAGCCAGTAGTGTTCAGGGTAAAAGGATTGGTGGAGGGCTGCAGCCTGGTCAGGGAGGGGTAGAAAGAATTTCAGGAAGTAAGATTGATGACTGATACAGACACTGCAAACTTGGGGCTAGGCCAAGGCTCAGTGGCGGAGCCCTAGCCTGACATCCAGGAAGTTCTCAGCTCATCCCCACCACACCCCCCACCAACTAAGGCTTGCCCTCATAGTGTGTGCGCCTGTAACTCCAGCACCCTGGAGCTTGGAGCAGAATAAAGGGTTTCGTGACAGACTGAGTACATAGCAAGACCCTGTTCAGAGAAGGAGAAAGAAAAAGAAAGGAAGGCTTTAAAAACACATGTACTCTCTACATGGAAGCATTAAATATGATCAGGGCAACGGTTTTCCCCAGAGTGAAGTAACCTCCCATGTAATCCTAACTGAAATATAGACAAACTTTCTCTTGAAGCCAGACAAGTGGATTTTCGAGTTCCACTGCAATGAAATGCCTGGGGAAGAGGTAGTCAGCCTGCAGCAGCCTTCCAACATTAGGACATATGGTGCAAGGCTGGGGCACAGCTCAGTGACAGAGGCTCTCCTCCCACGTGCAAAGCTCTAGGTTCACACGAGCACGCACACATGTGCATGCACAGACACACACACTCACAGGCACACACACACACGCACATACATACATACACTCACAATACACACTCACACACACACACTCACAGGCACACACACTCACAGGCACACACACACACACGCACACACACACACACACACACACACACACACACCTGTGGGTTAGGAGACTCTAACACAACAGGAGCCAGAACAGAACTTGCTCTGAGGTGGGGAGTTCTACTCCAGCCTGGCCAGCTCTGTAGGACACTCTTTCAAAGACTGGCTCATTGGCAGAGACTTGCCTGGTCTTTCCAAGGCCCTGGGTTATCCTTAGCACCAAAAATAATCATAAAGATCAAACTGCATCCCAACAAAGGCCAGTAATCTCCAAACAGCTGGCCCATGTTCACCTGGCCACACACCTCAAACTTCACAGGTCCCAGCCAGGGGCTTCAGAAGACATCCCCGTCCCGTTTCCAAAGCTCAGTCCTGAGGCAGTCTACCTTCTCTCCCAGGAATTAGGACAGTCCAGCCTTCCGGGCATCTGACCCAGGTTTGCAAGTGGCCAGACATATCAAAGGGCCGCCTCCCTGGAGAAAGGGGCTCCAATGGCGACTTGGTTGTGCCTTCTACCTCCGGAGTTGGAAAACAGCCTGTGCAGGCCTCAGCTGGAACAGCAGCCTCCCCTGCCTGAGCCCAATCCGCCCACTACCCAGTTCCCTTCCACCTACCCAGCTGCAGGGCCAGGTGCACTGTCGTTAAACACGCTTGCCCGTTTCCTTCCAAGTGCAGCCCTAGGCAGCTGGCTTTTTTAATTGTATCTGAAGATCTTTTCACAGTGAGTGGGGCTAGCAGGTCTTTGGGTGGGCTCAGGTGTGTCACCTTCCACACTGGATATGGTGCTGCAGTGTGTGCCTTGTGCTTGTGTGAGCCCGAGGTTGGACAATTATCTAGAAGGGAAGGAAACAGCTGGGTCAAAGGTGTGGGTAGTTAGAAATGTTACCAAATTGTTCTAAAAAAACCTGGCCGTGTGCCGAAGCTGCCTCTCTACTCCAGCGTCCTGGACTTTGTCCCAAGTCTTTCCTCTCAGTCTGACAAATGAAAACTGACACTTCACTTTTTGTTTTAACTTACAGGTTCTTTTTTGGGGGGGTGAGTTTTGGGGTTTTGGTGTCTTTTATTTAGTCCAGACTTGCTTCAAACTCTACGTAGCTTAAAACAACTTTGAACTTCTGATTCTCTCCTTAATCTGCAATCACTTGTTTTGTTGCTGTTCAGTTTGTTGATGTTTTTTGTCTGTTTGCTTGCTTTTAAGAAAGAGTGACTTCATCCCACTGAGTGGCCCAGAACCGTGCACTTTGTAGACCAGGATGGCTTTCACTGTACTAAAATCAGCGCGCCTTTGCCTCCAGAGTGTTGAGATGAAGGGTGTGTGCCACCGCACCCAGCCCATTAATCTGCAAGGTTGAAGCTGTACACATTTCATGGTTGGGTTTAATGTGGATGTGTGACCTTTTCATATAGGACAGTTGGGGAGGGTAGACGGTAGTCTAGAAAGGGATGGGTGCTGGGAGGCCAGAGGCCGGGCCGAAGGTCTGTGCCTGCAGGGACCAGGGGCTGAGGGGTTCCACACGGGAGTACCAGGCAAGTCCTTGGTTTAAGCTCTGCAGGTACATGATCCCATTCTCAAGTGGAAACTGAGGCCACAGGCAGCTGCCCAGTGGTTCTGCCCTGCACTCAGCTCTCCCACGCTCCAGAAAGCATAGACCCAATCAGAGCTGGGCAGAAAGGGCAGGGTTAGCAGGAGGGCTACCGTTGCCCATGGGTCAAAGGGTCAGGGGTGTGGAAGGTCCTGAAGAATGTGGCTACGAGTTGGGACTAGCGCAGATCCTCCCCAGTCAGTATTCCTGCAGCTTGCCCTGCTTCTTCCATCAACTCAAAGGCTGAGGCATGATGGCTGGATTGGTTGTTTTCTTTAAAAGGCTGTGAGTCTTTTTGAGCTCATGTTCATGGAACAAAGCCTAGCCCTTGGTAGGCCGAGGGAAAAGGATCATCACAAATTCAAAGCCAGCCTCGGCTACAAAGTGAATTCAAAACACTAGCCTGGGCTACATACCTGAGCTAAAAGCAAAAAAAAAAAAAAAAAAAAAAGTTTGTTGTTCTAAACCATTTCTTACATAACACAGCTTCTGTTGGGATCCTAACAGTACAGTGACCACACTATTACCAGGCTTCTCTACTCTAGAAATCCAGGAGGAAAAAGAACAAGAGCTGAGCAGCTGCCCCTTGTCCACCGGTCTGACTGACTGAGGAGTCCCTGCCCTCCACCTCAGGCCTCACTAGGAGAGAACCCTAGGCCAGAGTGTTTCCATCTGGGAAGGAGAGTGGGGGAGGTGAGCAGGCAGGAAAAGGGCACTGGGCTAGGCCTGGACACACCCACAGAGGCTCCTCCCTGGCTCTGTGGATCCAATAAGCTTCTGTTTCTAGAGAAATTAGACATTTTTTTTTTTTTTGTTTAAAAATGTTTTGAGAATTCAAACAAAACAGTTCTTTTGTTTGTTTTTCTACTCTGTGTAGCCCTGGCCATCTTGGAATGTCTCTGTAGACCATGCTGGCCTCGAACTCAGAGATCTGCCTGCCTCTAGAGTGCTGGGTTTAAAAGTGTATGCCATTGTAAAACAGTTCTTTCTGGGACCTTTGTGAGGAAAGGTGCTTGCAGCTCGAGCATGAGGGCCTGAGTTTAGATCCCAGCACCCCCATAAGCCAAGTGTGGCCACATGTACCCGTCATGGTGGATCTTGGGGATATTGGCAAGCCAGTCTAGCTGAAACAGAATGGCAGAGGCAGGTGGATCTCTCTGGTCTGCAGAGTGAGTTCTAGGACAGCCAGGGCTACACAGAGAAACCCTGTCTCAAACAAACAAACAAAAACAAAAACAAAAACACAAAAAAACCCTGAAATAACTAAGTAAAATGATATAAGGGGTTGACAAGATGTCTTAGTGAACAGAGACGCTTGCCACCAAACATGACGACTAGAATCTGGTCCCTGGGACATGGTGAGAAAGGATTTACCAATTGACCTTTAACCTTCATATACTTGCTGAGACAAGCCTGTGCCCCCCCCCCAAAAAGAAGGGAGCTTGGAGAGATGGCTTAGCATATAAGACCACTTGCTGCTCTTGCCAAGGATCTGCATTTGATTCCCAACACTCACATGACTGCTCAGAACCATCTATAACACCAGTTCCAGTATCCAACACCCTCTTCTGACCAACCATACTTCAAGTGCACATACTTACTTCAGGCACATCCATACACATAAAAGAAAATAAATCTCTTCTTTAAAAAATCTCTAAAATCTAATTAATTTAAAGTGCTCAGTTTTGAACATTAGCACTTAAGGAATCGAAACATTGCATGGGCTAACCCCAGATGTTTTGGGGGAAGCAGCACTCTCCTGGCCTGGTGGGCTGTAGAGACGCCTCAGTAGTTACCGGGCGTTTGGTGGTGCACACCTTTAATCTCAGCACTTCGGGAGGCAGAGGCAGGTGGATCTCTGAGTTTGAGGGCCAGTCTGGTTTACAGAATAAGTTCTAGGACAGCCTGGGACCCTGAGAAACCCTGTCTTGAAAAAAAATTGAACACAGAGGACCTGTGTTCAATTCCCAGTACCCACATGACAGCTTGCTCACAGCTTTCTGTGACTTCTGACCTTTGAAGGCTCTGCTCAAACATGATGTGCACAGACATACATTTCAGCAAAGCACTAAAACATGCATAACAAGGATAAATAATACTGGCTGGGCAGTAGGGTGTACTCCTTCAATAAAGCAGAAGTTTGAGGTCAACATGAGACCCTACTTAAAAAGCCACGCCCAGGGAGCGCTACAGAGAGGGATTGGTGGTATGGGCACTCACTGCTTTTGCAGGGGTCTTGGGTTCAATCCCAGCGCCCAGTGATGGCTCAGAACCATCCGTAACTCCAGTTCCAGTCAATCCAACACTCAGACACCCTCTTCTGGCCTCCATGGGCACTGGGCATGCACATGGTACATTGTGGTGATATTTTGCTTGTGAACTAACAAATAAAGCTTACCTGAAGATCAGAGTGCAGAACTAAACCACGAGTTAGCTATACTTTTAATCCCAGTACTTGGGAGTCTTTTGCCTGGATCTGTTTCTCTTTTAGACTGGATCAATTTCGTGTAGCCCAAGGTGGCCTCGAACTCACAGAGATCCTCCTGCCTGTGCCTCCACAGTGCTAGGATTAAAGGTGTGCCACCACTGCCTGGCCTCTAGGGCTAACTGGTGACTAGCCCCACACTCTGATCACCACAGTACATATATTATGCAGGTGTATAAAACACTCACACATGAAAAGTAAACTCTTTTAAAGGAAGGGAAGGAGGACATAGGGAAGGGAGGGGGAGGCGGGAGAGGAGAGGAAAGACAGGAAGCAGGGGCAGGAAGAGAGGACAGAAACAAAGGCCTGCGTTGGGAAGTGTCAGTCTAACACTATGAGGTGAGCAGCTTAGCTTCAGGATGGTGATGTGGGTTTGTGGTGATTGACTCCACACTCTTCCTGATCTGTCCGTCTTAGCCCCAAGCTGACCTCCCATGATGTTTAGTAGCCTACATCCCTGACACCACAGCTGCCTACTGTCTGGCTCCTGCAGGTGCTTTGTGTGTCTTGTGAAACGCAGGATGAGCTCAGGAGAGCAGTCAAGATGTCCTTGTGGGAGATGGTAATGAGCTGGTTGTGATTTGTATTTGTGATAAGAAAAATCAAGTGAAAATCTCACTTGGGATGGGCAACCTCCAAGAACAGTTTGTGACTGCTGAAAACTGATCCAGATCGCCTTGTTCCTCTCCTGTCTGCTTCTCACAGCAGAAAACTGACACAGAATTCCCCTAAGCTCTGAGTAACTGGGCTGGAAGGTGGACATAAGGCTCCCGGTAGCCAAGGTGAGATACACAGACCAAGAAGAGTCTGGGAGAGAGAAGCAATCTGCCAGGCCCTGCCTGCTGTGCCCCAGGAACTTGCCAGAGGAGGGCAAAGAGAGCCCTGTGTAGACCTAGTTCTACCCCACCACCACCACCACCACCACCACCACCCCCCCACCCAACCCCCCACCTCCCCACCCCACCCCCCACTGTCACAGCGCCCTTGTGCCTCAACCAAGGCTGTCCTCATGAGGCCAAGGCTCCTCTGTCCCTCATTTCTGCCCTCAGCCTGGTCCCTGTAGCCAAATGAGAGCCTGCTGCTGGCACCACTGCTCTGAGATGCCTGTACACAACCTCACGGCTTCATAGAAGTTCCTCTCGGAAACCCGTGCAAGCGTGGAGAGGGCTGGGGCGGAGAGCTCCAGCCGCTCTCCGGAGAACCTGAGTTTGATTCCATATACACACAGTTGCTTATAGTTGTGGTGACCCTAGTTCCAGGGGCTCCAGACAACCTCACACATTAAATAAAAATAAATATTTTTAAAAGAAAGAAATGCTTTAGAAGAAAAGAAACAAGCAGCTCTGTGCAGGGCCCGATGTGGGTGAGCCTGTTTGCTGCCTGTGCTGAGGTCCCTTCAGGGCACAGGACCCGCCCCAATTTTGAGACACGGTGCCTCAGAGATCCTTTGGGTTTTTTGAAATAGTTATGAGGAAATGACGATTGCCACTCAGAAAAGCAACATATTGAAGTCACTTCTAAAACAAAGCAAATACATTTAGAGATAATCAAAGCTGCTTGCTTTTTAGTGGTATTTATCCTAGGGCCATAGAATGTCTGGCACCCACTTCTGCTTCTGCAAGCTGTGGTGACAAGGACTCAACTCTAAGGTTTCTCATATACAGCTGACTGGCTAACTGGGCAAAGACATAAAGCAGCTGTTTACAGACAGGAGAGCAGGCATCACCCACCACCCCTGGGGCAGAGGGACAGGAGCCAGTTCTAGGCCATCATGTCATCTGATGTCTCACTTGTTCAGCAAGTGAGGCTGTGGCTGGGGGATACCTGGGTGGTGGAGTGATGGTCTGGCATGCCCAAGGCTCTAGCCTAATACCACAAGATGAAAAACAGAAGTGCAGGAGGATGGCCACAAGTTCAAGGCCAGCCTGTTCTATATGTAAAGCTCCAAACCAGCCAGGGATACACATGGGACCCTGTCTCAACAACACCACCCCCCAGAAAAAAAGATTTTAAGGTCAGTCTGGGGTACATAACTTGAGACCCTATCTCAAAAGAAGCAGTAAAAGAGAAATAAAGAAAGGGGGTAGGAAGAGTTAAGGGGAGAAGGAGGAAAAAGGAAAAGAATTCTACCAAAATGAAGTTTCCAGAGCTCTGCCAGGGTAGGGGATGTTGAGGCTCCAGACAATGTGAGTGACATTCCCAGGGAAAACACCCATGTGGGACCCGTGGAAGAAGGGTGAGGCCTCATCTGCTTCGACTGAGGTGCCCAGGCGGCAGCAGCTCAGCTTTACCAGAATCAGCCGGGCTTCTCTAGGACAGTAGACATTTCAGTGATATAAGAAAATGTCTAGCCAGGTGTGGTAGCATAGTCTCTTAGCCCCCCTATTCTCAGGAGGCAGAGGCAGGCAGATCTCTGTGAATCTGAGGCCAGCCTGGTCTACACAGTGAGTTCTAGGACATCTAGGGCTACACAGTAAGACCCTGTCTCTAAAAGAGAAAATTAAAAAAAAAAAAAAAAGAGCCAGGCAGTGGTGGTGCATGGAATCAAACTCAGGTTCTCTGGGCGAGCAGCCGGAGCTCTCCACCCCAGCCCAGTGCTCAGAAGGCAGAGACTGGCGGATCTCTGTGGGTTGGAGGCCAGCCTGTTCTACATGACGAGTTCCAGGACAGCCAGGACTACACAGAGAAGCCCTGTCTCAAAACAAAAAAGTCCTGCCTGGCACATGTAAGACAGAGCAATGTCTAGCCTCACAAAATAAAATGTATTTGATGTCATGGTCGAAACACATGGTCGAATGAGACTAGAAACCCAGATTCAGCTGTGTCTGATCATCAGGAACCCACACAGCATGGCAGTGACATACCTATAGACCTGTATAGTCATGGTTACTCCAGAGACTAAGGCAAGAGGATCAGTTGAACCTAGGAGTCCCAGGCCAATACAGGGAGCACTTATATTTTGTAGATATGGATGGTCTGCCTACATGTATGTCTGAGGCCAGAAGAGAGCCTACGTCCTCTGGGACTAGAGTCATGGACAGTTGTGAGCTGCCATGTAGTTGCTGAGAATAGAACCTGGGACCTCTGGAAGAGCAGCCAGTGCTCTTAACACTGAGCCCTCTCTCAGCCCCATCTCTTCTCTCTCTCTCTCTCTCTCTCTCTCTCTCTCTCTCTCTCTCTCTCTCTCTCTCTCTCTCTCTCCCTCTTTCTCTCTCTCTTGGTTTTTCTTTTTTGTTGTTGTTTTTGTTTGTTTGTTTGCTTTTTGAGACAGAGTTTCTCTGTGTAGCTTTGGATATTGTCCTGGAACTTGCCTTATAGACCAGGCTGACCTCAAACTCACAGACATCCTCCTGCCTCTGCCTTTTGAGTGCTGGGATTGAAGGTGAGAGCCATCGCTAAACAGCTTTCTTTTCTTTTTTAAGACAAGATCTAATACAGCTCATGATGACCTTGCACTCATTATGTATGTATGTATGACCTTTAACTCATCCTTTTGCCTCTATATCCAAGGTGTGGAGATAACAGGAGTATGTCACCACATCCCTGAGACCCTTCTCTTTTGCTCTTGAAAAAAAAATGTCTAAAGACAGATTAAGAAAGCTAAGGATCCAAAAAGCAACAGAAAAATAACTGACCAGCTATTACAGCAGCTTTAGGTGAATTTTTCTGTGAAAGCGTTAAGGCGCAGTAGATGTGCCAAGGTGTTTCCAGATGAAGATGTCTGTGTGGCGGGACACAGCAGTCTTGGGTGTGGTTCTAAGGGAAGGAGCGTGTGTGTGTGTGTGTGTGTGTGTGTGTGTGTGTGTGTGTGTGTCTTAGGCCCGCCTTTTTTCCTGGCTTCTCTGGGGCTGTGGACTACAGGCTGGGTATCCTTTGCTCTATGTCTGATATCCACCTATGAGTGAGTACGTACCATGTTTGTCTCTCTCTGTGTCTGGGTTACCTCACTCAGGATGTTTTCTTCTAGTTCTGTCCATCTGCCTGTGAATTTCAAGGTATCATTGGCAGAGCAGGTATGCAGAAATAACAGGGCACTGTTGGAGCTCAGCCCTGCACTGGGCCCAGCAGACCAGGCTAGATGTCAACATGGCGTTGCTGAGGCCACTGTCCCTGTCCAACTTGAAGCCAAGCTGTTTGCCTCACCTTACAGACCTAGAGAGGCAATGGCCAAATTCCCAAACAGGCCACTTTCAGCTGGCAAGGTAACAGAGTTCTCTCTGCCCTAATCCTTTCACAAAATAGCCTACCTAAAGCTAACCGGTGTTACTTAATCAGTTACTTTTCTATTGTTCTAGCTGCCAGGTCCAACCTTGCATAGAAAGTCATTTTACTTAGTTAATTTTGCAGTGCAGAGAGGAGCACCTCAGGGTCATGTGCATGACAGGCAAGTGCCACCATGACTACATCCCCAGCAAGTGAAGAGACTTTGAAATAACCCTTTCAGCTGAGTCTTAGGCAGAGGCCTGTAATTCCAGCTTGGGCAGCAGTCTTCCTGTCTTGGCTTCCAAAAGTGCTGTAGCATGAACAGATGTGAGTCACTATGCCCAGCTACAACTTAACTGGCACATTATCTACTCGGTTGGGGGGGGGGTCATGCAACATACCTTAATATTTTCTAGAGTATGCTGGCCTGGAACTAACGGGTCTACCTGCCTCTACTTCTTTAGTGCCGGGATTAAAGGGATGTGGCACCATCATAAAGCAAAGATCATTTTTAAAGCTGAATTTGTACACATGTCCATACTTTATTCTTTCATCTCCAACAATACAGTACAGCAGGTATTTATAGGGATAGCATTTATATTGTATGAGAAATGATGTGAGCCAGGTGGAGGCAGGCAGAGGCAGGTGGAGATCGAGTTCCAAGAAAGCCAGGGTTACACAGAGAAACCCTGTCTAAGGAGACGAGAGAGAGAGAGAGAGAGAGAGAGAGAGAGAGAGAGAGAGAGAGAGAGAGAGAGAGAGAGAGAGAGAGAGATTATATACATACACTCAAGAGAGTTGATTTAGGGTCAGTGAGCTTATTCAAAACTTCCCAGCAAACTCCTGGACATTGTGTGTGAGTTCTAGGGCATATATTAGTGTTGGGGAGGGAGATGGCCTAGAGCTGAGCCCTGTAAATGCTAACACACGACTCTATTATGACTTTAGCAATTGTGCACCAGGAAATAGGGACAAAGACCAAAGTACTTACTAATCATAAATCATTATACCTCAAGAAGTGTGGGTGAGTTTCTGTGCCGCAGCCATACTGACCCCCGTGTTTGGCACTGGATCCCACACACTTTTTGTTTTAAAGTTTACCAAGAGGCCAAAGGCAGAATTTCCTCAACCGAACTGGATGTATTAATGAATGCATGGAAGCAAGGCTTTTGTAAAAAGCATGAAGAGTCTCTAAAGAGAAAACCCCAAAGCCCCTCAGCCACATTTGGTATTGAGGACCCAGGTCTCAGCTACCTTTTGAAGACAGAGTTTCTGTCTTGCCTGGTCCCACAGCCATTTAGTCCCAAATAAACATAGAGGCTAATATTAATTATAAACTGGCTGATGGCTCAAGCTTCTTATTGGCTAGCTCTCTTAATTATTAACACATTTCTATTAATCTATGTATTGCCATAAGGCTATGTCTCACGAACTTTTCTCAAGTCTTGTATTAACCTCCATTCTCTAGATTTCTCTTTTAACCAGAATTTCTATACCCTCTCCTCTGCTAAAGGCTATTGATATTGAACAATCCTTACAGGATCTTTGAGTTCTCATGCCATGTTGGCTTTGGCCATTTCCCTCCAACTGGCTCTGGGGACCAGCTGTGGGTGGTGCCATTTGCCAAGCTTTCCTTTTAAGACAGTTGTCTGACCTGGTGCCCTTTCTGACTATATCCATAGCAATTTCAAGGAGGTCCTTCAGTCCTACTTTTCCTTAGGCCATGATTAGTTTGTTGAAATAAAATGTCTTTAACTGAAATCCCTTATAATGCAGCTGCTATAGCTAACCCCTGAGTGTCTGAGGGTCCAAAATCTGAACAAATTCGAATAATGTCAAAGATATCTGCTTTTTTTCTAAAAGGTCTTAAAGCAGTTTCTGACAGGCTGCATTAATTAACATTTTCACATACACTTTGCTGGGCAGCAGCTCCCAAGGCTGTGGGCTTCCTGGCTCAGCCTGGCCTCAGCTTGCCTTTGCCCTCTAGGCCTGGGCTGGCCCACCACAGGGGCTGCTTGTAAAGTCAAATGCCACCATTATAGCAGCTCTGAGATGATGACACTGGGATGTCCTACTGACCTAGAGCTTAGGGGCAGTGGGGGGCACACCTTGGCTTCCCCGAGCCCCGGGGCAGCTCTGAGACAGCTGCAGTGGTGACTTCTTCGTGGGGGAGGAATACTTACAAAATTGGCAAATTCTAAAGATGTCTTTTCTTGCTTCTGCTTTACTCCAGTTCTCCTGGCTATTAACATATACCCAGGTAAACATACAATCATCTGATTAATGTTCTTCTGTTTGATATCTACAGTCATACACAGTTTCTCCCGAGATAACTCACTGCATTTCACGTCACACTTTTCACCTGTGGTGCCCGTTTGTGGAGTCCATCACTGTCCCTCATGCTCAGGCCCACATTTCGACACCGTCTGTAGTAGCCTTATACTGAACACCATTTGATGATGGAGACTCTCCCCCTCTCAGGTAGGAACTGAGCAAATGGGCTGGATCTGCCTGTAGTCCCACAAAAATGGGTTCCTACAAATTGGCGCCTCGATGTGGGGCTACTACAGATAGCTACTATAACCTTTCTGGTGGAGGTGATACTCAGACACACCGGCATCAAAGGAAATATTTAAGGACCCCGAACACATATGTGCTTTCTTCCCAGGCCCACAAGCAGGGAAATGGTTGAGGTAGAAGCCATAGGAGGCTGGGAGGGGGATGTAATGTTATCCACAGGCAGATGTGGAGAGGTTTGTGTTATAGTGACCCTGTACCCAATTTGTCACACTGTAGCCAGTACTGAGTGAATCGGATGAAAGGTGGGGATCTTTTCAGCTCGAACACTCATCCCTGCCCAACTATATCGCCTCTTTCTTTTCTTTTAATTTGATTTTGAACTTGTAATCCTGCTGTGCTGCATCTCTGCATCTCAGGTGTTAAAGTTGCAACGTGGGCCACCAAACCCAGCCTCTTTTTGTCCCTTTTTTTTTTTTTTTTTTTTTTTTTTGAGACATGGTTTGCCCTGGCTGCCCTGCAACTCACTATGTATATTCAACTGACCGGAAACTCACAGAGATCCTCCTGCCTCTAACTTCGGTGCTAGGATTAAATGCATGCACCACCATACTAGGTTTATCTTAAACACTTTTGTGATGGCTTAGATGTTAAAAAAAAAAGTCACAAATGTTCATGATTTTTTAAAAATGTGCCAGTCACTTGTAGCGCATGCCTTTAATTCTACAGAGCAAGTTCCAGGACACACAGGGCTACACAGAGAAACACTGTCTTGAACCACCACCCCCAAGAAGAAAAATCCAGCACTCAGGAGGCAGAGGCAGAAGCAGGTGGATCTCTGTGAGTATGAAGCCAACCTGGTCTACTGAGCTAATTTCAGGCCAGTCAGAGTTCATGGTGAGACTTTGTCTAAAACAAACAAACAAAAAAAATCAATGGGACGTCATCGTGGCTCATGCTGTAATTCCAGCACTCAGGGATTATATAGTAAACCCCGTCTGCAAACAACAGCCATTCAGAACTTCAAGTTGGGACAGCAAGTAAAAGTGTTGCCACCCTACCCTAATGACATAAGAAATAACTGACTTTTCAGGTGTGTTGATACGGCTTTAATTCCAACCCCCAGGAGGCAGAGGCAGGTAGATCTCTGAGTTCAAGGCCAGCCAGGCCTCACAGAGAAAGCTTATCGAGAGAGAGAGAGAGAGAGAGAGAGAGAGAGAGAGAGAGAGAGAGAGAGAGGAGGGAGGGAGGGAGGGAGGGAGGGAGGGAGGAGAGAGAGAGAGAGAGAGAGAGAGAGAGAGGGTTCTTGAAAGTTGTCCTCTGACCTCCACATTCGGGCACTTAGAGTTACACACATACACACCAGCACCCACACAACAATAATAATGATGGTGATATCTGACATCTAAACATAGGGGCTGCAGAAATGGCTCAGTGCTTAAGAGCACTGGCTACTCTTGCAGAGGATCTAGATTGGGTTCCCAGCACCCACGTAACAGCTCATAACTGCCTGTAATTGTACTACAGTTCCCAGGATACAGCGCCCTCCGGCCTCTGCATGCGTGTGGTGCACATAAATTCATACAAATACGAATTAAAATTTTTAAAAAGTGTCTGGCTTCTCATACCTGTAATTTTAGCATTTAAGAGGCCAAAACATTAGGATTGACATTAGTTCTAGGCCAGCCTGAGCCTAGTGAGTTTTCGGCCGGCTTAGACTACAGAGACACTGTCTCAAAACCAAATAGTTAAGCAAATCCAGAAGGCACGGAAGAAGAACCTGTAGCTGCCACCTCTTGGTGACAGCCTGATGCCCATATCCCTTTGCCTACCTGCATTAGCATCCTACACATAACAAAACAGGACGAGGGACACGCAGACTACATAGAGGAAGCACTTCCTGCCTGCCTCTGTTTCCCCAGCATCACATGGCCCACTCCCAGGAGCTTACCAAGAGAAAAGAAAAAGGCCCAGCACAGTAGCACACACCCTTAATTATATCACTTGGGAAGCAAGACAGGGAGGTCTCTGAGTTTGAGGCCTGCTTGGTCTATGTAGGGAGACCCCGTCTCAAAAACAAAAAGAAACTAAAAATGTTAGGGCGAAACTCTGCGACAAAGCACTCATCTTGTACTGTGGAAGTGCCCCGTTATTGTTTTGTTTTGTTTTTAGATTTATTTGTGTGTAAGAGTGTTTTGGCTGTACGCATGTGTACCGAATGTGTGCCTGGTACCTTCAGAAGTCAGAAGAGGGCATTGGATCCCCCTGGACTGGAGTTACAGCTTTGAATCACCAAATGGGTGCTCGGAAGTGAATCCAGCCTTCTGCAAGAGCAGCAAGTACTTTTAGTCAGAGCCATTACTTCTGCCCGGGAAGGCCCAAGTTTAACCCCCAGCACTGCAAAGTTACCAGCTCTTTCAGCATGTGTTTATGATCCCAGCACTCAAGAGGCTGAGCAGTAGGGAAATGTACACAAGTTGGTTGACAGCTTTGGTTACACAGTGGGATCCTGTCTCAAAACAGGAAAACAAACAAAAATATATTAAAGACTCAAATACAGAACATCTGAATTGACAACTTGGGGCTTTGGATAAATAGCCCAGTAGAGTACTTGCCCTGGCATGCACTAAGCTCGGGGTTCAATCCCCAGTATTACATAAAGGGAGAGGGATGGTACACACCTGTAATCCTAGCACTCAGGAGACAGGAACAGGAAGATCAGAAATACAAAATCACACGTTTGGGGCAGCCCTGGGACACGTGATACTCTGGCTCAGGAAAAAGGAAAACAAAACTTACTAAAGTATTTGAGTAGATGCTGTACAAAATAGACGAATTGCCAGGAAGTTCTAGATAGATGCCCACTGTTGTATGTAAATTGCCCCTTAATAAAGATGATTTAAGGGGCCTGAGAGACAGCTCACCATCTGACAAAATCAAGGCATGCCTTATCCTGCTGAGTGTGTTATTTGGTGGCCACTGCAGATCCTAGCAGGATGCGTATAATTCTCATCAAGCCACTAGAGATTTCTTAATTGTTCTCCTTTGTGACTCTTAGAGACACCAAGGGAGGCCATTATTGCAGACAAGCAGGCTAGGAGCCCCAGCCTCATGGAGTGTATTAGAGCCCAGGGGACAGGGCCAGTGGGGATCCAACGCCACCCCCTCGCCCAGTAGCTTGAGTGAAAAACTGCTTTGGAGATTCAGCTGGAAGAAATAGGACTTAAACTTTAAAGCAATCATCAGGAATGACTTCCTGGGTTGGTGAGCAGGTATGGCCCTGCGAGGTGTTCCCTTCCAGGCCCAAACGCTACCCCTGGGGCAGTGCCAGGAAATTTTTATTGCAAGGTGATGGCAGGCCAGTTCAGCTTTGCTGTTCCTGACGTTGTGGTCCCTACTGCTGCTGCAGCGAGGGTCTGGAGTGTAGGTGGGGCCACGGCTGAGCCCCTGAATAGACCTTTACAATCTGGCCTTGATTCCTTCTGCTACTAAGTGGATGATGATGTCTTCCTTCTATTTCTTCTCTTCCAATCCATACACTCCTTCTCCTTTTCTTAAAGAGTTGGCTGGGCCTCCGAGCACCATGGTAACAGGAGTGGTGACAGTAGTTGTGTTGTATCCTTCTTAAATTGAAGGGGATTAGGCTAAAGTTTCTAAATGTGATGATTGCTGTGCTTCTCAATGGGACCTTTATCAAGCTAAGCATTTCTCCTAGCTGGGGCTGGAGTTCAGTGCCGGAGCGTGTGCTTAGCATGCACAAAGCCTCGAATTCTGTCCCCAGAACTGTGAAAAGGTACTTTATACCCCTGACTCACAGATATATCATCACAGACAGACAGACCTTAAACCTTACCCAGCACTTCATCTACACCAAAGTGAGTGAGTGTGGCGAAGCCGCTGCGGCCCGGTGAGAGGCCGGCCAGCTGCCTTGCAGGGCAACCATGAACCCCACTTTGCAGTGATGTGTGCTCTCTCAGCACGGATCTGGGTTTTTGTTGTTGTTTGTTTGTTGTTGTTTTTTTTTTCTTTTTTTCTCTTTTTTCTTTTTGGCCTATATTTGTTTCATGGTTTTGAGTCAGGGTCTCACACACTCCGAGATGGTCGTGAGCATGTACTACGCACGTAGCCAAGGACGACCTTGAACTTCAGAGCCTCCTGCCTCTCTCTCCATAGTGCTATCATTATAATCACACACCACCATACCTGCTTTTTTGCTTGTTTTGTTTTTTTGCGTACACACAGTTGTACTGGTTCTATTCCTTGTTGTTGTGTTGGTGGTGGCGGTGTGTGTGTGTGTGTGTGTGTGTGTGTGTGTGTGTGTGTGTGTGTGTGTCTGGGGGCAGGGGGTCTGCATACCACTCATCCATGTGGAAGTCAGCTCCCTCCTTCCACCTTCACATGGGCTCTGGGGACCGAACTCAGGTTGCAGGCTTGTACAGAAAGCCCTTT
This sequence comes from Cricetiscus sungorus, assembly GCA_030556225.1. Lineage (NCBI taxonomy): Eukaryota > Metazoa > Chordata > Mammalia > Rodentia > Cricetidae > Cricetiscus > Cricetiscus sungorus. The sequence goes on along the minus strand of JANBXA010000069.1, from coordinate 95,512,834 downwards.
TACCTATTGGGCCATTTCTCAGCCCTCCCTCTGTTTTTTGATTTTTAAAGTAAGACTTCAGTATCTGTCGGGTGGTGGTGGCTCTCTGTGAGTTTGAGACCAGCCTGGTCGACAAGAGCTAGTTCCAGGACAGCCTCCAAAGAAAAAAAACAAAACGAACAAACAAACAAAAAGACTTCACCATCTGACCCAAGCTGAACTTGAACTCATGATCCTATTACTTCTGCCTCCCAGGGTCTGCAGTTACTGGTATGTGTCACCAGCCCAGCCCAGCTCTTGCTCCCTTTCTCATCCTGTGGATAATTTGGAGAAGATAAGACTTGACTATTTCCTAAAATTCCTTTCCCTACTTCTTTCCTTTTTTTAAGACGGGATCTCTCTGCCGGGTGGTGGTCCATGTCTTTAATCCCAGTACTCAAGAGGCAGGTGGATCTCAGATCAAAGAGAGCCTGGTCTACACAGTTAGTTCCAGGACAGCAAGGACTATATAGAGAGACCCTGTCTCAAAACAAAACAAAACAAAACACTGCACCAGAATTCTCCGTCCACTTTAAGAACCTGTACTGTGTACCTGTAGTACCTGAAAAGTTCTGTTTACAGTTAAAAACAAAGATGCAGGAGAGTTTGGGCTGAGTCTGACCCCAGGAAAACAATGCTGCCCTTCATCCTCACCCTTGAAAACTGTGTGCCATGAGTCAGCAATGGCGAAGCAAGGTGCTCGTCTGCTTTCCACTCTTCACACACACACACACACACACACACACACACACACACACACACACAGCCACCTACTGGTTTCCTGACTTCCTCACAGCCAAAGCAATAGCAGCTAGCTCTCTGGTAACTACGGGCAGCTGTTTTCAATAAGAAATTCCACTCAAGATCAGGGTTAGGAAATATGACCTTTCTAATTAAACTTGAACTAATCAGTCTAGTAGGGCCAAAGGCCGTATTCCTTGTCAGGTCTGGCATTGAGAACTGAGAAGTGAGAGGGTGTTTGGGCATCGGGAGAAATGGGAATTGGTGTTTTCTGGGCACGTTTCTTGTTGCTTTAAGGCACCACCATGTACATTGTGGCACTACTGATTGTCTAAAGTGGAAAGTCATTAACAGACTGACAGCACACTTCATTCTATCACTTAAGGTATAACTTGAAAAGTTCATGTCACTCTGTAACCAGAGCCGAACACAGGAGGCCCTTCTTATGAGCAGGGATAGGGCAGCTACCCTGTAGTTGGATGTCCTTATTTGTGGTGTGGAGGTGTAGATCAGACATTTGGAACACCAGCAGGTGCCACCTCCTGTCAGTGCCCTAGTGTCCTAGGTGGTGACCAGAAAGGCCCTTTTAACCAGCCAGAGTGGTTTGCCTATGCTCTCCAATTGCCACAGTCAAGGATTCTGACCTGGCCCTGAGGACAGTGGCCTCTGGCCTTAAGCAAGGAGAACATGAGCCAGTGTCGTGGTACATGCCTTTAATCCCAGCACTCAGGAGGCAGAGGTAGGTGGAGCTCCATGAGTTCAAGGCCAGCCTGGTGTACAGAGTGAGTTCCAGGATGACCAGGATACACAGAGAAACCCTGTCTCAAAAAACCAACACACACACACACACACACACACACAGAGAGAGAGAGAGAGAGAGAGAGAGGGAGGGAGGGAGGGAGGGAGGGAGGGAGGGAGGGAGGGAGGGAGGGAGGGGGGAGGAAGGGAGGGAGGGAGGGAGGGAGGGAGAGAGAACACAGAGAACACAGAAGCACTTCCTCACTATGTGCTCCTGAACCAGTATGGGCAGAACGCAAGGAGGTATAGAGGAAGGGTGGGAGAGCCCAGCTTGGGAACGCCTGTGCATCTTTTAATGTGAATCCCTATCTGTGAGATTGACACAGTGGCCCAGCCTATGGATCCAGAAGCCTCCCCTCTCCCTGCAGTGACTCAAGCCCGGTAGCTATCCTGTCTGTCCTAGAAACATCATGAGCACTCAACAGTGTAGAGGGAGCAGCACTGTTCCCAGGAGGACCTCACCTCGAAGTAGACACTGGCACACTAATGGGTAGTGCTGATCCTGCATCCCTAAGCCAGAGACGCAGAACACTGGACAATGGCTACCTTCATCCCTGAGCACCCCTCCCCCAGCCCAGCGAGGCTTGTTTGTCCTGGAGCCTGCAAAACAACCCTGTCCACTGATCCTGTCAACCCAAGAGGTGCTGAGCGTGAGGTTGGATGAAGCTGGCCTCCTCAAGAAGCCGTGAGAACTCATCTCCCCGAGGTACTTCCACACCTCTCAGGCTGGGGAAGTAGGACTCCTGTCGTTCATATGGTGCCATGCTGGAGCAGAGGTCTGAGAGACCGTAGCAGAGGCATTGTGTTGAACTGTGTGATTCCCACCAGGGACCAGAGCAGTGCCTGTGCCCATTGCCTGGGTGACTGTACCCTCCCTGCATGTGCTACAGGCATGTCATCTCTCTGCCTTTCCTTCCTGGGGGAACAGAAGTCAGCACATGGGGTCCAAAGGGTCACTGGCCAGAACTCCAGAGAATGATTTCAGAGGAGGCCTTTGACCTGGCCAGCCTCCCGTAATGTCTTGAGCAAGCTGGGCAGCCTGTGTCAGCGTGGCCAGCACAGCCTCTCCCCAAAGGCCACACTGGTAGATGACGGGAGCATTGCCTCACTCAGCTGCCCTGGATCAGGAAAGCAGAGAACAGCTAAGGCACAGCAGCCCAGAGACGCCACAACCCTGACTGAGGCGCCACAGTGAGTGAGATGCAGGTAGTGAGGGGCTTGCTGCCTGCACTGTAGCCATCACTGAGGGCCTAACAGTCCCTCACCAGCCTCGGCCTGCTCTGACATAGCCTAGGATTCTCAGGAGCCTGCCTGAAGTCTCAGGCTGGTAGGTAACCCCTGCAAAAGTCCTGTCATTTTATCTAGAAACCAGTCAAATGTAAGTTGGCCATCCCCAGAGAATATCTGATAGAGTGACACACACACACACACATACACACACACACACACACACACACACACACACACACACACACACACAGAGTTCCACATGAGGGGCATAAGGGACACTGAGGATCCCGAAGCAGGTTCAAAGCTTCCCAAACAACTTGAGACATCTGTTATGTTCTCGGGCCTCCCCTACCTATCTATCTCTTTCTGCCTACACTATTGTATCTTCCCAAGAATGTATTCAGAGGCTAGCTAGTTCTCAGGCCACCTCACAGCTCTTCCTGCAGCTGTCACCCCCATCCTTGGCCCTGTCTCCCCCCCACCCCTGCCAGAGGCAGAATTAGAATCAGGCCAGGTCGTTGTACAGGCAAGTACTTGTTGGGCACAGCCTCTCTCTTTATGTGTTTCCTATACAGATGGCTTGCTGTAGGCAGGACAGCAAGAAAGAGACTGTCCTGGTCACACCTGGCAAAGTCATCTTCAAGAGGGATGGCGGGCCAAAACCACCCACAGCTCCCTCTCCTGAACTCCGTGGCGGTGGACACTAAGCTAAGGTTCTTGCTCTTTCGCTGTTACACAGCTCAAGGGGACATGGTATACAACCGTCCTGTGAATGGATCCCAAGCTGCTGGCCATGCAGCTTTGGGATCCCCAAGGTGTTGTGAGGAGCCAACATTTGGGGTTGGGTAGCATCTGACTCCGAAGGTTATAGGCTCTTCTAGAAAAAGGCATGAGGCTTGGGAATGCTGAACCATCACACAATCGCACAATGTGAATGTGAGAGCTGGGAAGCAAGTTCGTGTTCACCCATGCAGGCCCAACTGAAGGCTTGAACTCCACCTTGGAGGTAATAGGGAGCCTCGGAGAGTTTGACGGGCCAGAAAGTAATACACCTAACTGATAAGCATGATGGGAAAAGGAGCTCATGTGAATGCAAAAAGAGAGCCGAGGCACACACAAGTTCCATGGGGACGGAGAGGTCTCAGTGAAAGGGTGGTCAACTCCAAAGACAGGAGGGCTGGAGCAGACAAGCCGAAGACGAGCTGGAAAGGTCTTGTCAGCTGTGCCCAGGACCACAACTGGGACTGAGTCATGAGCCACGGCCAGGGCCCAGGGCAGGCCCTCCCCAGTCCCCAAGGCAGGTTCTAGAGACACCACTGAGTCCAGTGTTTGGAAAGCCACATCAGGGCAGCCATAGAGCTGGGAGGTCACCTGATATCCTGGCGCCAAGCAGCTAGGATAGTAGCTGTGAAGGTGGCTTCTGGGCCTTGGAACCTCAGGGGCAGGAGAGATGGGGCTCTTGGTGCCCCCAGTGCAGATGAGAGCCAAGGCCATCTGTCCATCTGCACACACAGTCAGCTGCTCCCCAGACTCCAGGGTCAGATGCTCAGTGGAGACAAGCCATGGTGCGGCAGTAACTCCACACAAGGACCCTTAAGGCGCCAACACCTCTCCTTCAATTAAGAGCCATAAGGACTAAAATATCTTACAGAACTAGAACTTTCCGTAAGTCCAGTGCTGGGAGAGACAGATCAAACAGGACTCTCGTGTGCAGGGGCTCTACCTGGCAATTGTGCAAAACAGCAGTGCATCTAGACTTCAAGCCCCCAGGTTAAAAAACAAAACAACAAAAAACAGTCCCAGAGAGGCAGAGTGGGCTTTACAGGCAAGTCACTGGTCAACAAAGGGAATCAAATCTCTGGTCAAAGGCACTAGGGCCCCAGACAGGCTTGGCATACCAGTGCCGTCCCTCCTAGCCACAGAGTAGCAGGCTGTGGCCCCCACACCCGGAGGTCTGCAAGTTGGGCCAGGTACCTCCTCCCTTCCCACAGGAGAACTCTCAAAAGAAAGGCCAGGAACAGAAACCAAAACCAGACCTGCTCAGGGACGGTTCAAGTAAACCCTCCTAGCTCTGGGTCTACCCAGCTCTAAGTGCCAGTTAGAAGACGTTTTGTCCGACACTGACCTGAGCCATGACCACCTCCACTGTGACCAGCAGTTGAACTAGGCTATTCCTTCCTTGGCTTTTGCCCTTGCCTGTTCCAGGTAGGCAGCCAGGGGACCTGGCATGAAGACATTTCTGTAAGTCCTGCCCCTCCATGATGCCTTCTGGGAAGGGCCTCACCAAGTGACATGGCAGCTACTGACTGGGAGAGAGATGGGGTGGAAGGGAGGGGTATAGTCTGGGTTTGGAGAACCAGACATGCCCAGCAGGAGTTCTCAGGATCCCAGAAGGCTCCTGAGTCAGATAGCAGAGCCTGGTCCAGCAGGAGCTAGAACAAAAATGGCCTAATGAGGTTGCTGGTTCTAGGTGTTTTCAACGTTTCCTCAAGCTGGGTGGTGGCCTACGACCTTTAATCCCAGCACTCAGGAGGCAGAGGCAGAGGCAGAGGCAGGCAGATCTCTGTGAATTCCAGGTCAGCCTGGTCTACAGAGCAAGCTCCAGGACAGCCATGGCTGTTAGACAGAGAAACTCTGTCTTGAAAAAAACAAAACAAAACAAAAATAAGTTTCTGTCTGGAGAGATGGCTCAGCGGTTAAAAGCACTGGCTGCTCTTTCAGAGGTCCTGAGTTCAATTCCCAGGAACTCATGGTGGCTCACAACCATCTGTAATGAGATCTGATACCTTCTTCTACATGCCAGCAGAACACCAGATACATAATAAATAAATCTTTACAGTTTCCTCAGAAAACTGGACATAGTTTGACCTAACCTGTAACCCCAGCCCTCACAAGGCTGAAGCAGGAGGATTGCTGTGAGTTTAAGGCCAACCTGGATTACAAAGCAAGACCCTGACTTTAAAAGAGACAGACACAAAGAAAAAGACACCTCCCACCTGACCCCCTAGGATAGCAAAGCAGAAATAAGCACGGTATGGGAAGCAGGGTGGGGGGCGGCTCATCTGCCTGTCACTTCCCTGGAGCTCATGCAAGCATTCAGGCTCCATGTCCTCTGCATAGTGTGCTGTACTGACTCATACCCTACTCAGTGCCCGTCCAGCATGTGCCAGCCAGGTCCTTGGGAGTCACAGAAAAGTGGACTCACTGTGCTGGACAGAGCATGCACATCACCTCCTAGCCTGCCTCACGCATATAAAATGGCTAAGTCAAGGCTGGCAAGCAGTGCCTCGACATTCCGCTATAAAATGCAGTGCCTGGTGTTGCTTGCTTTCGATCCCTGCACTTGGGAGGCAGGTGGATCCCTAATTTCTATGCCCGAGAGTTTGCATAGTGAGTTCCAGGTAAGGCAGAGCTACATAGTGGGATCCTGTCTGCTGGGCCAGACTGCCAGGTCTTTAGGGAGGTGAAATAATGTCTTACAAAAAGAAACATTTTTAGTGTCAAAGACTCAGAAGACAGAAAAGCTCAAAAGGTATATGTGGTCACCTCCAAATGCCAGATGTGGTTTGCCTACTAAGTCTGGGTGCTAACAACAGCAATGAAACCATCACCTATACCATGTCTCAAGTGGACGCTGGCTGGGCTGCTTTGGTGTTTAACCTGTGTCTGGTGCAGCACAGCTCCCAGGTCCTTGGCCTGTGTGTCGGTCAGGAATGCTAAGAAGTGTTCATGAACACCACAGATATACCCAGGCCCGGAGGACAGGACAACCGACTGGACTCTTGGTGGCATGGTCTGGAATGAATGGGAGGTGGGGCCCGCCTGCCCCATCCCCTGAGAAAATGGTCACAGCAGGTCAGGATGTTTTTGTTGTTTTGTCTGTGTGCAGGAGTAGAGGCAGGCCAGGATCAGCAGAGACTATATGGAGCCCATGCCCAAAAAGACTGCACCCCAATCAGGACGCACAACTGATGTCACTAGCTAGGACTAGGCCTGCCAAGAGTCCTCATAGGTTGTTAATGGTGGCACGACCAACTCTGGGGACACACACCCTTCCTCTTCCTGTGTTCCTAACCACACTTTTTCTGCCTCTTACCTGTAGAGTGCCCGGCACCTCCAGGAGCCAGCTGTCTCCAAAAGGGTGACCAGAGCCCTGTCACCTTGCAAAGCACCTTTGCTGTCAAAGGTCTAAAGATGGAAGTTCAGCCAAAAGCCACACACCCCAGACCCAGCAAGTCTCATCCAGCTAAACCTACAAACTTGCAGCCGCCGCGGCACCCTAAGATCCGCAACTACAACCTCAAGAGCTAAGTCTCGGCCCCTGCGGAGGGGGGGGGGACCCGAGGGCCTGCACCTTGGTGCTTGGGCCTGCACCGGTACATTTTAGGTGTGAGTGTGCACGTGGCATGCAGGTGGGCTGTGAGCACAGGGCAGGCTCCCAAACGATGGCCTTGCTGATGCCATTAAGCCATTAAAACCCTCCTCCATCTGCTTGGCCTGCAAAGTTGTCTATCTTGTCCTACTTGCCTCCCGCCTGTGTCACCACTTACAGCCGCTGTGCACTAACCATGCCATTCAGTGTCCTCTAGGGCCTGGTGGGGAGAATAGAGTGGCCACCTGCAAAGCAAGTACGTCCTCACAGAACACGTGTGAGAGTGTATCCCTCCTGGAGTGCATCCCTCAAGGCCCCATCACGCGCCAGTGCCACAGAGCCACACCCACATGTCCTTCTGAAAACCTCGTGGTGACACCTGCATTGACCCTGGTCAAGGATGATGGCTAAACTTGATTTGAAGCGACAAGGCCTGGTATCACTGCCTGACCATTTCCTGCCAGGACTTATGGGTGGCTGTGGCCTTGGCCTTGCTGGGTGTCCTCCAAGACAGACACATGGAGAGCTGTGGGGGTGAAAGGTATCTCCCAGCTCTAGGCTGCTGTGTGATGCTGGCTAGTCATGTGATGTTTGCAGCTTCATTTTGCACCCGTGTAAATACTGACAGTGGTTACCAGCTGGCTGTCTGACCTGTGACAAATGTAACAGGAAAACCCACACTCAGTGACATGGTCTTGTGTGCCAGTTGAGAATCTCGGGCCCGTGTAGCAGAGGTTTGCAGATGACTTCTCTCCCTCCCGGTGCATACACACAACAGCCCAGGACCAGCACGGGCAATGGCAGGCCAGCCCGATGGCTCCTCCAAGGCTGATGGCACTTTCTTTGTTGGTTAGACACATGCATGTGAGATGTAGCCCTGCAGCGTCCATGGGTGGGAAGGAGTGCAGAGATGTCCAGTCTGACCTCTGCTCCCTTCTCTATGGACAGGCCCAGACTCTGCATTCAGCCAGCTGTCCTGGGTCCCTGGTAGCTGCAGAGGCAAACCTCTGCTGACCACTGATGGCTGACCAGCAGCATGGCCAGTAAGGAAGCAAACATGGCATAGTTCAAGGCACCAGGAGGTGGGGTTGGGCAGCTCCGGTTGGCACAGGCACAAGACTTTTGAACTCTCTTAAGGCTGGCCCTAAAACCTAAAGACGCCAGCAATGAACACCAAAGAGAAGACCCGCGAATGGGAACAGTGTTGGTATTGTTGCTCCTTTGTTACAGTTACAGGATAAAGCTGGAGAAGGGGAGGGGTGTGGAGTGGGGGTCCCAAGGTACCACGTGCATAGCGGGTTCCATAGCAGAAGATGGTGCCCGAGGTGGAGGGACAAACACGCCAGGCAGACAGAGCTTGAGTGAGAAGTTTATTTAGAAAGGGGGTGAGGGGGAAGGGAAGAGACATAGAGGCACCAGGAACAGAAGAGAGAAGAGCAAAGGGAGCAGAGAGAGCGTAAGTGAGCAGGGGTCTGACTTTTAAAGGGTCCTTCACATCTGCCTGCAGACCAGAACTCATGGACCCCTGGGCTGACCAGAGTACTGCCTGAGTGCACTCTGCCAGGTGACAGGCGGGCCAGCACAATGCCTGAATCCTTACAGGTATGGGATTTGGGTCCATTACCTCCACCTCTATAGATGACGAAGAACAGCAGGTGCCTACAGCAAAGGCATGGAATGGCCAGCCCTTAAAGACATGGGGGCAGTAGTGGGAGAACTTGGGGCAAGCCACCATGTGAGCAGAATACACCCGCCAGTCCTGTAGGCTGACCTCCAGGGTCCTGCTTAGCCGCCTTCCGTAGTGATCCTGGGTGGACAATCAAGTTGGGGAAGCTGGAAGCCAGGGTTGACAAGCAAGGCTGAGGTTCTGCTACCCACCCTTTCGCTCCTAGCTTATTGAGGCACCATGCTATAGAGAGGCAGTCGAGGACCATTCACCTCCCCACACTCCAAAGAAAGGACAGTGCCCCACAAGGAGGTGTCTCTTTGGTGGCCGGGGCCGAAAGGGGAAGGGCAGCGTGGAAGAGAGCAACCTCTCTAGGCATTCAAGGGCCCCCTGAGCAATTTGTCTCTTTTTGGTTGGTGGGTTTTGTCATCTCCCGCCCCCAGATTCAATGACCCTTTCAAAAGAGGAATTTAAAGAGAGGGAGGGAGAGGGTCCCGGAAGCTAGCTTCTCAGGGAGGCGCGCAGCAGCTCCTTTGTTCCCACCATGCGGGGGAGGGGTGATATCCCTCTCGCCAGATGGCCGCGTCTGGACCGTGCGCGGACTCCGGAGACCGCGGCATGCGCCTGTCAGTGTTCCTGATCCTGCTCACTGTCCCCGTCCCTGCCCGCACCCTGGTCTCCAAGGCGGCCTCAGAGAGGGTGTCGGACAAAGTTGGGCCACGATGACCGGTAGTAACCCCGCCGGAGGAGCCCTCCGCCAGGGTCAACGACCGCGCTTGCGCGGGGGCCAGCGAAGCGCCTCGCCGCGGTTGCCGGCCCATCACCCTATTGCCTAGCAACGCCCACCCGCGCGCCGCCATTGGACGGTCGCGAACGGCCTCGGCACCCAATTGGTCTCGATGTGGAGCAGGCCACGCCCCTCAGCTCCGCGCGCGCTACGATCACGGCGTGAATCGCGGCGACCCGGGCCTGTCCCCCTTGGTGGCCCTGGTATCTTCAGTGCAGTCCCCAGTGTGACCAAGCACGCCCATCCCACCCTGCGCGCGCACAGCGCACACCTGGCCGGGCCGCGGGAGGCGGGGGCTGGGAGGGCAGGGACGAGGGCGTCGGGATGGGCCCCGCGTGGCCCGCGCGAGGCCGGGGGCGGGGACGGAAGCGGGCGGGGGCTGCGCGCTCCTTTCGCTCCGGCGCGCGCCCGCGCAGGGTCCCGGCTGGGGGCGGCGCGCGCGGGCATCACCCCACCGGCGGCGGCGCGCCGGGTCCCGGGGCGCAGCCCCGACGCTCATTGGCCTGGGCGGCGCAGCCAAGCTGTCAGCCCATGTGGCGTGGCCGCGCGGGGATGGCCGCGGTTTAAATAGCGCCGGCGCGGCCTAGAGGGAGCCAGAGAGACGGCAGCGGCGTCCCATCTAGTTCGCCGGTCTCGCTCCGCGCTTGTCGTCTGCCTCCAGAGCCCAGTCAGGTACGCGGCTGGGGTCCGGGGCGGCAGGCCGGTGTCGGGGTGCCTGGCCCCGGTGGGAGGACAGGCGGGCGCCGATCCTCAGCATTCTTGCGCTCACAAAAGCGCAGCCGCTCCCCTCCGACGGCCGAGCACCGGCTGCGTGCCGCGGTCGGGCCGAGAGGGGCGCGGGAGGGGTGTGCGGAGGGCCAGCGCGGCGGGCCGCTGTCACGTGGGCGCCGCGCCAGCCGGGTGCAGGAGGCTGGGCGTCCGCGTGGTTGGGGCCGGGGGCCTTCGCTTGCGCTCGGAGGCTTTGGCGGGGCGCAAGAGGCCGCCGTGGCGGTGGTACGCCGGCACCAGCTTGGAGAGGCCAGATGCGGGTCTGGGTGCGCACGAGGCCCCAGGGGCCTCAGCGGAAGTCACCGTGCCATCCAGGCCTCGCCGGTAGGGTGGCGCGGAATCCTCCACATTGGACCTATGGCTGCAAGGCCTGGACTGCCCTGGGCAAGTGCCTTAGGAACCCGAGGACCTAATGCGGATTCTGCTGCTGCCTCGGTCGGGTTATATGGTGGCGAGAGGCTTTGACTCCCTGCGCCGTACCTAGCGGGGTGTAGTACTCCTGGTTGGACCTTGCCGGAGGGATCCATTGGCGGTGTTTGCCTCAGCCCCGCCAGACTTGGGCACTCAATTGTAGTCGGGCCTGTTCCCGCTTGAGTCCTTACCAGCCCCGCGGCTTTGCTGGCCCTGGGCAGCACCCGGTCTCCACCCCCACCTTGAAAGGGAAGCGCCGGCTTCCCCGTGGCTTGAGCTGAGAGCATGGTTCCAAGTGTTCCGGACCCTGCTTCTCGAAGCCCCAACTAACTCTCTTTTCAAATTCCTAATTTGACCAGCTTGGGATGAAGCACCCAGTAGGCTCCTGGAGGTCATATGGTCCCCAGGTAGCTCCAGCGAGGCATGGTAGGGTCAGGCTAGGTCAAGTCCATTACGAGTAACTATCAGTGCTAAGAGACCCGAGCACCGGGCTCATCCGGTGATTAAGGCTCGGTCCTGCTTGTTTCCACTGGGGACTTTCTGAGAAAAGTCCGTGCAGGCAGGGTACTCGGGTACTACCTGTGGATCAGGGCCCATCTTGACCAACTGAGCAACGATGGCTACACAGTGGCTGGGAATGACTGTGGGGCCCACCGTGCTACCTTCCCCACAGAGATTAAACATGGAGGAGGTGGTGATAGCCGGCATGTCGGGGAAGTTGCCCGAGTCAGAGAACCTGCAGGAGTTCTGGGCCAACCTCATTGGTGGTGTGGACATGGTCACAGACGATGACAGGCGATGGAAGGCCGGTGAGTTTCCCCGCAGGATCAGGCCGCAGACCTGATTGAGAGCCTGTGGCCAAGGCACTTCCTGGAGACAGTGCCTGGTGAGACTCCTATATAGCTGTGGGTTTGAGAACCAGTCAGAGTCAGAAAAGGACAGGTGATTTGCTTGGGTCCTGCATGGAGGACTCCAAAGCTGGGCAAGAGGAAGGGGGGCAGAGCTCTTCTCTAAGTCCTGTCTGCGCCTGTGCCCCGAACTAGCAGGCAGACTAAGATGCTGGTTTTACTTTCACACCCATTGGACGCTAACAGCCACAGAGCGGCTCTACCTGATGGACAGGTGTGAGTCAGCGTTGTGATTGTGAGGCTGGCACTCATAGCAGGCAGAGGGTCTCCCGTCACGTTGCAGGTAGCAGGGGGCAGTGGCCCGCCTCACCTCTGGCAGGTGAGGCTGCTTTGGGCCACGTGCATGTGGGTGTTTTGGGGGACCCCTCATTCACAGTGAGGGGTCACCAATCACTTCTTTCTGGGAACCTTCCTCAAGAAGAGGGAGGGGCTCCTTGGCCTTGGCTCCAGCGGCTGTGCTGTTCCACAGGGCTCTATGGGCTGCCCAAGCGGTCTGGAAAGCTGAAGGACCTGTCCAAGTTCGACGCCTCCTTCTTTGGGGTCCACCCCAAACAGGCTCACACAATGGACCCCCAGCTCCGGCTGCTGTTGGAAGTCAGTTATGAGGCTATTGTGGATGGAGGTGTGTCATTGGCGTGGTGCTGCCCTGTTTAGAACATGCTGTAATGAGGTCTGGGGCGGTAGATCACTTGTCCCCTGTGCGCAGGAACCTGGGTTTCATCCCCAGGGCCATGAAAAGGAAAAGGAAATGCAACAAGAGTATCTTCTTGGCTCTGAGGTAGCATGGCTTGGGCCCCTCTGGCCATGTATGTCCCCAATCCTGATCTAGGGGCAATGGCTCAGGAGGCGGGGGCCCTGGGCAGGTCACAGTTTCACAACGGCACACTAGTGGTGTCTCAGGCGCACCCTGTTACCCCAGTTTCCTCACTCCCTGATGTGTCGCTGGTCTCGGGCTGAGGGTGGGGCTTATGGCAGGTAGCTCTGCAGGGGCTCGGCCTCCAGCCTCAGCAACAGCGCTGTCTAACTGGATAGCTCTTATTTTGGATCCTGCTGCTTGAAACATGGACTTGTCCCTTCCCAGGGATAGAAGGCCCCACACTAGGCAGCCGTTGTGGGTTGGTTTGAGGGGTGGTAAGCGTCAGGCTGGTAGCTGCTAACATTTGATATATATACAGCTCCCCTGGCATACAGTATAAGACCAGGGGGTGCAGTGCCCTGGTAGCCTCCATGGTGACGGTGGGGGTCCCCACCTTGGGCCTGTCGGCTCCCCGTGCCCTACCAAAGACTGGGCATGGCTCCCTGGGGATTACCCACTGTCCTCTGCTTCCCCTGCTCGGACACTTGGCCTTTGTCTCCCTGTATCTCCTTATCTCAGCCTGTCCTGGGGCAGGCTGCCCTTGGCGCTAGAGAAGGCATTGGCTAGCAGGCTCTTGGGACCCACCAGTGACACCGGAGGCAAAGGAGTTGCCTTTAGACAATGCTGCCCTCTGTCCTTCCTGTGGTTGTGGCCTGACCCAGACCTTAGAGTCCCACTGCTTCCCCTGCACCCGAGCCTGTGTGCCCAAGAGCTGAGCTGTCCTGCTGTCCCTGGCAGGCATCAACCCAGCCTCGCTGCGAGGGACAAACACTGGCGTCTGGGTGGGCGTGAGTGGCTCCGAGGCGTCAGAGGCGCTGAGCAGAGACCCTGAGACGCTCCTGGGCTACAGCATGGTGGGCTGCCAGCGGGCAATGATGGCCAACCGGCTCTCCTTCTTCTTCGACTTCAAGGGTTGGTTTTCCTCCCGGCCCTGACATAGACCCAACCTGCATCCGTCTGCCACCTGGGCAACCCTTTGGGGGCCCAGACTTCCTTCTTCCTGGGGAAAGCCGAGTGGGTAGGCCCGTGTCTGCTCAGGGGACCCACACCTGCTTTATGACCTTGTTCGCAGGGCCCAGCATTGCCCTGGACACAGCCTGCTCCTCCAGCCTCCTGGCACTACAGAGCGCCTATCAGGCCATCCGCAGTGGGGAGTGCCCCGCCGCCCTAGTGGGTGGCATCAACGTGCTGCTGAAGCCCAACACCTCTGTGCAGTTCATGAAGCTGGGCATGCTTAGCCCAGAGGGTACCTGCAGGTCCTTTGATGACTCAGGTGAGGCTGCCATGGGTGGGATCCTTATGCTCTACTTTGCAGGGTTCCGATCTATTTATTATACACAGAGTATGGCTTCTTGGCTCCTGGCGATGTGTGTGGGGTTAGAGCGTATACACATACACACATACATCCCATTATCCCAGAGCATCTGGCTGAGGTGTTGATCTGCCCTAGGGAATGGATATTGTCGCTCTGAGGCTGTAGTGGCAGTTCTGCTAACTAAGAAATCCCTGGCCCGGCGGGTGTATGCCACTATACTGAATGCTGGCACCAACACAGACGGCTGCAAGGAGCAAGGTGGGCACAAAGGGAAGGGAGCAGGGGTCACAGGAAACGGAGAGGTGGAGTATGCAAGGCTTGATACCACCCCACTACCTCATCTACCTTAGGTGTGACATTCCCCTCTGGAGAAGCACAGGAACAACTCATCCAGTCTCTGTACCGACCAGCTGGTCTGGCCCCTGAGTCCCTCGAGTACATAGAAGCCCACGGCACAGGCACCAAGGTAAACGCCCTTTCTGGCCCACGCCTGACTCTTATACCCTCAATAGAAGATTCCCGACTGCAGCCTTAACTGACTCTGTTCCCTGCAGGTGGGTGACCCCCAGGAACTGAACAGCATTGTTCGAGCCCTGTGTGCCTCCCGCCAAGGCCCTCTGTTAATTGGATCCACCAAATCCAACATGGGACACCCCGAGCCAGCCTCCGGGCTTGCGGCCCTGACTAAGGTGAGCAGGCTGGGCTCTGAGTCAGAAGTCTGTTACTTGGATAGCTGTGTCCTGTGACCATCGCTTGACCTACCTTCTAGCTCCTGCCCGCCTACCAACTACCGCTTTGGCTGCACCATGGCTGAGATGGCAGGGAGGATGGGGCTACCCTCAGGGAACATTTCCCTGTGGTCGAAGTGCAGAGTTGTGTAGCTTCTGGCCAAAGGAAACACTTGGCTGTGAAAAGCATGGGTTCAGTTCTGAGGAAGTTTCTAAGCGGCCGAGTTCAGCAAAGCGCCCTCTTCAGTGATGGGAAGGGAAGAGTGAGCCGGGGTCCACTCTGGCATCCCCTTTCCTGCTGGGTGGCCCCGCACACCTACCTACCTGTCCACTTGTAGGGACCTTCAGCCTGTTTCTGCATTAGGAGACGTGTGCAGCTATCTAAAGACCCATCTCTGGGCTTCTCTGCCATCTGGGGCCATGCCTGGCTGGGAGGAGGTATTCAGGCCTACAGTTGCCCGACTTGATGATAATGCGTCCAGTGGAGAGGAGAGGGTCTTTGTGCTCAATAACACAGCACATGGGCCGTAGGGGGGCGGAGGTGGCCACACACGGCTGGAGTCTGCTGCCCACTAACCGGTGTGTTCTGGCTGCAGGTGCTGCTATCCCTGGAGAATGGCGTTTGGGCCCCCAACCTTCATTTCCACAACCCCAACCCTGAAATCCCAGCCCTTGCCGATGGGCGGCTGCAGGTGGTGGATAGGCCTCTGCCTGTCCGTGGTGGCAATGTGGGCATCAACTCCTTTGGCTTTGGAGGTGCCAATGTTCACGTCATCCTCCGGCCCAACACGCAGCAGGCCCCTGCACCTGCCCCACATGCTGCCCTCCCCCACCTGCTGCACGCCAGTGGGCGAACTGCAGAGGCAGTGCAGGGCCTGCTGGGACAGGGCCGCAAGCACAGCCAGGACTTGGCCTTTGTGAGCATGCTCAATGACATTGCGGCCACCCCTGCAGCAGCCATGCCCTTCAGGGGCTACGCTGTGCTGGGTGTGGAGTCGGACGTCCAGGAGGTGCAGCCAGTGCCTGCCAGCAAGCGCCCACTGTGGTTCATCTGCTCAGGTGAGCCTGTCCCTTGCTCCCAGTTTGGCCCTCTAAGGAGTGGGGGTGGGTCCCCTTTCCTGAGGACAGGGCTGTAGGCGGCCACGCTGTGGCCCTGACGAGCTTTCTGGGACAGGAATGGGCACGCAGTGGCGTGGGATGGGGCTGAGCCTCATGCGCCTGGACAGCTTCCGGGAGTCTATTCTGCGCTCTGATGAGGCCGTGAAGCCATTGGGAATAAAAGTGTCAGACCTGCTGCTCAGCACAGATGAGAGCACCTTCGATGACATCGTGCACGCCTTTGTGGGCCTCACTGCCATCCAGGTATGTCACCTGCATGGTGTTGGGACCCTGTGACACTCAGAAGCGAGGAGCCATACTCCTAGGCTCACACCGCCCTGGCCCTGTGTGAGCCACCAACATGTACCCTTTCCTGGGCACAGCTTCCCAGGAGGCCTGCTGGGCCTTGGTGCTGGGCCTTACTATTAGGGGCTGTCAGCCTGGTACTCCGGGGGCTAAGTGACATGACCTATGTTCCCCAATCCCCAGATTGCCCTCATAGACCTGCTGACCTCTGTGGGGCTGAAACCTGACGGCATCATCGGGCACTCCCTGGGCGAGGTTGCCTGTGGCTATGCCGATGGCTGTCTCTCCCAGAGAGAGGCTGTGCTTGCTGCATACTGGAGAGGCCAGTGCATCAAGGATGCCCACCTCCCACCTGGATCCATGGCAGCTGTTGGTAGGTGTCTTCCTTCCCAGGGCCCCCAACCTCATTAGGCACCAGGATCTTCTTGGGGGTTTCTGCTCTGGGTGCTTTAAAACAATTGGCTGTCTTCCTGGTGGGAGAAGTCGGTTTACAAGGGGAGAGGTCAGTGTGCTCAGGTCATCTTTATTGGAGGCCTGAGCAAGGTATGAAAACAACGCAGGGGAGGCGGGAGGTGAGCTGTGCAGAGCTAGAGCTGGTCACTCGACCCTGGGTGTTCATTGCCCAGCCCCTCCACTATCTGTCCCTGACACCTCTTGAGATCAGACAGGGCCGAGAGTGAAAGTGCCCTGGGAAGGCTGGTTCTGGGGCTGTCATTATGTCATCTCTTGTCATTCCACCAACACCCTTGGCCTCAGGTGGTGCTCATGGCAGAACCCTCCTTGGTCCAGCAGGATGGGCAGGGACCTGCTCTGAGGCCCGCCACTCTGATTGCAGGTCTGTCCTGGGAGGAATGTAAACAGCGCTGCCCCTCTGGTGTAGTGCCTGCCTGCCACAACTCTGAGGACACTGTCACCATCTCTGGACCTCAGGTGGGCCTGCACCCATAGCAGGAATTCTGTCCCCTGCTCTTTGTCCTGGCCCTACAGGGGAGGCAGGGCCTCCTCAGTCTGTCTACCGAGTTTTGAAGGGCCCAGCTGGCGAGCCACACTTGTTCCGGGAGAGCCAGTTCAGGCCCCTCTGACCACTGGCCTTGATGCCTGCAGGCTGCAGTGAGCGAGTTTGTGGACCAGCTGAAGCAAGAGGGTGTGTTTGCCAAGGAGGTGCGCACAGGCGGCCTGGCCTTCCACTCCTACTTCATGGAAGGCATCGCCCCCATGCTGCTGCAGGCTCTTAAGAAGGTGAGTGCCCGGCCGTATACATGGACCGTGGGGTGTGGTAACTTGACTTCACTTGCTGACCAAGCTCCTGTATACAGGTGATCCGGGAACCACGGCCACGCTCAGCTCGCTGGCTCAGCACCTCCATCCCTGAGGCCCAGTGGCAGAGCAGCCTGGCCCGCACATCCTCTGCCGAATACAATGTCAACAACTTGGTGAGCCCCGTGCTCTTCCAGGAAGCACTGTGGCATGTCCCTGAGCATGCTGTGTTGCTGGAGATCGCACCCCATGCACTGTTGCAGGTGAGAACTTGGTCTGCCTGGGAGAGGGGCACAGCAGCCTGCCAGTCACCGGAGAAGATAAGTGTGGCATGGGAGAGGTCAGAGCCTAGCCCCTAGCCCTCTTTGCCGTGCACAGGCTGTCCTGAAGCGAGGTGTGAAGTCTAGCTGCACCATCATCCCCTTGATGAAGAGGGACCATAAGGATAACTTGGAGTTCTTCCTCACCAACCTTGGCAAAGTGCATCTCACGGGGTAGGTCTCCGCCGCCCCTGCTGTTGGCACAGCTCAGTTCTGGCCCTCAGCTTGGCCGTCTTGGGGTCTTGAAACAAACGGAGCGACAGGTGTTTCAGACCTCAGAGCGGTGTGTCACCCGCCTCCCTTTCCACCAGCATTGACGTCAACCCCAATGCCTTGTTCCCACCTGTGGAGTTCCCGGCACCCCGTGGGACTCCTCTCATCTCCCCTCACATAAAGTGGGACCACAGTCAGACTTGGGACGTCCCAGCTGCTGAAGACTTCCCCAATGGTTCCAGTTCCTCCTCTGCCACAGTCTACAACATTGGTGAGCGGGGCTCTGCACTGGGTGGGTTCCTTCCCAGATAGCAGGGCCAGGGCTGAGGTCTCCGTCCCTTACAGATGCCAGTCCCGAGTCTCCTGACCACTACCTGGTAGACCACTGCATTGATGGCCGGGTCCTCTTCCCTGCCACTGGCTACCTGTGCCTGGTGTGGAAGACACTGGCTCGCAGCCTGGGCCTGTCGCTAGAACAGACCCCTGTGGTGTTTGAGGATGTGACCATTCATCAGGCCACCATACTGCCCAGGACAGGTGAGAGGCGCCTTCAGTAGGGGCTGCTGGGATGGTTGCAGACTCGCTCTGACCTTCCTCCTTCCTCTGCAGGGACTGTGCCTCTGGAGGTGCGGCTGCTAGAAGCCTCCCATGCCTTTGAGGTATCTGAGAATGGCAACCTGATAGTGAGTGGTGAGTGGGGTCTGGCCGGGCCTGTGGGGCTGGGACCCCATTCCTCGCCTGCCCCATGCTCAGGTCCGTCCTCATGTTGCCTCATCTCCTACAGGAAAAGTGTACCAGTGGGAAGACCCTGACTCCAAGCTCTTTGACCACCCAGAAGTCCCGAAGCCCCCCGAGTCTACACCTGTCTCCCGCTTGACCCAGGCAGAAGTGTATAAGGAGCTGCGGCTGCGTGGATATGACTATGGCCCTCACTTCCAGGGCATCGTTGAGGCCAGCCTTGAAGGTGGGCAAGAGCATCCCGAGTCAGTGAGCATGATTTCCAGGGCCCGCTTCTCACTGCTGGGCCGTCTCTTCTTGCTGGGAGGCGTTAGAGGCCCCTGGAGCAGGTGAGACCCGGAGTGCTGACCCAGCCCCTCTGCTGCAGGTGAACAGGGCAAGCTGCTCTGGAAGGGCAACTGGGTGACCTTCCTGGACACAATGCTGCAGGTGTCCATTCTGGGCGTCAGCCAGCAGAGTCTGCGGCTACCCGTCCGTGTGACATCCATCCACATCGACCCTGCAACCCACCTGCAGAAGGTGTACACGCTAGAGGGAGAGAATCAAGGTAGCTCTGGCCCTAGCTCTATGCACCCGTGTCCCATCTGGGCACGGCCTACACTGACCATTGTGTCTCTCTAGTGGCTGACGTCACCACGAGCCTCTGTCTGGACAGCACGGTGTCTGGTGGTGTCCACATATCAAGACTGCACACCACAGCAGCTCCACGGCGGCAGCAGGAACAGCTAGTTCCCACCTTGGAGAAGTTCATTTTCACACCCCATATGGAAGACGGGTGCCTATCTGAGAACACCACCCTACAGAGAGAGCTGCAGCTGTGCAAGGGTAAGCCAGCCTCTTCCCTCCGAGGAACCCAAACTTCCCCCTCCTTTCCCCTTCAGGCCTTGTCTTTGGAACCCGTCAGACAAGGCTTGGGGTTGGTGGGACCAGAGCTTTCAGAGCTTTTCCTTCAGCGGGCTCCTACCTTCTAGGCACAGCTTTCTAGTATATCCCTTCATCCCGTTGTTGTTTCCGCTGGCTGTTGGCTTATACCTTGGACAAGCTTGGGGATGGGGTCCTGGAAGTTGGCTGGAGGCCTTGGAGAACATAGGCCTTCCTCCCTTCCAGATCTGACACAGGCTCTGCAGACCAAGGCCACCCAGCAAGGGCTGAAGATGACAGTGCCTGGGCTAGAGGACCCTCCACAGCATGGGCTGCCTCGGCTGTTGGCAGCTGCTTGCCAGCTGCAACTCAATGGGAACCTGCAGCTGGAGTTGGGCGAGGCACTGGCTCAAGAGAGGGTCCTGCTGCCAGAAGACCCTCTGATGAGTGGCCTCCTTAACTCCCAAGCGCTCAAGGCCTGCGTAGACACCGCCCTGGAGAACTTGCCTAGTCTCAAGATGAAAGTGGTGGAGGTGTGTGCTGGAAAAGTAGACGGGCACACACGTGCACGGGCCCAGGGCTGCAGAGTAGACGGGCACACACGTGCACGGGTCCAGGGTGGGCAGAGTAGACGGGGCGCACACGTGCACGGGTCCAGGGTGGGCAGAGTAGACGGGCACACACGTGCACGGGTCCAGGGTGGGCAGAGTAGACGGGCGCACACGTGCACGGGTCCAGGGTGGGCAGAGTAGACGGGCGCACACGTGCACGGGTCCAGGGTGGGCAGAGTAGACGGGCGCACACGTGCACGGGTCCAGGGTGGGCAGAGTAGACGGGCGCACACGTGCACGGGTCCAGGGTGGGCAGAGTAGACGGGCGCACACGTGCACGGGTCCAGGGTGGGCAGAGTAGACGGGCGCACACGTGCACGGGTCCAGGGTGGGCAGAGTAGACGGGCGCACACGTGCACGGGTCCAGGGTGGGCAGAGTAGACGGGCGCACACGTGCACGGGCCCAGGGCTGCAGAGTAGACGGGCGCACACGTGCACGGGCCCAGGGTGGGCAGAGTAGACGGGGCGCACACGTGCACGGGTCCAGGGTGGGCAGAGTAGACGGGCACACACGTGCACGGGTCCAGGGTGGGCAGAGTAGACGGGCGCACACGTGCACGGGTCCAGGGTGGGCAGAGTAGACGGGCGCACACGTGCACGGGCCCAGGGCTGCAGTCATGGCGTAGAGCAGCTTTCTGGTCTTTCTGTCTTCATCGGCTCCACCTTTAAAAGATTGCGGGGAAATTCACCCCGGATGCCTTGGGCTCCAAACGGGGACATCATAGACAGATGTGGAAGGCAGAAAGAGCCTTCTGGCTGGTGTTGCCACAGACTGAGCAGTTCAGGGATGCTGACCCAACCCTCAGGCCTGTGCTGCTTTCTAGAGGCAGCAGATCCAAGGTGTTCCCTTACCCCAGGTGCTGGCTGGAGAAGGTCACTTGTATTCACACATCCCGGTACTGCTCAACACCCAGCCTATGCTACAACTGGAATATACAGCCACTGACCAGCACCCCGAGGCCTTGAAGGACATTCAGGCCAAGCTGCAGCAGCATGACATTGCTCAGGGCCAGTGGAACCCTGCGGAAGCTGCCCCCAGCAGCCTGGGCGCCCTTGACCTTGTGGTGTGCAACTGTGCAGTGTCCACTCTGGGTGACCCAGCCTTGGCCCTGAGCAACATGGTCGCCGCGCTCAAGGAAGGTGGTTTCCTGCTAATGCACACAGTGCTCCGCGGCCATTCCCTTGGGGAGACCTTGGCCTGCCTCCCCTCCGCGGTGCAGCCTGCGCTCAGCCTCCTAAGCCAGGTACTACTGCTGGACATGCAGGTGAGGGAGGGCTGAGTGTGCCCCAGCCGGCTGTCACTCATGTAAGACCTTACCCATAGGAAGAGTGGGAGAGCCTGTTCTCAAAGAAGGGACTGCACCTGGTGAGCCTCAAGAAATCATTCTACGGCACCGCAATCTTCCTGTGCCGCCGAGCCACGCTGCAGGACAACCCCCTCTTCCTGCCTGTGGAAGATACCGGCTTCCAGTGGGTGGACTCTCTGAAGGTCAGGCCCTGGGGCTGGGTACCTGTCCTTGCCTTGGCATGGGGCCCTCCCAGAGGCTGACCCTTTTTTGTCCTGCAGAACATTCTGGCCACATCCTCCTCCCAGCCTGTGTGGCTAACAGCCACAGATTGTCCCACCTCGGGTGTTGTAGGCTTGGTGAACTGTCTCCGCAAAGAGCCTGGTGGACACCGGATTCGGTAGGAGAGACCCTGAGAGGTGCCTATCCTCCCTCGCTCCCTCCTACCCACCCACCCACCCTTGGTACCCTTGCCTTTCATCCCCGCAGGTGCATCCTGCTGTCTAACCTCAGCAGCTCATCTCACACCCCCAAGATGGACCCCGGGTCTTCCGAGCTGCAGAAGGTGCTAGAGAATGACCTGGTGATGAACGTGTACCGTGATGGGGCCTGGGGTGCCTTCCGCCACTTCCTGTTAGAGCAGGGTGAGCCCATTGCTGCCCTACACTTGCCAGGCCCGGTGGGGGGGGGGGCACAGAACCTGGCCAGGAAGGCCCTGTGGCATCCTTGCTTCTTTTTTCCCTCAGAAAAGCCCAAGGAGCAGACAGCACATGCCTTCGTAAATGTCCTTACCCGAGGGGACCTTGCCTCTATCCGCTGGGTCTGCTCTCCCCTGAAACATGCCCAGCCCAGCAGCCCAGGAACACAGCTCTGCACTGTCTACTATGCCTCACTCAACTTCCGAGATATCATGCTAGCCACGGGCAAGCTGTCTCCCGATGCCATCCCAGGTGCCAGCCAGCCAGGATGGGGTCTTGTGTGACTGGGAGAGTGCATGTGCAGTGAGAAGGAAGTCCTGGGCAAGAAGGCTCACGCCAGGGCCTACACTTGCATCCCTACACCCTTGACCTGTCCTCAAGAGGGGACCCTTAGCGTTGACACGAGCCTCCCTTCTGTCTGCCTACAGGTAAATGGGCCAGCCGGGACTGCATGCTGGGCATGGAATTCTCAGGCCGTGATAAGTGTGGCCGGCGTGTCATGGGGCTGGTGCCCGCAGAAGGCCTGGCCACCTCAGTCATGTTGTCACCAGACTTCCTCTGGGAAGTGCCCTCCAGCTGGTGAGTGGGCTGGCTGCAGTTGGAAGATAATATGATTTTAGTTGGTGGCCAGACTTAGATGATCCTGTGCTATACCCTCAGGACCCTGGAGGAGGCAGCCTCTGTGCCTGTTGTCTATACTACTGCCTACTACTCCCTGGTGGTGCGTGGGCGTGTGCAGCGTGGCGAAACGGTGCTCATCCACTCGGGCTCAGGCGGTGTGGGTCAGGCAGCCATCTCTATTGCACTCAGTCTAGGCTGCCGAGTCTTCACCACTGTGGGTAAGGACCCCGCCCTCCCCGCACTCAGACCTTCTGGCGCTCCATGGCCCAAGCTCACTAGAGCCCCTCCCCTGGCAGGCTCAGCAGAGAAGCGAGCATACCTCCAGGCCAGGTTCCCCCAGCTTGACGACACCAGCTTTGCTAATTCCCGAGACACGTCATTTGAACAGCATGTGTTACTACATACGGGTGGCAAAGGTAAGCACACAGCCCGCCATTGCCTCATTGCAGAGGTCCATGCAGTCAGTCTGGCCTTCTGACCCACATGACCTTTGCCACCACAGGGGTCGACTTGGTACTCAACTCCCTGGCAGAAGAGAAGCTACAGGCCAGTGTGCGGTGCCTGGCTCAGCATGGTCGCTTCCTAGAGATCGGCAAATTTGATCTCTCTAACAACCACCCCCTGGGTTAGTAGTCCTGGGGGCTGGGATGGGGGCCGGGATGGGGGCTTGGGGTCTCTGCAAGTGAACATGCTCTCCTGTCCAGGCATGGCTATCTTCTTGAAGAATGTCACTTTCCATGGGATCCTGCTGGACGCGCTCTTTGAGGAGAACAACACCATGTGGAAGGAGGTGGCAGCGTTGCTGCAGGCTGGCATCCGAGATGGGGTCGTGAAGCCCCTCAAGTGCACAGTGTTTCCCAAGGCCCAGGTGGAAGATGCCTTCCGCTACATGGCTCAGGGGAAACACATCGGCAAAGTCCTTGTCCAGGTGAGGCGAGGCGGGCCCTCGGCATCCACCCTGGCTTTGGCTTGCAGAGTTTGTTTTTTTCTAATGACATTTACTTGTGTGCAGTACGTGCATGCCATGGCACGTGTTTGGAAGCTAAAGGACAACGTGTAGGAGTTGGTTCTCTCCACCATGTGTGTCTCAGGAGTCAAGCTCAGGCCATCGGGCTAGAGATAGAAGCACCTTTAGCTGCTCAGCCTTCTCACTGGTCCCTGCATTGCTTCTGAGCCATTACTGCTTATCTGCAGGTACGTGAGGAGGAGCCAGTGGCTGTGCTGCCAGGGGCTCAGCCCACCCTGATTCCTGCTATCTGCAAGACCTTCTGCCCAGCCCACAAGAGTTACATCATCACTGGTGGCCTAGGTGGCTTTGGCCTGGAGCTGGCCCGGTGGCTCGTGCTTCGGGGGGCCCAGAGGCTTGTCCTGACTTCTCGGTCTGGAGTGCGCACAGGTAAGCAAGTAGGGGTACCTGGGGCAGCTGGCGATAAGGCTTTCCTTTGGTGGCAGTGTTGGGTGGGGCTGCAGGCCACTCCCTCTCCTCCGGTGCAGCCCCACAGCCCTGTGTCCCACAGGCTACCAAGCCAAGCAGGTTCGAGAGTGGAGGCGCCAGGGCATACACGTGCTAGTGTCAACAAGCAATGCCAGCTCACTGGAGGGGGCCCGTGCTCTCATCGCTGAAGCCACAAAGCTTGGGCCTGTTGGAGGTGTCTTCAACCTGGCCATGGTGAGAAAGGCATCCTGGGCTCCACATACATACCTCCAGAGCCTGAGACCCAGGGTAGCTATTAATGGGGTAGAACCCCAGAGTTGCAGCAAGCACTAAAACCCTTTCTCCCAGGTCTTGAGAGATGCTATGCTGGAAAACCAGACACCAGCGTTCTTCCAGGATGTCAACAAGCCCAAATATAATGGCACCCTGAACCTTGACAGGTGGGCAGAACCTTCATTTACCCTTTTATATGCTCCCACCTGTATTGGTCCCCGAAGGACCTCGGGGGTCTGGGGGGAGGCAAGGCTGTGCCACCCACAGCCTCCTCTGGACTGCTCTGGAGAGGTTATAGGCACGATAAAGTGACATGAGCACCCACAGGGCAACCCGGGAAGCCTGCCCTGAGCTGGACTACTTCGTGGTCTTCTCCTCTGTAAGCTGTGGACGTGGTAATGCTGGTCAAACCAACTACGGCTTTGCCAACTCTGCCATGGAGCGTATATGCGAGCAGCGCCAGCACGATGGCCTCCCCGGTAGGCCCCTGCCCACCTCACCCCTGCTTGTGGCTTCGCACACTGCCCAGAGTGCCTCACCCGCTGTCTCCCTTGCTCACAGGCCTTGCTGTGCAGTGGGGTGCCATTGGTGATGTGGGCATTGTCCTGGAAGCGATGGGTACCAATGACACAGTCATCGGTGGCACACTGCCACAGCGAATCACCTCTTGCATGGAAGTGCTGGACCTCTTCCTGAATCAGCCTTATGCAGTCTTGAGTAGCTTTGTGCTGGCTGAGAAGAAAGCTGTGGCCCAGGGTGATGGTGAAGCCCAGAGGGATCTGGTGAAGGCCGTGGCACACATCCTAGGTGAGCGAGTTTCAAGGCCTTAGTTTTCACAGAGGACAGGGTCATACGGCCTGAGTGCTGGCCTGGGTGATTCACAGAGGGCGGGGTCATATGGCCTGAGTGCTGGCCTGGGTGATTGGCAGTGGTGCTGGGGAGCTATGACTGTGGTGATGGTTATTTGGAGAGATAAATGAACCTGTTCTGGGCCCAGCACTCTCAGCCCGTACCCGGTTCCCATGTCCAAGTTGTCTGTAATCCCCTTTGGCAGGTATCCGGGACCTGGCAGGTATTAACCTGGACAGCTCGCTGGCAGACCTCGGCCTGGACTCACTCATGGGTGTAGAAGTACGCCAGATTCTGGAACGGGAACATGATCTGGTACTGCCCATGCGTGAGGTGCGGCAGCTCACGCTCCGGAAGCTACAGGAACTGTCCTCCAAGGCTGGCTCCGCCAGTGGTGCGTACCAGGCAGTAGGCTGAGAGGGTCCTGGTGTGTCCCAGCAGAGCATACATTACTGGGCAGCAGCATTGTCCTTTTCCCAAAAGCACTTGGAACCAATGCTTAGTACATATGTGCATCCCCCAGTAGAGCCCACAGGCCAAGGCTAGCCTGTGTCCTCTGTCCTTATAGAGATGACAGCTCCCAAGTCCAAGAATGACACAGCCCTGAAGCAGACGCAGCTGAACCTGAGCACCCTGCTGGTAAACCCTGAGGGCCCTACCCTTACACGACTCAACTCAGTGCAGAGCTCTGAGCGGCCTCTGTTCCTGGTGCACCCCATCGAGGGCTCTACCACCGTGTTCCACAGCCTGGCCGCCAAGCTCAGTGTGCCCACCTACGGCCTGCAGTGCACCCAAGGTATTGTAAGGTGCTGGGCTGCACTTGCTTTCTTGGGCCTCCGTCCTCCCTAATTGCTGAGCCCTCTGCTGTCCTTACAGCGGCACCTTTGGACAGCATTCCCGACCTGGCTGCCTACTACATTGACTGCATCAAGCAGGTGCAGCCTGAGGGACCCTATCGCGTGGCAGGGTACTCCTTTGGAGCCTGTGTAGCCTTCGAGATGTGCTCTCAACTGCAGGCCCAGCAGGGCCCAACCCCGGCCCACAACAGCCTCTTCCTGTTTGATGGCTCACACACCTACGTACTGGCCTACACCCAGGTAAGAGCTGGCCCAACTGGCCCCAGTGCTGCCACCTGTGTTGTGTCTTGGATTTGAACGCGTTTCTGGGGGCGTGGGTCCTGATCACCTCAGTGCTTGCTGCAGCAATCTCTCGTCCCCTGACAGAGCTATCGAGCAAAGATGACCCCAGGCTGTGAGGCCGAGGCCGAGGCCGAGGCCATATGCTTCTTCATAAAGCAGTTCACTGATGCAGAGCACAGCAAGGTGGGTCAGGGAACAGAGTGGACAGGGAAGGTGGGCGAGGCTGGGGCTGAGAACTGGAGCCTGTGCGCCTCTGATGTGGACAAGGGACATCGGGGTGCTGCTTTGGAACCCCATCTCCCCGTGGAAGGTGGGGCAGTCTGTGGCCTGCCCCTGTGCTCAGAGAGCTGTTCCCTGTAGGTGCTAGAGGCCCTGCTATCACTGAAAAGTCTGGAGGACCGTGTGACTGCTGCTGTGGACCTCATCACCAAAAGCCACCACAGCCTGGACCGCCGTGAGCTGAGCTTTGCTGCTCTGTCCTTCTACCAAAAGCTTCGAGCAGCTGACCAGTATAAACCCAAGGCCAAGTACCATGGCAACGTGACCCTGTTGCGTGCCAAGACGAGTGGTACTTACGGTGAGGACCTGGGTGCCGATTACAACCTCTCTCAGGTGAGTGAGGCAGGTGAGGCAAACGTACTTGCCACAGGTGGGCTGGCCGGTGACGGTCACAGAGTAAAGTGTGTGTGTTTACTTGCAGGTGTGTGACGGGAAGGTGTCTGTGCACATCATTGAGGGCGACCACCGCACGCTGCTGGAGGGCAGTGGCCTGGAGTCCATCATCAACATCATCCACAGCTCCCTGGCCGAGCCTCGAGTGAGTGTACGGGAGGGCTAGACCTGCCAACCGTGAAGCCACGCTCCACACCCACCTCCAGAGATGCTCCAATCCCTCCCACCACGCCCTAAATGTAGGGACTGGGGGGGCCCTGCTGGTGGGACCCCTGCTCCCAGTGGCCCAGCACCACCCCCTCCCCTGGTGGCTGCTAGAAACAGGACTATCACATGTGTCCCAGCCACCCAGTGGGGTTCTCAGAGCCACTGACTTGGAGACACCCTGGTCTGTGAAGAGTCAGTGGAGGCCGGCAGGAGCCAAACTGAGCCTTTTCTGCCACGTGGCCTCTGCCATGTTGGTCTTCTCCATTAAATTCTCATATTTATTGCATTGCTGGGGAAGACACCCAAGGCTCATTCTAAAACCCCTTAAAATGGCAGAAGCCATGTGGGGCAGATTCTGGTAATGTTTCCAGACCCACTATACACAGGCTGCTGGCTGGAGCCCCTTTTTATTCTAGCCCTGGCCCTGCCCACTGCAGGGCAGGGTATGGAGAGGGCTGGTTCCCAGGAATGAGGACCCCAGCAGACACTGTAGCCCATGGCCCTTGGTCCCCAGCACCCCCGGCTGCACCCATGATGCAGGGCCAACCTGACCCTGCGGACCGCACCGGAAACTCACTGTATTTGTTTTCCAAGAAAAAAATTCAAATTGCTGCTTGGGTTTTGAATTTGCCGCAGCTGTCAGTGTAAAGAGCCGCGTCTGGACTGATTTTTACACCACCCTGGTAAAAATGCTGCTCTGGATGCTCTGGATGCTGTTCCCTTCCCACAATTAAACTGCATGTGAGCGCTGGCCTCTGTCCAGTCTCTTTCTAGTCCCTGGGCCGAGCTTCAGGGTCCGGCACCGTCTGGGAGGGTTAAGTTGGCCAGCTTCTGTCAAAGTAAGGGAAGTACAGAGTGCTGATGAGCGTCTCGGCGGGCTAGAGGCCTGCGTGCTGGAGTGTGAGCAGGATTTTTCCACCTTCAGGCTGCTCTGAGAGCATCAGCTTAATTGATGCCAGCTGTTCTGATTCCTCTTCAGCAGCACCTAGCTAGTGTGAGCAGCAAATCCCTGGAAACAGGTGACATAGCAGGAACAGACTAATGCCTAAGTCACACAAAACTGACAGTGTGTGTGTTGGGGGGTGTCAAGAGGGTTTCTGAGGTCCCTGGGGAAAGCAGACACAGCCTAAAGGGCACACAGGGCAGCCAGCTTGTATACGTAGGCTTGGGGGTTAGCCATGATGGGATTTGGTTTTATAAGGTGGCTTTTTGGGGGTCAAGGGCCAGGATTAAAGGAGGTCCCCAAGCTTGAGTGTCCTGGAGAGAGACTCAGAAAGCAGTAGCGTTTTCAGCCCTCTTGTCCACAGGTGGCTGCACCCCGCCAGCCTAGAAAACCTGCATGGTAAAGGGTCCGAGTCAGTGGTTAGCTCTAGTCCCGCCTAGAGAATACTTTTAAAAGCTCTTCATTGTCATGGCATGCACCTTCCTGTGGAGGGCCTGCCCCACCTCTAGTGTCTGGGTCACTAGAGGACAGCGACAAAAAGGAATGAATTTATAAACCAGCCTGGAACGTCCTGGCTCCCTCACACTGCTGTATGACCCTTAGGGACTCAGATGGTGTTAAATTCATTTTGTGACCGACAATGAAATCCTGGGACTCCTTAAGGCCACTTTGCTCCTTGCTCTTTCTACTTATCTCCCGTGTGATTTAAGCAGTTGCTGGGCCTGGTGACAACGCTCAGTGGGTAGTCATGCTGTGTGACCTGAGGTTTGGATTCCCTGGAACCCATATCAAAGTGTTCTGACTACACGAGTGTTGAGAGGAACAATACTAAGATAAATTTTTAAAAAATTAAAAAGCAGTTGCTGTTCACAGGCATCTTGAGAAAGGATGCTGGTCGAGAGCAAAACTTAACATCTGGCTCATTGACAAGACGCTAAGCGAGTCCTGCTATCAACCAGAAACGGTCATCTACAACCTCTGCTCTAGAGGCATAAATTTCTCTTGTGAACTTGAGCAGTAAAGATGTCTTTAAGGGGCAAGAGAAGTGGCTGCTCTTGCTGAGGACCTAGATTAGGTTCCCAGCAACCCATGCCAGCTTACAGCCATTGGTGACAGGCATCAAGGGACCTGACACCCTCTGCAGGAGCCACACACACAGCACATAGGCATACATGCAAGCAAAGTGTTCATATACATAAAACTAAATTTACAACAACAAACAAAAGCTCCAAGTCATAAGGGTCGTTTCTGTTTTTTTTGAGACAAGGTTTCTCTGTAACAGCTCTGAAACTCTGTAGCCCAGGCTGCCTCCATTGTTCTGGTATTAAAGGCATTCATACCACTGCACAGCCAAAGGGTAAAAAAGTTTCTAACTAAACTCCTCTGTGCAAAGCTCAGCAGGACTGGATCATTGGGTACCTGTGCACCCATTATCCCAGCAGGCAGAGGCTGGGGGGATGTCTGGCAATAGTAGCACACACCTTTAATCCCAGAGACAGGCAGCCTGGACACAGAAAAACCCTGAAAAGAGGGGTAGTGGGGAGCGTGGGGGGGGGGGAGAAACACAGACAGATCCACAAGATCAACCTATCAAAACAGCAAAAGGAAAAAAAAAAGCTAGTAGGTAACCATTCCAGGTGTTCAGATAGGTATGTATATGTAAGAAGTGAGAGAAAGGAGTCTTCAAAGCCAGGGAGAGACGGGGTCTGATCCTGCAAGAAACCGCTCAGGAAGAGACGGGCGTCATGGGTAATTTGGAGCTCCAGAATAAAAGGGTAGGAGTGCAGCTTGAGAGGAAACATGGCCTTGGTGTCGTGTGCACAAGGCCCCATTTTCAATCCTTAGAGCTGGAAAAGGGGGTGGGAATTCACTTCCAAACTTGTAGGTTCAGGAAGCAAGCTCCTGGCTCAGGGAACGTCGTATACCAAGGTCTACCATGGTCAAATTGCTCAAAACCGAGAAAGGAAAATACTAGAAGCAAAAACTTTTCTACTGTGGGAAGATGGGGTGAGTGGTGTTCCCACACCCCCTCCTGCCCCGAGTGTCACACAGCATGGTACGTGGTGTCTATCGGACAAAGCCATGGAAATAAAGCCAAATACTAAGTCCTAAATATGAGATCAACTGTTGGGTGTGTGTGCTTCAACATCCAGGGACTGGGGTGGGAGGAGAACAGAAGGGCACAGACCAGACACCTCTAACCCCACAAAGGTCCCCGGGACATGGTAGTGTACAACTGTGCCTTCAGAGTCTGAGACAAGAAGATTGCTGCTGCTAGTTCAAGGGTAACCTGGGCTATGTACCTGCTACATGGGTTTGGGGATATGGGTCAACTGGTAGAACTTCTGAGGTCCTGAGTTTCAACCTCAGAGAAAGAGGGAAGGAAGGAGGGAGGGAAGGCAGTCTGGCCAGAGGGCTAGGAGAGCTAACCTAGCAAACCAGAACAGCAGGCTGCAGCAGGGAGCCCACCACCCTCCCTCTAAGATAGGAGAGGCCTGTGGGGGAGGGGGGAGGCGGAGAGGTTCACTGCAACCCCTCCAAACCCTGATCGGAAGAAATGGAGGACTGCAAGGCAGCAGCAACCAGACCTTGTACCATTTTGTACTGGTAGGAGACAGACCAACCAAAAGAGCAGAACGGTTGAATGTGACTCTCACAGCCTCATATACCAAACAGCAAGGTTTCATCATACACCAAGAACCAGAAAGTTCTTGAATGGGGAAAACAAAACCAAGCATCAGTGACCATCAATGCTGAAGTGGCCGAAAGCAGCCGGGCGTTGGTGCTGCACACCTGTAATGATGCAGAGCCCAGCCTGGTCTACAGAGCGAGTTCCAGGACAGGCTCCAAAGCTACACAGAGCTACACACACAAAAAAATTAAATTAAACTAAACTAAATTTAATAAGAAAAGAAAAAAAGAAAAACCGAAAGCAGCCAATGGGTTTGGATGTAGAGTGCTCATTTACAGTTCAAGGGGCCCCAGGTTTCAACTGTCATTAGCAGAGTGTATGGAGGAAGGGAGGGAGGGAGGGAGGGAGGGAAACAGAGAGGAGGAAGGAAAGAATTTAACCTGAGTAGGTGGCATGCACCTATAACCCCAGCAAAGAGAATAAAGCAGCTGGCACCACGTGCTGAGGTGAGCAATAAAGAACATATCTATCAAAGCAATAAAAATAGTAACTTTCAGCAAAGAGTAAGTTCTAGACAGGAGAGATCCAACTGCTGAAGGAAGACAATGAGTGGATGTCAGTGAAACACTGACCAAAAGCTATGTCAAGGAGCTCACACCTGTTACCCCAGTTGGGGGTTGAGAGGTGGGGGGTGGGGGGGGCTAAAAGTTCAGCCATTCCCGGCTACACTGAGTTGGCCAGCCTGAGCTAAGTGAGTTCTCTGCCTCGAAAACTAAGCTGGGTGTGGTGGTGCACACCTTTGATCCCAGCACTTGGGAGGGAGAGGCCAGTGGATTTCTGTGAGTTCAGTACAGCCTGGCTTTCACACAGCAAGCTACATAAAAGACAGACCCTGTCTCAAAAACCCAATAGTAATAAGAATTATTATTGACCCTGGTGGACTTACTGGGGGTTGTAGCAATGGCTCAGTAGTTAAAAACTCTTACGGCTCTTCAAGAGCATATGGTGGTTCACAACCATCCTTAACTCCAGTTCCAGAGGGCCTTATAGCCGTTTTGAACTCTGTGAACACTAGTCACACATATGGTACACACACATACATGCAGGCAAAGCAGTTAAATACATCCATGAAAAAAAGAGGAAAGGGGTGGGGCTGGAGAGATGGCTCAGCAGGTAAGACCACTGATTGCTCTTCTGGAGGACCCAGATTCAAGTCCCAGCACCCACCTGACAGCTCACAACTGCCTGTAACTCCACTTCCAGGGGACCTAAAACCTTCACAGAGACATATATGTAGGCAAAACACCAATGTACATAAAATAAAAATAATTCCCTTTAAAAAAAAAAAAAAAAAAGAGGAAATGGTTTGCATGTTTCACTGGAATGAATGAAATTACCTTAAGGATTGACATTTGTGATGCAAAGCCCACAGCAGCCACCAAAACAGTCACAGACAGATGTGTGGCCACGACTCAGGGCTGTACAATGGCAATAAGCAGTTTTTCCTCCAGGCCTCTGCGTGGTGTCAGCTCCTGACTTCAGGTTTCTGTTTGAGTCCCTGCCCTCCTGACTTCACACACACACACACACACACACACACACACACACACACACACACACACACACACACACACCAGAAAGGAAGGAAGATGAATCTAGGTGTGCTAGCACACACCTGTAACCCTAGCACTCTATGGGTGGGGGAGGCAAGGAGATCAGGAGTTCAAGGTTATCCTTGGCTACACGAAACCACTTTCAAAAAACAAAGCCAAGTGTGCATCTGACATGAGATCTGCCATTCTGCTGCTAGGGATATAAATTACCCTGTGAACATATGAAGATTTGACAAGAACATTCATAGCAACAGTTTGAATCAGAAACCACTCAGGTTCATAAACAAAGTGAATGGACAGATACATTTCTGAACATCCTGAAATATAACACTGCTTAGCCATGGAAAGAATGATCTGTGCACCTCAGATCAAAAACTTGACACAGTTCTATGTGTATAAAGCCCTAAAGAACACAAATGTCAACAGTGCCAGTGTCACAGATAAAGAGGGTGGGGGGGGGCCACAGGGAAACTCGGGTAGCAATATACAGTTTCATTATCTGAGTGCAACAGTTTCACATGCATATATGGGTATCTATAGGCATGTAATTGTCACTTTCAAAATATTAATTATGCCTCCATGAAGCTGTTTAAGAAGGTATTTATAAACAAAATAATAGTCAGTTAGACCTCTATACATATAAAAAAGATGT
Source organism: Cricetiscus sungorus (assembly GCA_030556225.1). Lineage (NCBI taxonomy): Eukaryota > Metazoa > Chordata > Mammalia > Rodentia > Cricetidae > Cricetiscus > Cricetiscus sungorus. The sequence goes on along the minus strand of JANBXA010000069.1, from coordinate 95,479,812 downwards.
TTAACCTCTCATTATAAGAGAAATAAAAATTGATAGTCACAACAAGAATGATTCCTGGTTACCAGTCAGGTTGCTACAGTTGCAAACATGACCTCACAGTGCTGTGGGAGCTATAGGGAAGCTGGCCCCAGAGCTACACTGGTGAGGAGGCATACACAGAACAAAGGGTCTTGGGGAATATTTGACAATACACAGAAAAAGCACCTCGTGTTCAGGTTTGCTGGAAAGCACACACACACACACACACACACACACACACACTGTAAAACTGCAAAATATCGAAGATGACCTAAGAGTCTGTCATAAGTGGCTGACAGAAAAAAAATGCCATTGTGAGTGTCCAAAAGAGTGCCATGAGTAAGGAAACCTGACATGAGCTTCAAGACAACAAATGGGAAGGAGAGGTAATCCAGGACGGTGGAGCACACCTGTAATCCCAGCATGTAGCTGGCTGAAGCAGGAAGACCACCATGAGTTTGAGGCTGGTCTGGGCTAGAGTAAATTCCAAGCCAGCCATGTGAGAGGGACCTGTCTTAACAGAACAGGACCAAACAAGAGAACTCAGTGACAATGCCACTTTGTGCATTGTGCTGGTTGGGCGGATAGGAAGAAGAAGGAAAAACAGTGCTGAAGGAATATTTCTCAGAATGCACTGTTTAGTTCAGGTGGGTTTTTTTTTTTTAAGATTTATTTATTTATTATGTATACGGTGTTTTGGCATGCAGATGGTTGTGGAATTGAACTCAGGACCTCTGGAACATCAGTCAGTGCTCTTAACCGTTGAGACATCTCTCCAGCCCGTGATTTTTTTTTTGTTTGTTTGTTTGTTTTTAGATTAAAAAAAGATTTTCCCCCCCCCAGGCATGATGCCTCTTATTCCATCCAGCACTTTGGAGACAGAGGCAGGCAAATTCTGTGAGTTTGAGGCCAGCCTGGTTTACACATCAAGATCCAGACCAGCTAAGATTAAAAAAAGAAAGACAGAAAGAAAGAAGGAAAGAAAGGAAAAAAGAAAGGAGGGAAGGAAGGAAGGAAGGAGAGAGTAAGACACTAAAGAAGGAACTCATTGGCAGAACCTGAGCATCAGTGTGAGTCATGGTGAATTAAAAGGGCCCGGTGCTCCTGGTAGCCAGCGGGGTGGGTTCCGAGGACTGTCCCAGCAAAGCAGCCCTTTCTGGTGAAAAGTCTTCAGAAAGTCATTGAAAGTCCTGGATGTTGTCCTGGGGACTCCCGGCCAAAGGAAAAGCCGCATTCAGGAAAATCTACCAAGTCCTGGCAGGAACAGTGAGTTTGGGGCACTTGTCTTGGCCCACTCCTCCTCTCTGCCCACATGATGCAAGTTCCACTCTAGATGGGTGCAGCTAAGGACAGGCTCCCTCCCTCAGGGGCCAGCCTAGGGCTACGACACAGGATCTCCACCTCAGCTCTGTGTTCTGCGTTGCACACTGCATCTTTTTGAGCCAGAGCTTATGCAGGTATCCCCCAGGGCCCTTCCTCATCAAGTCCCCTGTGGAGGTCGGAAGTTTAGTCTCAGTCTTTGCCCAGGCGCTAAGCCGGACTGTGGAGCCTCGGCGGGCAAACAGTGCTGGAAGGTTCCACTAGGGGGCAGGCCAACCTAAAGGCAAGAAACGCCCTTGCTCATTCAAAGGGACCCCAGGAAACAAAGCAGAAAGAAATTTCAACACAAGACTGCCAACAAACAATGGGAACTTGGGTTTATTCTTTTGTTTCTTCTACTCTTTCCTGTTCTTTATGCAACAGTCTAAGAAAGGGCTGGGGATACGGCCTAGCTCACCCAGCACACAGGCAGCCTAGGGTTTGATTTCCACACCACAGCATAAACTGAGTACGTGGGAAGTAGGGAGATAGGAGGAACAGGAATTCAAGATCATATTCAGATCCTCAGCTAGTAACCTAGGAGTTAGAGACCCTGTTAAGAAAAAGAAAACATATTGCTAAATATGTTTTTATAAAAATTAACTTACGGATGAAAGAAGTTCAGCAAACCCCAAAGAGCAGGAATGCCAAGAAAACCGGTCAGAGCTGGGGTGTGGTGGCACATGCTTGCAATCCCAGCATTCAGAAGGACGGAGAGTTCCAGGCCAGCTGGAATTACAAGTGTGTGTCGCGTGCCCAGCTGTTTTCTTTTATCTTGCTTTCAGTTCCCAAGATTTACAAATAAATGAAAGTGAGAACATTGATTTTTCTCTCAGATATGACCATAAGGACTAAAAGATGACTTTAGCCCAAGAAGCAATTATATCAGGCAGAAGCTCAGATCTTTAAAGAAAGGATAGAGAATGTTGGAAGGGGTAAATGAAAGGGGTGTGCATTTTGTTCTCTCACGTTCTTTCCTTTTTTCTTCTTGTTTGTTTTTGTTTTATTTTGTTTTGCTTTTCGAGACAGGGTTTCTCTGTGTAGCCCTGGCTGTCCTGGAACTTCCTCTGTAGACCAGGCTGGTCTCAAACTCAGAGATCCGCTGGCCTTTGCCTCCTGGACGCTGGGATTAAAGGTGTATGCCACCACCACCCAGCTCCTTATTTATTTTAATTAATTAATTAATGTATTATATATGTAGTGGTTTTTGTTAGTTTTGTTTTTGTTTCTCGAGATAGGGTTTCTCTGTGTTGCTTTGGGGACTGTCCTGGAACTAGCTCTGTAGACCAGCTGAACTCAAAATCACAGAGATCTGCTTGCTTCTGCCTTCCCAGTGCTGAGATTAAATGTGTGAGCCACCAACACTCTGCAAGTACGTAGTGTTTTATCTGTATGTATGTCTGCACACCAGAAGAAGGCACTAGATCCCGTGGGACTCTAGTTATAGACTGTTGTAAGCTGCCTTGTATGTACTGTGATTTGAATGTAGGACCTCTGGAAGAGAAGTGAGGTGAAAGAAAGCCGGTTCCAAAAGGAAGTGGCACTATTAGGAGGTGTGGCCTTGTTGAGTAGGTGTGGTCGTGTGAAGAGTGGAGGTGGGCTTTGAGACCTCCTGTATGCTCAAGCCATGCCCAGTGAGACAGACCACTTCCTTCCTGTTGCCTGCACAATGTAGAACTCTCAGTTACGTCTCCAGCACCATGTCTGCCTGTGTGCCACCATGATGATAACGGAATGAACCCCTGGCACTGTAAGCATGTCACCCCAGTTAAATGTTTTCCTCTATAAGAGTTGCTTCACAGCAACAGAAACCATAACTAAGATGAGTAGCAAATGCTCTTAACCACTGAGCCATCTCTCTAGCCCCTCTTATTTTCTTACAAGGCATAAAACTGAAGTATCATAAGTGGCCTTTGTAATCATTATAAAATATCATTATAAATACACATCAGCACCCAGGCTGGAGAGCAGGACTCAGTAATACAATATTTCTATAAGGCTTGTAGAGTTGGAAGTGTGACAACAGAGATGATAAGTGGAAAGATGGGATTGTACAACACAAACTTGACTCTGGAAACTCACAGTGCATGTAAGCAGCCTTAGAACAATTAAAGAGTAGTATAATTCGTCAGACATGGTGGCGCATGCCTTAAATTTCTGTACTTGGGAGGCAGAGTCAGGTGGATCTCAAAAAAAAAAAAAAAGTAAGATGAAGTAGTACAAGAATCCAACAGAGGAAAGAAATAATAACACTTTATTGTTGTGTTAGGGTTTTTATTGCTGTGAAGAGACACCATGACCACCACAACTCTTATAAGGGAAAACTTTTAATTGGGGCGACTCAACGGCTCAGGGCTCAGGCTCAATGGCTCACCCACCGGTCACTAAGCCTGACCACTTCAGTTCACTTCCTAGGATCGGCAAGGAGTAGGAGAAAACCGACTCTTGCGAGTTAAGGTGCATGCATAGACTGCGAGTCCCAGACCAGCCAGCCAGGGCTGCAGTGAGATCTTGTCTCAAGATGATCAATCAATCAATCAATCAATCAATCAATCAATCAATCAATCAATCAACCAAACAACCAACCAACCAACCAACCAATCAGACCAATATCAGTCTGTGAACTCAAAGTGCCCAGACCAACACCATTTCTCTTTATGAATAAGCTTCTCGTTACTCAAGGGCTGCCCAGCCCTTGGGCTGGAGAGTCCAGGGTAGGGGGCCGGGTATGCCAGCCACACCAGCCACACCCTTTGAGAGGAAGGGACCGAGGGATGCTGGGAGAACCTGAGGCCAGGTCCGCTTTGATATGTTAAATAGATGCCGCAGCCGCTTGTAGCCTTTCCTATCCAGGATCTGAAGTAATAATTCTTTACCACGTTTCCTATTGTGGTATTATACTGCATTTACACCTTTTGTGCGAAGAACCAAGGGCTGCTCGGGGAATGCGTGCTGGAGAGAGGGTGGAGGTGGGAGGAACAGTTTCCTAGTGCCAATTGTCTGGAAGGGACAACGTGGCCCCGGGCATGCGCGGTCTGTACCTGCTCAGCTCCCGTTTCCACAAGGCCGGTCCCTTCGACGCGGAGCGGCAGTTTCCGACGACTTTCTTCTCCGCCGCACCGTGGGCCGCGCGGAGGAGGGCCTGGCGGTGCGCTTCCGGCCCCTGCACTTCCGGCAGCGGTGCGCTGAGGCTGAGCCGCGGTGCCGGGCGGCTGCCGCCGCGTTCCTGCGGGTCCTCGTGGCGGCGCCGCGGGGAAGGCGGAGGCTCCGGGGCCTTGTGTGTCCCTCTCTTTGGAGCGTGCCCGCAGCCACAAGCCCTCGTGGATCCCCGGCCAGCCCCAACAGTGCGGGAAGTAGTCCTAATTCGAGCCCCTTCGTCGTCTACCGGTGGCGACCTCGGCCCCCTGACCGGCCCAGGGCACAGGGTCAGAGCAGGAGGCTCTAGACCAGACCAGGACGGGCGGGCTGACGTGCTCGCTCCTCCCTGCCCGAGATCCGGGGCGGTGCCAGGCCTCCTGCAGCTGGTGGTCTCACCTGGCCAGGTCCCGCCCGCAGGGCCGCGAGTTCGTTGTTGGGACACTGACCTGTTTTTCCTCCACACCTGTTCCACCAAGCTGGCTTTTAATCCAGTAGCCAATGAGGGGGTAAGGTCCAGAGAGGACGAGTGACATGTCAGGGTCACTGCTAGAAGGGGTGTGGGGGTGGGGAGGGCAGCTGGACCCTGCGCCTGCTGTGTATGCGCGCGCGCGCGCACGTGTGTGTGTGTGTGTGTGTGTGTGTGTGTGTGTGTGTGTGTGTGTGTGTGTGTGTGTGTTTTGGGAAAGCTGGCAGCAATAACTGACTAGAGTGGTCATCCCCTTTCAGATAAACTTTGTACCCTCCTTGGGTGTGGTGGTATATGCTGTGGCTGAAATAAGAGCCTGGTCCTCTTCTGCCCTTAGTGTGGAGAGGATGCCCAAACTGCAGGGTTTTGAGTTTTGGAGCCATACCCTGGGAGGTGCCCGACATGTGGTGGCACCCATGGTGGACCAGAGTGAGCTGGCTTGGAGATTGCTGAGCCGTCGCCATGGGGCCCAGCTATGCTACACCCCTATGCTGCATGCCCAGGTCTTCGTTAGAGATGCTAACTATCGGAAAGAGAACCTGTACTGTGAAGTATGCCCCGAGGACAGGCCTCTCATTGTGCAGGTGGGCAGAGGGACAGTGGCTACCAGGTAGCAGCCAAGTTCCAGATCCTCTGTATATGGGAACAGCATACCCCAGGCTTTCATACCCAGGAGGAGGGCGGGTGGGATGAGGGGAAGGTGGTGGGTCCCTCCCTGCAGTCCTGTATTGAAGCATGCAGTAGGAAACAGTTGTTGAATGAACTCCCTCAAAACTGGACTCTTCTCTGGGAACTAGCCTAAGTCCTGCTGAAGGGTGTGAGGGATTTGCAGCCCCAGTGTCACCTTGATAAATTCCCCTCAGTCTGGTGCCCTCGTGTCCCAGACAATTAGGCATGATTCATTTCTTTAGAAGTCTTTGCCAGTGGCTTCTGTTACACATCCAAAGAAATGGCGTGTGTTCCTAGTGGTGTGAGATGTTTCCTACTTTACCATATTGTAAATGGTGGTGGAGAGACTACAGCCGATTGAGTCACCATGGGGCTCCTCCCTCACAGGGCTGGGTGGCCCAGGCTGGGGGAGTCTTAGGCCTGGTATGACCCATGGATGACATTCATGTCTTCTTCAGTTCTGTGCCAATGACCCAGAGGTGTTTGTCCAGGCAGCTCTCCTGGCACAAGATTACTGTGATGCCATTGACCTGAATTTGGGCTGCCCACAGATGATAGCCAAGAGAGGTAAGGTCATTTCTATGGTTCTGTGTTGACACCCGGCCAGGCCAGTGCTGAGTCCACTAGGCCTCCAAATACAGGGGGTCCAGACCTGTTCTGGGTGAGCCTGGTGTGGGTGGACATGGGAGAGTCGATCCCTCCTCTGTGTTGGCACCTGTAGCCAGCAAGCAGCTGGGTTTATCATCCTGGAACGTGACTGTTCTCCGTTACTCCACTGGGGACCAGACTCAGCTGGCCACATAGGTGTCCTCTAAAGAGATGTGATCAGTTGGTGGGAGGTCATGGCTCTGCAGTGCCACATAGCCTCAGTGGCCCCAGCCAGGCACTACTGATCTTAGGCTGTGTAGCCCCCTTTTGAGTTTGGCAGCTGGGCAGATGGAGCTCCACCAAATCAGGCGTTGACAAGCTGCTTAACTTCATTTTCACCCCTGCTCCGGCCAGAGACAGCACTGATTCTGGGGATCCTGTGTGCAGGCTGGGACTCATATACACAGCCTAGCTGCCGAGTCCTCTGTATTCTGAGGAGCTGGCCCAGTAAGGGGTCCATGCAGTGTGGAGGTGACAGTGACATGGAGCCACTCCCACCCTTTACAGGTCACTATGGCGCCTTTCTGCAGGAGGAGTGGGATCTTCTTCAAAGAATGAGTGAGTCGGCTGTGTGCCACTGTGTCAGTGAGTGCGGGAGTCCCAGAGATTCTGACAGGACTCATAAGCACAAGCTGCTTGGTTGGGGCTCAGGAGAGGATCACGGTGATCCTTCTAGGGGCTCTTGGTCACAGCATTTTCCCTGCTGGAAGGAGGTGACTATAGAGTCCCTGGCCTACACCAGCCATCCCCTTAGAACCAGACATCAAGTCCCACCCTCCTAGCTCCCACTGTCCCATGGGGACAAAAACGTCTCATTGGAAGCCAGCACAGTGTGAAGACGAGGAGAGGCCAAGGGCATGTCCAGGGGTATGCCCCTAGACCTGCGTTTTTGCAAAGCTAGTGTGGGTTTGTGGGTCTGGCATATAGGGGCTTGGCGACCTTGGAGTAGGACTATGGTTCCCTCAGAGGCCATCTTTTTTTTTTTTTCTCAGTTCTCTTGGCTCATGAGAAACTCTCTGTTCCTGTCACGTGCAAAATCCGTGTCTTCCCAGAGATTGAAAAGACAGTGAGGTACGCCCAGATGCTGGAGAAGGCCGGCTGTCAGGTGAGGGCCCTGCTCCCAGGAATGGTTGTTGGGATCCAGCAGGCAATCTGGCCTCACATTCCATTAGTTTCTGTTAGCTCTCCCTGACAGCCTTCCAAGTCCAGAGGTGGCTGTTGTTCCTCCTGCAGCCCTGGAGTGGGGCTGCATCTAAGGCAGTTTCTGTGGGCAGGGTGATCGATGGGCCCCTCCAGACCCCATCTCTCTCTTTTTTTGGTTTTTCAAGACAGGTTTTCCCTGTGTAACAGCTATGGCTGTCCTGGAACTAACTCTGTTAAACCACGTTGGCCTTGAACTCACAGAGATCTGCCTGCCTCTGCCTCTGGAGTGCTGGGACTAAAGGTGTGCACCACCACTGACTGCCCGGCTTCCAGGACCTTCTTTAATGGTGAACTCAGTATCCAGCCTCTCTGGAAGTCTAAAATAAGCCGTGGGGTGTCAGACCTGGTGCCCTCCCCAGCCCTGCATGTTGGGCCTAGTCAAGTGTGCTCTGAGACATGGAGCTCTTGGAAGCAGCCGGAGCCACTCTTCCAGGCCTTTCCTGCTCCTGCTCGGGATTCTGGTTCCTGACTTGTGTTTTGCAATTGCAGCCTGGGGCTTCCTCCACAGGGTCAGGGCTGTCAAGACCCTGGGGCCAAGGACAGATCCAGGCCCAGCTGGCCCTTGTTCTTCCCTGCACGGGAAGCTGAGAAACTTGAGCGGGCCCCTTGGTCTGGGACGTTGGCCTAGAGGTGGTTTGAACCAAGTGTTGGTCTGTTGTAGTTGCTGACGGTGCACGGGCGCACCAAGGAGCAGAAGGGACCCATGGCCGGAACAGCCTCCTGGGAACACATCAAGGCAGTTAGGTGAGTGGGCATATGCTGGGTGCAGTCATTGGTCCTGCGGGCTTTGTGGAAGGGACATAAACCTAGCTCCACACCTTGGGGTGTTTAGCATTACTTGATGTCCTGTTAACTATCCAGGAGGGAAGGCAGCAATACCATAGAAGGCAAGGTGTCTCAACAAGGTAGAACTTGGTGGCCAGTTTCTGGCCCTCCTGGCTGCACTGCCATGGTATGGTGTAGGGTCAGGCTTCTCTTCCCTCTACAGGAAGGCTGTGGGAATCCCTGTGTTTGCAAACGGGAATATCCGGTGCCTGCAGGATGTGGAGCGGTGCATCCAGGACACGGGTGTGCAAGGGGTCATGAGTGCAGGTGAGCACATGGGTGACTCAGCTTGTCCTGTCCTTGTAGACCTGTTTAAGTAGATGGTGTTCACTGTCCTGTCTGCTCCAAGAAGCCCAGACCCCCAGACCAGGCTTTTTAGGCTTGCCAGCCCTGTAGCCAGCCAGTGCCCCGAGTGCCCAGGAAGGTGTCCCAGACTTTCTTCCCTCCCCGCTTCCCAGAAGGTAACCTTCACAACCCTGCCCTGTTCGAGGGCCGGAGCCCTGCTGTATGGGAGCTGGCTGAGGAGTACCTGGACATTGTCCAGCAGCACCCTTGCCCACTGTCCTGCGTCCGGGCCCACCTCTTCAAGCTGTGGCACCACACGTGAGTTGCTCCTTGGGTAGGAGCTCAGAGTGGATCTCTAAGCACCGTCATAGCCCTGCCTGGAGTGGTCTTCCCAAAGTAACGTGCACCAACTGTGCTGGGGCTGGTGGCTTGGCAGTAAGGGGTGGGGGGCCGGGAGCCTGGGTGGGAAGAGGTGCTGGCTACGTGCCCAGCACTTGGCTCAGGTGCTGACTGGGAGTGACAGGCATCTGCCTCAGGCTACAGGTCCATCAGCAGCTTCGAGAGGAGCTGGCCAAAGTGAAGACCCTGGAGGGCGTGGCTGCTGTGAGCCAGGCGCTAAAGCTTCAGTGCCAGGCAGGTGCAGGGCTGTGGGAGCCCAGCAGGCTTAGTAGTGGGCCAACAGCTTAGGTTTTTGACAGGCCTTGGGCCTTTGCAGGAGGACATGTCCAGGCAGCAAGAAGGAGTGAGGCCAGCTGGCAACTTAGCTGCTTTCCACTGGATCTGCCAGCCCTACATCCGGCCAGGGTGAGCTAAGCCAACATACAGTGGGAATTCACACACAGGGACCCTCTGCCTTTCCTCTAGTCACTAAGGCAAGTCCCTGTTTTGAGTGAAGGGAGAGTGTTCTTTGTGTGGAGAAGTGCTTTAACATCCTGTGGTCCTGTGTGGCTTTGTCCTTGGGGTTCACAGGCGGACCCTGGGGCATTCTAGAATCTCAGTGGTGCAGACCCTGGGCCCCTGAACCTTAGCCATCCTTCCAGGAAGGTTTAACTTCTGTTAGCCACTCTGTTGTGTGGGCTGCACCTCTGTCCTGTATCCTTGACAGGCGCTCTTTGCCAGGGCTTCAAGAATAGTTACTTGGGATGGACGGGAGGAAATGCATGTTCTTGGCACCAGTGCCCCCATGGCTGTCCAGCCCGTTTTTGCCACCGGAGATGGGCAGCAGTGAACTGATCATACATTATGGGCGTCTTTGTTTCTGCCCGCTACCCTTTCCCTTCAGGCCTAGGGAAGGGAGCAAGGAGAACGGTGGTGGTCGAAGCAAGCGGGCTCTGGAGGAAGAAGAGGGCGGCATGGACGGCTTGTCCAAGAATAAGCTGAAGAAGCAACTGAGGAACCCTCACAAAAACTTTGACCCTTCCCTGAAACGTAAGTACTACTGTGGCAGTTGTGTAGACGTCCAGACACCTCATCATTGCCTTCTTTTACTGGAGATAACATCCCAGGCTCTGCCACATTCAAGGCGTAGGTCCAGATACAAATGTCTAGGGACATTTCTCCGGTGCCCAGACCGTACTTTGGGTCTGAAACCCCTGAAAGGCTTTTAAATCTGGTCTATAGTATAGTTTGTTGCTATAAACCTACTTAATTTATCAGACAAGGCCATTGTACAAGCTCCTCGGCTAAGTGCTGTGGAAGCCACCACAGAGGAGTTTGCCTTATGTCAGGGATGTGGGTCCCTAGGGCTGTCCTTGGCCTACTGAATCCTGGGTGTGTGTGTGCCCCACCCTTGCATGGGGCTCAGCATGCTGTCTCCATGCAGTCTGAGAGTTTCTGGGGAGGCTGCTGTGTATTTGGATAGTGGTCAGCCAGGATAATAATGGAGGTGAAGGTGCTGGCCTCTCCTGTGCACGCACGACTTTTCAGTGTGGTTTCTAGGTGGTCTCAGTCCAGTGTGTTGCCTGCCATTTTGCACCCTGGACTCTCACTCAGCTGCTTCCCAGGAGTTGAGCAGTCTGGTGGCAGCTCCTTGGGAGTTTTATCTGATAGCTTTGTAAGCCTGAGGAGATAGCAGGAAGGACCTTATCACAGCCCTTGCTTGGACTTTTGTATGGGAAGTGACTATTAGTTTCTGCCTGCAATTCTGCACCATAAGAAGCGGGGCATTAGGACAGGGCTTCTGATTTAGCCCGTTTCACTGCTTGTTCCTGGAGATAGATCTCACGCTACAATCCAGGCTGCCTTGGATCTCACTGTGTGGCCCACACTGAGCTCATGCTCAGCAGCTGAGTGCTAGGGTTACAGGCGTGAACCACCATACCTGGCTGCCCCTTTTCAGTGGGTGACGTGGTGACAGACTGAGGGCTAGGATGGGTGGCCACCTGCTTCTTGTTCCTTTCCAGCGAGGCCAGGCTCACTCTGCCATGTCATAACTAGCCACATCCTCTATCCTTACCCAGTCTCCTGGCCCAGGTGGCCACAGCAACACTTGCAGAGATGGGTGGCAGCCAGTCACCCTGGCTTGCCTATTGCTCATCTCATTCAACCAGCCCTCTTTTTTTCTCCCAGCCAAATATGCCAAGTGTGACCAGTGTGGAAATCCAAAGGTGAGCTGGGCCTTCTGTTGTTCTGCATAGGTGGGCGGGGCAATGCCCATGGAGTCTGGTACTGCCTCCCTCAGAATTTAGCCTGGATACAGGTATTGGCCTCAGTTCACTAGCTTTCTTGTACACAGGGCAATAGATGTGTGTTTAATCTGTGCCGTGGCTGCTGCAAGAAGCGAGCATTCAGGGAGACAGCAGACTGCCCAGGTGAGCAGATGCCTGCCTGCCTGCTGCAACCAGCCTGCCCACCTCCAGTAGCAGTGAGAGCCTTGGCTTCCTAACCACCATTCCTCTCTTGCCCTCCCTGTCAGGCCATGGATTGCTTTTTAAGACCAAATTAGAGAAGTCTCTGGCCTGGAAAGAGACTCAGCCTGGGCTGCAGGGACCTCAGCAGGCGAGGCCTGGAACGCCAGGTGGACTCTGTGAAGTCATGGGTGGTGCCCTAGCCTGAGAGCCAGCAGGAGCCATCTCCATCCCAGGACAGTCACTGGCGCCGAGACACTCTTAAGGAAATGCCTTTACTCAGGGAACCTCCTTTTGACACAGAAGGACTTGCCGTCTTCAGGCAGGGGCCTGGCAATGTTGCACCAAGGCTACCTTGGCTGGACTCGCCCCGTTCCCACAACATATGTTTCTAGCACTGAATAATAAACCATTTCAGAGATGCATTTGTGAAGATCTAATAATGGCCTGTGACTATTGCTCCCAGCCCACATCCAAGGAGGCTGCTGTCCTGGCTCAGTGGACCTTGGGAGACAGGAAAACAGTATGAAGTGAGTGAGGTACTCCCTGCCTTTTCTGAGTGGTCAGTGTATCCAGGGGATTTCCCTGGATCAGATCTTCCAAAGCAGAAAGAACAGACCCTGGGGCAATGATCAATCTGTACTTTAATGGACTACACTGCTGCAGTCAGAACTACACACGGACAGGAGGGGTTGAGGTACCCTACCTGGGCATTGCACACTGTCTCTTTCACTGGGACAGAAACCTAGAGTCAGGCCTGAGTGGCCATGATAGGCAGCTTGCCTACCACAGAGAGAAACCTCAGAGTGGAAGGGCAATGAGCTGGCGGCCAGGTGGCCAGGCTGCGCTACTGAACCACAACACAAACAGTCTGGAGCCCCCTCTGAGAGCAGGCAGGAGGCCCAGGTGTGCTTCCATGGGCAGGGTGGGAGTGCAGACCACCGTCCGAAGGTCGGGGTGATCCGTGCCTTTCACATGTTGGTGCTCATCCGGGACTGGCTGTTGGCTGGAGTCAGCTCCCCTTGGCTCCCTTCTCTAGGGGGAGACTGCAGTGCACAGGGAGGGTTCAGTGGTGGCTGTGGAAGTGCCGCCCGTTCCTTCGCACCCCAGGCTGCTCACCTTGACGTGGATCTGGTTGCGCAGCACAGCCGCCCTCAGAATCATGGCCTTGGCACGTCGTTGGAACTCCTTGCCCATCAGCAGGGACTTCTCAAAGGTGGTGCTGCGCTGGTCCACGTCTCGAGCATACAGAATCTGTACAGGCGTGAGACGAGGTTCACAGCGGCCGAGCAGGTCTCCACACCACACTCCCGCAGCCCCAGCCCTGCCTGCCCACCTTGCTATGTGAATCGATGCGGGCATTAATGAGCCCCTCCAGGATAAGTTGTGTTAGCTCATCCTCCAGGGCTGCAACTGTCGTGTTGAAGGCTGCAGCCATCTTGTGCATATCAGCTGACACGTAGGGGCTGAAGTACTACAGCACAGAAGCCACAGCTGTCCACTGCTCCCCAGAATGTCTGCACCCCACCCACACAGCCTCTTAACTGTTAGCCCATCCTCTACTTACTTGAATGAGAGCTCGGTTGCGAATCTGGGTATACAGTGTCCTGACATGGGGGGCCAGGTACATGTCCAAAAGCAGGTTGTCCTTCAGAGGAGAAGTGACCTTCAATGACCCCGAAGCACAATCTAGCCCAGTCTCAATGTGACTATACCCATGTCCCTTACCTTCATCTCATCCAACATCTTCAAGCATGAAGCATACTTGGACTCATAAAATTTGAAGATGATGTCTCTGACTTGTGGCTCCAGCTCCAGGAACAACTTGAAGGAGCTGAGAAGACCAGAGTGCTCAGCTAAGGGGCAGGAGGGGTTGCACTAGGCAGGAGCAAAAGGTAGGAGCCTACCCCCACCTTACCTGCTGGAGATAACATTGCGTTGCAGCTCCTGCCGGTCAAAAGTGGCTAAGGCACACAGGCCACCGTAGACAGCCACATTGCTGGGGGACAGAAGCTAGGAGGCACAAGGGGAGGGTCCAGAGACCCGGGGTCCTGGGTCACTGGTGCACACACCAAGGAGGAAGGCCAGGGTTGGGGTCTGGCCTGCCCTTCCCACTACCCACTCAGGAAAGGCGAACAGCTCAATCCATGAGCCCTCACTTTCTCTTATGGACTGGGTAAGGTGAAGAGTCCCATATGCCCCTCTCACCTCTGGGAAGTCCCCTCCTCACCTCTGGGAAGTCACAGTGGTCAAAGGAGGCCAGAAGGAAGCACTTAGCAGCTTGTTTGTACTTCCTTGCCGCCAGCTCAGCTAAGCCTAAGGGACCAGGGAGACAATGAAGTGAGGCTCTTCAGAGGAGGTTACTAGAGCCCTAAAGACCATGGTCACCAGGGATGGAACCACTGGCCTCCTGCCCAGGGCTCCCCAGTTTAGGGGCAGAAATCCTGATAGCAACAGCATCTAATTGAAGACATTCCTGTAAGTTAGCTCTGCAGGGGATCCTCAGAATGCCCATAACATTAGCCAGGCTCAGAAACTAGCTATCTACTTGAACTCGAAGCACGTGCCACACATAGAGACACACACACACACACAGACACACACACACACACAGACACACACACACACACAGAGATACACACACACTCACACACACAAATAGACAAGACACACAGACACACACAGAGATACACTCACACACACAGACACACGCACGCACACAGACACACACACAGACACACACATGTCCTGAAGCCTGCCAGTACTCTACCTCCAGCTATTTCCCTGGGGTGGGCCCCATCTCAAGGTTATAAGGGCTTGAGGTAGCAGGAAGCCTCACCTGCAGCACACTTGAGCTTGGTGAGGATGGCTTGGGTCTGGCTGTCCCGCTCTCCACGCTGCTACAGGGGAAGGCAGCAGACATGAGAGGCTCCCTACCCAGTCCCCCCCCCCCCATCCCATTCAAGCAGCTCTATTCCCTGTCCCCAACCTACCCTGAGAAGGGACAAGAGTACACTCAAAAGGCAATTGGGGCTAGGAATGAGGATGGGGACTACCAAGGGGCCAGACTCCGTGAGCAGGGTATCGGGGAGGTGGACCTTACCTCAGCAATCTCTGGCGTGGACTCAGCCTTGCTCACATAACTTAACACATGAGACCAGTTTTGCAAGTAGACACTGACCTGGCAAATGAGTAGGCAAGGCCAGACTAAGTCTCAGTTGCCCCTTCTGGGCCCTCCATGCCTACCCACCTGTCACCCAGGCCACCTTGATGACGTTGAGGCACATGTTGATGACATGCTTAGCACTGGTGCAGTAGTCCCGGGCTCGGGAGTAACACTTGAGGGCGTTGCTGAGGTCCCCACAGTCCAGGTAGTGATCGCCCAAGTCGTCGTGGCCGCGCCTGTAAGCCTGGCAGTGAGTGGGTGCTGGTCGAGGCCCCGCCAGGCCCAGCTGCCCACCGCCGCACCCCGCCCGCCCGGCCTCGCCCCAAGGCGGGCCAGCACCTGATGCTCTCTTTGATAGAGTTGCCCTTATAATTCTTCAAGTCTGTGTCCAGCTTCTCCAGTTTCAACAGGGCCTTCTTCCGAGTGGCCTCCACCCAGGCTGTGTCCAGGGGTGGGGGCTCCACCCCACTCTCGGGGATGGCATCTGGCGCATTCTGCAGCTCCCTGAAGGGCAACCTAGCCATAAGCATAATGACAACCACAGAGACCAGGAGCAAGGGGAGAGGACATCAAAAGCTTTTGCCTATATCTTGTCCCATTCAAAGAGCCCCATCTGCCCTGGGGCACAGAGACAATTCCTGACCTAGGAGGGCCCACAGTAACATGGGGAAGTTTAAAGGGCAGTGAGGGCTTTTGACCCCCGGCTTTTTGCAAGGACAGCTACACTAGGTTCTTAAGAATTAGGAATCCCAGTTAGTTGTCTGCACAGAGGCAAAGGAAGGCAAGGGAGGGAAAACAGGGCCGGCTACCACTTCCCTGCCACATGGAGTTAGCATGTTCACACTTTCCATGTGCAGAGGTACGAGACAGGCACATCACAGTCAGTGGGGTCCTAGTCATAATGACAGAAACACAGAACGGCCCCGCCAGCCAGCCCAGACTTGGTCCCTTGCCCCCTCCAAGCCCTTACCTGGTAGCCTCAGAGAGCTTCCGGTGGATCTCTTCATACATATCCACGTTGAAGGTTCTTTGCACGAAAGACAGGGCCATTTTCA
Source organism: Cricetiscus sungorus (assembly GCA_030556225.1). Lineage (NCBI taxonomy): Eukaryota > Metazoa > Chordata > Mammalia > Rodentia > Cricetidae > Cricetiscus > Cricetiscus sungorus. The sequence continues at coordinate 95,464,134 of JANBXA010000069.1, read as the reverse complement.
AGGCCTCTATCCGCAGTGGAGGACATCGGTCAGCAATAAACTGCAGCCGCTCAATGCGCATCAGGCCACTGTAGCTGGCTGCATACTGCTCCAGGTCCTGGGGTGTGGGGAGAGGGGGGGGAGGGTTAAGCAAGGACCTGACAGCCTGAGACAGAGTACATTATCTTTCCTTAGGCCTCAGGCCTACAGAATTTACTGTCTTCCCAGATCCTGGGAAGACATCACTGGGGTGGATTAGGGGCCTTCAGGTCACGCTCTGCACTGGAAAGTGGGAACACGGGCATACCCTGACAAATGATGGATGTTGCTTCACACTGTCTTAATGGGGCTGTTCCCACTAAGAGGGTAGGGTGCAGGATCTTAGGCCCGTCTGAGAACCCAGCATAGGTGGGCAAATGGAGACCCAGTTTCGTGGCTCAGAAAAAAACGTGACTAAAGTGATTGCTAAGAATGCTGCATTTCCCCAAGCTACACACTGCTGTGGGGAGTCTGACTAGGATCCCACAGACCCAGCTTGCCCGCAGTTCTCTCCACATGCGGGTCCATACCAGGGTGGGGTTCTCCACCACGTAGTTCACATCAGGTGCGTTCTGGGGGTCCTCCTGGGGATCTACATCGATCTGCATCGGTTCCACAGCCCCCTGCAATGTACAAAGAGCACCCTCACCCACGGCACCGGAGAGGGCACAACTGCACTGATCTCCCACAGGTGCTGGTCGCCAGGTGCCCTCGTCAGCTCTCCCACTCAGGTGTCGGGCGCAACTGTCTGACTGACTGACTTGAGGAGCCCTCAAGCGATCCCAGCCGCCATCCTCATGCGGCTTCCTCCAGGCCACAGAGAGCAAGACAGACAGACTGACACCCTATCTGCAGAAGTCAGGAGAGCCAAGGCAGGCAGGCCGCAACGCGGAAGAGGTTGGCCGAGGGCTCGAGGGGCCAGGGGCCTCGAGCGACCCCGGAGAGCCGCCTGCCGCAGGGCGCGCAGCGGTACCTCGGAAAGCAGCGTGCAGGCCGACAGGCTGGCGCTCAGGTTGTAGTCGCCCGCCGTGCCGGGCCGCAGGTCCGACCTGCTGTGCGCAGGGCTGCGGCTCAGGTCGGAGGCCGACGACGAGGCAGAGCTGGGCGCCGGGCTGCCCCGCATCCTGGCCTGACGCACTCTCCTGGGCAGCCAGCTCCAGCACCAGCACGAAAAAGCGTTGGCGCGCGAGGCGGGGGCGGGGCGGGGGCCGGAGCCCAGAGCGGCCCGCGAGGCAGGCGATGCTCGCGCGCCTGGGTCCGAGCCGCGGGCCCCGCCCCGCCCCGCCAGCCCCGCCCACCAGGCCCGACCTGGACCGAGCCGCCGCGCGGCGAGCGCAGCCGCCAACCCCTACCTGCAAGTTAAACACCTGAACCGGCAGCGGCATCTTCCACCCCCGGCGCCGCAGAGCGACGTTCACTTCCGGGGCGCCGCGGCCGTCAGTTCCGGGTCAAGGCTCGGGGAGGGGCACTGGTCACTCTTAAAGGGGCCGCCGCACTGTCAGGCGGGCGCCCAGCGCCCGGGCCGGGCGATCGTATGAGCCGGGTGCGGGGGGTGCTGTGCCGGGCCTGCCTCGCCCTGGCCGCGGTCCTGGCCGTGCTGCTGCTGCTGCCGCTGCCGCTGCCGCTGCCGCTGCCTCGCGCGCCCGCACCGGAACCCGGTCGGATTCCGACCCCTGGTCTGACTGTCGAGGTCTCCCGCCTGCAGCCCGACGACGTCTTCATCGCAGTCAAGACCACTCGGAAGAACCACGGCCCGCGCCTGCGGCTGCTGCTGCACACCTGGATCTCACGAGCCCCTCGGCAGGTGCGCGCCCCGCCCCCCGCCGCGCAGGCTTCTGGACCCCGGGCAACCCTACCCCACCCCCACCCCACCCCCACCCCCAACTATTCCCGTGCCCGGGACCCCTGCACTGGCTCCCAGATCTACTCGCTGGATCCTCCGGCATCTCACGGTGTTTCCCCCCCCAACACACACAGACGTTCATTTTCACTGATGGAGATGACCCTGAGCTCCAGCTGCTGGCCGGTGAGAAAAGTTCCCCTGGAGTGAATTGTAGCTACCGGGGCCATTCTGATCCTTGAGCAGAGTCACAAGGCTGGTGGAGGGCAGAGCCGGGACACCCATCCATGGCCTTTGGCCTTCCAGTGCCCATCCTTTCAGTAGTCAGATCCCCACCCGCCCCTACCCCCAGGTCCTGGCAGGGTGCCACTGGCCAGTGTCACCCACATTCCTTGTCATCTGTTTCAACACAAGGGCTGCGGTGGGGGGGAGTGCTGAACCTGGTGCAGTGGCAGGGACAGGCCTAGTCCAGCCTAAGCCTAAGGAGGCAAGCTGGAAGTCAACCCTCGTATTTCCCGATCCTTCCAACTGTGCAGGAGGCCGCATGATCAACACCAATTGCTCTGCCATGCGCACACGCCAAGCCCTGTGCTGTAAAATGTCAGTGGAATATGACAAGTTCATAGAATCTGGACGAAAGTAAGTAACCTCACCCATCCGAGCATGGCGTGGGCTTCCACTCAGATGGGGGCTCAGAGCACAGGGCCTCCCCTTTCACCTTTCACCTCAGATGGTTCTGCCACGTGGATGACGACAACTATGTGAACCCCGAGAGCCTGCTGCACCTGCTTTCCACCTTCCCTTCCAGCCAGGACATCTACCTGGGGCGACCCAGTCTGGACCACCCCATCGAGGCCACTGACAGGACCCAGGGTGGCGGCACCGTGAGTGCTGGGCTCCCTGAGGCTGACTCAGTGGACCATGCAAGCCTGGGAACAGGCTAAGACAGGCGTGGGCAAGGCACCCAGGGCCCAGGCCTTGTGGAGCCGGTAAATCGGGCGCAGAGATAAAGAAGGTGGCTTGTTAGGAACACCTCATGCCCCTGCAGACCCTCGTATAGGGTAGCTCAGGAGGACATGATTCAGTTGGAGGGGGCTGGTGGTGAAGAGCCCTACCCTGGGCATCCTTGACCAAGCTTTTCCTTTGCCCAGTCTAACACAGTGAAGTTCTGGTTTGCTACCGGCGGGGCTGGGTTCTGCCTGAGCAGGGGCCTTGCCCTCAAAATGAGTCCGTGGGCCAGGTGAGTGGGAGACTGGGAGCCCAGACGCCTGGCTTGGGGGAGCTAAGGGCTACAGAGGTGCTGACTAGCCCACCCTCCAGTCTAGGCAGTTTCATGAGCACGGCCGAGCGGGTTCGGCTGCCGGACGACTGCACGGTAGGCTACATCGTGGAGGGGCTCCTGGGTGCCCGTCTACTTCACAGCGCCCTGTTCCACTCCCACCTGGAAAACCTGCAGAGACTGCCGTCCGATGCTGTTCTGCAGCAGGTAGGAGACATCCCACCCAGCCCGGGCCTTAGCCCCACCCAGCCCACCCAGCCCGGGCCTTAGCCCCACCCAGCCCACCCAGCCCGGGCCTTAGCCCCACCCAGCCCGGGCCTTAGCCTCACCCAGCCCGGGCCTTAGCCCCACCCAGCCCACCCAGCCCGGGCCTTAGCCCCACCCAGCCCGGGCCTTAGCCCCACCCAGCCCACCCAGCCCGGGCCTTAGCCCCACCCAGCCCACACGGGCCTTAGCCCCACCCAGCCCACGGGCCTTAGCCCCACCCAGCCCACCCAGCCCGGGCCTTAGCCCCACCCAGCCCACCCAGCCCGGGCCTTAGCCCCACCCAGCCCACCCAGCCCGGGCCTTAGCCCCACCCAGCCCACCCAGCCCGGGCCTTAGCCCCACCCAGCCCACCCAGCCCGGGCCTTAGCCCCACCCAGCCCACCCAGCCCGGGCCTTAGCCCCACCCAGCCCACCCAGCCCGGGCCTTAGCCTCACCCAGCCCACCCAGCCCGGGCCTTAGCCTCACCCAGCCCACCCAGCCCGGGCCTTAGCCTCACCCAGCCCGGGCCTTAGCCCCACCCAGCCCACCCGCCCGGGCCTTAGCCCCACCCAGCCCACCCAGCCCGGGCCTTAGCCTCACCACCCACGCCCCGGGCCTTAGCCTCACCCAGCCCGGGCCTTAGCCCCACCCAGCCCGGGCCTTAGCCTCACCCAGCCCACCCAGCCCGGGCCTTAGCCTCACCCAGCCCACCCAGCCCGGGCCTTAGCCTCACCCAGCCCACCCAGCCCGGGCCTTAGCCTCACCCAGCCCACCCAGCCCGGGCCTTAGCCTCACCCAGCCTATCTCCCAGGGGGTCTCCCAGTCGGGCAGGGCTCGGGAGAGGGCTAGTCTTCGGATATTGTTGTCCCTGGGGAGTGGACCCTGGGCCAAGACATTGCCTGCTGGATGCAGGACCCTCAGGAGGGCCGGGATTAAAGGCGTGGGCCACCACGGCCTGCCCATCTCAGAGGGCCTGAGGGATGAGTGAAGTTTCCTGTAGCAGGTAGCGTGCCCAGGAGGAAAAACTGACCCTCACTTTCTCTGATCCCCTCTCCCAGGTCACCCTGAGCTATGGGGGTCCTGAGAACCCACGTAATGTGGTGAATGTAGCTGGAAGTTTCAGTATACAACAGGACCCTACACGGTGAGTGGGTACTGGGGGCTTCTAGCCCTGGAGGACTCTGGTGTCTGCCTCCTGCCCAGCAGACCTGACCTCTCTTCTTCCCCTGACAGGTTCCAGTCTGTGCACTGCCTTCTCTATCCAGACACCCACTGGTGTCCTATGAAGAACAGGGGTGAGGTAGCTTTTCAATAGCCGATGGCCCCCGGTGGCTGCCCTACCTGGCTCCCTCAGGCCTTGGACTTAAGCAGTCAGCAGAAGATGAGGCTGCTTGAAGACCTCCCACAGTCCCTCTTCCAGTTGGACACCAGGTACCTTGGGAAAATGAGAACAGCGAGCCGTACGTGCCAAGATCACCCAGGGCCGTGGAGAAGGGCCATGCTGCTGAGCCGCAGATGCTCCTAGCCCAGCCCGAAGGTCTTCCCGTTGATAAGGTCTACTGCCCCAGTGACTGTGGCCCAGGAGGGGGCCAGTCCCCAGCCTCCCACAGCTGCAGAAGATGGTGCAGGGTGGGCTGCTCATTCAGGAGTGGGCTCCAGGCCTGGTCACAGACTCTTCCTGGAGGGCTCACAGGGCGGGCCACTGTCCAGACGCAGAATGTGCAGACTACCTGGCCAGTAGACGCCCCAAGGCTGTGCTTCTATTACCTCAACCCTTGGCCAGATCAAAGGCACAGTGAGAGCTTTTCCTTTGGGCCCCTCGGGAGAAGATGCAGACCCAGCACCTTTTACGGAGGTGCGCGTGGGGAAGTGGTTACGGTACTGAGTAAAGGCCCCTTTGTCATTCTTAGTTTGGCTCCTCTTGTAATGAGTGACCAAGATACCTGGCAGCTCAACTTTGCAGATGCTCACACCGCAGCACACTCCTCTAGGAAAGCCTGTTCCTACGTCACTGCACACCTCCTTAACGTTCCATACTCTGAGGCCAAACAGGCCTAGAGTGATCTTTCTCAACACACAGGACGGAACCACTGATACACATATGTGAGCCTGACTGCCTGCCATGTGCGGAACTGCCTGTATGGGCTCAGATGATTGGCTATGCTGGTTATATGAGCGAGTGTAGACGTAGCCGCTGTGTGCATGGTTGAGCCTGGGTACATGGTAACATGTGGGCGTGGCTGAGATGTGCATGGTTGAGCCTGGATACGTGGGAGCATGTGGGCGTGGCTGATATGTGTATGAGTATGCCTGTGTACATGGGGACACGTATAGTGTTTGTGGGAACATGCTGAGAAAGGGTGTGTACCCTGAACCCTGCCCATGTGTGCTTATGTGTGTTGGAGTGCATAGGTGCTGTTGATGGTCTCTGGCTTAGGATGGTTCAGCTTAGGACTTTGTTTTATTTTGTTTTGTTGGACACAGGGTCTTCTTTTTCAGCCCTAGCTGTAATGGAGCTTGCCGTGTAGACCAGGTGAACCTTGAACTCACAGAAGGTCCAACTGCCTCCATCTCTGAGGAATGGAAAAGAAGCTGTGTGCCACCACACCTGGCAAGGCCTTTTACGTAGTATAAAACAGGGCGGAAGGCATGGCTCATGGTGAGACACTTGCCTAGAACTTGTGAACAGGGCAGGTGTCGTGGTGTCAATGAACACGCTTTACATACTGTGGAGCTCCTACTTCAAAGCCACGTGTGGTGGCTCACAATATGTCATCTCAACACTGGGAGGGCTGAGGCAGAAGGCTCACCATTAAGTTGTTCCAGGGCTGCCAGGGCTAAACAAAGACACTGTCTCAAGTAATCTTGCCGTAAGTTAAATAGCATTCTCCTGGGCTGGGAATATACCTTACAGCTTTCTCTCCAGATACTGTCCTGGCAGTGAGGTCTGAGGATGGATACTGCCATGTGCAGAACGAGCTGTGTTGTTAAGCAGTGGGGACTGGGTGTGTTAAATACGCTTCCCGTTTATGATGACTTCAACTTGGGATGGGCTTATGGCTTCCCGCTGTCACTGGAAGAGCTTGTGTGTGTGAAGGGCAGGAAGCAATATGACATGACTGGGTTGTAGTCACCAGAAGTGAAACATGCCACAGAGCCCTGGGTGGTTGGTGCAAGCCAGTAATCTCAGTGCTCAGGAAGACAGACTTCAAGACCAGCCTGGGCTATACAGACCTGGTTTCAACACAAGAAAGACACTTGGGGGGGAGGGGAACCTATCGAGATGGCTTCATCACCGCAATGCTTACCATTCAAACCCGAGGATACAAAACCCACATTAAGAGAAAAAGTAAGCTGGGCAAGGTGATGCGGGCCTTTAGTCCCAGCACTCAGGAGGCAGAGGCAGGCAGATCTCTGTGAATTTGAGTCCAACCTGATGTACAGAGTGAGTTCCAGGGCAGACTCCAAAGCTACAGAGAAACCCTGTTCTGAAAAGCAAACAAACAAAAAGAAGAAAATAGGCAAGAAAAAAGAGACTAAAACAAGATGTGTCCTCATACTTGAGGAATGGCGCCTGAGGGTGGTAGCCTCCACATGAACAGGTGCACACAGGCAAAAGGAAGAGAAACTCCATTTTGGGTCTTGGGGTACTGTGACTGCTGGCTGCTGGCATTCCAGGGAGAAGGTCTGTCTCTGTACAGCTGGGTTCTGGGTAGCAGGGCAAGGGCCAAGGCTGGGAAACGGGCACAGTTGAACTGGATGAGCTGGAAACTAGCATGGAGCTGTGGAGAGCTGCTGACAGCAACATTAAGACACTGTGAGGAAAGTAACCTGTATCAGCCAGTTCAGTATGGGAATGTTGCAAATCTCAACTCCATCCAGCACTTGGAAATTGGATGCCTCCTCTTTGCCCCTAACATGCAAAAGTGTCCTCCTTACCCTGCCCTGACTCACTCATGGGCTCCAGCAGTAAGCACTGTGTCTTTGGATTACAGGGCCAAGGATGAAAACAGTTCCACCCCAACAGGAGGGTGTTTGGAGACTCTGTAAGGGTGGTAACCACCCAGAACAGACAAGATGTTGACTGCCAGAGGCTCTCCAGAGTTAATGCAGCTTGCTATAGGATAAAGGATAAGTGGTTGTGTCCCCTGTACCTCCACCAGCCAAGGCTGGTTCTGTGCCCTAAGCATAACACAGCCCACTAATATCTATGGAACAGTAGCTCCCACGCCCATCTCACTGGTATCTTTGGTTCGTGAGGAGAAAGCAGAAATCCTGTCTCAAAACAACAATAACAACAAAAAAACAGAGTGGTGGTGGCTCACACCTTTAATCCCAGCACTCAGGAGGCAGAGGCAGGTGGATCTCTGTGAGTTTGAGACCAGCCTGGTCTACCGAGTGAGTTCCAGGACAGCCAGGGCTGCACAGAGAGACCCTGTTTTTAAAAATGGAAGGAAGGAAGGAAGGAAGGAAGGAAGGAAGGAAGGAAGGAAGGAAGGATCTGTTGCAATAAAACAATTTGGGTGAACTAGGCATGGTGGCACACATTTTTAATCCCAGGCAGCAGCAAACAGATCTCTGTGAGTTCAAGGTCAGCCTGGTCTATAAAGTGAGTTCTAGGATAGACAGGGCTGCCCTTATACAGAGAAACCTTGTCCCTCCTCCCCCCCCCAAAAAAAAAAGCAGTCAGGCAGTGATGGCACTCAACTTTAATCCCAGCATTTGGGAGGCAGAGGCAGGTGGATCTTTGTGAGTTCGAGGCCAGCCTGGTCTACAGAGATCCAGGACAGGCTCCAAAGCTACAGAGAAACCCTGTCTTGAAAGAAAGAATGGAAGGAAGGAAGGAAGGAAGGAAGGAAGGAAGGAAGGAAGGAAGGAAGGGAGGAAGGGAGGAAGGGAGGAAGGGAGGAAGGAGGGAGGGAAGGGGGACAAAAACAATCTGGGTGTGGTGGTGCACACCTATCTCAGCACTCCTTGTGTGGAAGAAGAGGAAGGTTAGGAGTTCAAAACTTCGTGGTGAGTTTAAGACCCCCAAGTACACAACTGTATGCCCAAAATGAATAACCTTCTGAATATAGCTTTGTCATGCTTTCCTTCCTGTCCAGTTTCTGATTTGTGTGGGTGTAAGAGAGAGCGGCCTCTCTTTGCTCCGGATGTGTGTGTCCCTTGTGCATATTCCTGCTCATGTAGAGGCCTGAGGTTAGTCATGGCTGTCATCTTCAATTGATCCCCATATTGCTTTAGAGACAGGGTCTCTTAGTGAGCTGAAGCTTACCATTTCAGCTCAACTGGATGTCAGGGAGCCACTACCCCTTCTTTCTCCCTCCTCCCTCCCCCTCCTCCCTGCTCCCTCCTCCCACAATCCTCCAGCCTCCTTCCCCAGAGCTTGGGTGACAGACGTGTGCTATCTCTTTACTCAGCTTTTTACCTGGATGCTAGGGATCCCAACTGAGGTCATGTTTGCACAAGGACACTACCCACTGAACCGTCTCCACAGCCCAACTTCAGGACTCTTTAGGATGTGTGATCAAAGAGTCGTGTTCCTCTCCACGTTCCTTCCCAAGCTGCGGCCGTGCTGGTTGAGTCCCACTGGCTCACATAACTTCCAGTTGCTCTCAAAACTTAGCCTTCTTCCTTCTTGGGGAACGCTTTGGAAAGTCCTAATGCTCCATCTACACAGCTGGCCCTTCTCTGACAATTGTGCACGACACCAAGGCGAGAAAGTCTTCCAAGGCTCCGTGGGTGTTTCGTTTTTAAATTCAAAGAGCAAGCTACCTAGCGCTACCAGGATCTCCACACCAGACCTCCACAATGCACACACAGGGCAGGTGCAGTATTGGGCTGAATCAATCCTGAGGGGAACTTACAAAACAAGCAAACAAGCTCTGAGCGTGGGTTGTCAAGGACGCGTGGTTAGCGTGTCGATTCTTGGCCAAGTTGAAGGCTATGCACGACGACATATTTGTGTGTGTTTCTCTTGGGTGACTAGCCATGAACTCTTGTCTAGCTTTTGGCTATGGCTGAAGATTTTCTTCTCTGCTCTAGTCATTCCTGCAGTTCACATATTCTGGGAAGAGACTTGAGCTACAGTGGAACATCACTGGAGGAAGACTAGAGGGGAGCGCACACCTCAGGAGCAGGGGTAGACTATGACCAGAGTCGGCAATGGGCTAGGAGGGGCAGCTGAAGCCCCTGGGATTTCACAGTTCAGGCTCAGCTCCGGGAACGGCAGCACTCAGGCAGCAGGGGGCGCTGCAGCACAGAGAGAGCCCATGGCCAGGGCCAGAAGAGGATGGCTGCTGTCCCGAGTCCTTCCAGCGCCTGGGGCCAGCCAGGTCGGCCTCTGGAAAGACGCTGAAGCACTTTATTTTCTCCTTCGTAAAGAATGCAATTCGTAGGTGAGAGCCTGCTGAGTTGTGTGTGTCTCCTAGCAACGACGGTTGAATGTGAAGTTCAATATTCCTTTTGGTGGTGCACAGGGGAGTGCCCCCCCACCCCAGTCTCCTGAGAGGGAGAGGCTCAAGCCACAAGGAAAGAGGAATTAAGCACCAAGCGTGTGTAGCCCAGGTGTATGGGCCCAAGAGAAAAGGGATGAGTTACCTGGTTGATCCAGGGAGGTGTTTAGGGATGGGACCTCTGTGAGAGATTATGGAACTCTGGCTCAGGGTCACACCAGGATCTCAGTGGCAGGGTCTGCGCTCACATCTGCTGGAGAAAGCCATAGCTGGCTAGTCAGAGAAAGGCCAGCACTGCTGGGTTGTTGTTCAGGACACAGGTAGAAAGAATGGCTGGTCAGGAGTTAGGAAATCCTCAGTGTTACTTGAAGTTAGTCAAAGGCTGGTTCAGTGGATAAAATACACTTGCCAGAAGGCTGTCTAACCTGAATTGAGTCCCTGGAGTCTCCATCCAATGGAGAGAAGCAACTCCCAAAAGTTGTCCTTTAGTCTCCACTGTCCACCGCGGCATACCTGCACACACACACATACAGACAAAAATCAATAGAAATGTAATAAAAAACATTTTTAAAAGATGAAATTTAAGGTGGAAATAGGTGGAAATAGCTCTTACATTTTTTTCAAAAGATTGGTGCATGTGGGGGGTGGGAGGGGCACACGGCAGAAGCCAGCTCTGGGCACTTTCCTCTTTTGCTGTAACCCATGGCTCGCTTGCCAATTCAGCTAGGCAACTTAGCCAGCAAGCCTCGGGGATCCGCCTGTCTCTGCCTACCCAGAGCTGGGATTAAAGGCATGTACTACCACACTTGGTTTGCCTGTTGGTTTGTTTTAGGACTTTTTTGTTTGTTTGTTTGTTTGTTGTTTTTTTGAGACAGGGTTTCTCTATATAACATCCTTGGCTGTCCTGGAACTAGCTCCATAGACCAGGCTGGTCTTGAAACTCACTGAAAGCTGCCTGCCTCTGCCTCCCGAGTGCTGGGATTAAAGGCGTGTGCTGTCACCATCGCCTAGTTAACACACCTGATTTTTTTACACAAGTTCTGGGAATCAAACTCCAGACTTCATGCTTGAAAAGCAATTAGCAGATTGGACTATTTCCTCAGCCCTTGTTATATAATTTGAATCTCCAGAACACAGCCACACAGGCAAGAAGACCCCTGCCAAATCTCCAGGCAGACAGACCAGTGCCTGCCTTCCAAGGCCTTAGAGAAAGATCTCCACCAGCCCATTCCCAACAGAATTCCTTGTTTTCATTGTTTCTTTGAGTTCTTCTGGGATATTCTACAATTAGGCAGTTTGGTTTTTGCAGGTAAGTGAGATTTTATTTTTGTGTAAGGGTATCATATTTATGCAATGCCTACTGTGGAAGAAGAGGGCACCAGACCCCATGGCATTGGAGTTACAGATGGTTGTGAACCACCACGTGGGTGCTGGGAATTTAACTCAAGGCTTCGGCTAGAGCACTCAGTGCTCTTAATGCCGAGTCATCTCTCCAGCCCCTGGCAGCAGGGAAACTTGGAACTTTCTAGGAACCATGCCTGGTTTTTGTAATATTATTATTATTATTATTATTATTATTATTATTATTATTATTATTATTATTATTTTCTTTGCTGTATGGACTTTTCACACTATTTTAGATTTTAGACAGGGAATTTGAAACCCAACAAGAAGACCCAAGGTACCTTAAGGGGCTGGGTGTTTTTAGATCTCTGTATTAATCTAAGAGCCATGGGAAATGCTGAATGTGTTATCATGGTGTCCCCATGGGAGCAGCTTCTTGGTCCTTCTGTTATGAACCTGTGCACTGTAGGGAGTGTATGAAGTCCTTAGTGAATGCCTGTTGTTGACATGGACATGTTAAGGTCCCCCAAAGCCTCAGCCCTGCAGGAATGGCAAAGCCTCTCCCCTGGTCTGATTGGAATGTTGACAGTGTTTGCAGAAGACGCTCACTGTAGCTTTCTGCACCCACACCCTGTTAAGGCCTTAAGACTGCTCTCCTACAGAGACTAGCTAACCCTGCCTCCTGGTTCAGCTGTATACAATAACCACACAGAGTCTGTGGTGCTGTGGCTTTTCTATTACAGAATGAAAAGCACCTGAGCCCAGCGTTTCTGGATGTCCATAGATTTGTCATTTCTGCCGGGCCCACACAGCCAGAGTACCGAGCTTGGCGGAGGGTGCCGGGATTGAAACACTTTAACAGACCACCACAAGAAATGAAGAGGAAGCTGCTGCCTTTTATTACAGTGAAAGACCCCCACTCAAGGCTAATAGCTTAAGGCCTGGCTTAGCAATGGTAACGCCATTTTGCAAGGCTTCCACATAAACAAGTAAAAGTACAGGACAAGGTCAGTACCCACAGGCTGCCACATCTGGCCTTGGGAAGGGAGCAGAGAGTTTGGAGAAAAACCCAAACATGAGCTAAGTCAGCTGTTATCAGATCCCCAAACACGTAACAGACTTGTCCTCGGATGACTCAATGCCTTATTTGAGCTGACCAATGGGACCCCTGTAACTATGCATCTCGCTTCTGTACCCATGCTTTTGCTACCCAGCCCTATAAAAGTCCCTCTCCCCAGCCTGTGGGCGCGCAAGTCCTCCGAGAGACTTTGTCGCCCACAGGTACCTGTGTATCTCAAATAAACCTCTTGCAGTTTGCATCCGCATCCGTGGTCTCGGCTTGGTCTTTGGGTCCAGGGGTCTCTTCCTGGAGGGAAGTCCTCTTCTGGGGTCTTTCAACAGAGAGTAATGGGCTTATATACCCAAGCCAGGGGATGGGCTAAGCGTAGGAGGAAATCATGCACCACCCACACCTGGGGTCAAGGCACAGGCACTGCACACCGGAAAGTTCTGAGAACAACCTTGTTTGATCAGCCTTGAGAGCACGGGAGTTCTACAGCTGGGTGGAGAGGAAGGCAGCTGTAAGGACAAGTATTCAAATTTTCCAACACTGTCCCTAGTCAGGATTCCAGCTTCTAAGCCTTGCAAGGATATAGCAATAGACAAAACAATGGCTTGACTAAGTATGTACTCTGGTGTTATTTCCATGTATCATGTGCATATTTATGTTAGTCTGTAATGGTGGGCTTAATGGAATCTCACAAGCTGCTGGTAGTTGCTTCATTAGAGATTTAGCTACATGAGGGGTGTCCTGGACCCTGAGGGGAAGAAACAATTGCCCTTCCAAACCATTCTGGGTGACTCTAGGTGACTAGGGAATTAGAGGAGGCATTAGGGATGCCAGGGACCTCATGACACCACAGAAGAAAAAATACATCTGTTTCTGGCTTGGCAGGAACTCCAGCAAGAAGATGCAGTGTGTGAATGTGTGAATTTGGACATGTTTAGTTGACCTAGGGGACAGTGTTTGGCATGTTTGGTTGGTCCAGGGGACAGTGTTTGGGTGTGTTTAGTTGACGCAGGAGATGTGTTACATCTCCTAGGCTGGTTTGATCTACTGGGTAGGTATTGTGAATACAGTGTGTCAGAAGCGAAGCTTAGCAAGCTTGTGTCTTTCCACAATGTCAGAATGTATCACATAACAGTAAATTCACAAGCTACTTTGGTTTGCTTTAAGTAATTTTAATGTCATTTGATGGCCTGGCTGTTGGCAAGCAAGGTTTATCTTCTTACTTTAGTCTTAGGTAATAACTCTTGAGTTTCAGGTTACATGTCACAAGGTGTGTGTGTGTGTGTGTGTGTGTGTGTGTGTGTGTGTGTGTGTTCATTACACACAGATATGTAAGTGACCAAATGGCTACAAAATATTTAAAGCTGCAGAGTTCAAAACTCTTTACTTGAGGCAGAAGATACAGATACAGAGTCTTTACATTCCGTTACATAAGAATCAACAAATACCAGTGGGGACATGTCTCAGCAGTTAAAGAAACTGGCTGCTTTTTCAGAGGTTCTGAAGTCGGTTCCTAGATCCCACAGAGGCTCACAACCATCCATAATTCCAGTTCCAGAGGATCTGATGCCATCTTCTGGCTTCTGAGAGCACAAGGCTTACAAGTGGTCCACAAATATATGTACAAACAAAACACCCATACATATGAAATCTTTTTTTGTTTTGTTTTGTTTTTTCTGTCTTTGTTTTTGTTTTTCAAGACAAGATTTCTCTGTGTATCAGCCTGGCTGTCCTGGAACTCATTTTGTAGACCAGGCAGGCCTCAAACTCACAAATATCTGCCTGCCAAGTGCTGGGATTAAAGACATTTGCCACCACAACTGGCCTTTTTGGTCTTTTGAAACAGTCTCTGTGTAGTCCTGGCTGTCCTGGAACTCTATGTAACCCATGCTGGCCTCAAACCCATATAGATCTATTTTCCTACTCCTGCCTTCTAAGTGCTGGGATAAAGGCATGTGCCACCATGCCCAGCAAAATAAATATGTTCAAAATGAGACCTTTTTATTTTTTGAGACAAGTTCTCTCTATGTAGTGATATTCACCTTGTCCACACCTGTGGCATAAACCACGCCTATGGGGGGGGGTGGAGATAGGGCCGTACATGACCTGGGGGAACTAAGGCTGAGGAGGGGGCTCAGAGAGCTCTCTGGCTTGCAGCATGGGGACAGGAGTACATCCGGAGGCATCCTTGGGACCAGAAATCTGCTGGTGTTCATCTGTCTGTGTTGTGAGTTATTTCTCCCTGAATAAACATCTACTTGGCCTATTTGTTTCTCCTGATCCTTATTAAACATTGATAGCTGGATTGAAGCGGAATCCGGATTCTGGTTTTCACCCAGGCGGCAGAAGCCGCCCTCCCTTCCCCCACCATCCCTGAACAGGTAGGGTCCCTTGCCTAACCTGGTGGACACACCACAACTTGTGGGACGTTTGCCTCTGCCCAACAATTCCTTTACCTCCACAGCGGCCCTGAGAAGGCACTCACTGCTTCTACTTTTTGGCCATTTCCCCTCTTTGCATTTGTGCCGCCTGGCGCCCGCCCTGCTTGTGTGTTTCCCGCAGACCAGCGGCGCCAACAACATCTATTAGCCCTGTGGTCTCAGCAATTACACAGGCTCCTTTTACTTGTTCGTTTAACAAAATCTCACTTGCCATAGTTTGTTAAGAGCTATTCTACAGGGACCAAGATCAGAAGGATCGTCTGCTGCCAGACGTATTTGGTGGTTATGGCTGGAGGTGTTGAGATCTACAACTAAAAGCATCAAGGTTCCAGGACAGCAGAATTACACCTAAGGTAACTGCAACATTCTTCACAATTTAAGTTGATATAATATCTGAGATCAATCGCCCCATACCTATGGCGGATAATCTTACAATGCAGGACTTTAGGAATTCTTTTACTTCTTGTATAGAAGGAATTTTAATGGAAGAAAATTATGACTTAACCAATATATACATTTTTTTTTTGGTAATAGCAATGGGTTTCATCATTATTATGATTTTTTAAAGAAATGGTCTGAGATTAGAGCAAACAATAAGGAACTTGCAAAAAACCATAAGAGAGTTAGAAACAAGGATTCAAAATATAGAAAATAACAATAGAGAGCTAAGAAACAGAATGCAGAATATTGAAAATGATAATGGAGAGCTGAAAATTAGAATGCAAAGCATAAAATGTTTAGAGGAAAAGGTTCAGAATATTGAAGATGGCAATAGAGAGCTAACAGGTAGAATGCAAAACATAAAACATAAAAATGACCAACTAGAAAACAGAATTTGTTTCATATCTGAAACCTCAATAACCAAAATGGAAACAATGCAATGCACTAACACGCTAGCAGAAACAGCTCGTTCCTGGTTGGACGAATCTACTAATAAGGTTAAAAAACTGGAACAGCAGATGGAAAGACTAGCAGATAGAATCTGTTCCATGTCTGAGGATAATGGCAAGCTAGCGGATAGAACATTGTTTCTGGAAGGCAGTTTACATGCCATTCAGATAATATCTAAGGATAAGAATATTAAAATCATGGAATCATTCGTAGTTGGAGAAAGCAAGAAACTGACTGATGCAATGAAGTCTCTAGAAAGTTATACGGTTCAAGAACTTCAGACACTCAAAGAAGCAATGGTGAGTGGATTGCAGGCCTTAGAAGACCGTCGATCTAATAAAATAAACCAAAAGGAGAGGAACAGGTAGTAGGGCATAAGAGAGATTTAAAATTTCCTACATCCTTCAGGGTCAGGGGAGACATGCTTAAGGTCATTGTGTCATCTCCTATGGCTTCCCGTGTACCTGTTACTGAAAAACCAACAATGAAAAAACACCCAAAAGGCATCATTGTATATCAATGGGAACCAATATGTATGAAAGATTTAAAAAGTATAAAGGAAGCAGTAGTCTCTTATGGCATGCACTCACCATATTTGAAGCAATTAGTAGAATCATGGGCAAGGAATAACAAGGTAACTCCTAAGCATTGGGATCAATTGATATTCGCTGTCCTTGAAAACTCCTCTCAATTAGAATGGAGGGCTTTATGGAAAGAGGAAGCAAAAGCTCTTGAACTTCGGGGCTTAAAGAAAGGTTATAAAGCTCCCCAAGATAAAAATCCTTGGTGAGGGTCTTTATGCTGACCCAGAAACCCAAGCTGCCTATGATGAACATATCTTGTCTCTATGCAGTACAGCAACTTTGAATGCTTGGGATAAGGTTCATGAACCAGGGGAGAGGATAGAATCCTATACCAAGACAAGACAAGGACTGAGAGAAAGCTTTAGTGTATTCCTAAAAAGGTTGTCTAGGGCAATACAATTAGAGGTAGCAGACCCAGGTTCTAGGCAAATACTCATAGAATCATCAGCTTATGAGAATGCGAATCCACAATGCAAACAAGTGCTTTGGCCTTTAAAAATTCAATCAGCACCACTGGATAAATGAGTCTTGTATACAGCCAACACCGAGTATAATGACAATAGCACTGAAGCTTGGGTAGGAGAAGCCATATCCAAAGGTCTGAGAACACATCAAGATAAAATAGGTGACATAGAAGCTTGGGTAAGAGAAGCTATCTTCAAAGGTTTAAAAAAATATCAAAATATCAGATATCTTAAATGTGGTAGGGTAGGACATCTAAGAGGAAATTGTACTGTTCCTAGGAATAACACTCCCAGGAATGGATCGAACAGAAGGCCTCAGCCTTCTGGGTTATGTAGAAGGTGTGGCAAAGGCAGACACTGGACCAATGGATGTAGATCAACCAGAGACAAGCAAGGAAACCCTTTACGATCGGGAAACTCTTTGGGGGGCCTCTAGAAAGCCCCCATGTCAAAGGTGGTCTGGACATTCCCAGTCACTGTGGAGGACAATCTCCCACAGGACAATTAGAAAATCCAGTGCCTATTGTAAAAATTCATACCACTCTGGATGACAAACTGGTGATGGAAGGTGACTCAAACATGAAGGAAACAAAAAAATGTTTATTTGGGCAAATTTCTATAAACGGTCAAAGGCCTAGATTGATAGTTAAGATGAATAACAGACTTGTTGGGAGGATTGTTGACATGGCCGCTGACATAATCATCATAACTAGTAAATCTTGGCCTTTAAGATGGTCCCTGCAAGAGGTAAATGTTCAATTCTTAGAGACTGGAGCCCTATCTCAGGTAAAACAGCAATAAATTTATGGGGTTGTGATCTATTGTAGCAATGGAATACACAGATTAACATTCCTCCTCAAGTATTAAATATGAACCATAAACAAACTTATGGTTGTAGAAAAAAAATATTATAAAGTACTATGCAAGACAGACACCAGATATCCAGGCTGTACAAAAACAGAATACAAGTGCTAAACAAAAGCCCTACCCTTAAAATGGCTAACAGATGAACCTGTCTGGGTACAGATGAACCTGTCTGGGTAGGGCAATGGCCTCTGAGAAGTTAGAAGCTTTAGAAAACCTGGTTCAGGAACAGCTAAATGCTGGACATATCTGGGAATCTACCAGCCCTTGGAACTCTCCTGTATTTGTTATCAAAAAGAAATCTGGTAAATGGAGAATGCTTACAGACCTCAGAGCCATCAATAAAGTTATCCAGCCAATGGGCTCTCTACAGCCTGGAATGCCCTTGCCTTCTTTGATACCTAAAGAATGGCCTATTCTATTGATTTAAACGGTTGCTTTTTTACTCTATACCTTTACAAGAAAAAGATAAAAATTTGCCTTCACGGTACCTAGTTGCAATAATTCTCAGCATACCTGCACAAATAAAAACTGGCAACGCTCCAGCATATGCCTCCGGCAAATTGAAACCATTTTTTGAGTATTATAACCATCTTAAGTTCATCAAGATCCGAGTTGAACAAGAGAAACATCTTAATGAAGAGAAATGACAAGTCATCCACCAATGTAGTTCCCATGAGTTGTACAGAGACCTCTCAAAGGTAGGGGAGGTGTTCTGTTCTTGTCTTTACAGGAAAACAGAAAACACCCATCTTCAAACAGCCAAAAGACACTGAACGTGTAGGTACCTTTCAGAAGAGAAGATAGCTCTCCAGAAAGAATCACTTAATGAAGAGGAATCTGACTTATGGTAAAAATAATTCTAGTAAACTATTTCTATACAGAAATCTATTTCTCTCTTATCCTGACATTATCAGAAGTTTACTATCTAATATTCCTCTAATCCCAATTCATGTAAACCAATGCTGGCTTTGGAGTTGGATTTGGTTTTCCTTCTAAATTCAAGTATGATGTTGTTAAGATTAAATTCACAGTTTCTGCCTTATATCAAGAAGCCAATTGGTGTAAGGCAGAAGCAAACAAAATCTGGGGACTCATTTGATTATATGCAATTTTCTCTCTGAAATCCTAGTTTTCTCATATACATTTTGATGTTTATTGTTGCCTTTCCCTATATGCATACCTTAAAACTTGAAAATTTTACTTTGATATTGATGTTGAAGTTTTCCACAAGGAACAGTAACAATTCCTAACAGCATTCCTTGAACTCTCCGGAAAGAAGATGGGGCCCCACTTCGTCATTTTCACTCAACTCAACCTGATGCATCTGGACTACAAACATCACCCTAAAACCGGTTTGAGACTGTTTTGCTTGAGCCAACTCCTATCTAGCTGTTATGGTGCACCTACTTATTTTACCCTGGCCAGAATTTCAGATACAACTCCAGTTAAGCATTTCCTGCCACACAGTGACTAGCTACACATGTTACAGCCAGTCCTGTCGAAATTTTGTTGCTAAAAATTTTCTTCCTACAGGATCCCATGGAACATTCATCATCCCAGTTCAGCAGAAAGTAATCTTAAGATAACAACGCCCCCTTTCCCTACTCTAGGCATTTAGGGATAATATTCATCTTCTTAGGGTTGGGTATGGAAGGTGATGCTTAGACTCGGGTATCTCTTTTAGACAAGGATAGGGTATGGTTGCGAAAGGTATGGTTAAGATGGGATTGGGCCGATTAGCCTATCTTCTTGCGAATCATTTTAGTAATAGTGAGATATTAGTATCATACAGCTTACATGGTTATTGACTCTTATACGTGGTAATCTATGTAAAATTAAGTTTATTCCCTTCCCAGAATTGTATATAAACTGTATATTTGTAATATTGTGAAAATCTCTTCAGTTATGATGTTTTTGCACAATATTCTTACCATATTCTATGTATGTATACTTATGTTCGACTATTTTGTATATTAATACAATTTAGGGTATTTTTATCATGTTGCACTTTATAGTTCTACCTCTGGTCTAGACATTTCTACTCTACCTCTGCTTTAGGGAATTACATGTATATATACAAACATAGTTACATTGCTTAGGTATTAGTCCCTGATTACTCAAGGAAGTTTCTATAAAGGTTATAGCTAGGTTCCTGACTATTAACAGATTATCTTCACCCATGTTTCCTTTACCTAAGAGATTAGTCAGAAATAGATGCTTAATCTCCAATCACTTCATAGACCTGCAGAACATGGCATTTAAATGTTTTAATATTAGTACTCCGTTGACATGAGACACTGTTGCTCCTGACAGCACCGTGCATTTCCCGAGAAAATGTTGGACACTGTTGTGGCTCCTTCTGGAGTCCATCCTTGCTTCAGCTATGGCCTCTTGGGCAAAGAACTGCCCCCACCTCGACCACTGATTTGGATGTGCGGTCCTATGTGCTTGCAGGAGACAAACATAGAAGACTGCTGAACCCTGCCAAGTCAGGGTAAGACAGCCTTTCTACCTCCCTGCCTTGTTGTGGTCTGTCAGCTACTCTAGGCCTTAGCCAAAACTGGCTGTACCAACGCTGCTGTGAGACCTTGGGTGACTGTCCAGGTAGCTTGCTGTCTTGCTGTTTCTGTCCTCTCTGCACCTTTTGGAGGTTGCCCATCACACTTCCTGCCTACCCTAGTATTATTATTTTCCTCCTCAGGTCTTTGATGAGGTTGAAGATTAAATTATCACAACTATTATTCTCTCTTCCTAGTTGGATATATTAGGTACTAGACTTAAGCTTTCCAGCTTAGGACAACTCTATTGCAAACCCTGTTTCGACTTCACCCTAGGACTAGATAGTTAGGTATTAAGTTTGTGTGTTCTCGATTTTCCTCTTCTTAGAGCACACTTGTTATTCACTGTTTTGTATATAGTTTTTGTATCTAGCCCAATTCTTTTCTTTAGACTAAAAGGGGAATTGTAGTGAGATATTCACCTTGTCCGCACCTGTGGCATAGACCACGCCCATTGGGGGGTGGAGACAGGACCAGAAGTGACCTGGGGGAACTAAGGCTGAGGAGGGGGATTGGAGAGCTCTCTGGCTTGCAGCACGGGGACAGGAGTACGTCCGGAGGCATCCTTGGAACCAGAAACCTGCTGGTGTTCATCTGTCTGTGTTATTTCTCTTGATCCTTATTAAGCATCAATATGTGCATTCCCTGACTATTATGGACCTCATGATGTAGACCCAACTGGCCTTGAACTCACAGAGATCTGCCTGCCTCTGCTTCCTAGGTGCTGGAATTAAGGTGTGTACCATCACACAAGGCCAGGACCTTAATTTTTTTTTTTTTAAAGTTCAGCTTGAAGACCACAGAGGCATAGGACTGAGCCCAGACTGACAGACAATAATGTGAATGGATCACAACAAGCAGTGGTCCCTGCTGAACTGAAAACTGGAGACAGTTTACCACCCCATGCCATGTCCTCCCCCATCTTTGTTTTTATGACAACAGGTTTATTGACAAATATGCACACACACTAACAACAACAACAACAAAAACGGTTTTAAGTATACTAAAGGGGCAGTAGGTTGTGCAATAACATCTTCCTGTTGGTCCCTTAATACTCACGTACCAAGCCGGTCAGATGCCAGGAGGGTGGGTGGGTCTCTTACTCACCCAGTATTATATAGGCAGAGTTTTCCTATCCCTACCACCTGTTCCCAAATACCTGGCAGCGCTTCCCAAATAATTGACTCAGAGGCTTAATATAAATTATAAATGCTCGGTGGATAGCTCAGGCTTGATACTACCTAACTTGTTTTTCCTTTTTTTTTTTTTAATTAATTAAAAATTTATTTAAGTTATAAAAGTTTAAGTTAAAAACAATCTTATTTTACATACCAATCCCAGTTCTCTCTCGCTCCCTCCCATTCTCCCACTCCCCCCACCATCTCCCCATCCCCTCCTCAGAGAGGATGAGACCTCCCATGGCGGATCATCAAAGTCTGTCACATCATACGGGGCAGGACCGAGGCCCTCCCCACTGTATCTAGGCTGAGAGCGTATCCCTCCATAGGGAATGGGCTCCATTTCATCCACTAGGGATAAACAATGGTTCCACTGCCAGAGGCCCCATAGACTGCCCAGGTCCAACCGACGCCCACGTTCAGGAGGTCTAGTTCAGTCTTATGCAGATTCCCCATCCTACCCGAGGTTACCCAACCACAGGAAGACAAACATGGTGTGTATTCCCTCTTAAATGAATATTAGACATAGAGCAAAGGATAACCACCTATAATCCACAACCCCAGAGAAGCCAGGAAACAAGTAGAACCCTAAGACAGAGCTACATGGATCCCCCACACACACCAGGAAGAGGAAAGGGACAAAGATACCCTGAGTAAATTAGGAGCATGGGGAAGGAATTGGGAAAAAGAGGAGGGGAGAAGGGGAGGCGGAGGAGAACGTGAGGGATCAGGAAGGTCAAACAGGAATCCCAGCACTCAGGAGGCAGAGGCAGGCGGATCTCTGTGAGTTCAAGGCCAGCCTGAGCTAGTTCCAGGACAGCTTCCAAAGCCACAGAGAAACCCTGTCTCAATGACCACAGCAACTTGGGGAGGAAAGGGTTTATTTGGCTTATACTTCCTTATCACCATTCATAATCAAAGTCCATCGATGGGAACTCAGGCAGCACAGGAACTTGAAGGCAGGAGCTGATGCAGAGGCCATGAAGGATGCTGCTTCCTGGTTTGCTTTCCCATGGCCTGCTCAGCGCTTTTGTTTGTTTTACTTTGTGAGACATGGTTCTCTGTGTAACTGAACCCCAGAGATATGCCTGCCTCTGTGGGAGCCAAAATTACATGCCTAAGAGAACCATGACACAAAAAAATGCAAGCTGAGGGGTTGGAGAGATGGCTCAGAGGTTAGGAACATTGGCTACTCTTCCAGAAGTCCTGAGTTCAATTCCCAGCACCCACAGGGTGGCTCACAAACATCTGTAATGAGGTCCGGAGCCCTTTTTTGACCTGCAGGGATACATACAATAAATAAATCTTTAAAAAAAAATGCAAGCAGATTTGCCCAGGGACAGAGTTCCTGAAGTGCTGGAGGCTACTGTTTACGGGAGATAATGAGACACACGTGTTCACTCCCCTAAACAAGTTTGTTTGGCCCATCTACACCGGATGTGCTTGATCGCACGTGAGCAGGAGGGTCCCAGGCAGGAGATACGACGGCTTGTCCCCGATAGGACTGACAGGAAAAGCGATGAATTGTGGGTTTTCCTTCTCAAGCCGCTGCAAACCGTGATTGTGGGCCATTTCCCAGGAACCTGGGTGTGGACCTGGCCATAACCCATCCACCAGGCCAGTATGTAGTTAGAGCTTGCTTCAAATTTAACTTTAAACTGTGGTAATGGTCTTATTCTCCATCGATGACATTAACAGCTCTGCCTCCCAAGTGCTGGGATTAAAGGTGTCTGCCACCGGCACCCGGCTCAGCCTGCTTTCTTATAGAATCAAAACCACCAGCCCAGGGATGGCGCCACTTGAAATGGGTTCCCCCATTGATCACTAATTTAGAAAATGCCTTACAGCTGGTTCTTATGGAGACATTTTCTCAGTTAAGGCCTCCTCCTCTCTGATGACTCTTCCTTGTGTCACAAGGGTTAAATAAGCAAATTCCAATCTTCACAGTTGGATCAATACAGGGCACTTGAACAGAAAGTGCACCCTCGTGCCAGGGGGCTGATTTTAATCACACCCATTTCCATTCAGCCAATAACCATGACAGAAGGAGTTCTCTCCTTTAAAAAAAAAAAAAAGCCAACTGTTGGTGGGGCGTTGGTGGCACACATCTTTAATCCCAGTACTCGGGAGGCAGAGGCAGGAGGATCTCTGTGAGTTGGAGACCAGCCTGGTCTACAGAGCTAGTTCCAGGACAGCCTCCAAAGCCACAGAGAAAAACCATGTCTCAAAATAACAAACTAACAAAAAAGAGGCAACAGTCCTTGATCCCAATCCTAGACCAGGCAGGACCACTGCAGACCTGGGGCTTCCAGCCCATAAGGCACTGGTCACTGTCACAGGCACAGGTGAGGGGCAGACAAGGGACAGCAGCAGACTCCAGCAGGAAGTCAGGGCAACCTGTACGAGGCGCTGTGGAGTGACAATCCACAGCTGGCCCTTGCAATACAGCGACTCCTCCCATGCACCACGTGTGACCTTTGGGATACTGTGGTCATTTATTTAGTCAAATTAGCTCAGCCCAGCTGGTATGGAAGTCTAAAGTTGGGGATGGATGTGGGTGGGGCCACAGGATGAGAACAGAACTGTTGGGCTGGGTGGAAGGCAGGGTCTTAATGTGAGGGTGGGGCCAGGGAGGCCTCCAGGGGTCCACTGCGTCTGGGCAGCCTAGGAGGCCAGGTAACCAGCGTCCACCAGGATGCTAGAGCCGCTGGTAGAGGCGCTGCTGTCGCTGAGCAGGAAGAGGATGCTGTTGACCACGTCTTCCACCTCTGCAGGACAGCAGGACAGTCAGGGCTTCCGCCTGCTCAGCTGCCAGGGCTTCCCTGAGTCCCTCACCCGCACCCCAGCTGACCTGCAAACCTCCTCAGGGGGTGGCGCTCCTTGAGCTTCTTGGCAAACTCCGGGTCCGCAGAGACTTTCTTGCCCATGTCAGTCAGCACCACGGTAGGGTTTACAGAATTCACCCGGATCTGGGCCCCCCAGAAGCCACAGCAGGTGGGTGGCACAGCCACTTAACCAGCACTACCCACACAGCTCAGGACTTGCCACAGAACAAGCCTGATGAGCTCAGAGCATGGCCAAGCCACACCCCACCCTCACCCTCACCCTCACCTCCCGGCCCTGCCCCAGGTGCCCGTCATCTGTCCCTCAGCGTGGGCCCAGGCCCCTGTGCCCACCTTGTGTGGCCCGAGTTCCATGGCCATGGCTTTGGTCAGCATGGTTAGGGCACCTTTGGTGGAGCCTGTGGGGGTGGGGAGTGCTGAGGACCCCTAGTGACTCAGTCCCCCTTCTGGGAGGCCCACCCAGAACCCGCTCCTCCTCCTCCCACAATGGAGGGAGCACTCACTGTATGTGGTCAGGCCAGGGAAGGTGACATAGGCCACCATGCTGGAGATGTTGACGATGGATCCTGCCACCCCTCGGTTAATCATGCCCTTGGCTACCATCTGGAAGCCAAGAGTTAGGGGCAGCTGGCTGTGCCCTCTGCCATCTGCCCTCCACAGGCGTTCCTCCCTGGGCACAGTCCTCCCACCGTCTCACCTGGGACACTTGCAACACAGAGCGCACATTCACATTGAAGGACCTGGCAGGAGAGGAACAATGGTGCCCTGCACCTCGCGTCCTCAGCGACGCTCCCCAGCCTGCCCACTCTGCCCGGCGCCCGCCCACCTGTCAAAGACCTCCTTGGTAGACTCTATGAAGGGCTGAAGCAGGGCCACCCCAGCATTGTTCACCAGCAGGTCCACAGGGCCAATGCTGCCCAGCGCCTTCTCTGTGGCCTCCCAGTCTCCCAGGTCCACACACACAGGCTCTATCCCCGGACACTGGGAGAGAGACATTGGTGGCCTGAGTGAGGCGTTGTCCCACCAAGCTTCTGATGTAGCCCTGAGGTGGGGAGAGGCCCAGGCCATGGTGGGGCTGTGTGCCTCACCTCCTTAGCAAGGCTGACCAGGTCTGCGTTGGTGCGTGTCACGGCCACCACTTTGGCTCCCGAGGCATGCAGAGCCTTCACGGTGTCACGCCCAATCCCTATAGAGAGGGAACGCGGTGGCATTGGCCCTGTAGGCCTGGTCACAGCTGGGCTCTGGGTCCCAGGAGGGAGTAAAGGCTGCTGCCCCCATGTCCCTGCAGCCAGCAGTGAGAGGGTGCTGGCCTGAAGGTGATGAGCCAGGATTAGATGGGACTGTCCCTGGGCAGATAGATGTCTGACTCACTAGTTCAGGCCAAAGGGGGCACCAGAGGGCAGCGCCCTCCTGATGGGGCCCCAGACAAGGGTAACACTGGCCCATCTGCCCCGCCTGGATCTAGGGGCTGTCTTGGAGCCAAGCTGAACTTGTCCTTCAGGGTGTGGCACTGTGGTGGCCAGGGAGGGACGGGCATTCTGTCCTGGTGGGCAGTGGGGCTCCAGCCGGGTGACAGAGCAGTTGAGTCCTGGGTGAAGTGGGAGTCGGGGTCTACGGGGCTGAGCTGTGACAAGGTCACCTTCTGTGTTGAGGCTGCCCCCTCCCTCCCCCCAGTGAGGTCTCCCCAACCTGCTCACACTCACCTTTCCCTGCCCCTGTCACCAGGGCCCTCAGGCCACTGAAATTCAGGTTCATGCTGCTGATACCAGTGTCCTCCTGTGGCAAGGGGAGGGGCTGAGGTAGTTAAGGTTGAACTGGCAGGTGGGGCAGGATTGGAGCTGGGCAGGTGACCTGTTCCCTGGGGGACTTGAAGAAGCAATGAAAGGCAGTGGTTCACATGTGTAGAAGGCCTGACAAAGCAGTGGGAAAGAGATATACACATACACATACACACACTCGTACACACTCATACACTTACACAATACACACACTCCATACACACTCACACACACTCATTCCCAAACACTCACACACACTTATACATATACACACGTACACACACATACTCACACACTTATACACAGACACTCTCACACACATACACATACATTCACACATACTCATATACACTCACACACACTCATACACACACAATCACACACACAGTCATACACACATACATATACACACGTGTCACACACACTCCTATACATACATTCATATACACATACTCTTACACATTCACACATACACACATTTATACACATACACACACACAAACACTTAAACACTCTCATACACACTCATACACATACACACACACTCATACTCACAACACACTCATACACACACACATACACACACTCACACACTCACACACACACACACACACACACACACTCACACACCCTGAGCCTGTGAGAGGATCTGACACAGCAGTGTAGTAGAGAGAAGGTGGCAGAATTTTCGTTCTGCGCATTCCAGTACTGAGTCTTGAACCCAGGGCCTCAGAACATGCTAGGTCAATGATGCACCACTGAGCCACACCCTTAGCCTAGGGTGGTGAAAATTCTGGATTTGGGATCCGCCTTGTCTGGACAGAAGCACAGGTTGTAACTTTTTATTTTATTATTATAAATGAGGGTATTGACCTGATCTAAGTGGAGTAACTGACTTAGATGACTGCTTGGAGCAAGACCCTGGGTACAGACCCCAAATGTCCAGGGACTTGAGGACCCCACTGTGCATGAGTCTGTCCAGTGAGTGTGGTGCTGCCCTCCTTACCTGTCCCTCCCCTGTGCCTCTCTACTGCTGCCCCTACCAGCCCTTGGTGACTGAGGCAGGACTCTTGTAAACCCAAACATGGATTCTGGGGCTTTCTGACCCAGCTCCCTCTGTGGGTCTCTGCCTCTCAGAGCAGACAGGTGGCTCTTGGAAGAATCAGAGGATTCACTGTTCATCTCAAATCCACCCCTGGCAATTTGTCTAAGAGTGTGCTGAGGCTCTCCTGTCTTGTGTGCCAGGGTTCATGGAACAAACGCACCTGCCCAGGAGGTCATGGCAGGTCCCATGGCATCGGCACCAGGCGGGAGGCTCGGGCGCACAGACTGCCCCAGCGACAGCCCCGGGGAACAGCCCAGGCTCAGCACCCAGACCATGACTCTCTGGAAGACTGTATTTCAGGTGCCCTGTGTGTGCAGAGGCATGGGAGGACCCTGACAGGAAGCCTCACTAGGGCGGAGATTCTGTGATTGTCCTGGAGCTTGGGGAGACGGCAGATACAGTGGGAGACTGGGCATCAGCCCCATACCAGAGTCTGTCCTTTGGCGCACACAGGTTGACACCTAATGACCTGCTGCTGCCTGGTAGAGTTTCTTCTTTCAGGGACAGAGCATACCTGCTCGCTGCGTGCTTGATCCCAGTCCGAGCAAGCCACCTGAATCCTACAGTCAGCCTACCTCCAGGCAGCACTGAATGCTGAGTGAGGTCTGGCCTGGTAACCAGTAAGATCCAAGCCCTTCCCATTCTATGATGAAAGCAGCTGATTGTGACCAACCTTCCACCTGGAAGCTGCTGGACACCCGGGAAAAGGCCTTTCGGGGATTTGTTGTTGGCCTGCACTGCTGGCATCCGGCAGTGGTTTAATTTACCAAGCAGGACACCCGCAGTATAAGAGTCCATGCCTCTGAGCCTGTCTCTACAGCCACCGCTGCGAGCTGTCAAGAATGTGTGATGCCCACAGGAAGGGAGCATCAGCTCCTGGGTTTTGCAGCTGCAACCCCCGGCTAGCCTACCTCTCTGGGGAGCGTTTCTCCAGGGTGAAGATATCCTTGCTCTGCATGGCTCTTGCCTTACCTCGTGCCACCTGGTAGTCTGAAGATTTGTCAACCCAGAGTCACATGCCCAGCCCTAACTCCCCAATTATGTGAGAAAGTGTTGTAAAACAGTTTTCCTAAAACATTCCACCCTGCAGGGAAGCTCCTTAAGCAGGAAGGTAAACAAAGCAGTTTCAGGAAGTCCCTGAAGCTGACCAGTTTCACTAGGCCCCTCCCTGCCAGAGTAACAACAACAACAACAAATGCTGAGTCACTTTTGAGCAAACCCAGCAGCAAAGGCAGGTGGCTCTGAAGCCAGACCACCTGTCTAGAAGAAGCAAAATCAGCTGAGATGCCTGGAAGAGGTAAAGACCAACTGATCACTTGGAGAGGACACTATCCAAGCTGTGGAGCTGGCTGCCCGCCGTGCAGCCTGTTCCAGGTCCCCAGCTTTTGTGAGCTGTCACCAGAGCTCAGCTGGGTCTTCGAGTCCCTGTTGCTCCTGTGAGCGACCCCTCACCCATATCGCTGTAAATAACCCCAATAAAACTGAGAGCTCACCAAATGGGACTCTGGTCTGTTGTGGGGCTTCCTGTCTGGAGTGAGTGGACACGTGTGTTGTGTCTTCCCAGGAAAAAAATCTCGTTGAACCACAGGAGGAAAAGCCTTTGGGAGGAGAGTAGAGAAAACTGGCTTTGGCCTCTGGCCTCCTATGCGTGCACACGTGTGTACATCTGCAAACACTGTCACACCTGAAGAAAACCCCACCCCCAGCAGTGGGGGCTTCCCCTACATTAGGCACAACCTGCATCCAAACACCTGATTTCACAGAGTGATCCTTTATTAGGGAAAGTTAAAGTGGGTCCCTAGGGAGGCGTATGGACGAGGACAATTTAGAATCGAGTACACAGAGGCTGGAGAGATTGCCTGGTGCTCTTGGGAAGGACCAGAGCTCTGTTCCCAGGACTGACATGACAGCTCACAACCATCTGTAACTCCAGGCCTGGGTGGTAAAGATCTCTCTTTACCACGTTTCTTTACCAATGGGCACTGTTTGCATGTGGAGTACTTACACACAGGCCGACAAAACACTCATGCACAGCAGATCAAAATAAATAATAGCCAGGCGTGGTGGCATATTTCTTTAATCCCAACTCTAGGGAGGCAAGAGCAGGCAGCTTTTGTGTGTTTGGGGCCATCCCATCCTGGTCTCATAGAAAGACCCTGTCTCAAAAAAATTAAAAATAATCAGTTAAAATTAATTTTTAAATTCCTTAAAATCACAACCGTATTTCTCTATGATTCAAAAAGTCCTAAATGGTGCACGTTAAATGCCAAAGGCAGCACCTTGGTCCTGACCACAGCAGGGAATCCAGTTGGCAGAGTCCTGATCATTTGTGGATTTATTTTTGTTCAGTTGGAACCTCCAGCTTGCTCCTGCAAGTTCAAGAAACCCCATTCCTGTCTCTCCAAACCCCACCCAGTCAGAGAGCCTCCAAACAAAGGGAAGACAGCAAAAAGCCCAGTTCTGTGTTCTTGGTGGCTTCTACAGCTCCCCCACTAAAGTTTCCAGCTGCCCAGGTCCCTGCCATCCTCGGACATAAGCCCAGCTTGTGGCACATATACCATCACCCCTCATCTACAACCTATATAAGCTCCCTGGTTTAGTTCAGGTGTGTGATTTCTCTGGCCTGGATCTCTGGGGCTAGAGAACCTTTTTTTTGGGAGGGGGCTGCTTTGCTCTAATAAACCTATTGTTATACTTTTTCAGTTCAGCTTGATCTGGGTTACTGTATCGGCCGAGAAACCTACTATGGGGGCGGGGTGGGCAGGAAACCTCTTAATTTCCAGCTCCCTGGAAAAAGCCTTTTTAGTTATTTAGTGTGCATGTCTGTGGAGGGGGCATATGTGGGTGCACACACAGCAAAGCATGTGTGACGGTAACCGTATAACCTGAGGCAGGGCACTGGCTCTCTCTTTCCACCGTGTAGACTCAGGCTTGGCAGTACCGCCTTTATCAGCTGAACCATCTCTCTGGCCCTGGAGACTGCTTTGTTTTGCAGTGGAATGAGGCCAGCTTTATCACGGCTGCACCATGGCAAGGGGGCCCTGCAGGTGTCCGGGCGGGGAAGCAAACCATGGAACCAATGAAGTACCGTGGAATTTGAAAGACCCTGTCCTTGTCAGGAAGCTGCCCTGAGGTTCGTTTGGCAAGCTCTGCCCTGGATTCCCTGGCACTTTTAGGCTTCTGAGGACTGGTCAACGCTGTAGGCATAGGTACGAGGGCAGGCTAGGGTCTCAGGTGGTATAGGGCTGTGTGGGGTAGGGAGTGCGCCTACATTTAGCCCTGACCTCTCTCTCAGGTATTGGGTGCAGCAGCTTCCAGGCTCCCATTCCAAGTAGTCAGCCCATGTGTTGTGGCCATGAGCAGGACGTGAGAGGGTATCGACAGCCTGATCTGTGAGGTGGGAAGTGTGATCAGTGGTAAGGGGTGTGTGTGTGTGTGTGTGTGTGTGTGTGTGAGAGAGAGAGAGAGAGAGAGAGTGTCTGTCTGAGTGTGTGTGTCTGTGTGAGTGTGTGTGTGTCTGTGTGTGTGAGTGTGTGTGTGAGTGTGTCTCTGTGTGAGTGTGTGTGAGTGTGTGTGTCTGTGTGTGAGTGTGTGTGTGTGAGTGTGTGTCTGTGTGAGTGTGTGAGTGTGTGTGTGAGAGAGAGAGAGTGTGTCTGTATGAGTGTGTGTGTATGTGTATGTGTGTGTGTCTGTGTGTGTGAGTGTGAGTGTGTCTCTGTCTGAGTGTGTGTGAGTGTGAGTGTGTCTCTGTCTGAGTGTGTGTATCTGTGTGAGTGTGTGTGTGTCTGTGAGTGTGTGTGAGTGTGTGTGTGTTAGTGTGAGTGTGTCTCTGTGTGAGTGTGTGTCTGTGTGTGTGTGT
Source organism: Cricetiscus sungorus (assembly GCA_030556225.1). Taxonomy (NCBI): domain Eukaryota; kingdom Metazoa; phylum Chordata; class Mammalia; order Rodentia; family Cricetidae; genus Cricetiscus; species Cricetiscus sungorus. The sequence goes on along the minus strand of JANBXA010000069.1, from coordinate 95,433,314 downwards.
CTGTGTGTGTGAGTGTGTCTCTGTGTGAGTGTGTGTGTGTGTCTGTCTGTCTGTGTGTGAGTGTATCTCTGTGTGAGTGTGTGTGTCTATGTGTCTGTGTGTCTGTGTGTGTCTGTGTATGTGTGAGTGTGTCTCTGTGTGAGTGTGTGTGTGTGTCTGTCTGTCTGTGTGTGTGTGAGTGTGTCTCTGTGTGAGTGTGTGTGTGTGTATGTCTCTGTGTGAGTGTGTGTCTCTGTGTGAGTATGTGTGTGTGTGTGTGTCTGTGTGTGTCTGTGTGTGTGAGTGTGAGTGAGTCTCTGTGTGAGTGTGTGTGTGTGTGTGTGTGTGTGTGTGTGTGTGTGTGTGTGTGTGTGACACAGAGGCTACAAAGTTTTCCGGGGCTTCTCGTCATTGTGTTTCTAATTCAGAGAGTAAGCTACTATACAGCCTTGGCGTTCATCTTGGGTTACCGACCATGAACTCCTGTCTGGTTTTTGGTAATGATTACAGGCTTTTCTAACCAGTAATTTTCTACTTTGATCTAGTCACTCATGCAGCTTAGATATTCTGGGAAGAGACTGCAATCATCTCAGACTTGAGTCCCCAATGGTCTGGCTGCAGTGGAGCAGAGTGCAAGAAGGATTAAAGGGTGGTTTCTAGCCAGGCGGTGGTGGTTCCAGCACTGGAGAGGCAGAGGCAGGAGCATTTCTGTGAGTTCGAGACCAGCCTGGTCTACAGGGTGAGTTCCAGGACAGGCTCCAAAGCTGCACAGAGAAACCCTGTCTCAAAACACCAAAACCAAAACAAAACAAAATAAACACAAACAAACAAAAGGGTGGTTTATACACTCCAGGAGCAGGGATAGAGCCCAGAGATGGGCAAATGGGACTCCAGGTACCACAGTAAGAGTAGCCAGACAATCTTGTTAAGTAGGTGCTATTAGACCCCAAGGCAGAAAGATGGCCACAAACATTGGTCCTGAGGATGCCCTAGAAACTTGCGAGGCTATGTCTATGATCTTTGCTGACCTCTTCTTACCTGCTAACTAGTCTTTTTTGAGCATTCCAGAAACCCTACACCTCTTTAAGTCCTGCCTCTCCACCACAAGGGGAAGAGGAGCAGGCCCAAGAGGAGGGATTTTGACCAGGCTAATGACAGAGTGATTGATTGGAACTGGGACCCTCCGCATGGGCTCAGCACAATCTTACCTCTGAAGGGAGGACAGATGATGATAGCAGCACAGGGCTATATTGCATATTGCCAAGATGACTGGCTACGGGTGTCGTTAAAATTCTTTCCCTGGGGAGTCATCTACATCGACCCCTCCTCAGGCAGGCCCCAGGTGACAAACAGAGGTGTGATTCCACCAGAGTTCATCTTGGGGGAGCCAATGAGACTATTAGGCTTACAGTGCAATGGTTGAGGGGCTCTGACCAGAAGCACAGGCAGCCTGGCCTTAAAGCAAACACACTGGTCTGGGAGGTCTGTGCCCCACAGGGATGATGGCTTCCGCAGGGCTGCTTAGAGCGAGCATCCTGCCCTGGTCCTTCCCCACGTAAGTCGTCTAGCTAAATCATCTAGTGCCTCTCACAAGACTACCCCAGACCCCTTGTAATTGGGGCAGAATTGCACACAACTGGTTGTGAAGAGGGTTGGACCCCCAGGTGAGCGTCCCATGACCCTCTCCAGCCCCTCCTTCTGTGAGAGAAGGTAGACAGTCCATAGACCCAGATATCTTTTGAGGTAGAATTCCTGATGATGGTGGTAGTTGGGTTTGTAGGATAGTCCAAAGCCTTACATAGGTATGTTGGACTGGGAATGCAAGGCCAGGGTGCTGAGTGAGGAGCTGCTAATCGGCCCCTTCCCGTTATTCATACACTGACATGCAGAGTGGAGAAAAATTGAGTTGGCAGCTGAAGCCCCTGGGACTTCACAGTTCAGGCTCAGCTCCGGGAACGGCAGCACACAGGCAGTAGGGGGCGCTGCAGCACAGAGAGAGCCCATGGCCAGGGCCAGAAGAGGATGGCTGCTGTCCTGAGTCCTTCCAGCGCCTGGGGCCAGCCAGGTCGGCCTCTGGAAAGACGCTGAAGCACTTTATTTTCTCCTTCGTAAAGAATGCAATTCGTAGGTGAGAGTTGTGTGTTGTGTGTGTCTCCTAGCAACGACGGTTGAATGTGAAGTTCAATATTCCTTTTGGTGGTGCACAGGGGAGTGCCCCCCCACCCCAGTCTCCTGAGAGGGAGAGGCTCAAGCTACAAGGAAAGAGGGATTAAGCACCAAGCGTTGTGTGTAGCACAGGTGTTATCTGTAATGGGCGACAGAAATACCCCTAAATGTTGTCGAGCTGACAGACCACCCACCCCAAGTGAAGGCAGTTACCTGAGGATGAGCCCTCACCTCACAGTCTGGAGTCATTTAATGAGACTTAACTCTTTCGATTGCCTCGCAGAACCGGAACTGAACTTGGCCTGGTCCCATAAAATGCAGGTCCCTGCATACACGTAGTCTACTTGGAGAAGCTGTGAGTGGTGCCTTTTAACTTGCACAAATTAACCACAGCAAGCCTCGTGGTGTGGCTGATGCTTGACAGGTGAGGGTACCTACAAAGTCATCCTTGCATCTACATTTTTAACTCAAAATGGAGTGGCCCAGGGCAAGGCGCAGTCTGGTGTGAAGCCACCACTTCACACGACATGTAGTAACGGAGGAGGCCACAGGTGAGACATTCTTAGGCGGCCGCCAGAGAAGCAGCCAGATGTCCAGAAGGGTCTGGTGGGACCTGAGAGGGTAGAACCAGTTCCTGGTGGAGCAGTTTCTAGACATCCCCGAGGAAGGGCTGCTCCTTTGGGTGTGCTGTAGGAACTGTGTTTGGAAGCAAGCAGGGGCCGGCAGGACAGAGACCTAGTCTATAGAGCAGAGTTCCCTCAAGAACAAGGGGACCCAGCATCAGGGCCTCTGCTCTGGCCCACAGTTGGAATTCCCCTCTCCATCCCACCCCGAGGACGCTGAAGGGCAAAGGGCAAAAGCTTTAGTTTCCCTGAGGTCAGGAGAGGGAGATTCCTTAGGGCCGGGAATTTGATGTCCTTCCCTCTTCTCTGCCCCTCCAGCCTCACTTCCTCCCCCTCCTTTTTATTCTTCTCTCAATACAATATGTCCCAACCGAAGGAAGCTTTGCCTGCCTGCCCACTTCTTAATCTGGGAAGTACCTGGGTAGCTTTTCCCAGCCCTATCTGCTTACATAAGCCTCTCCCCCGGGTCCTGCGCTGCTCAACCCAGAAAGAGCCTAGATTTTGGGAAGGTTCAAGTTTAGGAAGTTCTTTGTTCATGAATCCTTTTATAATCTAATTATGTAATAAGAGGGAGGGTACGAGAGCCAATAGGAGCAAATGAGTTAAAGCCTTGGGTGACCCTTGGTTGAGGGGGGCCCTGAAGGTGTCATATAGGAAAGGGAACCCTACCAAGAGGTGGCAATGAAAACTCTGTGAAGTTACTTACTCTGTCAACCTGGACCGGACTTCCAGAAGTCCAGTAACACGCGGTGCAGTCCCAATGCATTTAAGCCCAGCATAATTTGGAAAAGTTTCCTGGTGCAATACAATCCCCATTGCACAAGGAAGTGAAATTACATCTGAGCTCAACTCAGGGTATGTGTTATTTCTTCCAAGAAGATGGATTCTAGAGAAAAGCTACCTGTACTAGCCTAAGGGTCTAAGGAAGGGTCTGGGCTGGTCCAGGTCATACAGATAGCACAGAGGCCATTTGGGATGTTAGCCACCTCTGGTCCTGGTTGTGGACCTTGATATGGGCTGGCCCAACAGATAACACAGATCACCAGGCTGTTAATCACTTCTAACTGTCAGCTTTCTGGATGGAAGCAGGTTCCCCCCCCCCATCTTTCCCATTGGAGAGACATCCTGTGTGCTTACCTTTCCTGCTGTCTCTGGAAATCTGTGGGCACAAGGACCCTTTGGAGAAGGGGGCAGCACAGGTGACCAGGAAATAGAAGCCGACTGAAGGCCCATCCTTGAACTTGTATTTTCTTTTTCTGCTTTTCAATTTTGTTGTTTGTTGTTATTTTCGAGGGGTTGTTGTTGCTTTGAGTCTGGGCCTCACTTGCAACCCTAGATTGAGCTTCAAACTCAGAGATCTGCCTACCTCCGAGTACTGACTTGTGCGTAACTTACTCAGCTCTGATTTTGTATTTCCAGCACACGCACGCACGCACGCACGCACGCACGCACGCACGCACGCACGCACGTGCTCCCTGTGTAGGTTGGCTCCCCTGCAGTATGTCACATCTAGAACAAGCCTGGATACTGGCTGGGACCCCTATCCCACCCCACATTGTCCCTTTCAAGACCCTGAGCTCAGTGGTAGGAACCTTCGCTTGTCCCAACAGGTACCTGAAGGCTCCCTCTTTTTCCCTCAAGTCCAATTGTCCCGAACTCTGAAGAGAAGCTCTGATCTAGCTTGGCCTAAACATGACTGATTATTTCCTTGCGAACCTGGATTCCAGTTTCAAGTTGTTTTGTTAAGGGCTCTCTCTATGTCTTGAGATCAGGGAAATCAAATAAAAGCTTCCCCCCTACAGAGCCCCCCAAAAAAGGAGTTTTAGGGGGAGGCTTAAGAAGCTTCTAGAAGGATTTCACACAGCTCCAGCTCATTCACGCAATCGCATGTTCAGAAGGGGTCATACCTCTTGTACACATCACACCTAGAAGTCCCTGGGGGTCTCCTGAGCCTCACACACACTCTGCCTGCTGGTTTGCTACCTGCTGGGCTAAGTTCTGTCACACCATCACCGCGCTTCTCTGCCCTGTCTTTTGGTGGCCCTGGACTTTGCTCATGGTGCACACACAGGGGTACACAGTGGCATGCCTCTCCCCAGGCTTGTCAGGGCACATCCTGCCCTCCGCAGGAGCCTCATCCATGGAAGTCAGGATAGAACATTATGCCTGGTTAGCTCAGTTGTCAAGGAAGCTACGGCCAGCCTGAGCCAGCTCTGCACTGACCTGCAAGGAGCCTCCCAGACCCACTTCCCTTGTGGGGGACACATTCAGACGTGGGGCATAGTTTGAGCATATATGAGACCTCAAAGCCTACCTCCACAGTGACACACTTCCTCCAGCGAGACCTCACACCTCCTAATAGTGCCATTCCCTTAGGGGGGCGTTTTCTTTCAAACGGAAGGCTATGCATGCTCATGTATGAACGCACGCGTGAAGACAGACGCACTTCTGATCATGCTCTGTTTAAAGTCGTCCATCCCTATCTGAAAAGGAAAGATGGGTACTCTCTGTTCAGTGCTGTCGTGAGACAGGTTTAACCCAGGATGCCTAGGAGCCCGAAACAGGTGTCCCATGGGTGCATGGCACACACCCCAAACACGGGGAGTACGGCGAGTCTGAGCTGACCTCATAGACTCACCTCGGCGGCGGCAGCGACTGTGTTGGCTAGGCTCCCACCAATGCCCTGGATAGATACCATGTTAAGTGCTAACGATGGAGATGGGATGTCACTGAGCTGACACAGAACTCTCTCACAGAGAGTAGATGTCACGGAGGACACGGTATGACACTAGAGGCACCACTCATCCGCCTGGTTGGCGATAGAAGGGGAAGGCCTGAACACAAAGTGCCTATACCCACTCTACTTGTCTCAGGCATGACAGGATAAAGGATATCTGAAACACTGCAAATCCATCCAGGTTTGTCTGTGTCTTTTACTCCAGCTGTAGTAGAGGCAGGCTGTACAGAAACTTACTGACAGATTTATGTTATCAGATCCTCAGAATATTTCTCCCCAGAAGATGAAAGCTGTCTGTCATTTGTGAAAAAAGTGTATGCTGGTTGGTTTATGTCACCTTGTCACGAACCTAGATACATCTGAAAAGGGGGAATTAAAAAAAAAAAAAGGCTTTTTAATGCATACTTGCTTGCATGTATGTCTGTGCACCACATTTGAGCCTGGTGTCCACAGAAGGCAGAAGAGAGCATCAGACCCCCTGGGGCCACAGTTGTGACCCATGTGGGTGTGGGAACTCAATCCAGGGCCTCTACAAGAACATCCAGTGCTCTTAACTGCTGAGCCATCTCTTTGGCACCTAAAGAAGAAACCTTTCTGTTTTGTCATTATTTTATTTTTTAATTTCATTTTACATTCTAACCACAGCTCTCCCTCCCAGACCTCCTCCCACCCCTTCGCCTCCCCACCCCCAGTCCACTCCTCCTCACGGGTAAGGGCTCCCATGAGGAGTCAACAGTCTGGTACAGTAGGTTGGGGTGGGGCCAGGCCCCTCTCCCATACATTAAGGCTGCTCATGTACCAGATTTGTATCGTGGTCCTACTGCCAGATACTCCTCAGCTAGTCCAAGCTTCAAAACTGTCTCCCACATACAGAGGACCTAGTTCTGTCCCCTGGAGTCTCCACAGCTGTGGGTCTAGAGCTCAGGAGTTTTCGTGAGCTTGCTTCGGCTGTCGCCGTAGAGTTCTCCGTCGTGATCTCGACCATCCTTGGGCATGTGCTCCCTCCTCCCTCCCCTTGACTGGGTTCCCAGAGATGGGCCTGGTTCTTGGTTGTGGATCTCTGCGTCTGGTTCCATCAATTACTGGATGAAGGTTCTATGATGATAGTTCGGTATTCGCCAATCTGATTATGGGCTAGGCATCCTCTCCACCATTGTTAGGAGTCTTGGCTGGTGGCCTCCTTACCCTAGCACCAGTTTCTCCCTATGCCCATAATGGCTCCCTCTATTAAGACATCCCTTTCATTGCTCTTCCTCTGTATCCCTCCCCTCCTCAGCCACCTCATTCCCCCTGTTCGCACCCCCGTTCCTCCCCCTTACCACCATACCCTAGTTTGCCCTGTAGTTCTCAACTAATTTCCCTTGAAGAAATATTAATTGAGAAAATGCCTTCATCAGATTGGCCTGTAGGCAAGTCTGTGGGGTATTTGTCTGCTTAATGATTAATGTGATTAATGTGGGAGGACCTAGTGAGTACTGTCATCCCTGGCCAGGCGGTCCGGGTTATATACACAAACGGGCTGGGGTGATGCACACCTTTAATCTCAGCAGTTGTGAGGCAGAGGCAGGTGTATATCTGTGAGTTCTACACAGAGAGTTCCAAGGCAGCTAGAGCTATGTAGAAGGATCTGTCTCAAAGCAAGGAGCAGGTTGAGCAAGCCACGAGGGTAAGCCAGAAAGCAGTGTCTCTGATCTCGGCCTCCAGTCCCAGCCCTGACTTCCCTTTATGATGGAATAAAGGGAAGTCCTCCCCAAGTTACCTTTGGTCATAGTGTCCATCACAGCAATAGGAAGATAACTACAACAAGTCAGCTTCACGTCTCAGAAATCCTCAGGGTTGCCTCACCGGTCCCAATCCTTATGTTTTCTTTCAGAATACAATTTTTTTCCAGATTGAAGAATCTATGTTGCTTGAGAATACAGAATAGTTGCCCTGGAACTTTTTTGGTTTTGTTTTTCATGACTGTGTTTCTCTGTGTAACAGCCCTAGCTGTCCTGGAACTAGCTCTGTAGACCAGGCTGGCCTCGAACTCACAGAGATCCTCCTGCCTCTGCCTCATTAGTGCTAGGACTAAAGGATTGCGCCACCACTGCCCAGCTACCCTGGAACTTTCTTATCAGAGACAGTATAATTATGTCTATATGCAGGCTATGGCTATTTGTAAGGATGCATTCTCACAATTCTCTGCCTGCCATACTTGCTGTCGGTGAGCTTAGTTTAAATAATCACTCCTTTTCCTTGTTATAATATCCCCAGTATATTGTCCCAAGTATAGAAAATAATACAAATATATTCCAAATGGCATCTCTCCTGGGAGATATGTGAACAACATCCGCCCCTCTTCCTTAGGTCCCCGTGAGAGATCTAAGGAAGATTCCAGCACAGTTCGCCTTGGGGAACCAATGAGTGTACTGGGTTTACGTGCAGAGTATGGGTGAGGCGTGGCTGACAGAAGCGTGGTGACAACACTGGAAAGTAGCTACGCTGGAATGTTTCCACCTAACATGGCTTTCCTTCTAGATGAAGCCCCCTTCTTCTAGTCTAGGAATAGCTGTTTTGAAGATGGCAGTGGCTTGGCACCAAGGATAATGACTTGCAAAATAGCCCAAAATAATGACTAAAATTTTAGGGCAGGAGTCAGCATGCTTGTTTTTTTTTTAACGGCCAGAGAGTAAATCATTGAGACTTTGCAGGCCACGATGTCTCCGCTATAATTTACCAACACTACTGTTGGCAACATGAAAAAACAGCTATAGTTATATAAACAAACGGGCAAGGCTGTGTAATTTACAGCTCAGGTGCGGTGGCTCACATCTTTCCGAGGGTCACTCGGTCTCAGTGTGGACCCTGATTACAAGAGGGGAGAGGCACGTGGGGAGCCTGAGTGCGCCTGTTGCTTGGGGCTGTCCCTTGGGTGGTCTGTGCACCCAAACCTTCTGCTTGGCACAGCTGCCTTGCGCCCTGTCATGACTCCCCTGGAGAGAAATGTCCCCTCTATTGTAATTTAAGAAAAGCGACACGTGAGAGAGAGAGATGCCACGAGACAGGGTTCAAGCAGAGGGGATTTATTAGGGAAAGGGATCTCAGAGTGGGGAAAGGTGAGTAGGGAGGTCTAGTCTCTGGGGACAGGAGCAGCAGGAGAGAGGGAAAGGGGGAGAGGGAGGGAACAGGGAGGGGAAAAGACAGAGAGAGGGAGACAAAGAGAGAGGGGCGGGAGGTGGGCAGGCCCCTTTAAAAAGGAACATAGTGAATGTGCACAGGTGGTGCTCTCAGTGGCTGCAGCTGAGGGTGTGCCCTGCCAGGACCCCAAGGACAGGCCAGCGCAGATGCCTGGAAGCTAACACCCCCCATGAACCCTATCACACAAGATCCAGAGGGCGTGGCGTGGCCTTAGACAACTTCCTAGATGGACAATCAGGATGGATATTTTCATTTGTTTGTCTTTGGCTCCACCACTGCCCTGGGCTAGGATGGACATGTAATCCTCTGATTGTTTCTCAAAACTTCCCTCAAGGGTCCACCCATCTGCCCTGAGAAGGGGAGTCCCACTTCAGAGGGCCGAATTTGCCTCAGTGTGGTCACCAAGGCCTGAGTCTCTGGGGGCAGGTAGAGGTTCACCCAGAAGAAGCAAGTAAAGATGACAGACTTCAGGAATGCTGGGGGTGGGGTTAGGTGGTAGTAAACTTGCCCCCTGACCTAGCCCAGGAATCAGATTACTGCCCCTGATCATTGGATGCCTGTTTCTATCTCAGGAAGACACAGGGAGCCAATCCGGAGAACTGTTAGTGCTGAATGGCTAGCCACTGCCATGTCTATGGGCACAGAAAGGCTGGCTGGAAGTCCAGCGTCTCGTCCACTAAAACTATTGCCAACCAGTGCTTCTGTCCACAGAAAGCAAATCAGAAAGCCAGAATGTCTGTTCTCCTAGATCAGATTTCGGCCCAGTGGTAAAAGTCTACCTAGCATCCCCAGGCCTCCCACTCTCCTGTTGCATGGCTGTGTGACCTCCTGTCACAGGCATCCCTGTGCACATTTTTTCCTTCAAACGCCAATAAGCAGCTGGCTGGCATAGGTGGGGATTTAGAGGCCTAGCCACGGAGGGAGTGGGTCATACCATCCTGGCTAGGCCAGTCAGGTCCTAGCTCCACCTCTGCCCCACCTGCCAGCCCAGTTATAAAAATGGAACCCATCTCTTGCTGCAGGAATACACTGTCATTGGCAGCATGAACCTGAATTTCAGTGGCCTGAGGGCCCTGGTGACAGGGGCAGGGAAAGGTGAGTGTGAGCAGGTTGGGGAGACCTCACTGGGGGGGAGGAAGGGGGCAGCCTCAACACAGAAGGTGACCTTGTCACAGCTCAGTCCCGTAGACCCCGACTCCCACTTCACCCAGGACTCAACTGCTCTGTCACCCGGCTGGAGCCCCACTGCCCACCAGGACAGAATGCCCGTCCCTCCCTGGCCACCACAGTGCCACACCCTGAAGGACAAGTTCAGCTTGGCTCCAAGACAGCCCCTAGATCCAGGCGGGGCAGATGGGCCAGTGTCACCCTTGTCTGGGGCCCCATCAGGAGGGCGCTGCCCTCTGGTGCCCCCTTTGGCCTGGACTAGTGAGTCACACATCTATCTGCCCAGGGACAGTCCCATCTAATCCTGGCTCATCACCTTCAGGCCAGCACCCTCTCACTGCTGGCTGCAGGGACATGGGGGCAGCAGCCTTTACTCCCTCCTGGGACCCAGAGCCCAGCTGTGACCAGGCCTACAGGGCCAATGCCACCGCGTTCCCTCTCTATAGGGATTGGGCGTGACACCGTGAAGGCTCTGCATGCCTCGGGAGCCAAAGTGGTGGCCGTGACACGCACCAACGCAGACCTGGTCAGCCTTGCTAAGGAGGTGAGGCTCACAGCCCCACCATGGCCTGGGCCTCTCCCCACCTCAGGGCTACATCAGAAGCTTGGTGGGACAACGCCTCACTCAGGCCACCAATGTCTCTCTCCCAGTGTCCGGGGATAGAGCCTGTGTGTGTGGACCTGGGAGACTGGGAGGCCACAGAGAAGGCGCTGGGCGGCATTGGCCCTGTGGACCTGCTGGTGAACAATGCTGGGGTGGCCCTGCTTCAGCCCTTCATAGAGTCTACCAAGGAGGTCTTTGACAGGTGGGCGGGCGCCGGGCAGAGTGGGCAGGCTGGGGAGCGTCGCTGAGGACGCGAGGTGCAGGGCACCATTGTTCCTCTCCTGCCAGGTCCTTCAATGTGAATGTGCGCTCTGTGTTGCAAGTGTCCCAGGTGAGACGGTGGGAGGACTGTGCCCAGGGAGGAACGCCTGTGGAGGGCAGATGGCAGAGGGCACAGCCAGCTGCCCCTAACTCTTGGCTTCCAGATGGTAGCCAAGGGCATGATTAACCGAGGGGTGGCAGGATCCATCGTCAACATCTCCAGCATGGTGGCCTATGTCACCTTCCCTGGCCTGACCACATACAGTGAGTGCTCCCTCCATTGTGGGAGGAGGAGCAGGTCCTGGGTGGGCCTCCCAGAAGGGGGACTGAGTCACTAGGGGTCCTCAGCACTCCCCACCCCCACAGGCTCCACCAAAGGTGCCCTAACCATGCTGACCAAAGCCATGGCCATGGAACTCGGGCCACACAAGGTGGGCACAGGGGCCTGGGCCCACGCTGAGGGACAGATGACGGGCACCTGGGGCAGGGCCGGGAGGTGAGGGTGAGGGTGAGGGTGGGGTGTGGCTTGGCCATGCTCTGAGCTCATCAGGCTTGTTCTGTGGCAAGTCCTGAGCTGTGTGGGTAGTGCTGGTTAAGTGGCTGTGCCACCCACCTGCTGTGGCTTCTGGGGGGCCCAGATCCGGGTGAATTCTGTAAACCCTACCGTGGTGCTGACTGACATGGGCAAGAAAGTCTCTGCGGACCCGGAGTTTGCCAAGAAGCTCAAGGAGCGCCACCCCCTGAGGAGGTTTGCAGGTCAGCTGGGGATGCGGGTGAGGGACTCAGGGAAGCCCTGGCAGCTGAGCAGGCGGAAGCCCTGACTGTCCTGCTGTCCTGCAGAGGTGGAAGACGTGGTCAACAGCATCCTCTTCCTGCTCAGCGACAGCAGCGCCTCTACCAGCGGCTCTAGCATCCTGGTGGACGCTGGTTACCTGGCCTCCTAGGCTGCCCAGACGCAGTGGACCCCTGGAGGCCTCCCTGGCCCCCACACTGGAGCCAAAGCTTCTGCTGATCTCATGACCTGCTTCTTACACCACCGTCCTGCCCTCAGACGTTATTGTCTGATCCCACAACCACTCCACACTCTGGACTTAGGGGTCCTTGTTCTCCTTGTCCGCTTTGCCGGTCTCATTTTCCTAAATAAATGGACCGCCACAGTCCAGAACCATTGCACAGGACTCCTTGGGGGTGGCTGGCTGCAAGGCTGTATGGTGGGTCAGGTCCTGCTGCAGGCTATTTACCTCAAAGTCTGCTTTCTGCCAAAACCTGCTGTGCCTTGTGGCCAATGTGTCCAAAGGACACTCTCCTGAAAAGGCAGGATCTGTGTTGTTTTACCCATCCTCTTGGGTTTTCACCCTTTCCACTACTGGGTCTGGTTACCTCTTTGTGTTCTGACCCCAACCCAGCAGTCAGGGGAAGGGAGGGGGAAGCAGGGAAGGGGAGATGTCCCAGACCACATCACTCCTAAATCTGTGGACTCTGCAGAAGGAGAAGAACTGTTGGGGGAAGGATTGGAATCTCTCCGTATTCTCTGGAACCCACTCGCTGGTCCATTCATAAAAGCACGCTAACAAGGCTGCCCAAACCGAAGCGCTCACAGTTAGCTAGCTGCTCCATCACCCTGGCCAGCACCAGCACCGAGCCCTGCATCCAGGGCTCTTCAGAGTGTCTCGGGCCCTGGCAGGCTCTCCTGTACTTGCTTACATTGGCTAGCTCTGTCAGTAGAGCATGAGACTTTTAATCTCAGGGTCGTGGGTTCAAGCCCCACATTGGGCGCCAATTGAAGGGGCAGGGGTGAATGAGTTCACCAGACCCAAGATAAATGATAATAGGTATTTATTAAACGAGGACTTACACAGATAAGAGTAAATAACCGCCGAGGTCTTCATGCTCCAGAAGACGCAGCCTCTGCTCTTCCAATGCTCTCTGAGACCCAAGTGAGAGAGAGCCCATTGCCTCTCCCTTACCAATGGGTCATGTCTGCACCTGAAACCATGCCCTGAGGGTATGGCCACTGCTGCAGGTTCATTGGCAAGGCAAGATGCCACTACAGCCCGTGGCATCTAGTAGGCTGTGGGGCTTAAAGTGGCCATCCATTTGAACTGACACAGGGTCCAGCTCAAGTCAGTTGACAGAGCAGAGGAGGGTGGGCTCTGGTCAGACCTTCTGAAGAGCACAGGATACAGTTTTCTGAGAGTCCCTGTCTTCAGAGAGCAAGGCCTGAGCTGCAGCCCGTGTGCATCCAGAACCACAGAACAATGAGATCTCTCTCTCTCTCTGTCTCTCTCTCTGTCTCTCTCTCTGTCTCTCTCTGTCTCTCTCTCTGTCTCTCTCTGTCTCTCTGTCTCTCTCTCGCTCTCTGTCTCTGTTTCTCTCTGTCTCTCTCTGTCTCTCTCTGTCTCTCTGTCTCTCTCTCTCTGTCTCTCTCTGTCTCTCTCTGTGTCTCTCTCTCTGTCTCTCTCTCTGTCTCTCTCTGTCTCTCTCTGTCTCTCTCTGTCTCTCTGTCTCTCTCTGTCTCTCTCTCTCTCTCTTTCTCGGTTTCTGGAAGGCAGATGGCAGAGTTCACAGAATGGACTCACAGTGGTGTGATCATGTCATAGAAGGGGCGGGGAGACACTTGCCTATCTGGCCTCTGGTGCTTTTCTTTCCTTTAAATAATAATAATAATAATAAATACTATTATTTTATGTGTATGGATCTTGCCTGCAGGTGTGTCTGTGCACCGAGTGCATACCCACAGAGGCCTGAAGAGGGCATGGGTTCCTCTAAAACAGATGTTCGTGAGCAGCCATGTGGGTCCTGGCAGTCAAACTGGAGTCCTCAGGAAGAGCAGCCAGTGGTCTTAGCCACGGAGCTAGCTACCTGCAGGGGATTATCAAAACCGAGTCCGCCCATGCGTGCACCTACAATCACCCTACAATCACCAGGTCGAAGCTACTGGCCAGAATAAGGCCCTCAGAGCAGTGGCTTTAGTGTTCCTTACCATGACCCTAACAACAAAATGAAATGTTTTTGTAGGGAGACACGGCGTACTCCTGGACATTCATTAACCTGTAACTGACTGGAATGCAACGCTTGTCTGGCCAGTGCCCAGGTACATCCCGAAACCCAACCCTGGCTCTTCTTTTCCTGCCCAGTGTCTACAAGGGGCTGGTGACACGATGTGAGCTGAGCGAGGTGACCTTGGGCTCCAGACCCTTCCTACCTTGGGGCTTTATTGGTGTCCTCTTTGGAGTATTACGCATGCGCCATCTCGACCCATCCCCAGGCCTGGGGAAAGAGCACATAAAACGTTTTTTGGACATGCCTCTCAGGTTCACGAATATCCGTGAAATGCCTGGCAAAACTGGTATATTTCTTTCTCAAGGAAATGCTCTTGGCAGTGAAAACCGCCTTCACCAGGGCTCACTAAGCAGATTGCCCCGCTCTGAAATTGGATCAGTCTGGGGCAGTTTGAGAAACTGCGAGCCTTGGTTAACCCAGCCCTGCCCCGGTCACGCCCACCGCAGTTCAGCCAATCAGCGCGACAGAAGGAGCTATTATTTTAATATCCTCGCCCCTTTCAAGACGCAGCCCACGCGATTGGCTCTCCTCGCCCCGCCCTCGGTTCCGGAACTCCAAGTCCATCTCGCTCCCTCCGGCAGGATCTGTCCGAGCCACCATGGACCTGGGGCTTGCAGGACGGCGGGCGCTGGTCACCGGTGCAGGCAAAGGTCAGGCGGCAAGAGGGGGGCGCTGGCGGGGTCGGGCTGGTTTGAAGGCGGGGACGGACCCGCACTAATCCTCGCTCGCCTCAGGCATCGGGCGAAGCATTGTGCTGGCGTTGCAGGCGGCCGGTGCACGTGTTGTGGCCGTGAGCCGGACACAAGCGGACCTTGACAGCCTGGTTAGCGAGGTAAGCAGAGGTGAGGAGACGGTCTGAGTGAGACGCTGCACCCCTTGACGCCCCTCACTTCACTGCAGGCCCGCCCTGCGCCTGGCGCTGGGCTTGGGGGAGGGAAACCCTCTGCACTCCTTCCTAGGTTCGAAGCCTGTGCAAATAAATGGTGTGGGGTCCATCAAGACAGCTTGGCTCCCTGCGTTCGGAAGAAATTGGAATGTCCGCTGAGAGAGCAGTCCTAGGTCCAAGAATGCTGAGCGGAGAGGAAGTGAGATGCCAAGAGGCGGGGCCGTGGTTCCTGCCTCATAGTTTGCTCTTGCGGCAGGAACCGCTGACCCTTCCAGTTGAAAGTTCCCTTCCACGTCCAGCTCTCACAGACTAGCTACCTTCAAAGGCCAGCGGCACCACCTTCTTGGGACACAGTTGCTAATCGCTTTGCTCTGCCCCAATACACAGTGCCCTGGCGTGGAGCCTGTGTGTGTGGACCTGGCCGACTGGGAGGCCACAGAGCGGGCCCTAAGCAGTGTGGGACCGGTGGACCTGCTGGTCAACAATGCTGCCGTGGCTCTGTTGCAGCCCTTCCTGGAGGTCACCAAGGAGGCCTGTGACATGTAAGCCAGCAGGGACCGGAGGGATCATCCTATGCATTGGCCCCAGCCGTGCCCCTGACCAGTCCGCCCATTCATTACTAGGTCCTTCAATGTGAACCTCCGGGCTGCCATCCAGGTCTCTCAGGTGAGCTGTCCTTCCCAGCTGGAGGGGGAGGAGCTCTGAAGAGGAGGGCTGGTTCTGCATCACATCCCTCAAAATTTCAGATTGTGGCCAGGGGCATGATCGCTCGGGGAGTCCCGGGGGCCATCGTGAACGTCTCCAGCCAGGCCTCCCAGCGTGCCCTGACCAACCACAGTGTTTACTGTGAGTGAATCCGGCTGTGCCTCACCCCCACCCCGCTCCCACTCCTGGGCCTGTGCTCTTGGCCTCTACAAAAGCCTTCCTCACAGGTTCTACCAAGGGTGCTCTGGACATGCTGACCAAGATGATGGCCTTAGAGCTGGGGCCCCACAAGGTGTGTTGGGCTGGGCTGGATGAAGCAACTCCTCCAAATCAGCCCCGATGCCCAGGGCACCCTCTGGCGTTGTTTACCTTGCTGGCCTCTTTGTAGATCCGCGTGAATGCGGTAAACCCCACAGTAGTGATGACACCCATGGGCCGGGCCAACTGGAGCGACCCCCAGAAGGCCAAGGTTATGCTGGACCGCATCCCTCTTGGCAAGTTTGCTGGTGAGTTAGGCAGGAGTCCAGCCTGGAACCGTACCAGCAGGCCTAGTGCTTGCCTGGGCCTGGGGGTTGGTTGGGGCTGGAAGGACAAGGGAAAGCGTTCTTCATCTTTGCTCTTGGTCTCCATCTGCCTTCAGAGGTGGAGAATGTGGTGGACGCCATCCTCTTCCTGCTGAGCAGCCGGAGTGGCATGACCACGGGCTGCATGCTGCCCGTGGATGGGGGTTTCCTGGCTACCTGAGTCTCCTCCACCGTTACTCTGCTCAGAGCATTGTGCCTCCCCCCCATCCCTCCAATAAACATCTGTCTAGCCTGTGTGCTGACTCTCAGACAGGCAGAGGTCTTCAGGACATCTGTGATCCAAGACAGATATAGTCTGGTTCACACACACACACACTTTCAGGCCTGGCCAGCTCGATGATGGCATGGGGTGGAAGATGGGGCCCTCCAGAAGGCTGGACCCTCAAGAGTTTGGTCAGTTTGCCCAAAGATGGCCTGCTCAGAGGTTTCTGGAGTGGAGCTGTGGACTATTGGCAAAAGCACCAAACAGCTCTGTGTGATTCTGATCTGTTACCAGTCAGCAAGTAGCGCGCACACACACACACACACACACACACACACACACATACCCCGAAAGAGGCAGCAGGCATTGCTAATCTGCCAATGAGCTAAACAACTTTTTATTGTCTCAAAAACTTGAACATTCCTACACTACAACTTTTTGTGCTATTTACAAAATAATCAGGGTGTATTTAACTTGCAGCGTCTGGCTTCCGAAGGCCTGGGCCACTGTTAAATTAAATTCTAATGTGGAACTTGCATTAGAGCTGATTTCGAGCTATATACACACTTGATAACATTTGCTGTGGAGCTACATACACATTTGATAACATTTGCTGTGGAGCTGGGGGGACATGGAGGTGACGAGGTCCTTAGTCACACCCCATGCCATACAGTAACATGAGGAACAAAGGAAAGCAACATGCATTAAGTAATTAGGAAATATGGTGAGTTTGCTAATTTTGTGCTCAGCACAACTAATTGTAAGTTTATGTGACTTAATTATTAATAAGAGCTGTTTAACAACTGGTTGGCAAACTTCCAGAAAAAAAAAGTTAACAACCAGCTCTCTGAGTCAACGTGAACGGCTTATAGGCGTCACTGGGAGGAGCATGTGTCCCTGCAGGGCATCCTGGGGTCCTGTGCCTGCTCCCGGGAAATGCCGTCAGCCTCTGGGTGAAGTCTGAGTTCTGGACCATAACTTTGGACCGGGCTGCCTCCCTCCACTTTGGCAACCTGTTGGCATCTCAGACCAGCCAGAGATGAGTTAACTAGGCTTTCAGAGTCCAGGCTTCAACCTTGTTACAGACTGTTCCCTGGGCTCAGTGAGAGCATGTCCCCCAGGTCCACACCAGGCCCCAGGTTTGCACACACAGGCCATTCTGTATACAGCTAAGTGTGCCTGCCTCTGCTTCGTTGGGTCTGTGTGGTAGCCTCTCCCTCACCTAGGATGTGTTAAGCTCAGAGTTTTCTTTGGAAATATAGTGCTGTTAGGAATGCCCTCCTTAGGGGACGGCTAGGGCAAGTACCATGGTGGAAAGCAGGACAGACGGGAGACAGAGGAGGTGGTGAACGTTTATTGTATAAAATAAGAAGGGGCCGCCCTTTCCTGGGACATGATGAACAAAACCCACCCCGCCCTTCCCTCCAGGGAAGCCCATCCTGGGGCTCCTCTGGACCCACCCCTGCAGCCCTGAGGGAGACCCTGCTCCCTCCTGGCCTCCCATAGGGACCAGGGAAGGCTGGAGCTACATCCCAGAAAAAGGAGGCGTAGGGGACAGGACCCCATCGCCCCAGCCTTGTCCCCATGCTTCCCTCCCCTCCCCACCCACGCCATTCCCCACAGCAGACTTAGGGACAGCTCAACATGAGGGCACACTTGAGCCTGCTCCTCGGCCAGGCACCAGGGCGCACTTGAGCCAGCTCCTCGGCCAGGCTGGCCAGACGGGGCTCTAGAAGACAGTACACTTCTTGCCTGGTTTTTTCACTGGAGGGGGGCAGAGGACTGCCCGGATGGCCTCGTCAAACACTGTCTTCAGACCTCTCTGGGTCAGAGCTGAACACTCCAGGTACTTGACAGAACCTGGCAATGTTGAGGGAAGGACAGACGGCAAGAAAGGGACAGCGGAGGGGGTGGTTGTAGATGGGGGGGAGCGGCACAGGCAGGGCCAGCCCCTCAAAGCACATCACCAACCTGTGCCCCATGCTTACTCACCAATCTCTCTGGCCATGGCCAGACCTTGTGGATAGGTGATGGGTGCCAGCTTCTTATCCCGCAGCCGTTCAATGGTGTCCTTGTCATCACGGAGGTCCAGCTTGGTGCCCACCAGAAGGATGGGTGTGTGGGGGCAGTGGTGCCGCACCTCTGGGTACCACTGTGGGAACAGAGCTTCTGACCCCACAGGCATCGGAGACCCTTAAGCCTCAGGACAAGGGCCCTAATCTGCCCAAAGTGAGCCCCAGATCCTGAGGCTTTTTCTCCGACCCGTGTGGCTCTTGCTGCTTCACAGAGCGACTAGGAGTTTGTTGGGTTTGGCAGCGAACAAAGACACCCAACCAGGGACACCCGAGACTCCTCAGCCAGCCCAGCCCCCCCCTGCTCGCCTTCCCCCTTGCTCAGTGGGGATGTGCCTTCTGCTGGGACCCCTAGGCTCACCCTACCTTGGCACGGACGTTCTCAAAGGAAGCTGGGCTCACCAGCGAGAAGCAGATCAGAAAGACGTCCTTCAGAGGGAGGGACAGACAGCACTGACCAAACGTGTCCAAGCAGGCCGTGTGTCCTCCCCACACAGGAACCACCCGTCTCCTACAGTTGGCCCTCTTGCCACCTACGGTTTGAGGATAGGAGAGCGGCCGAAGCCTATCGTAGTCTTCCTGGCCAGCAGTGTCCCACAGCCCCAGGTTGACTGGCTTCCCATCCACCATCACGTTGGCTGAGTAGTTGTCGAAACTGCAAAGTGGAAAGGCTATGTAGGCTGGGCAGGGTTACCAGGCCACTGGAGCCCAGCAAGCAGGCTTGAGTTCCAAAGCCCACACAACCCAAACTCTAGCCAGCGCCTCAGCCTCACCATGAAAACCCAGAACCAGGGTCTCTTGAACAAGACCTTAGAGCCTAAAGGAGGTCCCATCCACGTGTGACTGGCCTCTAGTGGCCAGCTCCAGCTACCTCCCACTCCCGTGCACTCACACTGTGGGGATATACTCTCCCGGGAAGGCGTTGGTCGTGTAGCTGATCAGCAAGCACGTCTTCCCCACGGCACTGTGGAAAGAGGTTCAGCCCACGTGGCTCCAAGGGCCGAGCCTCCGCCCCTTTTCCTACCCGCAAGGGCAGCCTGCTCCCGCGGAGCAAGAGGTTAGTTCGGATGACTGGGGTGGGGTGGGGCGGGTAGGTCGTGGCCCAGCAGGTCTGCAGCCACCTGGGGCTGAAAAGAAACTGACCAGAGCAGGCTAGCCTCTGGGGGAGCACAGTAGTGGGCGCGGTTGCAAGGGCTCACAATCCTGGATAGGGCACGCCGCAACGTACAGGGGCGTCAGAGCTCCCAGCACCTTGGGTGGCTGGCGCGAGGGTGGAGCCACCCAGGAATCAGCGCAGGTGAGGCCGGGCCCCACCCACTGTGAGCACCGGGGCGGAGGCCGGGCAGCATCAGGTGTGCCCGGGCTAGAGGAAGGTGGACAAGCTTGAGCTTGACCCCACCCCGTCGGCCCCAGGACGCACGCGGCCGGGCTTCGGTGGGGGCGCGGTGGAGCTGCCTCGCCAGGACCCCGCGTCTGTCTGCCCCGCCCAGCCTCACCTCACCCCAAAGCCTCCTACTTGCCCCTCCGCCCCTGCGGCTCGGGACAGCGCACTCACCCATCGCCGACCACCACACACTTGATGGCCTGCATGGGCGCGGGGCCGGGCGGCGGCGGGCGCGGCCGCGAGCCGAGCTGCGGAGAAATGCCCGGCGCCGCAGCGGCCTCGGACCCGAACGCCGAGCGAGCGGCCGGAGACAGCCGAGCGCCGCCGAGTGCCGGGTGCGAAGACAGCCGAGTGTGCGCAGGCGGGGCGGGGCAAGGGGCGAGCTGCGGTGGGGGCGGAGCCCTAGCCAGTCCTCGAACCCCGAAGGCTTAGACTGAGGGTCCACACCCAGGAACGAGGACGTGGTGCAACGCAGCTCAGGTTGGTGATGCCACCGAGATGGATGCACAGGGCGGACGCGCCCAGAGCTTCCCAGGGACTCCAGCCCACCCTGCAGCTGGGAAACCCTGCAGCTGGGAGACCCTCCTGTCTACAGGCCAGTACAGAGGTGGCCCTCCCAGTTGCCTGGTGGGGATCGGGGCCACCCAGTACCGCTCCGGAGGTTCATTCACGCGACTGGATCAGCGGATGCAGCAGAAAGGAACTGGACAAGAATGTATCACCAAATATAAAAGTCCTTTATTTCCACCCTGCCAGTGGGGCATCTGTTCCCCCCTACAGCAGTACTGTTCCGGTTTGTTGTTCTGCGATTGGGTCTTCTGAGAGCGTTGCTGTGCACGTCGCCTCGCCTATACCAGTGCTGACCTTCAGGGTGAACTACCTTGGATGGGCAGAACCCCACCCTGACACTGCAGCTGGCACTTCTGACCCCCCCCAGGCCTGCCTCGCAGGGCGCTCCGGGCCTCCCTGCGTCCGTCCCTTCATTTAGGGGGACTCAAGGCTCTCAGAGGAGACCCCTGAACGTAAGCCAGGACAGCATTTTGCAGGAAGCTTGCCCTCTGGGCCTCTTCATCCCGGATGCGTGAGATCTCTGCCTCTTTGAGCCTTAGCTTTTCTCGCAGAGACGCGTTCTCGCTCTCTCTGTCCAGCAGCGCCTCCCGGTGTTCACTCCCGATCACTGCAAGGGAGAGGCTCAGTAAGGAGGGGATGGGCGCCTTTCTGGTGTCCCACGCTTGTCATCCCAGCCCTTGGGAGGCAGAGGTAGGTGGATCTCTGAGTCTGAAGGCCAGCGTGGTCCGAAGAGTGAGCTCCAGGACAGCCAGGGTTATACAGAGAAACCCTGCCTGGGGGTGTGGGAAGGAAGGGGCTTGTCTCTAGGGGAGACCCCACCCCCATCCGTCCCAGGGCTCAGCTGTGCAGGTGATATGCAGTAACCTTTCAGCTGCCGCTCCAGGGCTGCCACCTTCTCTCTCAGCACCTCCTGAGCCACCAGGTCAGCCTGCATCCGGCCCATCTGCTCCTGCAGTTCCACTCTAACCCTGGTCAGCTCGGCCACTTTCTCCTGGTCCTTGTTGCTCAGCTCCTGGGATGGGAGTGCGGGAGGTGAGGCCACAGCCTGGAAATGAACCCCCGAGGGCCTGTGCTCCTTGGTGCCATGCTGCTACCTGCTGGAGCTCTTCCAGGCGCCTCTGCTGTCCCTCCATTTGCAGGCTCAGCTGACTGGCCCGGGCCTGGGACTCAGCCACCATCTGCTTCTGCTGCAGGCAAGTAGCCTGAGCCTCGTCCCTTGCCTGCGCCAACAGGCGGATCTTCTCTTCGAGGTGTGCAAGGCGATGTTGCTGTGGCGGGGGAATGGCTGTTGCACATGAAGGGCCCCCAGTCTCGGCCCCCAGCCTGATCTCAGAACTGGAGGGACAGACAGCCTGCAGGCGGACTAACCCCCACCCCTCTGCAAAGACCGAGGAGAGGCTTCATGGCGTCACACAAGTTATCAGTCACTGAACTTGTCCTGCGTTCAGAAGCATCTCTTGCTGGGTCTTCCTCCTGCATCTCAGGCCAACTCTATCATCCCTGGCCTTCCTAGCCCCCTAGCCCACGCAGTACAGGAAGTTCCACAGCCCTGCTGGCTCCCGGGATCTCTGAGCTCCAGGCCTAGGCCACAGCCCTGCTGGCTCCCGGGATCTCTGAGCTCCAGTCCTAGGCCCACAGCCCTGGTCTTGCTGCACTCCAACCAGACCCCTTTGCAAGGTGCAACAATTGGGCCGTACATACTTGTGGCCAAAGCTCACCTCCTCCAAGCGGGCCTGGTTCCTGGCTTTGATGAGCTCCTCCTCAGCGTGTCCACGCTCACTGAGCAGTGCTGCCTTCATGCGGCTCAGCTCCTGCATGGCAGATAGCTACCACTAGCCTATCTTGCAAACACGCTGGCCCCTTGACCCAGGGCTCCTTCTGGGCCACTGAGCAGCCAGGCCGGGAAAACTTTTCCATAAATATCCTTGGAATCACACAACTGCTTCCTTGCTCACTGAGCAGGGGGTTTTACTGCCAAAGAAACCTAAATGCCATTTCTAATCTCTGACCTTTCAGGGGTGGGTGGGTCCCATAGTGAGACCTAATGAGGCTGAAACTCAGGGGTGCTCCATGGTCCTGAGGTCAGGAATGTCACCCTGTAGTCGACGCAGGGCCTGTGTAGTCTCACCTCTTCCAAGGACAGCCGCAGAGCCTCCAGTCTCTGTATCCTCTCCTGCATGGCCCTCTCACTGTCCTCCAGGTGACGGGTCATGTGATCCACCTGTCCAAACGAGGGGGGTCAGGGCCAGTAAACATAGTCTCCCCCTAGCCCCTGCCCCATGGAATCCCTATCCTGGAAAGCAGGTACCATTGGGCAAAGGTCTGACTTGAGTGTCCTGGTGGACGGGCAACAAGGACAGAGGCTCTGGTCAGGGCAATATACAGCAAGGAGTCCATAGCCTGAACCACGGATACTGTTGCCTGCAACTCTGGCGTCATTAACTCAAGGTTCACTGACTAGGGACATGCATTAGGAGTACTACGCCACACAGGCCCGCCTGCAGGCCCCAAGTGGAGACAGGAGAACCAGGGTGTCCCTCAGACAGCACCTCCTTGCAGTGCAGCTTTTCCAAGTCCTCCATGTTCTGTTTGGCTCTCCTCTTCTCCACATCCAGGCGCTCTGGAGGCCCAGTGGGGAAGAATGTGGTGAGGCTTCTCTGGGGGGGGTGCTTTGTCCCTGGAGCTCCACGTGCCCTTAGTACCAAGCCTGTCCATGCCTACCCTCAGCCTGGATAGCACGGATCTTCAGCTCAGCGGATGTGTTAGTCAGCTCCTGCCTGGTCAGAAACAGCTGCTCCTGCTGAGACTTTGCCTTCCTTTCCAACTCCTCCACCTGGAAGTGGGCAACACCAGAGGAAGTTTCTCCACCCAACCCCGGCACACTGCCCTGGGCTCTCCGGGTAGCTGGCTCTATCCCCCCCCTTGGCCATACCCTCTCAATGCCACACCCCTCACACCCACCTGGCTTCTAAGCAGCAGGTTCTTTTCACTGGCGGCAGACAGGTCCCTGAGGAGCTTGGATTCCCTGTCGGCAGCTTCCTGGGTGAGAAGGGCAAGGTGACAGGCGCCTCCGGTTGGCTGTCTGGAGGCTGTTGCCACGCCATGTTGCCATCCGCCTGCTGGTCCACATAGCTCCTACCTGCTGCTCCAGCTTGCGCTCCTTCTCCTGTCTCTGTGACAGGCTCTGCCGTTCCTGTTCCTGGGCAGTCAAAAGCTCCCCCAGGTCCTGTGCCTTTTGCTCTGACAGAGCCAGGGCAGCCTCTGTCATCTGCAGCCTGCAAAGAGGAAGACCGGCCCCAGTCCAGCTCCGTCAAGAATGTCACCTGCTTGGCAAACATGTGTTCTCACTCCTACCAAGCCTCTACTCAGGCCCCAGGGAGCACTCGTCCCCTCCTCTGCCTTACTTGGCTTTGAGGGCATTGATGATGGACTGTCTCTCGTTGAGGGCTTCCTGAAGCTGCCCAACTCGTGCTGCTGATGCCCTGTGGACAGAGAGGTGGTTCTGGGAAATCCAAACCCCAGAGCCACTGGCTTCTCCCAGCCTTGGCAGCGGCTGCCGATGTCTGTACACTTATGTCTATGACGTCCTCAGTCTGCCAGGCACAGAGCTAAGCACTCCACATCCGCCACTAACTTCCTGCCCGCTTTCTGGGAAGCAAAGTCCTTGTCTTTTTCAGTCTCGTAACAGGTCGTACTCAAATCAGAAGCCAGTGACTGAGAAACAGTTCCCCAGCTAAGCTGTGGCCCTACCTCCTGCATCCCCAGGGCTCACTCACCTGCCGTTTCTGGCCATCTCTTCTCGTTGCTTATCGATGGTCTCCATCAAATCAAGAAACTGGAGACAAAGTCAGTCAAAGCACCGTTAGAAGCGGAGCCTATCCTGGTCAGGGACAGGAGTACAGACTCCCATCAACAGTCAGGCTGCAGAGCACTCAACTGTCTTGACCCCACTGTCTCATTCAAAAGGAGGGAGGCTTGGAGGCTAGGGCTCCCTGTTTGCTCTCAGCTCTGAGGTGAAGTCAGCATACAGGAGGTGGGGCCAGGAGGCCACCTAAGCCCTGGGTTGCCTTGGCTCAGAGGCCTGGAGGGAAGGAGGATAGAAAGGACAAGGAAGAAGGCAGCTAAGCTGGGCTAGTGAGGGCACTGTGTGTACCTGCTTGGATTTCTCTTCCTGGAGGTGTTGTACCTCCTTGCTAAGGATGTTGGTGCGGGCTTGGTTCTCCCGAAAGGCAGTGAGCCGGTCCTGGTTGTGGTCCATGGCTTGTCCTGTCAGAAAAGGCCATGTTATCCATTGGGCTGGACATTAGGGGCAATGGCTAACCCACTCCTGTGCTGCCTGTGTCTGGAAGTTGGTTATCTGGGAGCTCACCCTACAGAAGGCAACATCGCCACAACAAATCAGACAGCCTCATCCAGGGCACCCAGGTGAAGCATTTCAGTGGAGGACAGGACTGAGTGATGGGGGAACCTTGAGACAGGAGATCTTTTGCCCATACGGGAAGCTGCTGTACGACCCCAAAAGTTGGGTACTTCCTGGAGCATCTGGCTTCCCCAACAAAGGTCAAGGGGTATATGACTTTTAAGAGATGGGTGCTCTCTTCCCAAAAGTCTGACAGCATTATGAGCCAGATGTGGTACTGCATGCCAGTGATCCCTGAACTTAGCACCTGAGGCAGGGGGATTATGGGGTCTAAGCAGGGGCTGGAGAAATGGCTCAGTGGTTAAGAGCACTGGCTGCGCTTCCAGATAACCCAGGTTTAATTCCCAGCACCCTCATGGCAGGTCACAGCTGTCTGCAACTCCTGTCCTACAGGATCTGACACCCTCACACAGACATACATGCAAGCAAAACACCAATGCATATAAAATATAAATAAATGAGGTCAAAGCCAGCCCGGGCTACATAACATGACTGTCTTTCACACGCACAAGAAGATCAAAACAAAACAATTATAAGGAGGATACCCACACAGATACAGGGCTGGCTGGGAACAAAAAGGCACTAGAGATGACAAAAGAGTCAGGCACAGCCAGCAGCAGGTGACAACTCTGCAGCAGGGAATATGGCAAAACCTGGGATCCAGGTCTCCTGCCAGTCCTGAAAGTTCAGACTTCGGCAGGCGATA
Source organism: Cricetiscus sungorus (assembly GCA_030556225.1). Lineage (NCBI taxonomy): Eukaryota > Metazoa > Chordata > Mammalia > Rodentia > Cricetidae > Cricetiscus > Cricetiscus sungorus. The sequence goes on along the minus strand of JANBXA010000069.1, from coordinate 95,408,005 downwards.
CTAGGTGACAAACTACTGAGCCCAAGGCCGAGTCATCATTTGTAAGGACTCAGGGTTCACCGCCTGACTACACGGGTGCTAAGATGTGTGAACGTGAGAGGTTCCTGAGAGCACCAAGAAAACCGCCTGTTTTCAGCTGCTTCCCCGTGACCTAGGCTAGCGACTCATATCCTGGGCCTCCATGTCTTGAGGCTCAAGCCCCACCCTTCTGTGGTGGATGGGTTTCTGTTAAAGGGCTCCATGCCTTACCCCAACCTGTGAGAAGCTAGCAGCCCCGAGTGCCCGTACCCACAGCTCTCAGGATGTCACCAGGGATGTTGTTCCCAGCCAGGTCCAGCTTCTGCAGGCTCCTGTTGCTGGGGAGACAGTTCACCAGAGCCCGGCCCCCCAGGAGGCCAATGTTATTCCAGCGCAGGTCTGGAAGGAAACCCACTGTCACTCAGTTGGATGGGAGGTACTGGCCCAGCCTCTCTGGTTCTTTACTGCCTGTGGCTGCCGATATAGCCAGGAGCCCAGGCCAACGTCTCCAGCAGCGAGGGAAAGGGTGTGATTTAACACAGCCAATGTAACCAGGGCTCATGGGGGTACAGCAGAGTTTGGGAGGTCTCACCCAGGTGCTGCAGGGTGGTGTTGCCCTTCAGGGCCAGGGCCAGCTCCTCTGCTCCCTTGTGACTGATCTGGTTGTTTCGGAGGTCCAGCTGCCGCAGGGTGCTATTGGCCGCTAGGCCCCCACAGAAGGAGGCAAAGGCGTCTTCCCACACGCCGAGGTTGTTCCACTCTAGGGTGAGACTTCAGGGAGGACGGACACGGGTTCTGGGTTCTTGGTTCAACAGAACACTTGTCCCATGGGGTCCAGGGCATGGGGAGGGCCAGAGTTAACCAGCTTACCGTTCACCAGTGGGTGAAAGAGCATGGGTAAGTGGGCGACAGTGAGCTGTTGCAGGATTGTACCCTCGGGGGCCAACCCTAAGCCCCACACACAGAGGAAGGCATGAGGTACAGGCCGGGCCTAGACACAGTCCCTACCTCTGAATGGACTTGCTCTGTCGAAGGAGTTTTCCCAGAGCCTCTGCTCCTATAGCTCGGAGGTTGTTGCCCTAGAAAAGGGACACCCTGGCCCGTCAGTCACTCTTGTTACCCTGGTTCCAGATACCACATCTGTGCCCCACAGACTCAGGCAGCGCTAACAGCTAGGAGGCAGCTCTGGGCACAGGCATGGCTGCTAGATCCTAGTTTTCCTGACAGTAGCATATCATGGCGCTCAGTCCCCTGGCATTTATGTGAACGCTGTTGAGATGCTGAAGACAACACTCAGCCTTTTAAACACTCCCAACACCCATGGGCCCCTCAGAGGGCAGTCCTAGGACCTTCGGGGACCCCGGGTCCCCGAGTCTGTCTCTTTCCACTGCCCGGTACAGGCCTGCTTACCTTCAGATCCAGATGTTGCACAGTGGTGTTGGCACACAGCCCTTGGAACAGCAGTGTGGACCCTGTGTAAAGGTAGTTGGGGCAGAGGGCTGCCACCCAGAAACAGAAGACGGACGTCTGTCCTAGTGGCACCGTGGTTTTGGGTTTACAGTAGGAATGGGTTTCCCCATTTAGTGTAAGGTTAGACATTAGGGCTTCTCTATTACCGTGACATTGACCTCTACTCCCAGGGTTTGGAAAAAAATGCTGACGTGCACAAAGAGAGGAGAAAACAAAGAGGCTGGGGAGGGAGAAAAAGGGTGAGGGTTTGAGGATAGGGAACGCACTAACTCCCCCGCTTACAGCTCCCCAGGCCAAACACCCGACCTAAGCCAGCCTGGAGGCAAAGGGCTCGAACCCTCACTCAGAAGTTTTAGGTGCTGTTCCGTGGCCACCGGCCTCACCTTCCTCACTCAGCATGCAATCACTGAGGACAAGCTCCTTCAACAGCTTCTCATCATGCAGCAGCTTGCCAAGGGCTCTGCAGGTGTCCACCGTCAGGCTCTGAGTAGCCAAGTCCAGTCGGCCCCGCGGAAGCTGGTGCAGTTGCTGCAGGACAGCCTCCTGGGGTTCGGCCCCACTCTCCTTGCACAGGCGGCTGTAGGAGCGCCGGAACTCCTCCATGTCCCCGAATGCTGACAGGGCCTTGCAAACATGCCCCTAAAAACAGGCTGCATGTAAGCTTGCTAGGCCGATGGCTGGGAACCCCTTTCCCTACAGAGTGTACACGGGGGTGTTGAGCTGAACTGCCCCTATAAAGGGAGGCCTAGAAATAGAAAGAAAGTGAAAGGCGCTCAAAAAAGGGGTTCAGTGATAGAGAGAGCTGGAGAGCAGAGCACTGGCCTAGGAGAGCAGGTAGGCGCGTTGCACGTACCCTGGTCTGGCCCTGCTGCCCCTAGCCCGCCCTCGCGACGTGGCCTCGGGTCGCTGATGCTGTGCTTTCGACGCGGTCCCTCGCGCCTCAGTATCCAGGAAGAGCGTGGAGCTCCGGGAAGGAAGATAGGAACTACAACTCCCATGAGGCATTGCGGAAAGAGGGTACTAGCGGTAGACCAATGAGAGCGGGCTTGCGCTGGCTCTCCAGCCGGAGAGACGCTTAAGCGATTGGCTGCTGGGCTTGGAGGCGGGACTTCATGGACGCTCTCCCCATTCATCGGCTGGGAAGTGGGAGAGTTCCGGAGAGCGCGCACAGAGACTGTGGCAATGGAGGAAACCAGCGGCTTCCGGAAGGTGAGGTCCTCGGGAGTGAAGCGAGGTTAGCTTTGTGCGCTGCGGATGCCCTCGTGACACCTGTGCAGGCTCGAAGTCATCCTTGTCGCTGTGTCCCGTGTCTTTGGTGGGGGTCCGGACCTGGGCAGAGCAGCCCGCGCGCGCGCTCTGCGGCGGCACTGAGCGGGTCTGCAGATGGCGGGCTGGTGACAAGGGGTCTTTGCAGCCCGGCAGATGCGGCGCATGGGGCACACCGACGCGAGCCTCCACTGCTGGGGCCGGCGTCATTTCTCAGTGAAAAGCAGGTTTGCAAGGACTGGCCCGTTTGCTGGGGCAGGTGTTCCGTTCCTTGAGTGGTGCGGTTAGGGGGTCGGCTCTTTTTATCAGGACGGTGCGCGCCCTGTGCAGAGTTCGGGCTGGCCCCCACACTCTGTTCAGTACTTGAACAGTTTTGGGGGTTTTGGACAGAATCGGGGTTGTGGTCATTCTTTGGATTACGGTGAGTGGGCTGACCGTAGGAGAGTGACAGGAAGGGAGGGACCTGTATCCCTCCCCGACTACGGCCTTCTGGACGAGGAAGAGGAGCTTGATGTGTCACCGGCTTCTCCCTAATCCTACCCTCCAGCACTCACGTCCACTCGTGGATCGAATGGCCTGTGGGCAGCAGCTGTGGGTACCGCTCTGATAGCGTGCAGGGGGAAATACCAGCAGGGGGCACTCACTGTTCGCACGTAATTGTCCCGCCTGACAAGTTCAGCTGTGCCGGACTCCTGTCCATTCCCCGCACCTGTGCCCCTCTGCAGCGAATGGGTATCGTGGCCTCCGTGTGACTGATGCTCGTGAACCCAATCATCGGCCTCTGTAGGCCACCCGCTTTCAGGGTCCTGGGTGTCTATTGCTGCCAAACTCTTTTGCCTTTTTCCAGCCATTTCCCATTCTGTCCTGCACTAGGTAAAATTGAGTGGTCTGATGGCTTCACAAACTGCAGATTCTCAGGGGCTCTTCATGTCTCGCTTTGGGTGTCCCCACTGGAACTTACGCCTCTGGATTCTCACCCTTAACCATGTCAAACATTGCCATCCCTGAAGTTTGGCTAATCCCCTGCCATCACCACCACCACCAAATATTTCATCAGCTAGATCTCTCCATAACTGTTTCCGGGTGTCTTCATTTATAGCCAGAAATGACTTCCAACTTCTTGCCAAAGAAAGCTCAAGGGTTCTTGGGTATCTGTCCAGCCACAGCCAGCTCTACTGTTGTGTGTCTGTGCAACAGTAACCCAAGCAGGGTAGTGGTGACTGACTCCCAAGGGAGTCAGCATTCCTCAACGCTGCCAGGGCCCATTTCCCCCTGAGCTCAGCTACAGTAAAGGTGGAGCATTGTCTCTGGAATGGGAGTGATGTTACTGGACTTCTCCCCATCTCTTGTGCCCCCTTATCCCTATAGGCAAGTCTCTCAAGCCCTTCTTGACAGCTCCTATGACATCCTCCCCTCAAAGCACAGCTGGCCTCACCCCCTGAGCCTGGGAAGAGACCCTAGGATGGCACTGACCCCCCCCCCCCCCCCCCCGCCTTTCCTCCAGGAGCTGGTGAGCAGACTACTGCACCTGCACTTCAGGGATTGCAAAACTAAAGGTTTGGGGCACAAGTGAGGTGGGGAGGATGCGGGGCACAGGGAGGAAAGGGAGGCTGCCCTATAACCCACCCTTCCCTCCAGTCAGTGGGGATGCACTGCAGCTCATGGCGGAGCTCCTGAGGATCTTCGTAATAGGTAAGCTAAGCGCCCCCGCCCCCACCCCCAGCACCAGGAAAATGCAGATTTCCTCGCTTTATTTTTCAGTGGACAAACTAAGAGGTTTTCCTCAGCTACTATCAACCCCAAGTCCTGTCCTGAGGGCTGACAGTATGTAGGTGCAGAGGCCTAACAAGGGCAGGGCTAAATCTGCCCAGGTCTCCCAGCCCACGTCACAGTGTTTCTCCAGAAGCCGCTGCCCGAGGGGCCTGCCAGGCACAGGCAGAGGACCTAGACATTGTGGATGTGGACCAGCTGGAGAAGGTGCTTCCTCAGCTGGTATGTGGGATGCTGGCTGGTGGGGCAGCCTGCCACACTCAGTGGCACCTGTGTCATCGCTTAGAGCACGCCTCTTCCACAGCTCCTGGACTTCTAGAGGTTGCACCTGTGGCCTGCAAAGTCCAGGATGGATTCACACCAGCGCTGACGAGTCCTCCGGCTCCAGAGGCTGTGAAGCTCAGCTGTTATCCTTCCTACTATTGGCCTCTGGGGTCCTTGTGAGACAGGTACGGGAAAGTGGACCAGCCTGTCTCCAGCCACAGCCCCCACCTGGAGCCTCTCTCTACAAACAAACCAGCTGCTGGCAGAGCTGGCTTCTTACTCTACATCAAAGCTGCTGTGAAGCTCTTTAACCACCGACCCCAACCCCCAGGACGCCTCCCTGAGCTGTAAATTTGTTCTTCCAAAGCAACATCTAAATCAACACCTAAATCAACACCATCTCTCTGAGGCTTGTCCTTGTTGCCGTTAATCACCCCAAGTCTAGTTGCTTCAAAGCTTGAGTCCCATGTCCCCTCCAGCCTCCTCAGTGGGGAGCGTGCAGAACTCTGAGAGGGCAGGATAACAAACAGATGTGTGCACATGCTGCAGCAAAGCTGGGGCCCTCACACATGCTGCTGGCTCACCTGGGAATGACAACTGCCACCAGTAGGCAGTGGGGCCCACGGGTGGGAAGGCCTGCAGATCTGCCGCCTGGGCCTGTCATGTGGCCATGCCTGTCCTTTGGCCCGCCCTGCCCGGCTGCAGTCTGGGTATAGGTAATGGACAGGCTATGCCCTCAGAGAGGTGGAGTTGAGAGCCAACCTGGGAGCCCCAGTCCAGGCTCTGATGATCAGGCCCTGGCAGGCCAGTTCTCAGGAGACATGAGGGTGTCTTCTAACCTCTACACATAGTGCCCCTTGGGTCTTCGGGGACAACAACTACTCTTAGATCTCACAGGGCCTAGAATGGAGGGCAAACTCTGAAGGCAATGCTTAGACTGGATTTAGCTGGATGGATACAGCTGCTCTCAATGTCTGCACATACACACACCCGGTTTCTGGTTTCCAAGTACTAGGGAGCAGGTGGCAGATGGGGGACGCTTGGGAAGGGGTGGGACACAGCTCCAATCAGCTTAAGTGCAGTCCCGATGAAGGTATGTAGAGAGGGCTACCAGAATACCCCAGGCCAGGCAAGCCAAAGGTAGCTTTGTGGTTAAATGCCTGCTTCTTCCTCTCTTGGCTTATGCCAGAAGCTTGGAATGGCCCTAGGCTGTAGGTTATTTGCCAAGGAGGCTTCCTCTTTCCCTGTGTCCATTCAGTAAGGAGGCTAATAACGAGGTCAGATATAAGTGAGAGGAAGCTGGCCTGCCAGGGTTCTGGTCTCGTCAGCCCTTTGGGTAGCAGCGAATGAGGGTGAGCGGGAGGGAGGCCTAAGGGCCCTTCCGGCAGAAAAGACCATCAGAGGCCTTGAGAGGAGCGCGAGTCTTTATTCCTGCTCGGGGTGGGGGTGGGGTCCTGTGGCTGGCATGGGCATCTCCAGGCTGGTAGCTCTCACCTCTTGCCGGCTGTGATAGAAACACCAGAATGACCACATGTTCCTGGGCTGCTGCCCAGCCCCTCCCTACCCGGTTAGTCCGTGACAGACCGGCACCTGGCAACTTCAGCCACTTGGGCACTTTGCCCAGGCTTCTCCTCATAGGCTGGACTGTCCCTTGAATGGGTTCTAGGGGTTCCAGTGTCCCCTCCTCAGCGATGGGCTCGGGCTCCAGGGATACAGAGTCTGGGGCTGGCAGCAGAGGTGGGGACCCAGCGGCCCGGGACATACACCTAAGGGTGATGAGAGGTCAAGGCCAGTTGGTGGGCACAGCCTTGCAGGGGCTCCCAACCCCTCAGAACTTACCTAGCCACCAGCACGTCAGCCGCAGATGGGGAGACAGTGTGTTCTAGCAGTCCAGGTTCCAGGTAGAGACCTTGAGAGGCCAGAGCTTACTCTTAGCCACACACTGCAAGTGGGGTGTGCCTAGGCAGGTACCCCTGGGAAGTGGGCATTGGGCTGAAGACCCCCCCATCCTGCAAGGCCCTCAGAGCGCCCCCCCATCCTGCAAGGCCCTCAGAGCGCCCCCCCCATCCTGCAAGGCCCTCAGTACCCCCCCCATCCTGCAAGGCCCTCAGAGCCCATACTTTCTAAGGAATACTGCTTTGGGCATCAGGGCAACTGGGCTTCGGGATAGCTCTGGGTCAGAAGTGTGGCCTCACTTACCTGTTGGTTCTTCAGCTCCAAAGTGTACAAGGGCAGCGGGGAAGAGGTTTGCCTACAGGGAGGGTAGGGAGCAGGGAGGGCTCAGAGGGCCTCCCAAAGATGGCCCCACCCTCCCTCTAGCACTCTGCCCTCACAGACCACGGGGCAGCAGCACACCAGTTAGGAGCCCCACTTTGCATCTGCGTGAACTGTGGTGCCCTCCACATCCCACTGCCCAACTGCAGTGCCAGCAAATATTTCAGTCTGGACGCCCACAGAGCACGAGTTTGTCTGAGGGTGCACTCTGCAGAGGGGCCAGAGGACACACAGTGCACACAGGGCTGTTGAGTGGGGCCTGGGGCTACCGTTTACCAGCCTGACACTGTGGAACAGAAGCAGACCTGTATCGCTGCCATTGCCATACAACTCACAGGAGTGATATCGGAGAACAGGCCCAGACAGGAGGCAAGGGCTGGCTCCCAACACGACGCTGCTTTGGGGAAGTCATGAGCTGAGAGACTTTCCTTGTCAGATACACTGGCCCAGGCAGGGCTGTCAGCCAGGAACAACTCACGCTCCTCCTCCTATCCCACCCAAACAAGGGCAGCTACTGCTTTGAAAACCTAATTGGATGCCTGGGATGAAAGCTTCCTAAAGCATAGCTATCCAAGAGGGGTAGGAGGCATGGGGTTTAAGTCCAAGAACTGCCCCTATTTTCTTAGGTATGGGTGTGGGGTGGGAGCAAGAAGCAGACAGGGTTGCTCCCATTGACAGCCCTGGACACAAGGCTCTGAAGCCGCCTTGACAGGGTTTGTGATGGTACAGCCCAGGGTTGAGGAGGCCCAAGGAGCTCTAGCACCACACATCAGAATGCTCTCCTCTTTTGCAGTCTCTGTACCCAAGGGAGGCGGCTGGGGCTGGCTGACGTGGACTGGCAGGACCTGGGAAGGGGCTGCAGCTGCAGCTGAGGGTACTGTTTCCATGCGGCTCCAGGCTCCTGTAGACCGCCACAGGCTGGAGGGGTGGGCGGGGTGGGTGGGGTCGGGGGATGTTAAAAGATTAATAAGAGCAAGCTTCAAAGGCCAGGCCTAGGAACGCTGAAACCTCAGCCTCCAGCCGGCAGCAGAGGGACACAAACAAGGGCGGTGAACGCTTTGAAACGCAATTGTGAGGTCTGTGATCAAAGCTCGTGAGAGGAGGCCTGTGGGGTGGGCGGGGGGCTGCCCTAGTGCCCCTGGAAAAGCGCCAGAAGGAAGCTAGGGATCCCAGTAGGGGGCATGGGGAGGACAGTGCTAGAATCTTCCTCAGAATGGTTGTCCCTGCCTCCCACTAAAGTAGCCTTCAGTGGCCAGGGCCACCTTCTATACTTACTGCCAGCAGCTGAGAGGGTTCACAGGCAGGCTGTGGCCTCATTCTTTCTAGCACCTCCCGCAGCCTGGCAGGCACACCCACAGAACTTATCTGTTTTCCTAGCACCGCCAGTCAAGAGGTCCCCTTGGGAGTGACTGAGGAGCAAGAGGCCCCTTGGGAGTGACTGAGGGACTGAGGAGGCGGCTTCCATTTGGCAGCTCCAAGGCTGGACCCTACCTGACAGGGCTTAGGAAGCTCAAAGAGGGCCAGACAGAAGCCACCACACGGAGAGGCAAGCTCAGCTGTGGGCTCTGTCCCCACATGCCTAGACCCAGCCCCAGATGAGGGAGAGGTGAGGGCAGTGGGCTTGTTGACATCAAGGTTAATCAGTTTTCAGAGGCGGCTGGGTCTTCATATGAACCTCACTCACTGTACCTCCCTCTGCGGCTGGTCCCATGACAGTGGGAGCTTCTGCCCTCTTCAGGGACCCAGCAACAGCCACCACTCTGGCTCATAACCAAAAGCAAGGCTGCCACCTTCCTCTTTCTCCCGAGGACAAACAATCCTGTAAGAGGGTAAGACTTGGGAGGCAGAGGCAGGTGGATCTCTGAGTTCAAGGCCAGCCTGTTGGTAGGGTCTCCTTCCAAGGGAGAGTGGCCTATACACCAATGACAGGGGGCAGGGAAAGCCCTGGTTGGGGGAATCGCTGGTTCCCAGCGGACGCAGCTGGAGGCATGATGACTTCTGGACATTGTTCAGTTCTGTCAGCAGCAGAGTCTGGGACCTGCCTCACTGCTCACCTCTTCCTCTCAGACCTAGGAGATGGGTTTTCCTCCAGCCTGGGGCAGGAAGTCAGGAGGGCATGGAAAAGGGGTCCTCTCCCACAGGGGCCTCTCTAAACCCCTAAGACCAGTTTCCAGGTGTCCTCATCCTGTCACCCTTCAGTGTCTGCCCAAAACTGAAACCCCTGTCCATGTGCTGGGATCTCTGGAGTCCCAATGGAACAAGGGACAAGTGGACAGAAGATCAACCCAACCAACAAATGGGATTCCAGCTTCTGTTCACCCCACAGCCCCACACCGGAACTTAACACTGGCCAGGGCTTCAGGCTCTAACCCATTCTCTACACCCAGGACAGACACACAGAGAAGCCACAGGACAGGCTGGACCACCTGACCACAAATTTCAAGTACACCCCTCCCCTTGGACCCCCCAGGACTACTTCCCCAGAGCTCAGGGGAAGGGGTGGGTGTGGCAAATGGCCAGCAGTTCCCAGAATGCACCAGAGGGCAAGAAAGGCAAGACCTTTCTCCAAGCTTCAGAAAATGCAGCAGGCCAGGTGGGGCTGGGCGCAGGGCTTCTCCCTGCTTTCCTGACTTCCTTTCCTATGGCACCAACAAAACACTACTGATCTCCAAAGCCTTGAGCGAGGAGGGGGGTTGACACAAAACGGGGGACTAGGGCTCACGCCCAGGAAGTTTACCGTGCGAATAGGGCTCTGTTCCCACCCTTTTGTGGTTTCAGTCCTCCCTGCCCCACTGCCCTTAGAAAGCCCTCGCCCTCCTGGGCCAGTGGCATCCCCTGCATGCACCCCTATGGTCTACTGTGGACCACCCCTGGGCAGCAGAGCCCAGCCCAGCTGCAGCCTCCGGGGGCGCCTCGCGCTCACCTCCCGGAGGGGCAGGCCTCTTTTAGCAGCAGGCAGCGATGCCACCCCTTGGGAGGCCCTGTGGCTCCAGACAGAGCTGACGTTGAAAGGAGCCGGCTGCTGGTAGCAGGGGCAGCGTGTCACCAGGGATCAGGCACAGGCGGATGAGAGGCACCCTGGGGCTTTGGGGGTGGTGGTGCATATGAATCCCGAGTGGGGGAGGGGACTGGGCACTGGCCCTCAATCCCAAAGCGTCTTCCAGATTCAATGTTTATCAACAGGCTGGCCAGGGAGGTAGGGAGGGGCAGAGATGAAGGAAGGGAGCCGGCGCCTAGAGGTTCACAAGCCAAGAAGGGAATCACAGGGTCACAGGCCCACTCTGGGTCCCTCCCTACTCTCCGTTATTCCAAAGGCATGCGGCCCCACTTCTTCCCTCAACAGCCTTGGTGAGCTTCCAGCATGCCGGGCTGCTTGCTCCCAGCCCCATCTCACCCCAAAGGTGGCAGCTCGAGGAAGCCCGGAGCCTGTCACCCCCAACCCAGACCTTCGCAGAGGCCTTCAGGCGCCTCTGTTGTTAATTAAAATATCTGCAGACTTTGAAAAGGAAGCCATTAGGCCAGAGGGGCTAGGGAGGCCCCAGCTGCTCTCCCAGGGGGCTAAAGACAAGGCATTCGTTCCTCCTTGCTCCGCAGGGCACAGGGTCAAGTGGCTTCTGCCTTAGTGTTCTCTGGGCCTCCCTCCAACCAACAAAGCTGAACCCAGGAGAAGATGGCAGAGATAAGGGCCAATAGCAGCCAAGGACCCTAGCCCTCCTGGACCAAGCTGCCAAGCCCCTCCCTCACCCAGATGCTAGGGGGCTGGTGTCACCCAACAGCCCAGGGGCCAGGACCTCCAGGCAGCCCGGGCTGAGGACAACAGGCCAGCTAGTTGGGCAGGCCCATCCCCACCCTGGGGCCAGGCAGGAAGCGGAGGAGGCTGGAAAGCCCTGTCAGAAACAACTTCAGAGGCGCACTGCTCCCTCTGAATTCACCGGCTCTAAAACGCTTTATTACCCACCCGCAGGGCCTGCCAGGGCGATCCTTCCCAGCCCAACCGCAGCATGGCGCCCTGCCCTCCCAGCACAGCCACCCCCCAGCACCCTTGTGAGGCAATTGGTACCTGAAAGAGCGTCAGTGTGTGGTCGTCCAGGACCATTTTGGGAGGAGCGATGACTGTGGAGAGGGGGGGCTGTGTTGAGGATACTGGTGGCCCCATACCTCAGGGCAGACAGGCCTCTGTAGGCACTTGTGAAGTCTCCCAGGTCATAGGCTGTCCCCCGACCTCTGCTGCTCAAGGGGTCCTCACTGCCCTGGTGACAGTAATGCTCCTCGATCCACTGTCTTCCTTGCGGCCTGAGCCACAAGGTTGGGACTGGGAAAGAGGGCCAAGCTGGGTAGCTGGGCACTGACACTCCCTCCAAGAGACCACAGGGTTGGGGTGGCCAGACAAGTCCCAGCCCAGAGAAGAGGTCACGCGAGGGTCGGTGCCGGATGGAGGGGAGGCTGGCTGAGGGACAGGGACTTACACAGGTAAAAGGAGAGCTCAGGGTTCCCCAGGTGGCTCCTAACAAAGTCTCGAAGGTCCCCCACTGTGGAGAAAGAGGAGCATCAGCAGAGTTGACCCTTCCAACACTCACTGCTTAAGGTGCTGCTGGGAACCTAGAGAGCCAGCCCTAGGGCTGTCCTTCCCTGGCCATGCACTCAGCATCTCCCTGCTGGTGAATGCTAAGCCCCAGATGCGGGAATTGGATTCAACAGTGTTGGTCAGCCTGGATGGACCACAGTACAGAGTGCTTCCAGGATCCATATCCTGCGGCGAGAGTGCCCACAGCACCCCAGCACCTCTCAGGGACCCAACCCCTTAACCTGAGCTTCTCCAGGGCTCAGGCCTAGAACTACCTCATCCTCCCTGTTGTAACACACACCATCACTTCTGGTGGCTTTGATGCCTTCTGAGGGGCTTCCTTCCTGCTCATGTCCAAAACATACAGGATCATGAGCTCTGGGGACAGGAACCAGCACTGTGAGAAGAACCAGCCCAACCCTGAACTGGGTCTGGATCCACATAGTCTGCAACCTCAGAGCCATTTGAGTGTCACGTGAAAAGGCCAGCAGCCCCCATCTTCCTGAAGTTCCAAAGGCTTACAACAACCCAACAGGGCACAGTGGCCCTCCCCAGGCCACTGCAGGTACTCACCCGTCTCGCTAGGGCGGAAGAAGCCCTGCAGGATGTAGCGGTCAGGGAACAGGACCCTCAGTGCTACCTGTGCAGTCAGAAGCACAGTCAGAACTACACCCAGCACAGGGAGGGGGTCTCACTGCTCAGTTCCCACTATCGGAACTGTCAGCTACCCCAGGCCTGGTTTCCCCATGGTCCTCAACACATCTGAGCTACAAGGAGAAAAGGAGCCAAGTGTTCAAATGTATGGACATATGCATTCTAAAAGATCACCAAGCTCAGCACAGTGGCACACTCAAGAATTCAAGGTCATTGCTGCTTATAAAGTAAAATTAAAGCAAGCCTGGACTATATGAGTCCCTGTCCAAATGGATGGATGGATGGATGGATGGATGGAAGGATGGATGGATGGAAGGATGGATGGATGGATGAACGAATTAATACAGTACAACCTGTGTATATTTTCAAACCTGCTTTGTTGGCTGGGTGTGGTGGTGTATACTTGGAATCTCAATGCTCAGGAGGTGGAGGCAGGACACTAAGTTCTGAGCCCACCAAACAACAACAATAAACAAAGAAGATTTTTTCATCAGGGAATTAAGAGAGTCAGTGGTAGAGGACTTAGCCAGCATGTACAAGGCCAAGTTTAATTTTAGCACTAGAAAGGAAAAAAAATGCTTTTCATCCTAAATTGCTGAGGCATTAGCTGGCCACTCCTGGGCCTCAGGTGCACAGACCTGTCATGATGCCTACTCAGCCAGGGAGTGCATGCCCATGTGCTGGTGTGGGCTGTGCACACCCAGGGCTGCCTAAACCGTGAGCCACCCGTGGGCATGTCACAGTCGCTTGCTAGGTCATGTCCTCTCCACAGGAACCGAAAAATGTCCTTGCTTACCTTTGGGTAGCGCTCCAGTTTTTCCTTCATCTGAGCTTCCCTGAAGGCCTTGGTCACTAAGGGGGCTTCTTCCAGGCGCTTCCTGTGGTGAAGAGGGCCAGGTCCCAGTCTCTCAACAGAAAGGCTCCTCTCCCTGAGCCTCAAAAGCAACCGCTTCCCCCTTGCTCTCCAGGGGGTGGGAAGGAACCGGAGTGAAGGTCACCATGACCACAGGGCCGGGGCACCCACCGCTCACTCTTGAGCTGGGCCAGGCGTCTCCTCACATCATCCACGGTCACTTCAAAGAATTCGTCAGGCACCTCTGCTGGCCAGGGCTGCAGCAAGTCCTCCAGATCAGGATGGCACACTACAGGGTCTCGGTCAACGGGCTGTGAACACAGAAACTCAGTTGACAGAGCTTCAGTGTGAGTGTGTGTGTGTGTGTGTGTGTGTGCGCGCGCACACACACTCGCATGCACGTGTGTCTCAGCCTCCATAGTTGGAACAGCATGCAGAATCTCTCCATCCCAGCTAACCATTTCACAGCTTATGTGTAACACAGGACCAGAGCAGGCTTGGGACAGCAGTACTCAGAAGCCCTAAAGTCAGCCCTCAGGAGGCATCAGTGCTGCCTATGGGAACTGAACTACACAGCAGCCCAGGAAATGTCCTAACAGACTTCTTGCCCCAACAGAAGAGCCTCAAGATCAGGATGCCAATTTGGGGAGGTGTACCCCAGTTGGGGGCCACGTCAGGGGCTCCAGAAAGGAGGGACAGTGGAAGCCACCAAATTAGAGTGTTGGCAAAAACTTCAGCCAACTGCCCCTACTGCCCTCTCTCGGCCGGCCGCAGCTGAGGTTAACTCCACCTCTCCCCTGGGGAGCAAACTGGCCTTCCTTCTGCCCACCCAGGGACAGAGGAAGGGACAGCGTCACTCCTAATTGGCATCAATGGCAGTGAAAATTACAAGGCAGGCCCAGTCCCTCTGTGGTGCCCAGGAGGGTGGGTTGCCCCCTCTGTGCTAGGGCCACCCCATGGTGCCAGGCCTGACCAAGGTGCCTAGCTGTGCTGGCAGAACCCATGTTGGGTCCTGTCCTGCAGACAAAATAGCTATAATGCACAAGCCGGACCCTGAAATGCTGATAACCAAGGACAGGTTGTCTGACCCTAAGAACTAGTTTTCTCTTCTTACCCTCCAGTAGCCTTTACCAAGGCAGGGCACCGAGCCACAATGCCATCATTGTAAAGATGTCTTTAGACCCAGAGAGGATGACCCTGCCCAGGACCAAGGTACTGACCCTCAATACATCCCCACTGAGTGTATTTTGATGTATACATGTCCAAAATGTCTCCTGGGAGATTCCCCCTCCCCCCCCCAATAAATACTGCTCATGGACACCAGAGCTCTAAAATCTACTAAGCTCTGTCATATTGCTCTAGCCATGGAGCCCTTATGACCTCGGGCTACATGGCCGAGAAAGGTTTGCTGAGGCCGGGGCAGAGGCCCACAGGTGGCTAACCAGGGCCCCAGGGGGCTCTGCTCCTTCAAAGCCACAGCCACGCAGTAGCCACTGCGGTCAGTCTGCTCCAGAGGTCTTTCTAACACGATGCCAGGTGCCAGGCGGTCCCCCAAGACCAGTGCCTGCCTTCCAGCAGGGCCATGAGCTTGCCCAGGCTCCAGAGGGAGGACAGCGACAAGCAACTGTCCATGGACAGCTACTCTAGGCTAGGTGGTGGCCACCTGGGAGCCAAAGGCAAACATAGCCTCAGGCACTCAGGAGCAAAGGCTGGAGAAGCTTAGGGATTAGCCACAGGATTTCTTGCTGCCAGCTCTGGACCCTCCCTAGGTACAACCTGGGGACAGCAGAGAGGACATCAGCACCACATTGCTGATTTTTTTTTAATTATGTATATAGTATTCTGTCTACATGAACGCCTGCACGACAGAAGAGGGCCCCAGATCTCTTTACAGATGGTTGTGAGCTACCATGTGGTTGCTGGGAATTGAACTCAGGACCTCTGGAAGAACAGCCAGTGCCCTTAACTGCTGAGCCATCTCTCCAGCCCCATGTTGCTGAATTTTAATCAGAAAAATAAAACTGGCATCTTCCATTGTTTCGGACCCTCCTCCAGATTCCTACTCAGCTCAGGAGAACTATCTCCCACAAAGCAGACGGACAGGACAAGGAGCCCACTCAGGACAGCTCTGCAACAACTCAAGACACTAAGGTAAAGGAGGGCAAAGGGCTCGCTGGCACCTGCTCATCAGGGTCAGGCCAGGCGAGCAGCTACTGAAGGGTCCAAGCCTCTACAATCTTCCATGATACCTCACAGGCCTGCAGCTGGGCTGGCAGGAAGTATTACATTGGCACCAGCGAACACAGGATGGACAAAACTCCATAAGCCCCACAGTCCACCCGACAAGCTAATCCCAGAGCCACTGGGCAGGGAGGGGTGCAGGAGGGCCATCGCTAGCAGAAAGGCTACACAGCTGCCCCCAGCCATGCCTGATCCCACTTGCTTGGGACGCTCTGCCAGTGCCTGGCTCCCAACTGCGGCCCTGACAACACTGACAGTTCTATGTTCAATTCCCATCCTCGGTGTAAGAATGGAGTCTGGAGATAAGGCATCAGGAGAAAGGAAGTACACAGTGTCAGCTATAAAGGAGCCATGCCTGACAAGGTCAGCGAGACAACCAGAACATCACTGAGGCCTGAAGGAGAGAAAGAGACTGACTGTCCCGCCGATTCCTGCAGCTACAGTGGTGCTAAAATCCAAGATAATGTCTTAGACCTGGTATATGTTGTGAGGAAGGACACAGAAGGCTGTATTCCACTGGGCTGGGGCTGGGAGAGGGCTGCAGGGAAGCTGAAGGGCTGCTGGTCGTCACCGCAAGACACTTGGGCAGGAAGCTGCCAAGGACAAGCCAGTCGATGTGAAGGGCCTCCCGACCCTTTCCCAGGAGGCTGTGCATGCTGGGTCTAAGTCCTCAGAATAAGCCGACGGGGTCAGGGCATATTACGGTTGCTATGTGAGTGGTGAAGAAACTGAGGCACAGCTGGCTTGGGAGTAAATGCAGAAGGCAGATGGCCTCCCTGCTGTCTGTGGGGCTGTGATGGATGGACACTGGGATCAAAGACCCCTTACTAAAACCCATCCAGGAGACTTTGATTCCAGGGAACCCAGGATCACAGAGTCTGAGGCTTGGCTAGCAGTGAGGGTCTTGCACACGGACCAGAACAGAAGCAAGGTGGACAGGAGATAGCCAGAAAGAGCTAAGCAGGACAGAAAGCAGCAGGATCCCATAACCCATATCCCCAGACTCCACCACATCTGACCCCAAGTAGCTAAAAGCTAGGGCACAGGAGGCACATAGGAAAGAATCCAGGTTGGAGCCACCCCAGGGCCAGTGGGAAATAGGGAGCAAAGGACCATGCCAAGCAGAGAGCTTCTGGGGGAGCATTCAACATAACCTGGCCTGGCCAGTCATGACAGGGTCTGGTGGTCACAGAATACCCTACTCATATCAGAAATGGGCCTGCTGAAGTTTCCTTTTTTGACAGTGATTTTCCAGGACATGGTGACAGATGAAAAAAAAAAAAATGTGAAAACTACTTAGAGATGACCTCAATCTCAGATTTTCCAGCTTCTCCTGGAACAGCGGCCTCCTGCCCCCTTTGCTTGCTCTTCCTCAGCCCAGCCGGCGCTGACAATGGCTTTGGTGAGAGGGAATGTGAAGCGTTTCCCCTTGAGGCTTTGAGCTTAAATGAATCACTACAAGAGGGATGCAGGCCAAACCTCCGAGTTACTCACAGGGCTCAGCCACCCTTGGGAGGGAGGCGCCTGAGCACATGGGTACCATCAAAGGCCCTGGACGGCACAGCAGGAGGCAGCTGTGCCAGAGTATGAGGAGGCCAGACCGATCAGGCTTGGGGATAACACAGGAGTTCTGCTCTTCTCCAGGATGCCAAGACACCTACGGGGAAGCTCCGGCCCTGTGCACTGACAGCACCCCTAAGGCAGGTTTTCCTCATCAGACACCGCTCTCAACTGCTTAGCTTCTACTGTGGACCTGAATTACTTCCACCTCAGAGAAATGACCAAAGCCTTTGAAAAGAGCACAGTCAGGCATGAGGGTGCACATCTTTGATCCCAGCACTCAGGAAGCACAGGCAGGAGAATCTCTTGAGTTCAAGGCCAGCCTGGTCTACAGAGCCCATGACAGCCAGAGTTACACAGAGAAACCCTGTCTTGAAAAAAACATAATGATGATGATAATAATAATAATGATAATGAAGGAGAGGGAGGAGGAGGAGGAAAAGGAGAAGGAGGAAAAGAAGGAGAAGGAGGAGGAGGAAGAAAAAAAGAAGGAGGAGGAGGAGGAAAAGAAGAAAGAGGAGGAGGAGGAAAAGAAGAAGGAGGAGGAGGAGGAGGGGAAAGAGAAGGAGAAGGAGAAGGAGGAAGAGGAGGAGGAAAAGAAGGAGGAGAAGGAGGGAGAGGAGGAAGAAGAGGAGGAAAAGAAGGAGAAGGAGGAGGAGGAAGAAAAAAAGAAGGAGAAGGAGGAGGAGGAAAAGAAGGAGAAGGAGGAGAAGGAGGGAGAGGAGGAAGAGGAGGAGGAAAAGAAGGAGGAGGAGGAGGAGGAAGAGGAGGAGGATGAGGGGAAAGAGAAGGAGAAGGAGAAGGAGAAGGAGAAGGAGAAGGAGAAGGAGAAGGAGAAGGAGAAGGAGAAGGAGAAGGAGAAGGAGAAGAAGGCACAATAGCAAACCCTCAGCCACAGCAGCAGAACGTACCGGCTAGATCAGTGAAGCTAGGGCACGGACTGGGGGCTCAGGAAAGATAAGCCTCCATGCTGGGCCTGGTGGCACACATCTTCAATCTCAGTACTCAGGAAGCAGAAGCAGAAGAACCTCTATTAATTCAAGGCAAGCCTGGTCTACATAGTGAGTCCCCTTCCCAGGCCAGCCAAGGCTCCACAGTAAAATCCTGTCTAAAATTGAACAAAACAAACAATAACAACCAAAGGTAAGCATCCACGGTAGGGACTAAGCACTGGAATATGCACGTAAGACAGACTGGGAGCCCAGGTTGGGTGGGACAAGTGGGGGTCCTTGCTCTACTGGACCATTGCCGGCCACACTTGCCCAGGGAGCAGTGAGCCCTGGAGTTACTCAGGGATAGCTCAGCACTTAAGTTCATGTATGCTCTTGCAGAGAACCAAAGTTTAGCTCCCAGAACTCACATTGGAGCTCATAACCACCTGGAACTCCAGCTCCAAGAATCCAATACCCTCTCCTGGCATATGCAGGCACTTCACACATGTACACACACCCACACACAGGCATGCACACATATACATTGCTGACAATAAAAATAAGTTGGGCACGTGCCTCTAATTCTAGCACTCAGGAGGCAGAGGCAAGTAGATTTCTGTGAATTTGAAACTAGCTTGCTCTACATAGTAAGGTCCAGCCCAGCCAAGGCTATATAGTAAGAACTCAGTTCCTAAACAAATAAATAAAAATCTTTAAAACAAAACAAACAAACAGAAACCCAGACACTCAGCTGGCCTCTGCAAACAAAGTCTCTGAACCATCTGCCAGCAAACCTTAGTGGACTTTCCAATTCAGGCCTGGCCTGCAGCTCTCAAAGGAACTGAGCTTACCCCACAGCCTGAGGGCTGTCCATAAACACCCAAGCATACAGGGCCCATGGCCAGCCTATGGAGATGACAGGAACAGGAGCCCCTAGGGCAGATAACAGCAACATGGGCACTAGACCCCAGCCATCCACAGACACCTGCCACCCTGCCCTGCCCTGCCCTGCCCTGCCCTGCTCAGCATTCATGGGTCCAGTTGGGTATTCTCACCACCTTTGGCACGACAACCCACTTCACACTCCCCAAACCCCCCTACAGACTCCTCCAGCCCCATTAGTACTAACTAGCCACCAGCCCACGGTGCAGAGGGTGAAGACCAGACTGTGAGAGCAGTGCCTGTGAGGCAGACATGAAGGAAATCCCCAGAGGGGGAGGGGCAGGGAGGCTGGGGCAGCCATTCCTGCCCAGGAGGCCGCAGGCATGGGGGTGTGTGTGCTGTGATCGGCCTGCAAGTGAGCTAGAGCTACAGGGCGGCCTCCTGGGCTGTGGAGGGACTTCAAAGGACATGGCCAGGGGGCGCCGGGCAGCCCCAGCCTCTCCCAGAGCCCGGTTCTGATCGCCAGTAAAACTACCTTCTAATAATTAATGTCTGACATCAAAGGCAGGAACCGCCAGGCTCTGTGAACCATCCCGGGCCTCAGCGAGGACCTGCCTGTATTTTATCCTGTCTCTTTCTTCTGAGTCTTTATTTAAATCCAAAAACCACACACAGGCAAAACATTAATGGGAAACTTGGAAACTCTTTTTGATTACTAAAGTGTACCTTTGAAGTTCCCCAAAAAAGTTCTGTTTTGTTCCCGTCCCCCTCCCCCCCAGACTGAGTAGGGACACAAAGCAGATGCATGTGGCCAGCCAGCCCTCTGGGTGTGGGGCTGTTGGTGACAAGAAGCGCAAGGCAGAGGGCGGGGGACGCTCCACAATCAATCAGCTGCCCAGGCTCCCAGATCAAAGGCTGGAGGAGCACAGGCAGAGTGCACGCACCCTCCATGGAACAGCCCTGCTGGCTGGGGCCCTGCACTCAGTGCTTAGGGCTGTGCTGGGATCCTGACACAGGGACAGTGACGGCCTGTTTGGCAAGATGACCAGGACAGCTGCCTTGAACTGCTGCACCCAGTACACAGCAGAGGAAGTGGGGTTCAGCTGGCATGGAGGGAGCAAGAAGCTTCTCCACCTTTAGAGTGGGAGAAAGACACAGCTACCCTATCCCTTAAACAGAGATGGCCATGGCCCTGGAACCAGCTATTTCTAAACACATGGAGCTGCTTTCAACCTGACTCTGGACCCAGGAACTTCATACTAGCCAAGGTTCACAGGGTCCCTAATGATCATCAAGGTCCCTAATGATCATCAAGGTCCCAATGATCATCAAGGTCCCAATGATCATCAAGGTCCCAATGATCATCAAGGTCCCTAATGATCATCAAGGTCCCTAATGATCATCAAGGTCCCAATGATCATCAAGGTCCCTAATGATCAGCAAGGTTCCAATGATCATCAAGGTCCCTAATGATCATCAAGGTCCCAATGATCAGCAAGGTTCCAATGATCAACAAGGTCCCAATGATCAGCAAGGTTCCAATGATCAACAAGGTCCCAATGATCATCAAGGTTCCAATGATCAACAAGGTTCCCAATGATCATCAAGGTTCCAATGATCAACAAGGTCCCTAATGATCAGTATGGTTCCTAAAGGAGAAGGCAGATGGTGCCACCATCCTCTCCACTCCAGGACAAATTACTGTACAAGGACAGTTTTGGGTCCAGAGCCACCATGAACAAACAGATAAGCAAGGCACTAAGAAGGTAGACAAAAGGGGCCAGTCCCCACCTTCTCAAGCTTGGAGACAGGCAAGAGTGAAAGCCCCAGACAGAAGTGTCTAGATAGAAACTAGTAAGGCTGCTTTCACCAACACCTGACCAATGACCACCAAGTAAAGTCCCCAAGCAACAGTGACAGCCCCACCGTAGTGGACTCAAAGCACCGTGCCCTGTGTTCTTACACATACTATCATGCCCTCAGTTCCAAAGTCATGAACTGTCCCCAGAACCACCGGGTGAGAGGCCCCAACAGGGTCTGAGATTCCCTCTGCATGATGGCAATAGCACAGCTCCCATGGTAATGGGCACAGGAATTAAGCAGGTGAGGTCTGGACCAAGCAGGACACAAGGTCTTGCGCACTGGACACCTTGGCAGCACACAGAGGAAACAAGGGGGATGTAAGGATTAGCCATAAAGATAAACTCTCTGAAAGGCGCACATTCAGATGAAGTTTTCACCTCCTCCTCATGTTCAACACTGGACTCTTGGTTTCCAGCCTCTACTAGGGCTGCCATGGCCTCATTATCTCCTCCAAAGTCTGTAAGTGCCTTGATCATCTCGTTCTGTACAGAATGCTGAGAAGCTGAGGCTTAAGCAGCCTAGCAATGGGGCTCTGCATATGGTGAGAGAATGCAGCCAGACAGAGCCCAAGGCAGGGACTGCCAGGACAAGTCAGCCAAAGGGTCAGTCAGGGAGCCCTCCAGAGGTAGGACCTAAAGAGGCCATGCCATGATGCCATGCAAGTACGTTCAGGGTCATCCACATCACATAGGTGATATGCACAAGCCTATGCACAGTCCATCAGGCTGCGCTGATGGACACGACACACAGGTCAATGTCCCTCTTTTGTAGCTACCACTACTTCCAAGAGTTAGGGAACAACTACTTGCTCTCGCTATAGAAACCCACAACCATCCTGGAGCACTGTCTTAGCCCAGGAGTCATGGCATAAAATGAGCAGTGGCAACAGCAGTAGGAGCTGTTGAGTGAGGAAGAGTCACAAGACCCTCCCCTTGGGAGTCCAGCCTCCAACTGTCCATGGCCTTGGAGTCTTGAGAAGTGCTAGAGTGTGTGTGTGTGTGTGTGTGTGTGTGTGTGTGTGTGTGTGTGTGTGTGTGTGTGTGTGTATATATATATATATATATATATATATATATATATATATATATATGGTGGAATGTTAAGGAAGGGTAGGCTCCACCGAAACAGCTTCTGTAAGGTCCTTGGCTATGCTGGGGCAAACCTTTCTGTAACCCTTCACCAATGGGCTTGGATGGACTCATTCTTTTGTTCAGAGCTATGTATGGGGTGAATAAATTGTTCATACAACATCAGGGCACAGACAGGGACCAGCCCCAGTTAATATGAAATACTGTTTTGATTCCCAGGCTGGGGAGGGGGGAGAAGGAGGAGGAGGAGGAGGAGGAGGAGAGAGAGAGAGAGAGAGAGAGAGAGAGAGAGAGAGAGAGAGAGAGAGGTGGGAGAGAGAGACAGAGACAGAGAGAGAAAGGGGGGCAGAGAGATAAAGCCCCCTATGACTACAAATGCACAGGTCAGAAATAAGCAGTTAACCTACACTTACATGTGGCTGAAAATAAACACATCACTGGCAACTGGCCCTAAAAGCAAGAATGGCCTGACCCAAATTTATCCCAAATCTCAAATATGAGGGCTGAAAAAGACAGAGCTCTCAGACCCACCACCAATGCAGAAAAAGCTACCTGCAAGGCAGGCACTCGGGAGGCAGGGGCAGGCAGAGATCCCTGTGAGATCAAGGCCAACCTGGTCTACAGAGTTAGTTCCAGGACAGCCAAGGCTACACAGAGACACCCTGTCTTGAAAAACCAAACCAGAAAAAAGCTGCCTGCAGATTTCAGTGCCTGTATCTGAAGAGAAAGATTTTAGAAAATCCAGAAGTAATGCCCTTAATTTGAGAAAGGTTGTTAACAGCGAAGCCATAGAACGTTCCCCTACAGAAAAGGCAAGGCCTCCACTAGGCCTGCCATGACAAAAGGACACCAGAGACTCAGAGACAAGATGGATCTGATATATAAAAAACAGCCCAAGACAGTCACAGAGACCCCAAAAGAAATGCAGACAAGACTTCCTGGAACTGATAAAGGGGCCATTCGTGACAGAGTAGCAGGAACTCTTTCTTGATACTATTCAAGTTCTACATTAGAGGACAGAACAAGACAACTGCATAGGAGAAAAAAAACCAAAAAACAAAAAACTTGAAGTCCATAGCTGAGGTGACACAACAGCATGAAGACTAATTCTCCCCAAAGTAAACAAAAACTCAACATAACGACATGCAATGTCCAATTTCTCAGGAACTTGGCTAACATCCTGAAAACTATTTGAAAGGATAAAGTCCTCCTTGAAGAGACATGTCACTTTTGGCAAAGGGAGGCAAGGGGGAGACTCGCTCTGGCAGCCATTCCAAGATGAGCCTCAGCTAGAACCAGCAGCGATGGAGCCGGCCCCACAGACTGCATGTCACTGGGACAGAACAAGCAGGAAGCTAGGAGGCTGAAGACAGCACTGGGAAACTGATTACAACAAAGCACTCGTTGGAAACTCAGCGAATTCTATCTCATACTCTACACATAGAACAAAAACTAATCCACGGAGTCAAAGGAAAAGAGAACTGAATACACCACCCAACGACCCTAAAACACAAAGATCAAGGACAAAGGTTCCACGGGCCCAAGCAGCCGGATTCTAGGCCTTTTGTGCAAGAAAGGACATCGCCGCCACAATGACTCCCTAAGTGGCAGGAACGCAACAGAGTAAGGAAAACCCAAGAGACTGAAGGGCATCACAGCACAAAGGCAAAAAGGCAAAGCTCAGGTGCCAACCACGCCAGGAGGGTGTGCTCGACCACAGAGAAAAAGGCAGAGTGCTAGGACACAACCCTAAGCACACAGCAGTGCAGGGTGCTCTGCTCTTGCACAGACCTGTCTGATTCTCAGCAGTAGCACTATCTAGCAGCTCACAACAGCCTCCAACTCCAGCTCCCGAACCCAATGCCCTCTTCTGGCCTCAAGGGTACTTACACTCTAATGAACATACACAAACATATACATACACAATTAAAAATAAAATACAGCTTTAACACACTCTCACACACACACATTCACTCACATACACACTCACACTCTCACACACACTCACATACACATCCTCACTCTCTCTCTCTCTCTTTCACACACACACACAGTCACATTCACTCACACTCTCACACACACTCACATTCCACCCCCTCCAAGTTGGCAACTGTCAGATGTATCCAACAGCCCAAGGAGCTGCAAGACTGCAGGCTGCTATGAACCATGCCAAGACGTTGCCAGCACACCCAGCAACACTAGGATCTGACAGTGTGGTGGATGGGAGGGAGATGAGCAACGAGGAGAGTCAACCCCAGAGTGTATGTCTGTCAGTCAATCACAGGAGGGAGTCTCCCTACAAACAAACAGACAAAACCACAGAGAACGTGGTAGACGAGACGGAAAAAGAGGCAAAGCACAGAGGATACACTAGGCAGTGAACTGGCCCCAGCAGACTCCCTCCCGAATGACGGCCTCTGTCACTGTGTGTCCAAACCCACAGCAAATCTGACTGTAAGTCATGGGCCTGCATGATGAGGCCGTGTGCTGTCGGCTTGTCCACTTCATGGGATGTCCTCTCTCCAAACACTATTACAGTAGGAACAGCAGCCCACCGGTGCCTCACCACCAAGGGGGATGTGAGCATCGTGGGAACAGGGCCACAAGGAACAGGGAGACCAAAGCAGAGGTGTGCAAGTGGGGACACCACAGGAGCCCCAAGACTGCTTTCAGGGTCTGGGTCTGAGGTCCAGGAAGCTGCCTACTGATGATATCCCAGGCTGGAAATTTGTGTCAAATCAAAGAACCTCTCTCCAAGCCAGGCCTGGTGGCACTCAGGTGGATGAAATAGGAAGGTCACTAGTTCAAGGTCTTCCTAGAGCTATCTAGAAAGAAAGAAAGAAAGAAAGAAAGAAAGAAAGAAAGAAAGGAAGGAAGGAAGGAAGGAAGGAAGGAAGAAAGAAAGAAAGAAAGAAAGAAAGAAAGAAAGAAAGAAAGAAAGAAAGGCAGACAGACCAAAGGGACTAAGGAGATGCCTTAGTGGTTACAAAACTCGGTCTACAAAATGAGGATGGGATCCAAGAGCCCAGAACCCACATAAAACTCCAGGTGTGAGCTGGGTGTTGGCGCCGCACACCTTCAGCCCCAGCACTCAGGAGGCAGAGGCAGTCAGATCTCTGAGTTCAAGGTCAGCATGGTCTACTGAGTGAACTCCAGGACAGCCAGGACTAGACAGAGAAACCCTGACAGCCTCCAATCTCCAAAGGCAGAGACAGGGACCCCCAGAGAAATCTAAGTAGCAAGATTAGCCACATGGGTGGGCTGTGAGCTTGACCGAAAAACCCTGACTCAATGACTAAGGTGGAAAATTGATCAAGGATGATTCCGGACAACAACCTCAGGCTTCCAAATGCCTGTGTGCACATGTGCATACATACTCATAGCCACACCATGCACACCTGTGCCTACATACTTACAAAGCATGCATACATACATGTACACACATGAAAATGTTAAAATAGCTGGGCGTGGCAGCACATACCATCAGTCCCAGCTCTCAAGAGGCAGAGATAGGGAGATCTCTATCGGTGAAGCAGCCATCTTGATCTATATAGCAAATTCCATACAGCCAGAGCTCAATAGTGAGACCTTGTCTTTAGGAAATAGTAATTCCAGCCAGGTGGTGGTACACCACTTCCCAAGAAGCCAGTGGAAGCTTCTGTCTAAGCTACAGAATTCCAAAGATGAGCCAAACAGAAAAATACACCAGCTTTGAGGGCAGAACAGACCACAGTGGCCCACACCACGTCCTCCTACTGCACAGGGTCATCAGCCAATGGAGGGGAGACAGGAAGTGGGCTCTGACATGGCATGGGCCTTCACCCCCACTCCCGATGCAAATGTGGTCTCTGGCAGGAGTGCCACCACAGGCTGGGAAAAGGTGTTCACAAGGCCACATCCTTGCCTATGAACAACTGTCCATAAAGAGTAATTCTTCAGCTCCCAGAGTGCTGGCAGGAATAACTTATCACCAGGATGGCATAAGAAGGATGACCAGAGATAAAGGGGGTGAAGGTGACAGCAAGAGCACCCAGAACGGTGGCGCATGCCTTTAACTCCAGCACTCAGGAGAAAGAGTCAGGCAGATCTCTGCTCAAGGACAGCCTGGACTACACACACAGTAAGACCCTGTCTCAAAAAAAAAAAAAAAAAAAAAAAACAAGAACGTGAAAAAAAGGATAAAAAACTGTTTTGCAGAACCAGTTTGCAATGTGTGTGCACAGCAATGTAAACGCATAGCAACAGGTGCACTGCATATAGTGAGCTCTATCCCAAGAGAGCCCACCATACCGGAAGGAGCACAGCATAGGAGATGCTCCAGCAGGGACCACTGAGCAGGCCACTTCCTGAAGGCTCAGGGGAATTAGCTGCTCTCTCCTCCCAACTAAGATGAGCAGCAGCCAGCAGCACTTTCCACGCCAAAGGCATCCGTACCTGCAAGCTCAAGTCCCCCTTTGAACCTCTTCCACGACATCACGGATACCCTGACCCATGACAATGTCACCGCCTTTCTGACACAGACGCAATTCACTCCTATCTAACACAATCTCCATCCGTGCCTTAAACCTGCTGCCCAGCAACAGGAGGGCAGGAAAGATGCCTGGCATGGGGCAATCAATGCTCAAGGCCACTCTGACCTTATCAAAGCCTCCCACAGGCAGAAGGGGGGTAGCTGTTGTTCTCAAGTCACTCCATGGGGGTGAGCCATTTAAAACCTCATAGGGAACACTCTGGGTGGCACAACCATGCTGGTGGTGACACGGACAGTTCATATTTCCACATGTTAAATGGGAAGCTCAGACACAATAGCCCCGTTTCCACAAGATGCCTGCAAACCTGTGGTCACCATGGCCAGCACGGCCAGCATTCAGTCTTGGTCAGGAGAGAGCCCTGGACCTCGATGTACTTCTTACCGGTTCAGGCTCCTGCTGGGGCTCCTCACCAGGCTTTGACTTCTTGGGCTTAGAAGGGCCTCCAGTGCCAGAGGAAGACTTGGATGACTTGGCTGAAGGTGATGTCAGAGATCTAAAGGACCCAGAAGGGCCCCCCAGCCGCTGGCCCCCACCAGAGAAGGGAACGAACGGGGCAGATGCAGACTCCTTTGTGTTCTGCTTTGCCTGAGCATCTGCTGGCTTTGGGCCACCCCCGAGGCTGGTCCCTGAGGTGCTTGCATCACCCTGGTGGTTCAGGTCTCCCTTGCTGAACTCCCCAGAGTTCAGAGGAAGCAAGGGGCTGCTAGCCGCCTGGCCAGCTGACATGGAGGAGGTTGGACTTCCTGGGGCCTTGCTCCTGATTGCAACGGGCTCCTGTTTGCCCATGGGGTCACACTGCTTTGTGACAAACCTGGGGGAGCAAAGAAGTGAGTGTAACACCGTGGAATGGGCCCTCCCTCCTTCAGGGCCTCCAGAGGAGAAGAGTGGCCGGAAGGAGTCATCCCTGAAGGCAGCTATGGTCACCAATCACCAAGAGTGCAGCATTACCCACATTCCCAATCCCAGGCACACTTTCCTCCCCAGTCCTTCCACATTCTTCCTCCTCCATGCTCTCCACCTCAGTCTCTGAAGTGCTGGGATTACAGATCCCCAAAGCCTAGAGGCTCTGCTGCCCCTACCTGATGGTGGCACTGCCTCCTGTGAGACCCAGTGACTGAAGCGTTGTACTCTGCAAGGCAGCCCTACCAGTCACCTGCAGGAAAACAGAGGACACACAGCCCCTGCCTGATCCTCATGCCTACAACTCCCTCTGCCTACTGAGCCCTGGTTGATAAAATCCCCCCAGGCCAAGGCCCTGTGCTGACCAGGAGCCCTCTCTCCACAGCCCTCAGCTACCTATGCCTGAAAGTCCCCATGTTGTGTGAAAGCAAGCATGTAACTATTCCTACGGCTAATGAGGACCCTCCAACCATGTCTCCTGGCCTGGCCTGGCCTGCTCAGCTGAGCACTGAGCCCACCATGTCTAGAAAGGGTAGACTTGGGTACCCAGAATTCTACGCTCAGCCTTCAGCTATGCTTAGGGACAGGAGACCAAAGACTCACAGAGGGCTCCTTGGCCAGCACCTTAGGAATCAGGGCAGATTGTAAGCCCCATACCCCAAAAAGGCCCTGAGCTCCAGGCTCCATGACCATCCTGGCCAGCACTTCCACTGAGCCTCCCCAGAATCTTCCTAAACTGTTAGGCCTGTCACAGCCCCAGGCCACCACACACCAGCAGCCTCGAGGCCCTCTACAACAATGGGCAAGAGACAGCAGGCAAATTGAGCCTGGGGCTCTAGACAGATAGGTCCCTGCATCAGGTTCTTCTTAGTGCCACACAGGTGTCTACCAGGCCACAGAGAGTCACGCTGTGACTCTGGTAGACTGAAGGCAAGGTGGTGGCATCACCCTTGAAAACTCTTTGAGGTGTTGGAGCCCCAAATCAGCTTGCATGGCCTCACGTGCTCTTTGCCTGGCCTGGGCAGGGCGATAGGCCCTCTCGGCACACCATCTGACTATGGCAACCGCTCTACTGTCTCCAGCCTCAGCTACAAACACTGCCCACTCTGTCCAGGCTCTCCTCTCCCTGACAGCTCAGCTCAGGGCAGGGACAGCTCAGGCAAGACAGGCCACACCCAGTAAACCAATGCTGGCCCTCCGAGGAGCAGTCCACGAGACCCAGAGTATGTGGCCAAGCAGGGTGATCAGGCTGGGGTCCCTGGGGTCCTGTGGCCATCTCTTCACAGGAAGAATGTGGTCAGAGCAGCCTCCTACACCCCACACAGCCCTGGGTTGAGGCATCTCAAGTGGGTCTAACAGAGAAAGTCCTGTCCCACCCCAGAGCCTTCCTGAGGACCCACAGAAACTGCGTGCCTGGGCCAGGGAAAAAACAAAAAGCCCCTGTGAGGCCAGGGGACCCAGGGCTAGGAGGGTCCGCACCGAGGCGGGCGGGGCTGGCGGGCGGGGCTGGCGGGCGGGGCTGGCGGGCCAGCACGGTCTCTCTGCCAGCTTTGCCTGCTCCACGCTGCACTCAGTTTTGAAAAAGATCAAAACACGGAGCAAAGCAAATATTTACTAAAATGAAACCACTTTTGTGACTCCCCGGCTTTGAGAGAAGCTGAAAAAACAAACAGGGCACTGAGGGAGGTTTCGGGAGCAGCCCAGGCGGCCGTGGTCGGCTTCCAGTGGAGCCGGCTGTTCCGCTTTTTTCCACAGAACACTCCATGCTTTCAGGGGCTGTTGCTCCTGCCATGGCTTTGAAGACTCAACTCAGTGAGATTTCCAGGCTGGAAAGTGGGCTGGGCTGCTGGTGCAGGAGAGCATTCGGGCGGCCAACACCTACCTCATCCCTCATGTACACACAGACAGGGGTCCTCTCACCCAGATGCTGCAGACGCTCCCTGTGAAGAGAAGAAAGAAAACATCAGGAGTCCACCACAGGGGATAGCAGAGACGTCAGGGCCCCTAGCCCAGCACCACGGAAATTTCAGGTATCCAGGCTCGGGGCCTCAGCCCTCTGCTAGCCAGTCCCAGCCTTCCTAATTCTCTCCTATATCCCATCACCTTCAGGAGGAGGCAACCAAGGGCTGCAAGGAGCCCCAAGAAGGGCCTCAGCCAGCAGCACACGGCCAAGGGTTCCTCCTAACCCTTTAGCCAAAAGGCCGCCACAGGGCACGAGACCTGACGGGAATGAGCAGCCCTACACCCACGCTGCACACTGCCATCACCCCCTCAGGAACCCCCCAGTCCGGAGGGTCCTGGGTCTAGCCTTTATCTGGAACTGCCTCTAAGAACGGACACCCAAGACGCAGACCAATTTAGCAGACTCCAAAGCAGCCTAGGTCCTCAAACACACCGTGACTACTTGTTAGCTCAACCCAAAAGGGGACAGCAGGACTAAGGGAGGGTAGCAATCTCCCAGAAGGGCTAGAGAGCATCATTTCTTGACCCGCAGGCAGCTTGAAGTAATGGCCTGCAGCTTGAGCCAGCACAGCAGAGTCCTGGATGGCATTGGATCCAGCATGCCCTAGCCATGCTCCTTTTGTGCTAGAGAGCACAGGTGTCCCTGTGTGTGCCTGGACAGAGTGGGAGTAGTGCCCTCTTCGAAACACGACCAGATGTCCTCAGGGCTAGCTCCCAAGGTGCCAGTTACCCAACACAGGACAGCAAAGACAGAGAGCAGGAAAGGGCTGGGAAGCAGCACGGCCGATGACAAGCATGGCCGGCACCCTCTGCACTCTGCCCTTGCCAGTCAAACAATGCTCCTGAGGGCTACACACGGGCCTTCTCTGCACATTGCCACTCTGCACACGGAAGCCCTAAGGAGCAGGGGGGCACTGGCTGCACTCCCTGTAGTGAGATACTCACTTTGTCCCCACCTGTGGCACTGACCACGCCCATTGGGCAGATGAGACCTGGGGGAACTAGGTCTGGGGAAGGGGCCCTGGCTTGCAGCACAGGGACAGAGGAGGACGTCAGGAGGCATCCTTGGGACCAAGAGCCTGCTGGTGTCCATCTGTTATAATTTATTGTAAGTTGTAAGTTATTTCTCCCTGAATAAACATCTATTCAGCCTATCTGTTTTTCCTGATCCTTATTAAACCTCCATACCCCCCCATACACACACACACACACACACACACAGAGTAGCCCACCCTTTGCTGACACACAGATGACCGCCTGGCCCTGGGCATTTCCTCTGTCAGTGCCCAAGAGAACGGAGTGGAAACTAGTCTCTTCATCCACAGATTCCCATCTCAGAGCTTAGTGAAAACATGCTCAGGTCACCTGTTCTCCAAAGGAAAAGGGAGGAGTCGGGGCCGCGGGCAAGGACTAAGCAAAGAAGACGACCAAAACACAGCCAGGCCTCAGGGTCATTACAACCCAGACAGATGGGCAGAGTCACGACAGGAACTGAGCTGGTGGCCAGCAGTCAGGACAGCAAGGATTAGGTAAGTGTTGGGCTTGGGGTGGGGCAGGGCAGGGAGAGGTGGAAGCCAGTGTGTGAGGGTCACTTAGATTTAAGACACAGCACAGCACAGAGTCCTCAGGAGAATATTTGAAAACCCCGCAGTGATAACTCATGCGCTCAAAGGACTTGTGGACACACGTGTGCCACACACAGCTCCCATGGGCCGGGCTCACAGGCGTGAACGTGGCAATGGTGTTTGAGAAGGGCTGCAAGTCAGGTCCTCGGTCCCACTGCAAGGACAGCAGAGGCACAGGTGAGCGTCTGAACCCAAGTCCAGCGGCAGACCTCTGCAGCCTGCTGTGCGCGACGCAGCTTCCCTTTGGTATTCTGCTGGTTCTGCCCTTGTATGTTCGCCTCTCCTGGAGAACTGCCCTTCCTGACAAGGCCCAGCAGGGCCACACTGCCCCTCACTGCCCCTCACTGCCCCTCCCTGCCCCACTGCCCCTCACTGCCCCACTGCCCCTCACTGCCCCTCCCTGCCTCACTGCCCCTCACTGCCCCACTGCCCCTCACTGCCCCTCCCTGCCCCACTGCCCCTCACTGCCCCCCCTGCCCCTCACTGCCCCTCACTGCCTCCCTGCCTCACTGCCCCACTGCCCCTCACTGCCACACTGCCACACTGCCACTTCACCTATGTGCAGTGCAGAGGCCTCGTCAGGACAGGAGGACACGCAGCTTAAGCAGACCACCAATTCCTCCCTGCAAGACAGGCTTCTGGCTCAGTGGGATATGTAAGGTCCACAGCTGGTATCGTCTCCGTTCAAGGCCAAGCAGAACTGTAGAGGGCCTTTCATACAAGTCACTGCATGTGTGACTGTACTGGAACTACCCCTTACTGGCCCAAGGGGCCCAAGAAGACAGGCCAGAGAGTAAGGATTCAGACTGGGATGAAGACAAGACACCAAGAGGCTTTACCTCCCAGATACCAGACACAGCACGCTCCTGCACGAAAGCCATACTGCCTGGCCACCTTTCCAATGGACCCCAACGAGCAGCAAGGACATGGCCAGTGCTGCACCCTCCTGGGGCCCTTACCTAGGCCATTATAGGATAACAAACCACAGATGGAGACAGAGCCCAACAGCAAGTTATTGGACAGTGGCAGCTTCTTCAGAGCAAGCACCAGGCGGATCAAATTCCCTCGTGCAGAGCCTGAGAGGAGCAGTGTGCAAACATGCCATGTGGCCACAGGCCCAGGAAGGGGCAGCCAAAATAGCTTCCAGACCTGCCACCCCTGCCTAGCAACCAGAACTGCCAGCCCTGGTGATGGGCCTGGAAGACATCCCCTCATGCAGAGTGGGGACACCATCACACCCACACAGACTTCACAGGGCCTACTCCTTCCCCCCAGGCTAGCCTGAGCCACAGGACATCAAGCGCCCGAAGAAAAACGCACCACGAGGTGGTGGGTAGTGGCCTCTATGGAGCCTGAGCACCCACATAAGAGATGGCCCTGGCACAAGGGAGAGTGCTAGTGGTGTCTAGCAAGGTCTCCAAGACCAGCACGTCTCCATGGCAGGAGCAGTGTGACTCGGCGGGACACAGATGGCTGGCATTGCAGGTGGCTTCAGATGTGTGCGTCACTCGCCACAGAGCTCACCCTCTCCCTAGGGGTCGACAGTCTGGGTATCTGGGGCTCAGCTCCTTGTGAGGCACTGCATGCTGAGGACAAGCACAGTGTACAGCCTTTGTATATGTCATCTGCTCAGACCTCACTGTTAACATGAGTGCCTCTAAGAAAAGCCCGCCACTGCCATGTCCCCAAATAGGACAATGACACACACAGGTAAAACTAGCAAAAGAACCCCACCAGATCTGTGACTGCAGCTAGTATGGTTTCTCCGGGTTTAGGTGGCCTCTGAGGGTAAAGCCATGTCCTAAGAGCACTGTCCTGTGACAGTGGAATCCCAGACCCCTGAGCCCACACAAGACTAAGGGAAGAAGCCTTTTGTTCTACACAGACTATTTCAGCCAGGAACTGAGCTGGTACCCACAGGGTATACAAATCTACCCCGAATATGGCCACAGGCTTGACCTCAGAGCCCAGAGGGTGCTGTACTCACCCACAGTCTTCTCTATAGCCTGCCACACCCTGTGGACCCCAAGAATCACCCAGCTCCCCTGAGAGTTGTAGTTGGCCACTCAGAGTCAGGAGTGGCAGACAAAGGGACAGGTATGTAGAAGAAGGCCCAGGTGGGGAAGGAGGGTGTCTGAGTCCAGGGCAAAGGGAGCCAGGAGGGTCCAACAAGTGTCAGCTCACACGGTTGGCATCTCTGAGGGCAAGCCCACAGATATGAGTTCATGAACAAACAAACAAACAAACAAAAAGAACCACAAAACAAACCAAAAAAAATCACCACACTGTTCCCAAATATGAAAGTAGCCTGGGGCAGAGACAGGCAGAGTCTGGACCTGCCTGAATCCTGGGGTGCTCAGTTCATGTCCTCCCAGCCCCTCACACCCCACCTCATCTGTCTTACTCAACACTTCCTGGTTGCTGCTTGCCTGATGCAGCCTGCTGGGCTGGCCCTACTGACTACACACCCATGAGGGCTGTGTGGATAGCCGCAGGACCTCCGGACATGTGGTAAATTCTGACTCATAGCAGGAGGCCTGGGGAGTACTACAAAGCCCCAGGTCCCTGGCTCTTTCCACACATCCTAATCTCTACTTCTATAGCCTCTGGACACTTATTTCCATTTGAGTCTTGCCTAACCACTCAAGGGTGCACCGTCACATGACCTACAGCAGGCACAGGCCCATCTCCATGGCCAGTGACCGACATCAGGGCATGGGACCACAGGCAGCTCAGAGACAGTGACCCCAGCTACTTCCCTGGTGCCAGAGAAGTAGACAGCAGGCCTGGCCAAGCCGAGGCAAGCAACTACGGCTGGCCGAAGCTCTAAGTAAGACTCTCCAATTTCAAAAATTTCCTACCAGGTCTGAAGAGACGACTCAGCAAGTAAGAGCACTTGTTGCTCTGGCAGAGGACCTAGCTTGGGTTTCTAGCACCATATGGTGGCTCACAAGCACCTGTTAACTCCAGTTCCAGGGGAGTTACGGATGTTTACCATCTACAACACCCAGTTATGCGTATGTATACCAAGCATATACATACATACATACATATGAAGACAAACATGAAAAACAGAAATAAATAAATCTTTAATCCCAGCACTAGGGAGGCAGAGCTAGAGAAAGGCAGGCAGATTCCCGAGGTCAGGACGGCCTGGTATAGAGTGAATTCCAGGACAGCCAGCATTACACAGAGAAATCCTGTCTCAAAAAAAATCAATAAATAAGTAAATAAATCTTCAAAAGCCTTATACCATAAATAACCTAATTTTCAACTGATTATACATTCAAAAATTAACACTTGGGGGGAGGGATTCGAGACAGGGTTTCACTATGTTGTGTAGCCCTGGCTGTCCTGGAACTTGCCCTGTAGATACAGCTGGCCTTGAACTCACAGAGATCCACCTGCCTGTGCCTCCTGAAACCTAGGATTAAAGGCCTGAACCATCACCATCACCACCACCCTGGCATCAAGGGATAGTATTTTAGGTGTACTTAGTTAAACTTATCAATAAAGTTAATTACAGTTCTTTTTACTTTTTCATTAACATGGTTTTTATACAGTTCTAAGTTATGTTCATTATATTGTGGCCTACAAGGCATTCCCAATGGGACAGGTTCGGTGAATCAGGCCAGAAAGAACCACCTCCCAAAGCTATGCTACTTCCAGTCCAGAGAGCCAGCCAGCACCCCCCCAAACACATATACACACAGCACACGTTATATACGATATGACAACCTCAACAGGGCCCTTTCGTGGGCTATAGACCTCAGTGCCCAATCTCTGGCACCCCTAAAGGCATGGTACTCACAGGGTTCCCGGATCCTTCTACCTTCCAGGAAGCATCAAGGAGATGAATGCCTAAAGCCTTGGACTTACCACTTGGAACTTGCTTATGCATCAGCTCTCCACTGATGAGGCTGCTGTCCCTGCTACACAGTCCCTACCCCTCAAGGTGAGACTAAACCGCACCTACCATGGAGCATGAGTGGGCAGTAGCTCAGGTCTGAAAGTTCAGAGCTGGAATTCACGGATGTCTTACCTCTTGGTCCAGTGATTCTATCTCTGAATTTATCCTGAGGGAGGAAGCAGGATGGCAGGAAGCTGAGTGGTCCACTCTAGCTCTGCCTATGCAGGCCACAATGAGGAGCAGGGCCTGTCAGCACGGGTATACAAATCAGGCACAAATGGAGACTATGTCCACTCAACAGACAGCAACATGCAGGAAGAGAGAGTGTGAGGACCTTCAGGAAAATATTTATGACAATCACAAACAAAAGAGAAAGACCTAATAGCACAGGATGACAACATGCAAGCATTCGGGAGACTGAGGCCAGCCTAGGCAACAGACTACGTTCGAGCGCAGCCTGGCAAATAAGTGAGACCCTGTCCCAAAACTTAAAATGAGTGGGCAGCGAGACGGCAGAGATAGGAAATTGCCTGCCACATAGACATGAAGATCTGAGTCCAATCCCCCAGATGTCACATAAAACAGCTGGGCCTAATGGCAAAACCTGTAATGCCAGTGCCAGGAGGCAAAGACAGAAGGGTCCTGGGGCTTACTGGCCAGCCAATCTACCTGAATTGGCAAGTTCAAGGCGTGCACGCGAGTAAAAAAGTAAACAGTGGGCTAGGGATACAATGAGTGGTAGAACACATGCCTAGCAGCGTGCACAAAGCCCTACGTTCAATCCCCAGAATCATGAAAGAAAGCTGGGCATCAATCACTCTGCATGCAATTCTCCCACATTTAAAAAGTATCTGTAATATCCATGGGGCAGACATGCCAACGGTCATGGGCCCAGAGGCATTGACATCAGGGCTGCATAGTCTCCTGGGACATGCTCCTATCTGTCTTCAACTGCACTCATGGTAGCAGTTGACACATCCCGAGAGACACAGACACTACTGCTTTTCTCCCACCTCTTCTGGTTCCCTCAGCCCCTCCCCAAGAGACAACCTAAGGAAGGCACTGTGACCATTTCATCTTCCTCCTCCTGTGATGGAAGACACAACAGTAAAGAAAAAGCAGCCATGGTTTCAGCGTCTTGACCCTGTGCCGAGCCTGAGGGATAACTAAGAGCAGCACCTTGGCTCTGAGCATTTTCTCTGGCCTTGCATCTTTCCTGACATCCTTCCCATAGCTCAAGGACCCTGATGGTCCTTGAGAAAATCCTTGAGAAATCCTTGGTGACCAGCAGCTTCTTACGGAGATACCTGTGAACTTGGGGACTTTCACGTCTAGGGTTTCTGTTCTACCCTCGCTCTCCTATGACAACCTGGCAAGAGAAAAATCCTACCACAAACAGATCTTGAAGGCACTGCTCTGGCCCCAACAGGGGGTTCCAGGCCTGTCCTCCCCTGTGAAGGCAATAGAACCCTTTCTGTCCCCAGATCCTGCATTTCACGACATCCCTTGATAAGGGTCTTCTGCCTACTGGCTGGGTCTATACAAGCCTCTCAGTCAGAGCCACTTTTCAGCTCTGGAAAGTTCCCTGTTGCAAACAGGCTCAGTCTGTAGCCTCAATTCTCTGGACCTGCTTTGTAGTGAGTGACCTGGCAAAGACGGCTGAGCAACCCAATTGACCCTGAGTGATCTGCTCTCTGCCCTCCATGGACATGGAACTTCTAACCCCGAAGAACTCAGTTTCAAGCAGCCCTGCGGTAGTCAGCAGTAAGATGCCAAGCCAGGTCCAAGCATTAGCCCAGGTCTGCAATAGATCCCATTCCCCAGGCCGTTAGTCAGTGCTCACAAGCACCATGGGGAGCACCCAGGTAACTGCAGTGGTGCTCTGACCAGGTGACCTGCAGCCGTGGCTGAGGGACAAGCCTTACACTGAGGAGGCCTCAGCAGCTATGCTCCTACATTCCAACAATTCCTTCTCATCTTAGCAAGTCAGCCAGCCTACCTTCCTGCCTTCTTCCCTCCCTTGTTTTTGGAGACAAAGTCATGCTGGTCTGTAACTCACTGTGTAACCCAGGCTGGCCTCAAACTCACAAGGCTCCTGCCTTGGTGTCCTGAATTACAGGCACAAGCCATGCCTAGCAGCAAGAGTGCTCTTTGTATGTGTCCTCATGTGTCCACAGACACGTTACCAGGTATCAAACCCAGAGCCTTCTACACACTTCACAAGTGCTCCTCACTGAACGCACGCACGCACACACACACACACACACACACACACACACACACACACACACACACACACACACACACACACACACACACACACACACACACACACACACACACACACACACACACACAGAGCCTGAGTTACCCTTCCTAACCAGTTGTGTCTATGATCTCACCAGTCCTGGAGCTCACACACGCACACACACACACACCACACACACACACACACACACACACACACACACACAGAGCCTGAGTTACCCTTCCTAACCAGTTGTGTCTATGATCTCACCAGTCCTGGAGCTCACACACGCACACACACACACACACACACACACACACACACACACACACACACACACACACACACACACAGAGCCTGAGTTACCCTTCCTAACCAGTTGTGTCTATGATCTCACCAGTCCTGGAGCTCCTGTCCAACTCAGCCACCAACTCTCCTGGCCATCACATGGGCCTCTTATTTGTCTAGCTGCTCACATCTGAGTGCAACTCACTTTTTACAAATAATTTACTTATTTTTATCTTATGTGCATTGGTGTTTTGCCTGTGTATGTCTGTGTGAGGGTGTCTGATCCCCTGGAACTGGAGTTATGGAAAGTCACGAGCTACCATGTAATTCTGGGAACTGAACCCCAGTCCTCGGGAAGAGCAGCCAGTGCTCTTAACCATTGAGCCATCTCTGCAGCTCCCTCAACCTATCCTTAAATCCACTTCAGTCCTGGCTTCAATTCCCATGGCCACTGGGGCTGCTGAACCAGTGTCTCAGAGGACAGAACTTGCAGGCCTCGTACCATCATCCATAGGGACAGCTTGGCATCTCCTGTCCACCACGTCGGGTTTTGCTACAGCAAGGCATACTTCACCTATGGAGCCACCATAAGCATCAGATTCAGAGTCACTCTCCTACATACACAAAGCACTGTGCCAGCTACATCTCACTGCACCAGACACTTTAGCTTATCTGTCCACACACTGCCATGGTACAGATGAGGTCACAGAGACCCAGAAAGGCAAGCAACTCATCTAAAGCCATACAACAAATACTATTCCTTCTATTCTCCTTGTTGAGATTTTCAAAGTAGACAGACTTCGGGGGTGGCAGTGCACACCTTTAATCCCACCACTCAGGAGGCAGAGAGAGGCGGATCTACTGAGTTCAAGACCAGCCTGATCTACAGAATGAGTTGGGCTACACAGAGAGACCCTATCTCCAAAACCAACCAAACAAACAAAAACAAAATAGCAACAACAAACAAAAGTAGACAGGCTTCACCCCACAAAGAAAATTTAAAATACTGTTTTACACACTTCAGAATAACATTTAAACTATTAATCGACAAGAATGGACAGAGCCCATATCTGGAAAACACGTCTGTATGAAGCAATGTGACAGCATCAGGCAGTTCCTGGCCTTTGGCTCATTTTCTAATTAAGGATCCCCCAAAACACAGCTCTTACACTGGCATGGGAGACACAGCCCACACCTCATTTCTCAGTCCTTTAGATCTTTTCCTTCCCCACAAAGAGGGAGGAGCGCCTTTGCTCTTCTTGGAGGACAAGAAGAAGCCAGCAGGCCTGGAAGCTGAGCTGCCAATACCTTCATACGCACATCTCCAGTCAGTCAGGACTGCAAAAGCCAAACAGCCCGGGCTCTGGACAGAAGCGCAGTGTGGGTTTCAAACCTCTGCCAGGAGAGGGCAGGAAAGAGCCTGGGATCTGCCTGCGGGTGCTCACCTGGTCTGTACAAAATGGCTGAGAAGCTCCCAGAGGGTCTGGCGGGAACAAAAACTGTCCTGCAACCTGGAGCCATCATCCAGCTGTAATGCAATTCGGACCTGGAGAGGTGAGAGGTTAACCACTAATGAGGAAGAAACACTAACCCAGCAGACCCAGACACCCAGAGCCAGGCCCTTCCCACTTCGTGGATACCCACACTGAGGAGGGGTGTGGTGCATGAGGGGCTTCTTAGGAGCGCTGTATCATCAAGTTCATGAGCACCTTTATGTACTTGGCACATTAGTGAGCCATCATGGGAACGCCCCTTTACCACAACCCCCAGCAAAACACAGCACCAGTCCATACCAGTTTGGGCCTCTCTGCTTCCCAACCCGGCCCCCAGCATCCTGTGAGATAGGAACATTTAGTAAGATGACACTAACTTCAGGGTAGTTTAACACAGCACAGAGGACTGGCGTTTTCTCAATTTCTGTTTGTTACTGAGCATACCACTTTTATATGGCCCATAGCAACCATACTGTCCACAAGGAGCACATGAGCTACAAGCCACAGTGAAGAAAGTCTCCCTGATGCCCCACAGCAGTGGTTCTCCGCCTTCCTAACGCTGCAGCCCTTTAATACGCTTCCTCATGCTGTGGTCCCCAACCATAAAATTACTCCATTGCTACTTCATAACTCTAACTTTGCTACTGTTATGAACTGTAATGTGGCTATATGATATGCAGAATACCTGATACACAACCCCTGAGAAAAAGCTATCTGACTCTCCCCAGGGCTGCAACTTACAGGTTGAAACCAGTGTTCTACAGCATGTCAGCAGTGGGCAAAGCCGCAGCTGAGGCAAAGCGAGAGCTCTAGGCAGCTGACTGAGAAGCAAGTGTCTGTCAGTCATTCCACACAGCAATTCAGGATCTCTGACCAGAAACATCCAGCTGGCTGGGAAATGCTACCAACACCCCCCCCCCAAACAAAACAAAACAAAAACACAAAACACACACACACACTCTGTATAATGGAAGAAATTTTTCACTCCCAATCCTGAGTTATCCATGTAGGAAATGTGGCTCTAGCTTGACTGAGGAAGGCAGACTGGATGGCAGGGCTCGTGTCAACCTCTCCAGCCCTTCACAGACCCATGGGCAAAGCTTGGCTCATTTCCCATTCAGGCCACTGCAGTGCCACCCCATGCTCCACAGTCCCAGCAGACAGAGAAGCAGCACCACCATGTTTCACAACTGGACACCCACCATGTTCTCAGGCCCCTCACGGCTCCGGGACACAGGCACCATCTCCAGTTTGGCATTGTTAGGCAGGTTGGCAAATCTCCACTGGAGAGAGAGGTCAAGCACGGTCCTCTGAAACCTGTAGAACAGACACAGCCACACACTGCCCTAAAGACACAGCCCCATGCCTACTGTTCCCTCAGCTACAAGAATGGAAAGTTAGGACCTGAAGGAACAAGAGGCAAAGCCTTGGATTCCGGGACCTTCAGAGGCCCAGCACTGGCCTAGGCACGAACAGGAAGACAACAGGATGAGCCTATACAAGGGTGAGGGGGGACCTGCAGACACCAGAGAGCAGACCCTCAAAGTTGTCTCATGGGAATATGGCTCAGTTGGTGGAGTGCAAGCCTAACATGGAAGAGGTGATGGGTTCTATCACCAGTACTGTACAACCCTAGAATAGTAGCCCGTGCCTGTAACCCCAGTGCTTCGGAAGTAGACACAGAAGAAATGGGAGTTCAAGGTCACTTGACTACGTACAGAACTGGACTCCAGCTTTGGTAAAACCTCGACTCACAGAAAGCCCCACATGGCCAGGTGGTGGTGGTGCACACCTTTAATCCCAGCACCCGGGAGACAGAGGCAGACAGATCTCTGTGAGTTTGAGGCCAGCCTGGTCTACAGAGTGAGTTCCAGGACAGCCAAGGCTACACAGGGAAACCCTATCTAAAAAAAAAAAAAAAAAAAAAAAAAAAAAGCAAAAATAAAAAGGCAAAAATGCAAAAATGATAGAACTGACTCCAGCAAGCTGTCCCCTGACCTCCACAAGCATGCTTGGCACACATGCACCATACACAATTTATGTGTAAAATATAAAGAAAAAAGACAGTTGTCTCCAGCAAGACCAGGGAACGCGCACCAGACTCTCCTCTGTCACTCCAGCTGCATTTCCATCACTACGCCTGCTTCTGCTATCCAACGCACAGGAGGCAGATCACACAGGAACCGTCTCTGCAACGCCCAGGCCAATGTCCTTATCCAAAGTCAGGGTGCAGCCAGACAAGACATAATGCCACAGCA
Organism: Cricetiscus sungorus; assembly: GCA_030556225.1. Classification (NCBI taxonomy): domain Eukaryota; kingdom Metazoa; phylum Chordata; class Mammalia; order Rodentia; family Cricetidae; genus Cricetiscus; species Cricetiscus sungorus. Next base: position 95,367,090 of record JANBXA010000069.1, on the reverse strand, counting down.
GCCATCGCCTCTCTGCCTGCATCCTGAAGAGAGGTCAGTACCTCCCAATCAGTAAAGAAAGGCCAGTGTGGGTCCCCTCGGGACAAGGCGAACCTAAAACCTCCTTTGGGTCCTCAGCATCAAAGGACCAAGAAACTCTCAGGCGTCAGGGAGGACTCAGGCATTATCTTGAAAACAGCCTCCAAGACGTTTGCTCAGGTCAAAACTGCAGAATTCAATGACAGTCCAGGCCAAACAAGGTGACACTTGGAACTTGAGGCATTGCTCCTGGCATCCCACTATGGGTCAAAAAAAAAAAAAAAAAAAAAAGCTAATACGTGCCCAGCCCCTTGAAAGGGGGGAAGAGCAGGCAAGAAGGAAAAGCTTACTCAATGCCATCCCGGAGAAGGCATTGACTGCAGCTCCCACACAGTAGCCTTCCTAACCTTGTTCCATCAGGGACCTATCCACCCTACAGTTCACACGTCTGAGGACTGCTGTAAGACAGCAGGGCTCAGGTCCTGACCTCTATTTTAATGCACATTTAAGAGGAAACCACAGAACTAGATAAATCTGTGTGAAATGTAAATATATGGTCGATAGCCAACCACTTCTGAATACAGAAAGTGACTAGCCTGACATTATAAATGCAAGGCACTGTTGGAAATAACAGTTTTCGGGACTGTGATCTACTTATAAAAAGCCCAAGGGTATTTGAAAGAACTGAGAAAGAGTCAGGTATAGTGGCATATACCTTTAACCCCAATATTCAGGAGATAAAGGCAGAAGGACCTCTGTGAGCTCAAAGCCAGCCTGGGCTACACAATGAATTCCAGACCAGCCAGGGCTACATAGTAAGATCCTGTCTCACAAAAGAAAAAGAAAACATGAGTGAGTTGGTGGTGGCTCACGTCTTTAATCCCAGGGCTTGGAAGACCTTGGCAGGTAGATCTAGGTGAGTTCCACGACAGCCTGGTCTACAAAGCTACGCAGAGAAACCGTCTCGACAATCAAAAAAAGAAAACAGAAAGATTAAAAGTAGAATCGAGAATCTGACATTGCTGATTCCAACCCTCAAAACAGGCTCACAAACTGCAAACTGCCATAGGAAACGCCAGTGCTAACAGGACAACAACTGAGGGCTGACAGCCATGGGTGGAGAGGAAAGGCCGCTCTGTGTACTGCCAGGCACTAACCAGGGCAAGGACAGCACCTCTTAAACACGTACAGTCAGAGGATGGAAAAGAGAGCCTAGGGCAAAGCTAACACAGTGTTGTAGAGGAACGGACTCCAACCAGACACCGTTATATGGACAGGGTAACGGTAGGAGCAAAGCTTTGTGGCAGGACACTGCAGGACAGCCTGGCCACACAGAGCACATGTCCTGTGATTCTGCAGACAGGAGCGGCCTGATACAAGTATCCTCCCAAAGAAACCGCTTCCTAGAAAGCTCGCGATGCAGCATGGAAAAGGCCAGGAGAGCGGGCTCTTGTGTTAGGACAGTGATGCTGTGAAAGCATGCCTCTAGATGAAAAGCTATGCATGAGGGCGCCCCTCCTGTGCCCTCAGACCCAAGGGCCTGGCGGAGGCCCTGCCCTCTCTAGATCAATGTCCCACACAGAGAATCAGACACGGAAGGACTACAGTGGCTAGGAGGGTGGCAATCCATTTACAGGCTTCCACCTATTTCTCCATGACCAGATCTTTGCCCTAAGATCCCCACCAGGAACCCACGTACTCAGATGAGCTAAAATCCCATACTGTAGGGTTTTGCTCCCCAAAAGAGACATCACTGTCCTTGCTCCTGAAAACTGTGAACATGACCTTATTCGCTACAGGTATTTATGGGTGTTAAGAGAATAAATTAAACCCCAGGACCCTACACCCAGTGACTTGTGTCCTCACAGCAGACCAGGGGAAGGCCATTTAGAGATCAAGGCAGAAACTGTAGGTGATGCAATCAATCACAAGCCAAACAACACAGGACAGCCAAAAGCTGAAGAGGTAAGGCCTCTCTCTCTCTGACTGAGAACATTCAGAGTGTGGCCATACCGACACCTAGGTCTTGGACTCTGCCTCCATAACTGGGTAAGAATAAACTTCTTCTAAACTACCCAAGGGGTTTTTCTCAACACACATACTGTCTCTGCAATGGAAAAAGCCCCACATGGATGGAAAAGCCCACAGTAAACTCACTTCAGATCGTATTCACTGGGGTTGAAGTCCTGCCGCCGGCATGTGTCCTCCAGTACCTAGGGGACAGTAAAACCTATGTGGACCAGAGAACTCACAGCAAACGCACAGACCAGCCCACCGGACATCCCACTCAACAGGTCCAAACAAAGCGTACCTGCGGCTTTCGTCCGGTTTCCCTTTCCTACAGGGGACGCCTTCCTGACTTTCTCCCCAAACTGTGACACAGCCTGTCCATCCCTGGTCCCATGTTCTGGGTTCTAGATGGCCTCTAGCCAGACATACAGGGACTACTTTGCATCTCTGGCCACTCTGGGGTCTGGCAGCTTCCGTGCAACTGCTGCATGATCCGAACCTTTCTCTGCGGGAGCCCAGCTCCAAATGGGTTCTACTAGAGGGTTATGAGGCTGTATTAAGTAAGTATGGCAAAAATCTCATTTTGATTCCCCTGTGGGCTCCTGACACAGATATGAAGTGTTCACTTTTGCAGCCTAACAACAGAGGTGCAATTAAACAGATGAAATTCGTGCGAGGTCACAAGCGGCGACAGTCAAAAAGCAGTGAATGACTTGGCAAAATTCACTTCCGGGCACACAGACAAGGCCGACCTGGGGTCCGGAGGGACGCCCCTGCTCTTCCCGGTGACCGAGAAGGCTGGATTCGGACAAGCATCGGAGATTCCGGGTCTCCAGCGGGACGACCCTGTGAGCAAGGTCCCCAGACTACCGGGTGCTCAGAAAACGCGGCTCCGACGACCCCGCCCCGCCCCCGGGACACAGCCGGAGCATCCGCGCCTCAGCCACCGAATGGGGCGGGCATCCGCGCGAAAGGCCCTCATTGGCTGCCCCGGGCCCCGCCCACCTGGGCGCGGCCCCGCCCCGCACCCCGGGGGCAACCGCAGGGGCGGGCCCTGGCGCGGCGACCTCGGGCCCTCCGCCCGCCCCCCGCCCGCCGCCCCCCGCCCGAGCCGGCGGCCGCACCTGCAGCAGCACGGTGCTCGGCGTCACCTTCACCGTGTGGCGCCGCCCGTTTGGGGCCAGCACCGACACCGAGGAGCCCCCGCCGCCCGCCGGGGCCGCCATCTTCCGCTCACGTGACCGCGGCCGGCTCGCCTCAAACAACTTTATCCGCAACAGCCGGGACGCACAGCCGCGCGACCTGGGGGCGGGGCCGCTGGCTTCCGGGCCCCGCCCCCGAGCCGACTCCGCCCCAGGCACCCTGGCTCTGCCTGGGGGGGCGACAGGCCGGGACAGACGGGCTCTTCAGCCCGCGCCACAGGGTTCCAGGGTCCTGCACGCTCTGGAGACTGCGTGCTAGAAGCTGTGCTGCCCGGGGCCCGCCTGGGGTCCTGCAGCCACTTGTCTACCACCAAAGCTAGATATGCCCACACCGAAGTTTGTCCTTCTTTCTGCCTACCCCCACCATGAGCACTGGCCCTGCCTCCCCCACATTCTCAAGCGTCCCTGTGATGATCATCTTTGCATGCTCACAAGCACCCCGCTGCTGGTCCACCCCAACTGCTTAGGCGCTAGACCTTTCTTAAAAATTATTTTGTTGGCCCAGGTGTGGTAACGCAGGCCTTTAATCCCAGCACTTGGGAGGCAGAGACTGGCCGATCCCTGAATTCCAGGTCAGCTTGGTCTACAGAGCCACCGGTACACACTAATAATAATGATTATTTACGTTTATGTATTGTGTGTGTGTGTGTGTGTGTGTGTGTAACACTGGGTACAAGCATGCCATGGTGCTAAGTGGATCTCAGGAACTTGACAAGACTCTGTTCTCTCCGTCCACCTTGTGGAACTAAGGGATAGAATTCAGGTTATCAGGCTTGCAGACAGGTACCCTTGCCTGTGGAGCCATCTTGCTGACTTCAGCCCCTCTCGACTTGCCACCATGACTGGATGAGGCGTGAAATGCTTGCCGTCCTTGGAATTGTTGTAAAGATCTCTAAGTCTGAGAGTGGAGAGAAGTTGACAAGCACCCCATAAACACTTGAGTGGGTCACATTTTTGCTGGTGGACTGACTTCCCCTGGCCAAGTCCCATGCTGTGCAAGGGCTACCAAGGACCCCGATGTAGCCCTGAGGTGCCAGATCAGGATGTACTGAGATCAGCTGGCCTCGTATGCTTCAGGCTGCAAACACCAGGACTGGAAAACACAGGTCTCCAAGATTCTCCAGCCATGGACCAGCCTCAGCCCCCGACATACGGCCATTGTTTGTTCCTGTCTCCCCCCTGCCCCCAATACCCTAAACTTAGCTAAAATTTTCAATACCATTCTGAACCACAGCTCAGCTGCCACAGTATCCAGGTGTAAAGTCTGGAGGGCCATGTCCTTGCTTAGACTTGTAACACCTGTGTGTTGGTGCTGTATTGCCTTCATATAAGTGATACATCTGTATCACACCTGCATATTAAACAGGGACCACTCCTTGTGCATGAGGGAAATAATGTAAAAGTCTATGTTCTGTGCAACCTCAGACCTTCACTGAGCTTCGAACTTTGCCTGGTTCATTTTCTTTTGACAAAGTAGCTTTTGTGTGTGTGTGTGTGTGCGTGCGTGCGTGCGTGCGTGCGTGCGTGCGTGTGTGTGTGTGTGTGTGTGTGTGTGTGTGTGTGTATGTAGCCCTGGCTGTCCTAAAACTAGCTCTGTAGACCAGGCTGGCCTCAAATTCACAGAGATCTTACCTGCTTCTGCCTCCCGAGTGCTGGGATTAAAGACATATGCCACCACTGCCCAGCAAAACCAGCATCTTTTTTTTGTTTTTTGTTTTTTTTTTCTTTTGTTTTATTAATTTATTTTTTTTACATTCCATTACCTGTTCTGGTTCCCTCCTCTCCTCCCATTCCCCCTACACCACCATCCCCCACCTCCCATCTGCTTCTAGAAGAGGGTAAAGTCTACTAAGTCTGTCCCATCACCTCATTGAGGCAGGACCAAGGCCCCTCTGCACTTCCCACACCTCTGTATCTAGGCTGAGCAAGGTATCTCTCCATGTAGAGTGAGCTCCACTAAGTCAGTTTGTGAATTGAGAGTTAGATCTTGGACCCACTGCCAATGGCCTCACATATTGTCCCAAGAATTTTTTTTTAAAGGAACTCAGACCTGTTTTCTTTCAACTGTTGTACAGTTAGACTCCTCTGGCAGCCTCTTTAGAGAGGTGAGGCAGACCATCAGGAGATACAGGGCATCAGCTTGTCCTGAAAGTGAATATATGAAACTTGATCACTAACCTCCTCAAGTTAAGGTCAGAGTCCTCCATGGTCAAGGTCCCTTGTCCCTGGTAGAGTAAATAAGTCAGCTGGGCTGTGGTGGTACACGAGTTTAGGTAGGCGATATCTGTGAATTCGAGACCAGCCTGGTCTTCAAGAGCTAGTTCCAGGACAGCCTCCAAAACCACACAGAAACCCTGTCTCAAAAACAACAACAACAAAAGACTACAAATGTCATGTGTTTCCCCCAAACTTATTTATGAAACATTTAAGCATTAATTGATGAGTGGTTTGTTTTTATTATTTCCTTGACAGTTGTTCTGGCTAGTTTTATGTCAGCTTGACACAAGCTAGAGTCATCTGAAAGGAGGGAGACTCACTGAGAAGATGCCGCCACAAGATCCAGCTGTAGGGCATTTCCTTAATTAGTGATTGATGTGGAGGGTGGTGCTATTCCTGGGCTGGTGGTCCTCAGTTTTATAAGAAAGCAGATTGAGCAAGCCACGAGGGACAAGCCAGTAAGCAGCATTGCTCCCTGGCCTCTGCATCAGCTCCTGCCTGCTTTGAGTTACTGTCCTGACTCCCTTCAATGATGGTGCAAAAGTATAAGCAGAGTAAACCCTTCCTCCCCAACTTGCCTTTTTAGGCATGGTGTTTCATCACAGCAATAGAAGTCCTAACTAAGACAATATTATTGGAGCTTCATGAAGAATTTCATACATACTACACAAATACTCTGCTACTCATCAACAGCTCCAATCCATTTCTTTTGCTTTATGATAGACTCTTGCCAAGTTGCCCAATCTGGCCTCAAACTTTATTTTTTTTTAAGTTTTTATTAATTTATTTTTTACATTCCAATCCTAGTTCCCTCACCCTCCTCTCCCCCCCCTGGTCCCCCGCTGCCCCCCTCCTCCAGTCCACTCCACAGAGAGGGTAAGGCCTCCCCTAGGAGTCTACATCAGTTCCATCATCTATGGTGGCCTCAAGCTTTTGATTCTCCTGCCCCAGCTGTTACCACTCAGTGTTGGTAGTTGTACAGAAGGCAGAAGCAGGCAGATCTCTGTGAGTTCCACACCAGCCTGGTCTACAGAGTTTCAGGACAGCAAAGGCTACACAGAGAAACCCTGCCTCAAATAGGCAAAATGTGTTTGTTATTTGTTATTTTATTTTGAGATAGTGTCTCATATGCCCAGGCTAGCCTTGAACTGTTGACCTCCTGCCTCCATAACCTGACTGCTAGAACCATAGGCATGGGCCACCATCCTCATTGTAGCCATCGTTAGCCTGAAACTCACTATGTGAACCTGCCGGAACTTTTTAGTGATCCTCTCACTTTGACCTCCAAGAGTTGAGATTATAGGTGTATTTGGCTCAGTTTTTATATTATTTCAATTAGAATAGCTAAGAGGTGGTGGCAAATGCTTTTTGTTCCAGACCTTGGGAGGCAGAGGCAGGTAGATCTCTGAGTATGAGGTCAACCTAGTCTATAGAGTGAATTCTGTCCAGCCAGGCAGAGCTACACAGAGAAACACTGCCTCAAAAAAACAAAACAAAACAAACAAACAAAAAGAACCACAGAAAAACAAGCCAGGTAGTTGTAGCACAGGACTTTAATCTTAAGTACTGGGGAGGCAGAGGCAGGTGGATCTTTGTGAGTTTGAGGCCAGCCTGATTTACAGAATGAGTTCCAGGACAGCCAGGGCTACAGAGAACCCTGCAAAGCAAAACAATTTATAAGAATGATTTAAAATAGTACAAAGAACATCTTTTAGCCAAATTAAAAAACTGATCAAGATTGCTTACTGCTCTTCCAGAAGACCTGAGTTTAATTCATAGCACCCATGTCAGGCAGTTCACAACTCCCTATAACTCAAGCTCCAAGAGATTCAACAACAGATTCTGGCCTCTGAAGGCACCTGCATGAACATGGTATATACTCACACAGACACACAGACACAGGCAAACACACATTCACATAAATAAAAGGAAAAAGAGTAAGTTGGATACATTGTGTCTCTCTGTCACTGAATACTTCAACGTCTATTTCCTAGGGACAAGGACATGTTCTTATATGTTTCAGACTATATGGAGAGACTCTGTCTCAAAAAAATAAATGAAAGAATGAATGAGTGAATGAATAAATAAGTAAATAAATTGTATCAACACCAGGTCCCCTCTGCAGCAGGAGACAGGAGAGCTTCTGTTCAGTTAGAGTACTTTTTTCATCTTCTCTGCTTTAAGATATCCTCCAGAGGTAAAGTACTTGCCTAGCATTTGCAAGATCTGGAGTCTGATCCTTATAACTACAAAAAAATAAATAAAAATTAAAAAAATAATAATTTCACAACAACCACACCACTAACAACAATAAGGAAAGTACATACAGAGGTTCAAACCCACAATTCCAGCACTGGAGAAGCAGAGGCAGGTAGATTTCTGTGAGTTCAAGGCCTGTCTGGTCAAGACCAGTCTGGTTCCAAGACAGCCAGGACTAAAAAAGGAAGTGAGGGAGGAAAAAACAAAGCTGAGCTGGTATGATGAGCCATACAAACCCACCAACCTGAATTCAATCCCCAAACCCACTGTGGAAGGTGAACCCCATATCACCACCTACCTTCACATATAGGTTGTGGCACCTGGAAAGTACATGCTTACACACACATGTCTGTAATCCCAGCATTTGAGAAGCAAGAGCAGGAGTATTAAAATTGAGCACAGCCTGGGCTACATAGCAAATTCCAGACAGCCAGGTCTAAAAACAGATTTGGGCCAGGCATGGGGGTGCACACCTTTAATATCACCACTCCAGAAGCAGAGGCAGGTGGATCTCTGTGAGTCACCAGCTAGCCTGGTACATATAGTTTCAGGTCTGCCAGGGCTATATAAATAACACTACATCTCAAAAACATTTTTTTTTGATTCAGAAATTTAAATGTATAACAAAATGTACCCTGACCCATTTTCCCCACCCACACTCACCTCACAAAAAGGAAATTTTATTCTGTAGCCTTTTGTTTCTCTTTGTAAAAAGGGGCAAATATATACATCAGGGTGCTCAGGGGGCCGCCAGCAGCTTCCTGTTAGCGTTTCACTCTGCAGAGGGCGATCAAGCGCCCAGTTCCCTGGCGGACAGTAGTGGCTCAGGGTCCCCCAGTCCATCTGAACCATCTGGTGCTCAGAGCTACCCATGTCCGGTCTCAGGGAGTGGCCGCCAGACAGGGCAGACACCCGGTCAAGCAACAGTCTCAGGTCTGCTGAACGTAGTCCCAGCAGAGGCAGGAGGATCTCTGTGAGCAGGAGACCAATGTGGTCTACAGAGTTCCAGGATAGGCTCCAAAGCCACACGGAGAAACCCTGTCTTAAGAAACAAAACAGAAAGGAGTCCCAGGTTCTCTTTAATATGCATAACAGGTCATGCAATTTCTTCACTGAATATGCCTAATATCTTAAGTGGCCATGGGCCAGGCTGCCAGAATGATCAGCCCACTGTCTGTGGACCCCTTCAGCCTCAGCTGTCCCCTCTGAGAGGAGAGGCCTCCTCCGGGCTGCTCTCTTGTAGGGTCCTCTACTGAAAGAAGAGAGTGCCCGAGGGGCTGCTATCTGCTTCGACTCTGTGCTTTAAATTCTGAGAATGAATTCAGCATCCTCTTGGAGGATACTATCCTTCTATTGCCAGGACATAGCCCCCCCCCCTTCCTCCCACCAGCCGCTAGACAGCTGTTCCAAGGATCTGCTTTGAATTAAAAGTGGTATATCCCTTTAAGAGAAGCATCCGCTGAAGGTTCCCAGTGGCAGAGATCTGAGGGTTTGTTTCTGCCTCCTCAGAGGCCACGTGCAAGCCTGCAGGAGGATCACAGGGTTGGAAGGAGGGAGCTGGAGGTCACATGGCAGCTGGCCTCTTTGCCCTGTAGGGCCTATTGCTTCAGGCACCTGGGGGCCAGCAACTGGACAGTTACGGCTTTGGTACCAGCCTGCGGCTCTTACAACATCCAACATCCGACAGCATCTCAGGGCTCTCCAGAGACACCACCAAGAAGTTCCATGGATAAACTGGGAGCCTCTCCCAGGCCTACACCCTTCCTCCCCCAGCTTGGGAATGTGGACACACCCTGTGACCCTCTCCAGTTAACCCATGTCAACGCAAGCCAGCATCCAGCAGGGTACCTCCCCCTGGACTGTCTGCCAGGCAAGGGAGTGGGGCATGGCAGCCCTTAGCTGCAGCGGTCCTGTTTGGAACAGGTACTCCCAAAGCATCGGTGGAGACCAAGGCACCTCAGTGATCTGAGCCGCTTACACTGGGTCACTCCTGTACTGGTTCATACTGGTTCACCCTTGAGGGGCCCTCAGTCTCCTCTCTTGGCTGTAAGGATTCTAGTGATAGCAACGCAGGAACCCTGACTCCTAGGATCAAGGATACAGCCCTTTCTGGCAAGTGACTTCAAGACTGCTGCATGCTGCCTACAGATGGCCACCTGTTTCCCAAGAGTGGGAGCCGAAAGTCTCTGAGAAAGCTTCCCAATGTCAGGCAGAAGAGCTTGCCATCCTCGAAGTGGCCGGGATTGACCCAATGTCCCCACTGTCTGACTCCCGGCCACCCACCCCACTGCTGCTGGTAGGGAATATGCTCATGAATGAGTACAGGGAGGAAGGCTTTGGGGAAACTGAAAGAGGTTTAGTTTTAGGGTCCTTCTGGCTTTGAGCCCTAGCCCAGACCTAGAGCTAGAGATGGGATCTTAGCTAATCCCCCGGTGCAGGCTACAGGAAAAGGGGCTAGCCTGCCCAGTTCTCTTGTTCACTTGGGCCTCAGAGGCCAGCAGCTGGAGTGCAGAGCCACCCAGATGGCCGAGTAAGGCCTGGTGGCTGAGGCCAGGATATAACAGCTGGGCCCCAGACAGCAGGAGGTAGCAGCTGGGCCATAGAGCTCTGTGAGAGTGCAGGCTGGGGGCTGGGGGCTGGGGGCTGGGGATAGATACAGGGGGGAGGCCAGTCCCTCATCCGAGCAAGCGAATTGGGCCCAGAGTTTCTGGACATGCTAAGTCTGCTGGCCCAGCCCTCAACCAGGTCACTCATGTGAGTATATACCACCCAGGGTCTCAGATGGGACCCATGTGCCCCTGTCTGCCTTCTGCCATAGCCTCCTCCTTCCCAGCGCTGGAAAACAGCTCAACTGGGACCCTAGCTCTTCTTTCCAGACCATCTTGCCTCCTTCTTCCCAGACTCTGGGTCCCTGCCTAACTAGGTAAAGCCTGCAGCTCCCAGTTCCTTAACTTCCTGTTTGTCTGCATCCCCACCTCACTCTGCCCTTCTCTCCAGAACCTCAGAGCCAAACCGAACCCCAATCCTGTTCTTGAGGTATTGCTCTGAAAATGCAGAGGCCCCTCATGCTCCAGGAACTGTGATTTTTTTTTTTTTCCAGGCCCCCTTGCTACTGGGCACACTCTCCATCTAAGCTAGGCAGACTCACCCACCAACAGCTCTAATGCGAGCCAGGCAAGAACAAAAGGATTAGCCACACAGTACCCATCCCAATAAATGAGGCAGTGGGGGGAGCCAAGGCTGCACAGTGTTGAGCACCCACAGGGGTAACTGAGGGGCCGCCACAGCAAGGTGACTTGTAACATTGTTTCCAAGTCTCACTCACTGGCCCAGTCCACAAGCCTCCTATACCTAGGATCTCAGACCAACCTGATGGCTGAGGTAGCACCAAGCGCCACGGTCACAGCTGTTCTCCGCCACACCCTGGGGACTCACAGTCAGAGTCCCCAGCATCCTGCTTCCCATGGTGCTCATAGTGAAGCAGGTGCTGTATATACAGGTAAAGGACTGCGGCTCAGACACCTATAGCCCAGCCACGGTAGAGCCAGGCTCCAGACACAGAAAGAAGGTCCCATCCCCGCCTGGTTGCATTCCCAGCTATGAAGGGAATTAACGAGAAAACAGGCCTGGGCTATCCTGGGCAACCTGCTCTCCTGGCTTCAGGCTCGATCCAGCTTTCCTGTGCCTAGCTGCTGTCACCAAAAGTGGTACATTGTGTTTGTTTTGAGACAGGGTCTCCTATATCTCAGGCTGATATCAAACTCTTCTATGTAACTGGGGGCTGGCCTTGAACCCCTGGTCCCCTCCCACCTACCTCCCAAGTAATGGTGTACACCACCATTCCAAACTTTGGATTCTTTTAAAGGTAAAGTTCGAGTAACATGTACCTACCTAGTCCTTTGAAGCGTCACAACTCTGTACATTCAGTAGACCTACAATGTGTGCAGCCATCGCCAGAGTTCCGGGACATTTTTCTTTATCACCCCCCCCCAAGGATAAAGCAAATGCCTGTTAGCAGTCATTCCTTAATTCCCCATTCTTGCCAGTCTCCTGGCAGCCCCCAGTGTAGCTTTTGTCCTTGTGGGTTCACCTATCCTGGGTATTTCATGTCAATGGAACCATTCAGCATATGCCCTTTGTGTCTGTGTGTCTGTGTTATTTCACTCAGCACAGTGTTTCTAAGACTGTAGCATAGGTCAGAACCTTCTTTTTAAAGCTGAAATGCATCCCATTGTGGAGATAAACCACACTGGTGGGCTTTGAGCGGCTTCCACCTTTCTAGCCGTTGAAAACTGCGCTGCTCTGAACACCTGTGTTCCAGCTTGTGTTTGAACACCTGTTTCTGATTCTTCGGGAACTATACCTAGGAGAGGAGTTGCTGGGTCAGATGTCGAATTTGCGTTTGACTTATGAGGAGTCACTGGGCTGTTTTCTGTAGCAGCTGCACCATTCTATTCCACCCTCAGCAGCGAAGAGCTCCGGTCTCTCCCTGTCCTCACCGACACTTGCTATTTTACATATTATTGCTCACATCCACTCAAGCTGGCACGAAGCAGAGTCTGGTCTGCTGCTGTCGAGTCTTCCGTACAATTGTGAGGGTTGCAGTGGCCTCTAGTTCTGGCAAAGGTGTGCTGCAAGGACCTGAATTCTGGAGAGACTGCCCCACACTCACGGTATTGAAGGCTCTGGTGCAGAGGACACACACAGTTGGCCTTGGGGGGAAGATAAAATTGGCCTATTTAAGCCAGGAGAAGGGCAGAGATGTATACAGGCGCCATAGTGGACACCGTAGAAGGAGAGACAGGAAAGACTGAGCCCGAGGGCAGAGTTCTTAAGGGGAATTTTGGTTGGAACCCCTTTTTGTTTCTGCTACTCGTGTTAAACAAACCAAACACAAACTCATTACGGTTCGATGTGTGTGCAGGCTACATCACGCTACAGCAAAGGCCAGAGAATAGAATATGCATGTCCTTGGCTTGTTCTGGAATTTCTCTGGCAATCATAACCACCACCCTGCTGAGCACTTTCATGCATGGGCTCCTGTAATCCCACAACAACCCTCCAACGGAGGTACGGTCACTGCTTCACTTTAAAGAGTAGGAAACGGAAGCACAGAGAGAGGTCACGGGCCTTGCCCAAAATCTTCCCACCAGGAAATGGCTCGGGGCCAGGACTGTGCTGCCATGCCCTGTGCAGCCATCCCGGGTGCAGCCAAGCACTTTACGATCATGCCCGGTGCAGCCAAGCCACCCATATTGAAGTCAGTGTCTCTCTGCAGAGACTTGGAATAATGGGCTCCTAGAGTAGACGTCTTCTAATGCAGGTTCTTGCTCAATGCTTATTTCTTTCCTGAGTCAGCCTTGACTGATGAGGATAAGGGCTGAAAAGAACATCTCGGAAAGATGAAACTGTTGCCCAGTCCCAAGCACAGACTAAGCTGATCCAACAACAGAGAGAAAGCAAATGTGGCTTTCTTTTTCTCCCTTTCTTTGGGAGGGTGGTGAGTCAGGGTTTCTTCCTGTAGCCTTGACTGTCCTGGAACTAGCTCTGTAGATCAGGCTGGCCTTGAACTCATAGAGACCCACCTGCCTAAGTGCTGGGATTAAAGGTGTGCACCACCACCTGTCCCCCTTTTTAAAAAAAAAAAAAAAACAAACTTATTTTATTATTATTTGTATATATGTGAGTGTTTTGCCTGCATATATGTCTGTGCACCATGTGTGTGTCTGGTGACCAAGGAGACCAGACGAGGGCTTTTTATCCCCTGGAAACAGAGTTACAGACAGTTGTGAAGCACCATGTGGGTTCTTTGCAAGAGCAGCCAGTGCTCTTACCCGCTGAACCCAAATGTGAACCTTCTGAATGAACAGAGCTTGGTGAATTTCCCAGCTTCTCTGAACTCTGTTCCCATCTGCACCGGGTGCCAGACCCAGCATATATGACGTTCAGGCAGCCTCGTCTTGGCCTCTTCTCGCTGTATCTTGGATAGCTGGCCTGATGTGTAGGAAGGTGTACTGGGAACTTGCTCTGCTCACTCAGCCAGGAGAGCAGCAGCAGGGTGGCCCTGCCACTCCAGTGGCATCCTTCCTGGCTCCTCCCTAGGATTCCTGACTAGGAGGCGCCCGCTGCAAGGTGCCCACTAGATGAAGCAGTCTTCCTCCTGTCATGGGTTAGAATGTAGCAGAAGCCCTGCCCAAGGTTTGGCCGCGGGTCCTGAAAGGCAGGTGTGGTTCCTGTTTCTAGAAGAAGGCTACCAGGCTGCAGGCAGAGGGTAAAGGAAAACCAGAGGCTGGCCTGTGCTGCATTTAGGGTGGGTGTGTTTTGTGTGTCTCTTTCGACCACTACGGCCATCAGCACCAGTCCTGCTTCCCCGACTTTGAGTTTTCATTTATTTAACGTCAGAGGTTCACTGTGTAGCCACAGCTGGCCCAGACCTTTCAGCAATCTCCGCGTCTTCTGTGCACGCCACAGTTGGCTCCCAGTTTTGATTTCTGGCAGGAATTTCATTCCCGCTGGTCACCTGAGCCTTGGGATGTGTAGAGGAGGTGGGCACATTAGGTGAGATGACTTGGCAGATACAAGGAGGTCTCCAAGCTGGCAACTTCCCCGATCCTCTGCCCTCGTCTCCTCCAGCGGGGCAGGGAGTTCTTAGGGGTCTTCTTCATGGGGTGCAGAAGCAAGTCTCTTTACCGAGGCCTACCAGCCCTGTTAAGCCGCAGCACCGCCTCTGACCTGCCTGCATCTGCTGGCTCCTGCATCAGCACCGATAGGGAGATTCTCCCGCGGGCTGAGTTCACACGCTCCATCTTTCCTGCAGGTCGACCCCGAAAGCCCGGCCTTGGGCCCCACCTGTCCGCTCCTCGCAAGGCCCCCCTGCGCCGTTACTACCGGCCCCTCGGCGCGGAGCCCTGTGTCCTTCGCCGCTTTGATCCCGGGGGCCCCGCCGGATAAAAGTCTCGGGCGGCTCTACGCCAGCGCCAGAGAGGGAGCACAGCACAGTCGGGCGCACCAGCAGGATAGCGCAGCTCGAGCAACTACGAGGACCTACGGTGAGCGCAGGACTCCGGGCAGTGCGAAGTGTGCGGAGGGGGCCCGAGTGCGAGTCTCCCACGAATGCACTGGGCTTGGGCGCGGGAGGGAAGGCCCCGGCCGCTCCAGGTGAACGCTCGCACCCTGAGCCTCGGCCCGTCGGGCCCGGCAGCTGCGCAGCGGGCAGGGCGCCCCCGATGCGGAAAGGCCGTTTCCTCTCGGCCCCCGGGCCGCTCCGAGGGCGGGGGTAGCGGCGCCGGGCTGGCCGCGGAGAATGGAGCTGCCCCAGGCCAGCCCGGCCGCGCTGCCCCCCACGGAGCCGGGCCGGGAGCGCCTCCGGCGGCCGCAACGGGTTAGTCCAGGCCCCTCCGTCAGGCTTGTGGTTTGGGAAGAAAAGGCTAAGCCTCCGCCAAGAAAAGAGTGAGCGCAGCCCCCTCCCCCCTGCCGCGCCCGGGCGGCGGCGGCACTTCTAACGCGCGGGCACCCGGGCCGCCGCGGCCCCCGCAAACTACGCCCAGCTCGGCCCCCGCCGCTCATTGGCGCGGGCCCGAGCCAGCGCACCCAGACTCTGCGTTGCCCTCGGCCGGCTACGCGCGTAGCCCGAGCTGCGGAGACCGGTGGCGCCTGACTCCAGAGCTTCGACGCCGAGAGCCGGCCCCGCCGCCCAGGGCAGGAGCAACGCGCGGGAGCCGGGCCCGAGGAGCTGCAGTGGCCCGCGCGCCCCCTGGCCCGGCGCCCCGAGCCGCCGACGTCTCACAGCCGCCCGCTCTCCGCAGGTGGCCACAGGCCGGAGTGACAGTGCCATGGGCGGCGGAGAGGTGCGCGTGCTGCTACTGCTGGGCCTACTGCACTGGGTCGGGGGCAGCGAGGGCAGGAAGACCTGGCGGCGCCGTGGCCAGCAGCCTCCCCAGCCGCCGCCGCCTCCGCCGCCGCCCCCGCAGCGGGCTGAGGTGGCGCCGGGCGCCGGGCAGCCGGTGGAGAGCTTCCCGCTGGACTTCACGGCCGTGGAGGGCAACATGGACAGCTTTATGGCGCAAGTCAAGAGCCTGGCACAGTCCTTGTACCCCTGCTCTGCGCAGCAGCTTAACGAGGACCTGCGCCTTCACCTCCTACTGAACACGTCGGTGACCTGCAATGACGGCAGCCCCGCCGGGTAAGACCGGCGCTGGGCAGGACCCCGGGAGGCCGTCGGCCCTGCTTGGCTGGCCCCGCCGGTGCTCCGCGCCTAGCTCGCCGCCGTCCGCCCCATCGTTCGTGGGTTCGTGGCGCCCGCCCGCATCCTCTGCCTCCCTGTGCGCGCACAAACGCGGAGAGTGCGCTGGACCCTCCCTATTTTCAGGGGCAGATTTGGTCCCCAGAGAAAAGGGTTCCAGTCGGGAGTCCAGCGCTGCTGGCCCTGGGGAGCGCCTGGCTCGGTGCCTCCCAAAGTGGGGGAGGGAGCAGCTCTTGAAGCCCTGGTCCGAGGCCAGCTCGGGTGCTGACCCCTTGGCCACCATGCACCCGCTTTTGTGCTCAGGTCCTCGAACAGAAAGAGACTGCAGTCCCAGAGTGGCCCTGACTCCAATAGAAAGAGGCACCTCTGAGGGACAGGAGGTTCCTGTCTCAGGGTTCCCCTGTGCATACCACATTGGTTCGGGACAGTCAGGAATGACCACGGGAGCAAGGAGGGGGCCCGAGAGGGACAGAGGGCCCCAGGTGCAGCATTCACACACGCACTCAGCTTTGAAGTAGATGGAGGACACAGGCGAAGCTGAGAGGTCGGAAGGGACTGTGGGTGCCGGTGCGCTCAGTTGATCGATGTTAGCCTGGGCTTTGATGGGAAGGAAGGCTGTGGCACCGCCTCAGTGGTTCCCCGCATCTCTCCGTGCTCACCTACTCCTACCGGTTCACAGGCCTCTAGCCCTGGCATGTCTCACTGTTCAAATGCCACTGCGTTTCCGCGAGCGCCTCTCCTCGACTGTCATCCGCGCCAGGGTTAACACGGGTGCCGTGCGGGGCGGGCTGTGGGAATTTTCCACCGACCTCCTTCCCCCTCCTCACTATCGCCTCTCCCGGGGAATCGGCCGGGTTCCACTTGCCTTTGCGTTCAGCTTGCGATTGGCCGCGGGCGCCCCCGTGCGGCTGCGGTGAGCTCCAGGCAACAGGTGGAATGACCCTTTCGGTACCGGAGTTGGAAAGTGCTGAGGATTGGGGGTTTGGGGTGGAGGGTAGCGCACGCATGGCGGTGGCTCAGGTATCCCCAACTGACTGCGTACTCTGTGCGCCTTCCCTGCAGTTACTACCTGAAGGAGTCCAAGGGCAGTCGGCGGTGGTTACTCTTTCTGGAAGGTAGGTCTAGGGTCTGAGGTGTGGCACAGGAGGGGTCCTCTGGACGCAGAACCGAGCCTAGTGCCTGTCCCCATAGGCGGCTGGTATTGCTTCAACCGAGAGAATTGCGACTCCAGATACAGCACCATGAGGCGTCTCATGAGCTCCAAGGACTGGCCACACACACGCACAGGTCAGCAGCACAAAATAGGCTGGCCAGTCTGGAGGAAGTGGTGGAATGGCCAGACCCGTCCTTTAGGGAGGACCCATTCACCCTGGTACCCCAATCCAGGCTCTAAATTATGGTGCGCTCATCCTCCCTTTTCGGTATGGCGACTTCTTGGGTAAATACGCCCATCATCCATCTCCTCACCCGACTCCCTGTCCGTTCTAGCATCTCAGCTCAAACTAGAGCCCACCCACTCCTCAGGCTGAGGTCGTCAGGAAGGAAGTCCACATCCCTACCTTTCCCCTTCTTTTGTTTCCCCAGGTACTGGGATTTTATCCTCCCAGCCAGAGGAGAACCCTCACTGGTGGAATGCCAATATGGTGTAAGAGGCATGGATTTCCCCTGGTGGGGGTTCCTTCCTGGGAGTCTTTCCTGGAGCCGTCCTTCCTATGGCGTCCTGTCCTGTAGGATCCTTCTCGGAGCTTGGGGATCCATTCTTGGGGCTGACCCTTGTAGTGGGTCTAATTTGGGGTAGTGTCTAATGGAGGTCTTGGTTCTTCCCGGGGGGGGGGGGGCGCTGGTCCTTGGGGAGGTCTTTCCTAAAGGTCCTGTTTTAGGAGCCACCCTTGTAGTGTTCCTTCCTGGGAGGACGATTCTTCCAGGGAGCCCCTTTCCTAGGGAGAGCGTCCTTCCTGAGGGGCTTGCCCTGGGCAGCATTTTTCTGGGGGGGGGTCTCTCACGGTAGCTTTGGGCAGCAGAGGGCCATGGCGGGCTCACTCGATCCCTGTTACAGCTTCATCCCCTACTGCTCCAGTGACGTTTGGAGTGGGGCTTCACCAAAGCCTGAGAAGAGTGAGTCCCTGGGCAGGGCGGTGGAACTTCCGGGGAAATGCAGACATTTTCCACCTGTGTGTAGCATGCCTTAGGGGTCCTGCTTGTCCGTGGCTCACCTGGCCCCTGAGGGACCCCCTTACAGGGCCTCAAGCCCTCGATCCTCCCTCCTCAGTCTTCCCCGTCCCCGGAAAGAGCCCACGCCCCTCTTCTCACCTCCTGGAGCAGGAGACCTTGTCCTGTGTCCAAGTTCACCTAAATCTACCCCTTTTCCTCACAGATGAGTATGCATTCATGGGTTCCCTCATCATCCAGGAGGTGGTGCGCGAGCTCCTGGGCAAAGGGCTGAGTGGGGCAAAGGTGTTGCTGCTGGCTGGGAGCAGGTAAGCAGAATGCACCCAGGGCAAGAGGACTTTGTATGGAGGGGACAAGGGGCTGTTGTGGCAGCTTGGGGACATGGGAAGAGTGGAGCCCAAGGGGAAGGCACTGGAAGGGAACTGCCCACAGCCCTGTAGTCTATCCTGGCAGAGCCTTGCTGGCTCCAGCCTTCACAGGCAGGAGCAGGGAGATCAGCCCCACTTGGAGCACCTTACAGGTCTGGCTTCAGAGCGTTTGAGCTGAAAAACCATCTAGATAGTAGGTTAGCGGTCAGTTGTGTCCTGGTGTCTCTTCTTGAGGACCAGTGTCAGGGTAGGCTGGGACCACGCCTGCTGGCCAGGGACTGTGTTCCATTAGGACCACAGAATGCATGCCTGATAAGGAAACTACTGATACAGGGGGGAAAAAAAGAGGGAAGGGAGAGTGAGCTCTGAGTCCTGCCGATCTTAGCTGTGGGTCAGTGCTTAGAACTTGCCAGCCCTCTGTCTCCAGACCTTGAGGGAGAGAGGCCCCTGTGTCCTGCCCGTGGACAAGCAGCACGCCTGCAGTCAGAGTGCATTGTTGAGGGACAGTCCTTCCTCAGGGCTGGGGCTAAGCCAGCTCTAGGTGGACAGCAAGCACCTCTCTCCAGCCACGTGGCCTCATGTCTGGCCTTCCCTCAGCGCTGGGGGCACTGGGGTGCTGTTGAATGTAGACCGCGTGGCTGAGCTGTTGGAGGAGTTGGGCTACCCATCCATCCAGGTGCGGGGCCTGGCTGACTCAGGATGGTTCCTGGACAACAAACAGTATCGCCGATCAGACTGCATCGATACCATCAACTGTGCTCCCACAGAGGCCATCCGCCGTGGCATCAGGTGCCGGGGTGGGGGGTAGGGGGTGGGGGTGGGGGATGGGATGGGGTGGGTGGGATGGGGTAGGGAGGTGAGGGGGTGGGGTGAGTGGGATGGGAGAGGTGGGATGGGGTGGGGGGTGAGGGGATGGGGTGAGTGGGATAGGAGAGGTGGGGTGGCGTGGGGGGTGAGGGGATGGGGTGAGTGGGATAGGGGAGGTGGGGTGGCGTGGGGGGGTGAGGGGATGGGGTGAGTGGGATGGGGTAGGGGTGAGGGGATGGGGTGAGTGGGATGGGGGAGGTGGGGTGGCAACCCCCATGCCGAAGCCCTGTCTAGTACAAAGGGCCTGGGTGGGGTGCATCCTAAGGGGAGCAGTACTCTAGGGTCACGACCTAACCTTCGACTGTGGCTGCAGGTACTGGAATGGGATGGTCCCAGAGCGCTGTCAGCGCCAATTCAAGGACGGCGAAGAGTGGAATTGCTTCTTTGGCTACAAAGTTTACCCAACTCTGCGCTGTGAGTGGCCAGCAGCTCAGTGAGGCGCTAGGGAAGTGGTGGGATATCCTGGATTGCGCACCACTCCTGAAATTAAAGGGGTTAGACCACAGACCTTACGACGCTGTTCCACAGACGTGTCCATGCCTACACCAGGGTGAACAGTTATCCCTACTTACCTGGGACTGTCATGATTTTATCACCAAAACTCTTGGTCCCAAGCAAACTAGCACTGTTTGCTGTGGCATCAGAGCCAAATTTGCATGCATTCTTTCTGTATTTTGAGGCCACCAAATAGTTCTCTCAGCTCCACTTTCCAAAGAATAGTGAGGTCCCGTGCCGAGGGACAGCATCGCCAAGTCTAAGTCAGAGAGACCCTGAGAGCCAGACCACAGTAAAAGTGGGTTTTTAAGAGCCTGGCGTTGGTGGCTCACACCTTTAATCCCAGCACTCGGGAGGCAGAGTCAGGCGGATCTCTATGAGTTAGAGGTCAGCCTGGTCTGCAGAGCGAGTTCCAGGACAGTCTCCAGAGCAATACAGAGAAACCCTGTCTCGAAAAACAAAAAAACACCAACAAAGACTCCTTTGAGAGAGAGAGTGGGCTGTGTAGCATGCTTACTCAACATGTTCATGGCTTGGATTTCTTCTCCATAACAAAGGAAGAAACGTGCAGGAACTTGGGCTGGTGGAACACAGCTGGTCTGCAAGCCTGCTAAGAGCAGGGCTTCAGCAGAGGCTGGCAGGCTAAGCTGAGCCACACCTTCCTCCCAGGCCCAGTGTTCGTGGTGCAGTGGCTTTTTGATGAGGCCCAGCTGACCGTGGATAACGTGCATCTCACTGGGCAGCCGGTTCAGGAGGGCCAGTGGCTGTACATCCAGAACCTGGGTCGAGAATTGCGTGGCACACTCAAGGATGTGCAGTGAGTGTGTGGAAGGGATTTGGGCTGGGTGGCTCACGCAGCCAGCCGCTCACAGGTCTTTGAGGATGGGCATGGTGGTGCTTAGGAGACAGAGGCAGATAGATGAATGTCTGTGAGTTCAAGGCCAGCCTCGTCACATAGTGAGACCCTGACTAAAAAGGGAGGCTCAGACTGGGGTTTATGGATCATCAGGCACGTGCTTGCTCAGCGTGTACAAAGCCCTGGGTCTAATCCCCAGCACCACACACACCGGGCATAGCACAGCCTCAGCATCTAAGAGACAGAAGGAAGAAGATAAGAAATCAAGGTTATCCTTGACTGTACAGTCAGTTTGAGGCCACCTTGGACTACATGAGACCCAGCCTCAAAAAAAAAAAAAAAAAGACAACAGACTCGTGTCCAAGATGACCTCCTGCCACTGCCTAGCAGACTCTGCCTGTGTGAGGTGGACATGAGCACGCTTTGGAGGCCCAAAGGGCAAGGGTCAACGTGTATGTAGTGCGTGGGTATTGGAGCCAAGGCCAAGACAGAATTGTGGCTAGCCAGACGCAGCAAACGGAAGAGCTGTGGGGCTCAGGCCGACTGATTGTCTCTCTACCAGGGCCAGCTTTGCCCCCGCCTGCCTCTCACACGAGATCATCATCCGGAGGTCAGTATTCCCCCGGGCCCTAGATCGCGTGCATGTACAAAGCCCTGGGTACATGTCCTGGGTAGCACTAATCCCGTACGCCCATAGACCCCTCCTGAAACAGTCGGTGTCTTCCCGAGAGCCCCTTCTGGGCCCTCCGAAGGCCTGGGTTGGAGTGCAATCCCAAACAATGACAGTGACGGCCTCGATGACCTCACCTGGGTTCTTTCCACAGCTATTGGACGGATGTCCAGGTGAAGGGGACTTCGCTGCCCCGGGCACTGCACTGCTGGGACCGAAGCTTCCATGACAGCCATAAGTCCAGCAAAACCCCCGTGAAGGGCTGCCCTTTCCACCTGGTGGACAGCTGCCCCTGGCCCCACTGCAATCCCTCCTGCCCTACCGTCCGGGACCAGTTCACGGGGCAGGAGATGACCGTGGCACAGTTCCTCATGCACGTGGGCTTTGACGTACAGACAGTGGCTCAGCAACAGGGGGTGGAGCCCAGCAAGCTGCTGGGGATGCTGAGTAGTGGGAACTAGCCTGCCCTGCCCCTGCCCTGCCCTGCCCCTGCCCCTGCCCCTGCCCCTGCCCCTGCCCTGCCCCTGCCCCTGCCCCTGCCCGGGAGAGGTGGAGTAGGAGGGGCTGGCCCACTTGCTGGCCCAGGGTGACTCACCTCTGCCACTCACTCGCAGGACCCACGTGGGTGTAGATGTCTGACTGCCTATACTCTCCCATTCCTTCAGGAGGCCTGGCCAGAGACTGCTCTGAGCCCTGCCACTACTTAAGGACCCTTCCCAGCCCACACCTGTTTCCCTAGCCCTCAGCCCAGTTTGGGTGGGGAGGCACGGTGGCGAAGAAGCAAGCAGTGCGATCCGAGCCCATCAGCTCAGACAGCCCCTCCTGGCCCCCAACTGATCATGCTCTTTTGTATTATTTTATAAAGTGGATTTTTTTATTACTTTAATTTTTAAAAAATGAAAATTAAGAATATGATGGATGATATTGTTTTGTAACATATTTTTTCTTAATAATTAAATAAATAAATAACAGAAGCTCACCCTGAGGCTTATTTATCTAAAGAGCCATTTAGTCTACTCATTTTGAATGTGTTTCTAGGGCAGCAAAAGACCGAAAGAGGGATCAGAGGGATCCCAGCTTCTGATGCCTTCTGGGATGCTCAGTATCCCCCACTTCACCTGTTTAGCCCCCTTCCCAAGGCAACTCCATTCATTTATCCATTCATTGATTCATCAGAATGAATTCATTGAGTTTCTGTTGTTGGTGATTACAAGTCATCTTGATTTTCTTTTTCTTTTATTTTTTGAGAGTTTCTCTATTATGTAGCTCTGGCTGTCCTGGAACTCATAGAGACCATCCTGCCTCTGCCTTCTAAGTATTGGGATTAAAGACATATGCCACCACACCAAACAAAATTTTTTTAAAAATTGTTTTATTTTATGTTTATGAGTATTTTGCCTATATGGATTTATGTATGTGTACCACGTGCATGCCTGGTGCTCACAGAGGTCAGAAGAAAAGGTGTCAGGTACCCTGGAACTGGTGGGTGCTGGGAAGATGGCACAGTTGGTAAGAATGCTTGCCATACAAACACGAGGACCAGTCGTTCATGGTGGTGGCACACGCCTTTAATACCAGCACTCAGGAGGCAGAGGCAGGAGCATTTCTGAGTTCTGGGATCAACTGGTCTGTGCAATGAGTTCCAAGACAGCTAGGACGACACAGAGAAACCCTGTCTCAAGAAACAACCCCAACGTGAGGACCAGAGTTTGATCCCTAGCACCCGTATGAAAAGCAGGATGTGGTGATGTACATTTGTGATCTGGGCTTGGGGAAAGTAAAGACAAGTGGATCTTATTGGCCAGCCAGCTTGACCTAACCAAGAGCTCCAGGTCCCAGTGAAAGAGATTTCCTCCTTCAAACCCTTGGCTTGGACTCTTGATAGCACCAGTGTCACTGTAACAGGGCCCCAGACCTACGTAGGTCCCCAGATCTTTGTAGGACAGACTTCGCACAACGATGGAAGTGCCATTCATGCTGTAAGACTCAGCACACAGACAGCCCCACCTGCCAAAAATGCAAACAAAGGCTTGATCCATCAGAGCCCAAGTGCTGGGAAAGT
Organism: Cricetiscus sungorus; assembly: GCA_030556225.1. Taxonomy (NCBI): domain Eukaryota; kingdom Metazoa; phylum Chordata; class Mammalia; order Rodentia; family Cricetidae; genus Cricetiscus; species Cricetiscus sungorus. Next base: position 95,343,655 of record JANBXA010000069.1, on the reverse strand, counting down.
CTCTAATGTGCCAGCCTTGCTTTTTGGCTTCCGTAACTCCACTTCTAGCTAACTGTTCTGGTTAACTGAAGTATGTCAACCCAGAACATGGTTTTCGTGCTTAAAATCTCACCCCGAGAAAGGCTCAGGGCCACGCTGGGATCCCAAACACTCAGTGTAGTTGCTATCCAGCTAATAAAGGCTTCCGCTTGACTTAAACCCATGTCTGAGCAGTCGCCTCTGGTGAATACCCCACAACGGACACCAAGCACAAAATAAGGGGCACCCACTGCAGGGTAAAACACAGTGAGCCTCCACAGCCAAGTACAATGCCAGCTCCTGACCCGATGTGGCCAGGCACCCTTTAAGAGCTACACAGTGAGTCTTGGCACCAGTGAGGAGCTTGGACACCAATGTGTTTCAAGTGATTCGATGGTCCTGAGCCATCTTTTGTTTATAGCAGATTTATCTATTTGCATTTTATATGTGTGGATGTTTTGCCTACAGTAATATCTGTAGCATCAGGTGCATGCCTGGTACCAGCGGAGGCTAATCCCTGGGACTGAATTTACAGTAAGTTGTGAGCAGCCATATGGGTGCTGGGATCGAACCCCATTTTCTGTAAGAGCAAGTGGTTTTATATATATATATATATATATATATATATATATACACACACACATATACACATACACATACATACACACACATATATACACATACACACATATATACACATACATACACACATATATACACATACATATATATACACACACATATATACTATATACACATACACATACATATACATACACACATATATGCACACACACACATATACACATACACATACATATACATACACACATATACACACACACATATACACATACACATACATACACACACATATATACACATACACACATATATACACATACATACACACATATATACACATACACATACATATATATACACACACATATATACTATATACACATACACATACATATACATACACACATATATACACACACACATATACACATACACATACATATACATACACACATATATACACACACATATACACATACACATACATATACATACACACATATATACACACACACATATATACACATACACATACATACACACATATATATGCACACACATATATATACATATATATAATTTATATAACTTTAATTTTATGTGCATTGGTGTGAAGGTATTAGATCTCTTGGAACTGGAGTTATAGACAGTTGTGAGCTGCCATGTAGATTCTGGGAATCAAACCCGGGTCCTCTGGAAGAACAGCCAGTACTTCTAACCCCTGAGGCCATGTCTCCAGCCCTGCAAGTGATGTTCTTAGCTGTTGAGATATCTCTCCAACCCTCTGTCCAGAAATTTTTGAATGGGTTCTCTAGGGGCATAGCTCAGGAGATATCTGTGGGCATATTAACAGAATTAATTGATTATGAAAGTGAGCCACCAAGTATTAGCAATTCTTCTGCAGACCATTGAGTTCAGTGGGAAAGCATTTGCCTGGTAATACCGAGGCCCAGCGTTCTGCCTTCAGCTGCAAAAACAAACAAGCAAACAAACAAACAAACTCAATCTTGATTCTAGGTGAAAAGTACACAGATGCTGGTTGCTCTTTTTTTTTTTTTTTTTTTTTTTTGACTCTTCTGTAGATTTGATGTTTTCCACTTATAAGTTGAAGAAATATCTACAAAGATCTCTCAGCAGATATTACCATGATAGACTCCAGGTAAAAGGGCTGGATTTTCCTTCTCTTTTCCTCTGTTGACTGGACTTGAACAGGCACCACTTCTGTAGCTGTAGATTTAAATTTTTTAAAAAGGGGGAGCAGTTAAGAGCACTGACTGCTCTTCCAGAGGACCTCGGTTCAATTCCCAGCACCCACATGGCAGCTCACAGCTGTCCATAACTCCAGCCCCAGGGGATCCAACACCCTCACACAGACATACATACACCAGACAAAACACCAATGCTCTTAAAATAAAAATAAAAAATTACTAAAAAATAAATAAAGATAAGCTGGGCAGTGGTGGCATACACCTTTAGTCCCAGCACTCGGGAGACAGAGGCAGGCTGATCTCTGTGAGTTTGAGGCCAGCCCGGTCTACAGAGCTAGTTCCAGGACAGGCTCCAAAGCAATACAGAGAAACCCTGTTTCGAAATGCCAAAACCAAAAAAAAAAAAAAAAAAAAAAAAAATCAAGGTCATCCCCAACTATTTAGTGAGTTAGTCTGGGCTGCATGAGACCCTGTCTCCAAAATCAATAAACAAATAAATAATAAACAACAGAGGCAGAGTTGGTGTGGTATTTCTTCTTTGGAGCCCCTCTTAATCTCAGGTGTTCTTTCTTACTATTTTCTTAATAAATCTATTTTTAGTCTGCTTAAAAAAAAAAGAAAGGAAGAAAGGAAGGAAGAAAAAAAGAAAGAATTTAAAAAGGAAGAAAAGGAGAGTTGAGCCAGGCCAGGTGACACCGGCCTATAATGCAACCGTAAAAGGATTCCCCCTATGCCTTCTAGAGCCCCCAGCTGTGTCTCCACCTATCTGTACCCTCTTTCTAGCACACTAGACCCAGAGGTTGCTTGTGATCCCCAGAGGGGAAAGCCCCTGCTGTCCGCTCTCAACCCGCCCCTCCCCCACTGTACTGACCGGGACTGACAGATGCAGCTGCTTCAGAGGCAGGAGGTGCGTGTCCAGCATCCGCAGACTAACTGGCGTGGAATCTTTGTGGGATGGATACAGGGGTCATGTGTCCCTCCAGCCTGGGAACCAGCATGCAGACTGCTATTCCGGGGCTCTGATCAGGCTGTTTATTTATAGCCCTGGGGGGGGGGAGGGCTCCCGACACAGACAGCACAGAGGCTGTCCTGCTGCAATGTCACTGTTAACACTGCCGCTGCAGACTGCCAGCACCTGCGAGGTCTCTCAGCTGGCCAGACCCCAGGCGGCAGGGTACTCACTGTGTGAGGAGGCTGGGAGGTAGAGGACCTGATGGGCAGCACCATGGAGCCCCCGGGGGGCGCCTACCTGCACTTAGGCGCTGTGACCTCCCCTGTGGGTACCGCTCGAGTGCTGCAGCTGGCCTTGGGCTGTACCACCTTCAGTTTGGTTGCTCACCGAGGTGGCTTTGGGGGCGTCCAGGGCACTTTCTGCATGGCTGCTTGGGGCTTCTGTTTTGCCTTCTCGGTCCTGGTGGTGGCCTGCGAGTTCACGAGGCTCCACAGCTGCCTGCGCCTTTCTTGGGGCAACTTCACGGCAGCCTTTGCCATGCTGGCAACCCTGCTGTGTGCCACGGCCGCCGTCATCTACCCTCTGTACTTCACCCGGCTGGAGTGCCCACCTGAGCCTGCGGGATGCATGGCCAGAAACTTCCGCCTGGCAGCCAGCGTCTTCGCAGGACTCCTCTTCCTGGCCTACGCTGCCGAAGTAGCCCTGACTCGGGCACGGCCAGGTCAGGTAGCCAGCTACATGGCTACGGTGTCTGGGCTCCTCAAGATCGTCCAAGCCTTTGTGGCCTGTATCATCTTCGGGGCACTGGTCCACGACAGCCGCTATGCGCGCTACATGGCCACGCAGTGGTGCGTGGCTGTGTACAGCCTGTGCTTCATGGCCACGGTGGCTGTGGTGGCCCTGAGCGTGATGGGGCACACAGGGGGGCTGGGATGCCCATTTGACCGCCTAGTGGTGGTCTACACCTTCCTGGCTGTGCTGCTGTATCTCAGCGCCGCAGTCATCTGGCCCGTCTTCTGCTTTGACCCCAAGTACGGAGAGCCAGGACGCCCCCCTGGCTGCCTCCGAGGCAGCTGTCCCTGGGACAGCCAGTTGGTGGTAGCTATTTTCACCTACGTCAACCTGCTTCTCTACATCGTCGACCTCGCTTACTCCCAGAGGATCCGTTTCGTGCCTGCCGCGTAGCCTGACCCATCATCGCCTCTCTCGGGCCGAAAGCTGACCAAGGTGAACCAAGGCGTGGGGAAATAAGAGGGGGGTTGGGGGCTCGGGCAAGTCTGCTCTTGGGTACCTGGCGGCACTAGGAGAGGAAAAGAAGAAGACGGAGGGGCAGGAGGCCCTGAGTGGAGAAGAGGGTGGCAAGCGTGTGGGCTCTCCTCCTTCCTGTCTCTGTCTTCATCTCCTCGTTTCTCAGTTTCCTAGCCATCCTTGGGCTCCGTGCTGGTCAGTCACTGTACCAAATGGAAACTTTTTGGAGCAGATGCCATTGTAATTCATTTTGCAGATGGGAACAGTGACACTAGGTGGGCCAGTATCAGCGTCTTGAGATAGATAGCGTTGAGCTGGGGTGGTATCAGTTAGAAATCTGGCAGTTTCCCGAGGCTGGAATGGGTGGAAAACAAGCCGAGAATACCAGGGTGTGGCCACGGGAGCTGGACCCTCCTCTGGCCTGCAGGGCAGGTTTCTAGAATCCCGGGAGGAGGCCTCTTTGGGAGAGAGACCTGGTAACTAGGTCAGACCCCACCTGTGTCCAGGAGTAACCCATCGGCCACACTTTCCGAAACAGAGAAGATAATCCTCAGATGGTTCTCAGATGGGTGATGTCAGAGGTCAACACCAGGATCACTACGAAACAGGATGACGGGGCTTCTGCCCAGACACCCAGTACAGGCCGCGACAGAAGTGCCATGGGCTCTGGCAGGCCGGCTTGCTTGGCAGCATTGACTCCTAGTGGAGAGACATCTTGGGACAGCCACTGGGTCATGGAGCCTGGTCACTGGGCCGCCCCTCAAGCGTCTTGTCAGCCAATTGCTCCCGAACTGAACACCAGGACTGGCTGGCTGGCATTGTTACCCTTCACTCTGGATCCAGCTTCTCTTCCGCAAGCCCAGACTGGACTGACCCTGGGAAGCCCTTCAGCCCGTTAACTGACTGTTCCCCAGCAGGAAATAAAAGGTGAATGCTTCCTTACACCTGTCCTGCTACCTTTGATGAATACCCAGACAGCCCACTTGAGTCATCTCTGTTTAGGGGCTGCCTTCTTGTGGCATGCTCTGAGAAAAGGTCTAAATCAGGTCATCGTGAGGGAGGACGTGGCCCTGCAGGGGTAAAGGCAAGGCTTGGCCTCGTCTAGGTCTTCTGAAAAAGGGGGCAGGTCAGGGTGGGTCAGAAGGCCAAGTGCAAAGAAGGGGGTCACACACAGTTGGCTCATTCTCTTTGTCCCTAGGGGCACCCAAGGCCTCATACCGAGGCCACAGGGAGAGGGGCTGCAGCACTCTCTGTCAAGAACATTTAGACTCTGGGCTGTGGGCCAGGCCTTGTGGTGCTGTGTGGCCCTTGCTGGCTAGCTGGAGAAGGAACACTTGGGCCCACTGTCCTTCGCTTGAATGGGTAGGCATAGGTAGCTTCTGGGCCTGCAGGTGACCTAACAATGGGAGTTGTGGGCCACATCGTCGTCAGGGGACAAAGCGGAAAAGGAACTCATCAGCCATGCACATCCTGTCTAGACGGGGACCCAGCTGCTTCTTTCTCCTGCATCAGTATTATACATGTATGTGTATGTGAGGCGGGGGGCACCACAGGGTGTGTGTGGAGGTGAACGGGAAAACTCTGTGGACTTGGTTCTTCTGCTTTACGTGTGCTGAGGAGAACCATGCAGGCAGCCAAGTTGTGAGGTTTGGAAGCAAGCTCTTTCCCCACTGGGCCATAACAACTGCCTCTCTTGTGTCCGTCTACCCCTCCCTCGCCCTCCCCCCAGAGACAGGGTTTCATAGTGTAGTCCAAGCTGGCCTCCCTCATCCTCAAGGGCATCCTCTTGCCTCAGCTTCCCTGGCGCTAGGATTACAGGTATGTGATGCCTCATCAAGTCTGGCTGTTTTTTTTGGGGGGGTGGGAGTTCCCTTTTATTTTTTAATTGCTTTTGAATTTAGTAAATAATGTTTTGTTCTTTTTTTAAAAGATTCATTTATTATGTATAGTGTTCTGTCTGCATGCATGCCTGCAGGCCAGAAGAGGGCAGCAGATCTCATTACAGATGGTTGTGAGCCACCATGTGGTTGCTGGTAATTGAACTCAGGACTTCTGGGAGAGCTGAACCATTTCTCCAGCCCCCACCGCCCTTCCCGCCAGTTTTTCTTTTACTAGTTAAAATTCTGAAACATAGTATCTATCTCTAAGTACCCAGTGTTCTTTTTGCTGAGTGGCCTTCTGCTCCCGCATCACATCCAACCTAAATTTCAGAGGTCCTGAGGGAAGGCAGAGAAGAGGGCTAACACCCAGGAGGAGAATGGGAGAAAAGTTTCTGGGGCTCCCTAGACTACAGGAGTGTCTTTCTTTGGTTGTAGGGGGTGTTGCTTGTTTCCATTTAGAGGAAAGCGTTGCTTGTTTCCATTTAGAGGAAAGCATACTTCTCATTTATTTTATGTGTATAACTGTGTCGCACCTACGTGTGTACATCCCTGCACACCTGTTGACTAAGGCACTAAGCCTCAGATCACCTAGAAAGGCAATTCTGGATAGTGTAAGTTGCTGTATGGACGCTGGGAGCAGAATCCAGGTCCTCAGAAAGAGCAAGCTGTGCTCTTAGGCCCTGAGCCGTCTCTCCAGCCCTGGAAAGTATCTGATACTGGGAGCTGAGTTTGGAGAACACGACTTCTAGGCTTTGCGCATACGCTTGATCCGTCAACCTGCACAGGTGTTCCGGCCTTTTTCTTGGAGGGTGGAGCACCAAACTGGCCATACAGACATTCCTGGAGAAGTCTCATAGTTTGTGTGATGGTCATTATGGTCAAGAAGGGGCAGAAATCTAAACGTTGCAGATTAGAAGCTTCCTAATGATTTAGAAATTAGTTTCTAAAGCAGCTTGTCTTTATCTAAGGCAGCAAACACAACAGGAAAAAAAAAAAAAAAAAAAAGAGCAAGCAACCTCTGAGGGGATGGAGGATGGGGTAGGGTAGGACTCACTCGAACTTTGGTAAAGTCTGGGGAACCCCAGACTGCTGTGCAACTTTTAGACCAGCAAATGGGTCCTGAGCACCTACGGGGGTCCGCAGACGTCCTGGGCAAATTATCTCCATAACCCATGGTTGGGAAGTTGGGGCGCTGTGGGATGGAGGAGGTTCGGGAAGTAACAGGTCCGTGGCTGTAGAAGCTGCCTAGCTTTCAAAGGAACACTGGCAACGAAACAACAGATAGAGGAAGGGATTCGTGGCTTCTGGGGTAGTGATCTGTATTCGCAACCAACACCCACTTCAGGGAGGTAGCAGGGAGGCGTGTCTGTCCAAGCCCTGTGGATGATGCAATGCACAAGGCTCCTGTTGCAGCTCTGGATTGGCTAGCACCCGGAGGCTGCACCGCGCATTGGCTGAAGTGGAGTGGGGGGTGGGGCCGGTGGGCGTGGGTGCCGCGTGGCAGATGCAGAGGGCCGGACCTTCGCGCGTGTAGCTGCACACAGGTAGCTATAGCGGGACACCGGGCACCTGGGTTGGGACTCCTTATAATGAAGGCTACGGGGATGGGGCTTCTGGGACCTAAGGGGAGGCGGACTGGGGTCTTGGATGTTGAGGGTACTCTGGATTCCGGGCCCTTCCCTACAATCAGTGGCTCCCTGAGCCTTTCCAGAGGGTTCAGGACCTTCAGCTGCATGCAGGTCTGGCATCCTTGCTCTGGCAGCAGGTGCTTGTGGTACGGGGTGTGGGGAAACCGGGACAACTTCCCAGCCAGGCCAGCCGAGAAGCAACCTAGATATTAGGCAGGCTGGTATGGGAGTTGGGGAGCACCTGGCTGCCAGGAGCGCCCACCCAGCTTCTTGCTTTCCATCCTGCCGGTACAGTTTGCTGCTGCCCCACAGAGCCGGCGCTAGCTGTGAAGGCTGTGGGAGCTGGACCTCCAGACATGAGCGTGGGTTTCATCGGGGCAGGGCAGCTGGCTTTTGCCCTAGCCAAGGGCTTCACAGCAGCAGGTAGATTCCTCTGGGGCCAGGGAGGGTGCTAATGTAGTAGAATGTCTGGGTTAGTGGCCTCTGGCCTTTGAGAAATGTAAGCCACCATATGTTTGGGGTTGTTGTCCTAAAGGGGTGAGGAGTGTTTCTCTGCTGGCTCCTTCCTAGCAATGTGGGGCAGACAGACTGGAACTAGCTTTGAGGGAGGAATTCTGTTTCCTACAGGTGTTCTGGCTGCTCACAAGATAATGGCCAGCTCCCCGGACATGGACCAAGCCTCGGTCTCTGCCCTCCGGGTAGGTGCCACGTTGGAGCAGATAGGAAGTCTGACTCTCTTTAGAGTTGGTGTCTAGAGTTAGCTGTGCAACAGGCCTAACTGAGGGCCAGGGTGGGGGCGGCTGAACTGTAGCCCCTACTCCAGTGGGAAAAGCAAAGCTGTCATAAGGAAATCTCCAGATGCTCCCTCCCCGCCCTGTCATGAATATAGCTAGCAGGAGAGGGATTACCTAGAGGGGCTAAAGGAGATCTCCGGGCGGCTGGGCAGCATTGGGAGCAGACAATGGACCGGGGTGGTGGTGAGTACAGTTTCGGTATGCTATGGCTCAGTCAGGATTTCAGGCTGAAGATGTGGAGGTCGGGTTCCCAGATTGAGAGCACCGTCCACCACGGGAAGGCAGGCAGCTGCAGAGACTGCAGCCAGTAAAGCCTCCGGTGGAATGGGTGTTTGTAAGGCGGTGGTGTCCTTTTCTGCTTCGAGGGGGACACATTCCAGGGCATAGTGCTTTTCCCATTTCTAGGTAAGGACAGCTGAGTGGGTTTTGACTCCCACCCCAGCTTGCTCCACAGCGCAGTAGCCTGTGGGCTTCTCTGCACACAAGGCTCTCTCTCAGCTTTGTGGGCAGACAGCCCGTGAGGCAAGCCGAGTCCCGTTGCACCCCTGCAGAGGATAGGGGTGACCCTGACACCTCACAACAAGGAGACAGTGCGTCACAGTGATGTTCTCTTCCTGGCTGTGAAGCCACACATCATCCCCTTCATCCTGGATGAGATTGGTGCTGACGTTGAGGGCAGGCACATTGTGGTGTCCTGTGTGGCAGGTGTCACCATCAACTCCATTGAAAAGGTGGGTGCTGTGGATCAGGTCAGGAGGGCTTGGGGGCGGCGTGGGACGTGTGATCAGGAGCTCTGCTCTGGGCACCTGGCTTCTTTACCTGTGTACAGGGTAGAGCAGCCCAGCCCACAGGTGGTGCTCGGTTGGGGAAGCAGGCCCATCCTCACTTCCCACGCCTGGGGTGAGGGCCGATGGCCAAGACCAGGGTGACAGAGCCGGTTTCTCTTTCAGAAGCTGACAGCGTTCCAGCCAGCTCCCAAAGTCATCCGCTGTATGACCAACACCCCGGTGATAGTGCGGGAGGGTGTTACAGTGTATGCCACAGGCACTCACGCTCAGGTGGAGGATGGCAGGCTCGTGGAGCAGCTCATGGGCAGTGTGGGTTTCTGCACAGAGGTGGAGGAAGATCTGATCGACGCTGTCACGGGGCTCAGTGGCAGCGGCCCTGCCTACGTGAGAACTGGAATGATGGGTGGTGGTGAGAGCTATGGGCAGTTCCCCGGGGCCTCTGCGCACCTGTTTCTTCTGTGGCACCCTGCTCCGGGTCCCAGAGAAAAGGGTAGGACAGTGGCTGAGGATGCATTCTCCCCCACAGGCTTTCACGGCCCTGGATGCTCTCGCTGATGGTGGTGTGAAAATGGGGCTTCCAAGGCGCCTGGCTGTCCGCCTGGGGGCCCAGGCCCTCTTGGTCAGTGTTTTGAGATACTCGTGGTAGCTGTTCCTTGCTAAACCCAAAACTAGTGTCTGTAGAAGTAGGTAGTTAGGTGGGCCCTACTGCCATCAGCCCCTCTTTCTTGTCATAGGGGGCAGCTAAGATGCTACTGGACTCAGAACAGCATCCAGGCCAGCTCAAGGACAATGTCTGCTCACCTGGTGGGGCCACCATCCATGCCTTGCACGTGCTGGAGAGTGGGGGCTTTCGTTCCCTGCTTATCAATGCTGTGGAGGCCTCCTGCATCCGTACACGGTAGGTCCACTCCCAGCCACCTACTCCGTGCACCAGAATCCAGGCTTCAAAAGCTTCAGTGGAGTTATTCGCTTAGTAGATACCGTTGATCCCTGTCCTGGCTCTGAGCAGGATTTTGGAAGTCCCGATCACAATGTGCAATGCCTCTAGCTCCCTTCCATTGCTGTGTGAGAATGTGTCGGGTATTGCCATGTGTCTGTAGACAGCATCTGGTCCTGCAATGCAGCCTTTGTCCCATTTCACCGTCCTGGCCAGGGAGCCAGGCGAGAAGGGTGGCGGCCCAGCATCTTCTTCATGACCGTTCCCAGGTTCAGTGAGTTAGCTAAAATGGTCGCATGTTGTCAGCAAGATAGCTTGATGAGAGTTGAATGAAACATTCCCAGGTTCCCTCTGCTGGTGTAAGGCGGAGCCATGGCTGGAGATCCCTGACCCAGCTTCATGTCTACAGCGCAAGCCAGCAGTATATTTCTCACCAGTGTCCACCCTCTAGCAGAAATGTCTGGAGAAGTCTTGAGTGCCACAGCAAAGCTTGGACGTGGGACCTAGCCACTTAGCATGGCCCATGGAAACAGGAGAGGCAAGATCCTGCCACAAGTTGGGCAGTGAAAAGTTCAGGGCTGCGGGGCAGTGCTGAGCTATCTTGATGGTTGATATTGTGGCCAGGCAGGGTGACCCTGAGTCACTCTGAACGGTGTGAGAGTGACCCTGAGATAGATGGGCGCCCGTACAGCACCACCCCGAGTAGCCACTGCTGGAACAGTGGGTTCTGGGAGGAGAAATTCAGACCCGCTGTCTCATTGCTTTCCCAGGGAGCTGCAGACCATGGCTGACCAGGAAACTGTCTCCCCTGCTGCCATCAAAAAGACTGTGCTGGACAAGGTGAAACTGGACTCCCCTGCTGGGGCCGCTCTGTCTTCTTCTGGCCTTAAGTCACCACCCTGCAGCCTGGCCCCAGCAGGCAAGGAATGACTCATCACCTCTGCCCACGTTCCTCCTGCCCCTGCCCTCTTATTTTCCTTCCTTCCTTCCTTTCTTCCTTCCTTTCTTCCTTCCTTCCTCCCTCCCTTCCTTTCTTCCTCCCTCCCTTCCTTCCTTCTGTTCTTTTCCTTTGTGTTTGTTTGTTTGAGACAGGGTTTCTCTGTGCAGCCCTGGCTTA